>CM053400.1:48776022-48794113 GCA_028644305.1 Xerus rutilus
CAGATTGGTTGTACCAATTTGCAGTTCCACCAGCAATGTATGAGCGTGCCTTTTTCCCCACAACCTCGCCAACACTTATTGTTGTTTGTATTCTTGATAATTGCCATTCTGACTGGCGTGAGATGAAATCTTAGGGTAGTTTTGATTTGCATTTCTCTGATTGCTAGAAATGTTGAACATTTTTTCATATGTCTGTTGATGGATTATATATCTTCTTCTGTGAAGTTTGTGTTCAGCTCTTTGGCCCATTTATCGATTGGGTTGTTAGTTTTTTTTGGTGTTAAGCTTTCTGAGTTCTTTATATATCCTGGAGATGAGTGCTCTATCGGATGTGTGTGTGGCAAAGATTTGTTCCCAGGATGTTGGCTCTCTGTTTACTTCATTGATTATTTCTTTTGCTGAGAAGAAGCTTTTGAGTTTGAATCCATCCCATTTGTTGATTCTTGATTTTACTTCTTGTGCTATAGGAGTCTTGTTAAGGAAGTATGGTCCTAATCCGACATGATGAAGATTTGGGCCTATTTTTTCTTCTATTAGGCGTTGGGTCTCTGGTCTGATTCCCAGGTCCTTGATCCACTTTGAGTTGAATTTTGTGCATGGTGAAAGATAGGGGTTTAGTTTCAATTTGCTGCATATGGATTTCCAGTTTTCCCAGCACCATTTGTTGAACAGGCTATCTTTTGTCCAGTGTACGTGTTTGGCTCCTTTATCTAGCATAAGGTAACTGTATGTAAGTGGGTTCGTCTCTGTGTCTTCTATTCTATACCATTGGTCTACATGTCTATTTTTGTGCCAGTACCATGCTGTTTTTGTTACTATAGCTTTGTAAATGAATTTTGTGCATTAGTTCTCTTACCCACCTTCTTCATTTTATTTTGATTATTTTCTTGGTCATATCTCTGAATATACTAGAAACTATTGAACTGTCCACTTTAAGTGAGTTGATTTGTACTGTATGAGCTTTATATCTGAATGAAGGTGCACTAGTGTTTAATGTCACTTTTACATTCATTACTTGGTTAGTTGGATTTTGTTGGATATTTTCCCTGCTTCCCTTCCTCTTTCCCTCCATGCACCATGAGGTGTTGTATTTCATGGGTTTTCTTGTCTCTTACTATTCAACAGCCCAGCTAGCTAACTGGGATATTCTTGTGTGGACCTGTGTCTCTAGGAACTTTATGGCCACTCACTGTTGCTTGCTTTTCTGACCCGGGTTCTTGGTGTGAAGCCCAAGGCCAGTCTGACTCCTCTATGTTGAAGGTGATCCCTATCCCTCAGCACGCCCATCCCCCATATAGACTGTCTGAAGAATTATTTCTTCATTCTTTTTTTGAGTGTGGAGGGGTACTGGGGATTGAACCCAGGGATGCTTAACCACTGAGTCACATCCCCAGCCCTTTTTATATTTTATTTTGAGACAGGGTCTCGCTTAGCTGTTTAGGGCCTCACCAAATTGTTGAGTCTGGCTTTGAATTCACGATCCTCCTGCTTCAGCCTCCCAAGCTGCTGGGATTACAGGTGTTGTGCCATCACCTCCAGCTTCTTCATTCTTGATATAAATAGAATATCACAATGTTGGTTGTTTTTATTTATTTTTCTTCAGTATATGATGTCCTTTTGATCAGAAATTTGGTTCTTTGCTTTCAGGGAAGTTTTCCATTTGTTCAGTTTTTCTATTTCTATTTAATATCTAGTTATACTGGGTATTATTGGTTTCAATACTAAACTGAATATTTTTTTTCTTTTATATACTTCAAGTTTTTCATTTTCCTTTCTCAGGCATGCTTTTATCTTGAAAGAATTTAATTTTTTTCTTTTTTTGGACTGAGGATTGAACCCCAGGGGTATTTAACCACTGAGCCACATCCCCAGCCCTTTTTTTTTTTTAAAAAAATATTTTACTTAGAGACAGGGTCTCATTGAGTTGCTAAGTTGCTGAGGCTGGCTTTGAACTCATGATCCTTCTGCTGCAGCTTCCCGAGCCACTGAGATCTTTTATCTTGAGGGCAAGAAAGAACACAGCTTATATTCCATAACTTACTTCATAAGTTCTCTGCCTACATGTGCCATACACTGTGCTGTGGGCCTCCCTCTCCCATCTTCTCTGCTTTCAGATTTCCATGTGGACTGCTGAATTCAGACCACCACTCAGATCCTCCTCAGAGCATCTTTCTTGTACTATTCCATCTTCCCATGCCACTCTTTATGCTGGTGTCTCAGTCATGTGAGACACCCTTCCTCCATCCTCCCACCCCTCACGTGGGCCCAGGAAGGCAGAGACTGTCTTGTTCATGGCTGCATTGCCAGTACCTATAACAGTGCTTGGCACATGGGAAAGCCTATAGATGAGGTCCACTTATAGAAAGATCTCACCTGCAGCCAATAACAATCCAGGAGGAGGGGAATATTCAGCCTATTATTTTCATTGGGCCTATATGGAAATCATTTGCAAATTCCTTCTATATTAATTGATATACAATTGAACCATTCCCCACTCCCTGTTTTGTTTTTGTTGTTGTTTGTTTTTTTAAATGGAGACGTTCGTTCAAAGGACAAGCAAGTAGAATTCTTAAACCAGAGCCTTTAAGCAAGGGTTTGCAGAAGATAGCTCCTTCTTCAGTGAATAGTGCATCTTCCCTTATGGGGAAAAGTTTGCAGTGACATTAGTGTAACTTGTTTAAGAATACCGACTCTAAGGTGGTCATTTCATCTCTGATTCTCACAGCAATGTCAGGGCATCCCAAGGGTTCCTACAGAAAAATATTTCATCCTTTATTTCTTAAAGCTGCTTTGAAGAGGCAAACTTGTGGTTTGAAAATCAAAGTTTCTTGGGTATCTGCCTTCTTTTTATCAACTGATCACTAAGTGATTATGGTATATTTAGCTGTTTTTTTTGGGGGGGGGTGTATATCCAGATTTTTAAGTCACTTCCCTGACCCCACCCCACCCCCAGTATTAGGGATTTGTACCTGGGAGCACTATACCACTGTGCTTCACCCCTAACCCTTTTTATTTTATATTTTGAGATGAGGTCTTACTAAGTTGCCCAGGCTGGCTTTGAATCTGCAATCAATCCTCCTGCCTCAGTCCGCTGAGTCGCTGGGATTACATGTGTGCATCACTGTGCCCTGCTTAAAGTGGTTTCTATTAACCTGTAAGCTCTTGAAGGCAGGACCCACTTACTACAAATCTCTTACATATCCTAAAGTTTCAAAGCCTAGAGTAGGTCCATGTGTCCCAGGAAACTTTCAACAAACAGAAGTGAGTCCTGCAGTGCTCCACACAGTGGAGATCATGGAGCTCCCAGCTTATTCTTTTTACCATTTGTTAATAAAACCTGGATGAAATGGGATGTGGAGGTCTTAGGTTCAAGTATGAAAAAATATTACATAAATAGATAAAGTAATGATCAGATAGGAGAGAGAAAAGTCCTTATGAATAGGGTTTGGAGGCAATTTTAAGCTTCAAATAAGGATTCTGGCTGGTGTGAATAGTTTGAACTCTTGGCCCAGAGAAGACTGGAGAAGAATAGCCACCTGTTTTTCAACTTTAATTTATTATTTGGTGATTAATGGTGGTGAACACTGGCTTGCATTTGTAACTTGGTTCTTGCTTTCACAACAGCTGGGAAGAGATGGGTGGTCGGAAGCAGCCCTTTGGCTGCAGACCTTAATGGAGACAGGGCGGGGAGATGATGATGCCTGGCCTTTTTACAAGCTGCCAACCCCAGGCGGATGTTGGATGGTGCCCTTCAGAAATGTCCATTTGTTTCCATTAGGTGGATGGCCTGCTTTGCTGCCTGGGCATGTGGCAGTGGACTCTGGCTCCGCACCTTCCCATGGAGTGAATGCAGTCCCAAATTAGAAAAACAGATGCGGCCCACTTCCATTCCCCTCAGTGCCTGAGCTCATTGCTGTGGCACCTCCTGCTTTAGTGACCCTCCCTCAGATGTTTGGCACGGTTGGAAGGAGCAAGTGCCAAGGCCCAGTGGCCAGCACTGCTGGGAACACAACACCAGTCAGGAATTTAGCAATACCATACTACCGACTGAATCCTTTGGGGATCTCTAAAACAGAAATTGTAGGCCCCATAATTAGCAGTTGTGCAACAGATTCAGAAGAAATTTCAACAAAGTGAAATGCCAGCTTTCAACCTGGATTGGCTGTTGGAATGAATGGGGCAGAGCAGTTTTTCTAGGCTGGATTAGGGGATGAGAGAGCTTCATGCGGGGGACTGAGGTAGATATTACATGTTCCTGATGAAGATATGCCCCGGAGCAGCTCCATCTGTGCAGCTAAAGGGAGGAAGGCAAGCTTCTGTGTTTAAAATGGTCTTTGTTTTACAAGGCCTGTCTTTGAGGAGTCCTTTTAAGAAATATAAAAGCATACCAGAACTTTCTAATTCTCTCTTAATGGAAAAATTATAAATGCTGCCACCTGTTGACAAAATCCGAGTGTGCATCTGGTTCACTTGGCCATTAATCCCTGTCCACGGGGGATCTTCCTGTGTCCTGTGCCCCCATGCTCCCAATTCTCATAGGGGCTACAAGCCAACATGTCTAGAGCAACACATGCCCACAGCTGGAGTAGCAGCTGGATAATGACACTGTGCTCAACTGGTTTAAAAAGTGTGGGTCTTGGGCTGGGGTTGTGGCTCAGTGGTAGATCACTTGCCTAGTACATGTGAGGCACTGAGTTCAATCCTAAGCACCACATAAAAATAAATAAAATAAAGGTATTGTGTTCATCTACAACTAAAAATATTTTTTTAGAAAGTGTGGATCTCACTGCATCTTTTCTGACTTTCTGCTTTTGGCAGCTGATTGATGTGAATATCACTTGTGAATTACTTTGGTGATTTGTTTAGCCCAACTCAAAACTGTATATCAACATAGAGAATGTAAAAGCCACAATGCCATTCAGAATCCATAATTTAGGACTTATATTTTAAGACTCTCATAGAGATAAATTCTGCTGCCCACTTTTGGAGCCCTTGCCCTTATGCCCAACCAAAGTAACAGCTCCCCTTCTAGGACCTGTGACACCTCAGACCTGTGACAGCATCTCAAACCTCAGTGGGAGTCCCAGCCTATTCCCAGGGCCTCTGTGATCAATTCAGAGTCCAGGACACCACACCTATCTTGAAATGATGCTATTCAAGTATTGTCACTTCTAACTGCCTTTTGACTCTGATGCCTGGTCATGAACCAAAAGATAAGCCATCCCTCAGTGTCCTCATATCTGCTTCTGCTTCTCTGATTGAGTCCCCTCCTCACTGTGCCTTCTGGAATCCTCTTTCTTCACAGCATTCTCTACGCCCTGTCCAGGGACCAGTGCTCTTCAGTGCTCTCTGTATCACCTGCCTAAAGAAGACCTGGGTCTCCCTTTAGGAGGCTTTTTCTTTTTTGTCTCTTCTGCTACTGAGGAGGCTCATTCTGCTACATTAAGATATTGTGTTGCCTGGTGGTTGTAATGGTGTTCTGTCTCCTCAGTGCCTCTTTTTGTCCTTGTATAAAAGCTCAAATTTACCACTGTCCCCCTTGTCTCTTTTGGTTATCAGCCTCTCTTTTGGTTATCAGCCCTACTCTTTTTTTTTTTTTTTTTTGGTACCAGGGATTGAACTCAGGGGCACTCGACCACTGAGCCACATCCCCAGCCCTATTTTGTGTTGTATGTAGAGACAGAGTCTCACTGAGTTGCTCAGTGTCTCGCCGTTGCTGAGGCTGGCTTTGAACTCACGATTCTCCTGTCTCCAAAGTGCTAGGATTACAGGCGTGTGCCACCGCTCCTGGGTAGCCCTGCTCTTTTTTAATTTGTCTTTTTTACCCTTAATCCCACCTTGCCTTCATTTTCCCCTAGTATTGGCTCTGCCCCATGTGCCTTCTCCCTCCGCATGTAGTTTACCCAAGCCCTAACCACTATTCTGCAATTGGCCCTTACTAATGCACTTATTTCTCAAAACACCTTTTTTTTTTCATTTTCCCTTTATTTTTTTTGCTACATTTTTGATTGGTGCATTATAGTTGTGCATATACGAATGGGATTTGTTGTTACATATTTGTACATGTACACAATACACAATATATGATATAATTTGGCCAATGTCATTCCCCAGCACTTCCTCCCTCCCATCAACCTCCCACCCTTTGGTCTTCTTCCCCTACTGATCTCCCTTTGATTTTCATGATATTCTCCCCACTTTTACTTTTTCCTCTCTAGCTTCCACACATAAGAGAAAACATATGGTCCTTGACCTTCTGAATGTGGCTTATTTCACTTACTATAATGGTTTCTAGTTACATCCATTTTCCTGCAAGTGACATAATTTCATTTGTCTTTATGGCTGAATAAAATTCCATTGTGTATATATACCACATTTTCTTTATCCACTTATCCATTGATGGATCCCTTAGCTGGTTTCCATACTTTGGCTACTGTGAATTGTGCTGCTATAAACATGGGTGTGCATGTATCACTATAGTATGTTGATTTTAATTCTTCAGGATAAATACCTAGGAGTGGGATAGCTGGGTCATATGGTGATTCCATGCCTAGTCCTTTTTTTTGGGGGGGGGTACCAGGGATTGAACTCGACAATTGAGCCACATCCCCAGCCCTTTTTTTGTGCTTATTATGTAGAGACAGGGTCTCACTGAGTTGCTTAGCTCCTTGCTGTTGCTGAGGCTGGCTTTGAACTCGCGATTCTCCTGTCTCAGCCTCCCAAAGTGCTGGGGTTACAGATGTGCTCCACCATACTGGCTCCATGCCTAGTCTTTTGGGGAACCTTCATACTGATTTCCATAGTGGTTGTACTAATTTACAGGTCCCAACAACAGTGTAAAAACGTTCCTTTTCCTTTACATCATCTCCAGCATTTATTATTATTTGTATTCCTCATTACTATCATTTTGACTGGTATGAAATGAAATTTCAGTGTAGTTTTGATTTGAATTTCCCTAATTACTGATGTTGAACATTTTTCTCATATATTTGTTGGACATTGGTATTTCTTCTTTTGAGAAGTGTCTGTTTAATTCATTTGCATATTTACCAATAGAGTTATTTGATTTTTTTTGGTGAAAAGTGTTTTGAGTTCTTTGTATATTCTTTTTTTTTTTTTTTTTTAATTTTTTCTTAGTTGTAGATGGACACAATGTCTTTATTTTATTGCTTTGTATGTGGTACTGAGGATCGAACCCAGGGCCTCATGCATGCGAGGCAAGCACTCTACCGCTGAGCCACAATCCCAGCCCCTCTTTGTATATTCTTTATATTAATTCTTTATAATATTCTTTATATATTCAGATATTAATCCTCTGTTCTAGTGGTTCTTAAATCAATCAAGGGTAGCTATTTAAATTGCCTAAAGAGATGGGCTGGGGTTGTAGCTCAGCGGTAGAGCGCTTGCCTTGCATGCGTGAGGCCCTGGGTTCGATCCTCAGCACCACATACAAAGCAATAAAATAAAGACATTGTGTCCATCTACAGCTAAAAAATATTTAAAAAATAAATAAATAAATAAATAAATTGCCTAAAGAACTTTTTAAAAAATACCTAAGTTTTAATCTCCGTTTGGGATGTTCTGCTCTAGAAAGTCCTGGGACAGAATCTGAACATTCATAATCATTTGTTGTCTTTTTAAAAAATCTTCCTGGTGATTTTGATGTCCCATTAGACAGAGAACCCTTGAGGGTCTGATATGTTATATCTACTCCCAGGCTTTTGTATTTCCCATCATTCTTAAACTTAATCCTGTCTGGGGTGAGAGGACAGGATAAAGAGCCATTGTCCTAGCAGGACTTATAAGACATCAGAATTATTCTCTACAGTCTGCAGCAGATCTGAATGTCATTGCCTAATATTGTAGGCACTACTCAACATATTTTTGAATTCTAGGTCGGCTGAGTTCTGCTTATTTTGTACCAAGTTGTGTTTTCCTCCTACAGATGGCCCCCAAGGTCAGAAATAATTGGGAGCTGAGCAGGACAGTGACTATCTCATCACACAAGGGTGACTAGCCAATCAGATTTGAGTTTTTATTTGTTGAGGGGACTCATGCTGTATTTTTAGATCTCCTATTCTTTCCTGGTGCCTCATTTCAGCTCTCAAACTTTCTAAAGGATAAAGAATAATGTTTTCTAGTCAGGATAACAGCTAGTTGTAGTAGAACATAGGGCTAGGACTATGATTGAGAACTCAGGTCTTTTCAAAGGGGTGTCTTTAAAATTCTTTGCATGTACTTATCATTAAAAAAACAAGTTTGTCTTATATGATCAGTACATAGATAATTACCTACGTATAAATTATGTACACATACAATATCACCAAATGTGTTATATTTCTATCAAATTTTATGCCCCTCAAAATTGAATGAACAAGCTGGGCACGGTGGCGCATGCCTGTAATGCCAGCACTTTGGGAGGCTGAGAAAGGAGAATCGCGAGTTCAAAGCCAGCCTCAGCAACTGTGAGGTGCTAAGCAACTCAGTGATACCCTGTCTCTAAATAAAACACAAAATAGGGCTGGGGATGTGGCTCAGTGGTCGAGTACCTTTGAGTTCAATCCCTGGTACCAAAAAAAAAAGAATGAACAAAAAATTACAGTAGAACTTCTAATACATGAGGTCACTTTGGATGCCATTATTTTAGGACATGTGTTTCCTTGATGGGGTGGGGTTTGGGGCAAGCATAGAGATAATCTCAGTTTTGGCAGACATATTTCTAGCTCCAGTTGTTACCTTTTTTTTGGTACCAGGGATTGAACTCAGGGGCTCTCGACCACTGAGCCACATCCCCAGCCCTATTTTGTGTTTTATGTAGAGGCAGGGTCTCACTGAGTTGCTTAGCTCCTCACCATTGCTGAGGCTGGCTTTGAACTCGCGATTCTCCTGTCTCAGTCTCCCAAAGTTCTGGTATTACAGGCGTGCGCCACCGCACCCGGCTCCAATTATTGTCTTGATGTTTAGTGATGAGTGGGTTATTTGGGGAAAGACAGCACCTGGTGGTCAGTGAAAGCATGACCTAGTGTGGATGGCTCATAGGCACTGAGGAGGGCTCTGGAGGGGCATTGGAAAGAGTTTGCAGCAGTGGCTGGCAAAACAACAGGTGCCCAAAGCAGGAACATAGGACAGCCTTTGTGTGGCGTTTGTCACATGCAGCCCAGTAAGCCCTCTGAAATCAACTTGAATTCACACTACTTTGGGATTTCAGTGCAGAGTGCCGCATATTCATGTCTGAGCAAACAACGTGGTGCAGAAAGGAAAGGAGTTCTTTGAATTTTAAGAGTTTCAGGGGCCATCGGGACCCATTTTAAGTTGTCATCTTGATAACTTCCAATGATGGAAAGGTAGTGGGCTGGTGTCCTCATTTGAAATAATTTAGAAATTTCTTCTCTGGATGTTGAATCTTTTTTTTTTTTTTTTAAACTGGGGATTGAACTTAGAGGCTCTTAATCACTGAACTGCATCCCCAGTTTTTTTTATTTTTTACTTTGAGATGGGGGGCTGGTCTCATTGCTGAGGCTGACCTTTGAACTTGTGATGCCTCCTGAATTGCTGGGATTACAGATGTGCACCACTGTGCCTGGCTAGATTCTGGATCTCTTATTATAATTCCTTCCAGCTCTCCATCCACCTGGTTCTTTTACCTCACTAGGATATAAGTACTTTTAAGAAGTGACATTAGATACAGAAAGATTTTTTCTAGAGCAGACAAACTGGAGTAATAAAATGTAACTACTGAGCAATCTGACCCCAGGCAAATCTGCAGTTACATTTGAAACAGGTCAATCCCAAAAAGGGGCTAGCGACAATGTAATTTGGGGTCACGTAACATAACTCACCCAGAATTTGAAGAAGTCGTGTCTATGAACCCAGATTTTAGTTTTGTTGCTTATTTCCCAACATTTGCAAAGTTAGGAAGGATTTAGAACTTCGGGGGGCATATCCCAGTAGTATTTCTTTTTTGTGTACTGGGGACTGAACCTAGAGCCTCTCACGTGCTAGGCAAGTGTTCTACCACTGAGTTACATTCCCAGTTGCAAATGGTTTAAAAGACTACTTTTTTTTTCTTTCAAAATAACACTTTAGGGGCTGGGGTTGTGGCTCAGCGGTAGAGCGCTCGCCTAGCATCTGTGAGTCACTGAGTTCGATTCTCAGCACCACATATAAATAAAATAAAGGTCTATCAACAACTATTAAAAAAATTTTTTTTTAAAATAACACTTTAAATTTTTAATTATTATTTAAAAACATTTCCCATCTATATTGAGGTATAATTTTTAAAAATTGTTTTTATTTGCTCTAATTAGTTATATATGACAACAGAATGCACTTTGATCCGTTGTACACAAATGGAGCACAATTTTTCATTTCTCTGATTGTACATGAAGTAGAGTCACACATTAGTGCAATCATACATGTACCTAGGGTAATGCGGTCCATCTCATTCCACCATCTTTACTGAGGTATACTTGATTAATAAAATATAAATAATAGCTAAGGTATACAATAGATTGTTTTCCTGTGCTTATACATTGTGAAACTTAATAGTTAACCTTGAGTAGGTATGCTTTTTGTGCTTGCTGAGAACATTTACAATGACTCTCATAAGCTAGGTGCAGTGGCATGTCTATTGTCCCAGCTACTTGTGAGGCTACAGCAGGAGAATCACTTGAATCTCAGTATCTGAGGCTAGCTTGGCCAGCATAGTGAGATTCCCATCTCTTAAGACTAAATAAATAGGGGCCGGGATCATAGCTCAGTGGTAGAGCGCTTGCCTGGCATGCGTGAGGCACTGGGTTCGATCCTCAGCATCATATAAAAACAAATAAATAAAATAAAGATATTGTGTCCATCTACAACTAAAAATAAAAAAATAAAAAAAAGACTAAATAAATAAAAAGTAAAAGGACTCAGCATATTGCAGGTACACAACATGGAATTCTTAACTACATCACCATACTTTACATTAAAGTGCCCACCTTGGTTAAAGTGCAGATGCAGGTGAAGTTTGGGGTAAATGATCCTACTTTCATTGATTGAGGCTTTAAAATATATCCATAAAATTATTTGTGGTAACCTAAGAATAATGTACACATAGGCTATTAGAGCTAAAAGGACACAAGATAACCACTTGTCCTTTGTCTTCTTCAACTGAAGAGGAAATGGAATGATATAACTTGCCTAAGGTCACACTGGAGAGCAAAGCTGGGACTAGAGCCCATACTAATTTAGTGATTTCTAGTTTAGTGCACTTTCTGCTCTTGTCGTGTGATTCCTTATGTAGACATGAGGTTATTAACTGGCGTGTTTTATTCTAATATTAAATTCATAGGGGTAGATATAAATTATTTCTTTAAAATGTAAATTCTAGGTTGAAGCTCTTTTTGGATTATTTGTAGATTTGATTGTTCTGTCATTGAAAATGTTTCAAGGACCAAGTGGGTCATGTCTTGAATTTGTTCTGTTTTCAACATTTAGGTTTTCCAAGGACGTTAGTACAGGCTGAAGCCCTCGACAAAATCTGTGAGCTGGATCTAGTGATCAGTTTGAACATTCCATTTGAAACACTTAAAGATCGCCTCAGTCGACGTTGGATTCACCCTCCTAGTGGAAGGGTCTATAACTTGGACTTCAACCCACCTCATGTGCATGTAAGAATATACAAAGTGCTTTCACAAATCAATAAGAAAAAGGCAAACATTTTTTCAGTCAGAAAGTGAATAGAGGCCATAAATAGATTTAAAAAAACAAAACAAAACTATATGAGTCCTGTGTAGTGGTGCTTGCCTGTAATCCCATTGACTTGGGAGGCTGAGACAAGAGGATCGCAAGTTTGAGGCTAGCCTTGGCAATTTAGTGAGACTGTGTTTCAAAATAAAAAATAACAAGGGGAGCTGGGATTGTAGCTCAGTGGTAGAGCGCTTGCCTCGCATGCGTGAGGCCCTGGGTTCGATCCTCAGCACCATATACAAATCAATAGAGTAAAGACATTGTGTCCATCAACAACTAAAAAAAATATTAAAAAAAATAAAATAACAAGGGCTGGGAATATATCTCAAGATGGTAAAGCACCTCTGGGTAAATTCCTAGTACCGCAGTTGGGGTGAGGGTATTAGGAGGTCTTCAGATTCAGTAACAGAGAATGGAAACTTGAGTATATCACTTTGGATCCCTGGGACTCAGCAAATTAAAAAAAAAAATAGCATCTATTTCTGATGGGGATCAGGGAAAAACAACACTCTCATATTTTTGTTTGCTAAAATATTAAGATTCTTTTAAAATTCTTCTTAAAACCCGTAAAGTCATGTATACAGTGAAGCTTATTTCAATGTTTATAGTGCGCCCCAAAAAGAATGTTCATCTATAGAGGACTGGCCAAATTAATTGGAAAACATCCATATAATCTTAGAATATAATGAATAGTCAGTAAAAAGAGTTAATTAGATCATCTCTAGCACTGCGCCGCCCCTCCCCTCCAAAAAGAAAGAAAGAAAAAAAAAAGAGCACTTAGTAGCACTATGCTTTTTTGGGGACAGGGGGAGTTACCGGAGATTGAACCCAGGGGCACTCAACCACTGAGCCACATCCCCAGCCCTATTTTGTATTTTATTTAGAGATAGGGTCTCACTGACTTGCTTAGTGCCTCGCTGTTGCTGAGGCTGGCTTTGAATTTGTGATCCTCCTCTCTCAGCCTCCTGAGCCGCTGGGATTACAGGCATGCGCCACCTTGCCCAGCTAGCAGTATGCTTTTTTGATAAAAAGAAATTTCCTGAAAGTGTTATTGAATGAGGAAATCACATAGAATGGTCTCATTTTTGTAAAACCGTTCACATCTTTATGTGTGTAGGTATGCTGTCTATGTTAGGCCAAGGAGTCAGTAATGAAGGATGGCCTAAGTTGGCAAAGAGCCTAGGGGTAGGCAGGATAAGGGAATGGGGTCACAGCTGATGTGTGTGAGGGCAGGGGAGAAGGGCTTAAGGAATGGAAAGATTGCCCATAAAAATTCAATATAATACTCGTATAATTACCTAAAATTTTAAATCTGGTATAAAAAAGTAGGCAGATGTAATGATACTGTAATAAATTTGCTTAGAGTAATTCTTCCTCTTCTTCCTCCTCTTCTCCTTTCCCTCCCCTCCTCCCCCTTCCCTATCCCCCCTCCCTCTTTTTTTTTTTTTTTGTACTGGGAATAGAACCCAGGGGCACTTTACCACTGGGCTACGTCCCCACTTGGTCCATTTTTATTTTTTACTTAGAGATTGGAATCCTCCTTCCACAGGCCCCTGAGTCAACTGGGATCACAGGTGTGTACCACCATACCTACCATAATTGTTCTTTTTTTAATGTAGACTTTTTTTTTCCTTCCTTGTACTAGGAATCAAACCAAGGGCCACATGTGTGCTAGACAAATAATTACCACTGAGCTACACCACTAGCCCCTGATATAAACCATTTCTAATTTATCTTTCTGTTAAAAACTGACTTCCTGATACAGATTGAACTAATGCATTAATCCAATCTTATAACACTTAACTCCTATTCTTGGTTGGTAGGTAGTATTTCTTGTTAGAGAAAGGTAGAAAAAGTAGCATTATGTCTTACTGGGTAAATTTTTGTGGAAAAGGCTTGACTTGAATATAAATGGGAAGTAATACTTACTACAGAATATTCCTTTGGGAGCTAATGATGTCATCCCCACTTCTGGGTGCTATTGTGCCAGTAATGTCCTAAATGAGATTTGTTCATTTAAGTTAAGCAGTAGTCTCCTTTTGAAGTTTTCTTTAAAAAATGTAAACAGTTCTGTAATTCCTTTGTTAGATCCTTCTTTCTTTCTTTCTTTCTTTCTTTCTTTCTTTCTTTCTTTCTTTCTTTCTTTCTTTCTTTCTTTCTTTCTTTCTTTCTTTCTTTCCTTCCTTCCTTCCTTCCTTCCTTCCTTCTTTCCTTCTTTCCTTCTTTTCTTCTGTCAAGCTATGTAGCCAGGCTATTCTCAGCCTCCCAAGTAAGTGGGACTACAGGCATGTGTTGCCTACCCTGGCTAGATCCCTTTTCATTGTCATCCCAAGAAGCTACAATTAGAAAATAAAATGAGCGGGGCAGGTCGCAGTGGCGCACGCCTATAATCCCAGCACTTTGAGAGGCTGAGACAGGAGAATCACAAGTTCAAAGCCAGCCTCAGCAACGGCGAGGCACTAAGCAACTCAGTGAAACCCTGTCTCTAAATAAAATACCAAATATGGCTGGGGTTGAGGCTCGTTGGTTGAGTGCCCCTGAGTTCAATCCCTGGTACCAAAACAAAACAAAACGAAAGAAAAAGGAGTTCTGAAACAGGAGCACTGAAGTGTCCACCACAATACTTGACATCTTAACTTTGTCCAGGTCTGCTAGTGCAGATTGTATAAAAAATGAAAAATTTTACTACTGAGTTGCTTTCCAAAGCTGTTACAGTGATATGTCCAAAGGCAGCAAAGTGCTAACCTGGCCAATTGTACCAACCCCTGCGACCAAGCTTCTCAGGAAGGAGGCATGCTGTTGCCCTAGTATCATCCTGGTCTTTCTGGGAGTAGTAGTGTATTTACTGGAATCCTTCAAATGAATTTTGAGCATTGTGGCTATTTGTAAATAAAATAAAGAAGAAGGAAATCTAAATGATGCACAGCCTTGTCCATCCCCAACTCTCCTGTCATGTCAGCTAACAACCATGGAATACACATATGATAATTATGTGGCTCACCAATAAATCATACGTGTGTGTCATGTCTCCAAGGCCCTGAGCTGTAATGGAATTTTAGCGTGTTTCAAATTTATGGCCAGTTTCTGATTATTCATTTGAGTTGCCTGAGCCTTGTGGTTCTGCTCCAGCTGCCTTTGACAGATTTATTTCCTGCGACTTTCCCCTGATGAATGATAGCCATGGACATGGGAGGCAACATTCCAATGTGTCCATTTTGTTCTGTGTGAAGAGGTATGCTTCTTAGAGAGATGAAAAGATACTGGAAATCAGTATTGTTGTTGTTTTTTAACTTGTAATTTTTCAGTTCTAAGAATGTTGTCCCTGATTATCTTGGCTATTTGAGTCATGACTATTTGAATATACTTTTAGATATGTCATCATTTAATCTATAAAATAGCCCAAGATAAATTTCAGAGAGGCTCCATGGTAGTTGGAAAGCTGGCAGAGATGATACCAAATATCATCTCAGAGATCAAGATTTTTCCTAAATGAATCAAGTTGGTTCTTTAAAACATTTTATTTTCCAGATTAAGAACTCAAGCTTTAGGAGCTGGGGTTGTAGCTCAGTGGTAGAGCACTTGCCTAGCATGAGTGAGGCACACTGGGTTTGATTCTCAGCACCACATTTAAATAATAAAATAAAGGTCCATTGACAACTAAAAAAAAAAATTAAAAAAAAAAAAGAACTCAGGCTTTAGAAAATAAGGCAGTTTTAGGAATATTTAAATCTTTAGAGGGCCAGAGTGACATTGTCCAAAGGTTTTTTATTTTTGTTGGAGAGGTTACCTCAAATTTAAACTGAATTGAAAGTACCATTTATCAACAGTAATGGACCATATTTGGAAGGATGTGACAATTAGTAAAGATTCAATGGCAGCTCTCAGAAAATAATGTCAACACACTGTGCAATCCAGTAGCTCTTACCCAACTCCCTTCACAGTGCCCACTGTGTCTCAGCCCTGCTTATTATCCGGTAGGAGTCATAGGTGAGTACATGGTTTTGCACAAGATAGTTCTGACCTTTGGAATGGTCTAGCAGTTCACTGTACTAACTGGTTTCTCTGGTGTTTTCAGGGAATTGATGACATCACTGGTGAGCCACTAGTCCAGCAGGAGGATGATAAGCCTGAAGCCGTTGCTGCCAAGCTAAGACGGTACAAGGATGCAGCCAAACCAGTCATTGAACTATACAAGTGAGTGCACTTCAGTACTTTCATGCCAAAGGACCAACTAAAAAGTAGTTGGAAGGCCAGTAGCACATGCCTGTAATTCCAGCGGCTCAGGAGGCTCAGGCAGGAGGATCATGAGTTCAAAGCCAGCCTCAGCAATTTAGTGAGGCACTTAGCAACTCAGTGCTAAGTCTCTAAATAAAACATAAAAAAGGGCTGGGAGTGTGGCTCAGTGGTTGAGCACACCTGGGTTTAGTCCAGGGTGTACCAAAAAAAAAGTAGTTGAAGACTACTGGAAAAGTGGAAAGGACATTGGACTGAGGCAGGGTAGCGTTTCTCCAAGGGAGATAAATTCTAAAGGTCCATTGTCTCCCTTGAAGATGGGTAAAATGCTGGAATTATACAGGGAAGATAGAGTCCAGGAGTCTAGGACTTTTTTTTTTTTTTAAATCCTGGAACTGTTTATAATATAAGAATTTAAACTCAGTCATCTTTGTCTGTAAAATTGCACCTAGACTCATTTTCATCCTCCCCCCCCCCCAACTCCAGTGCTGGGGTTCGATCCCAAAGCCTTGTGCATATTAGGCAAGCACTCTGCCACTGAGCTATACACTCAATCCTTTCATTTTCCTTTCTAAGTGGCTGAGATAACAGATTGTACTTTGATACCCCTTCACACAAGTATGTGATCTGGACATAAGATTAAGCCTAGATGTGTTTGTGTCAAAGAAAAGCCAAAACCATAAATTTGGGATTACAAATTCAAATGGCTAAAATAGGGCCAGACAGGTTTTATATATGAGTCTTAAGGATGAGAATGTAGCTTATGGATAAATTGCTTGCATTGCATGGGTAAGGGTCTCAGTTCTATCCCAGGCACTGGGGAGATGTGCCAAACTATACTGTGGAACTGTAAAGCTACTAGGCTGATCTATCCAAATTATCACCATAGGGACACACAGGCCCAGTGTGGCATTTTTCAAGAGAAGCAGAAATATGACTGTGTGTGGAAGAAAAACATCTCAACTTTAATCCTTCAACAAATTAAAAAATTTTAAGCAATATGCAAGGCAAACAGAATCATATGCTGGCCATTTTGGGGACAACAGTTTACAGCTTCTACTGTAATCGATTTCTCACCTTGCAGACCTCCAACCCCCCAATTTAGCAAACCTTTAGATTTGATATTCTGATCATATTAAGATTCATATTGTGGGGCTGGGGTTATGGCGCAGTGGTAGCGTGCTCGCCTAGCACGCGGGAGGCACTGGGTTCGATCCTCAGCACCACATAAAAATAAAATAAAGATATTGTGTCCACCTACAACTAAAAAATAAATATTTAAAAAAAAAAAAAAAGATTCATATTGTGATCCATGACTGACTTTTGTAAGTAGGAAGTATTTTAGAATACCAAAGATTGTCAGTGATCTGCTTTTAAAAAGTATATTTGAGGCAGATTTGGGATTGCGCCTGTCACATTATCCTTTTTTTAGGGTAAAACACAAGGTTGGCATCATGCAAGCATGCCAGAATTGCAAAAGCCAATGGCCTTGTTTAGCTATGCCCAAGAGAGGCCTCACACGTTTGAAACAGGGAAGTGTTGGCAGTGATGTGTGACAGAGACCACAAAATCATGCGTTTTTGTATCCCAAACTTTATCTGTGCTAATAATGTTAAAGGGAAACCTAAAATGCCTTTGTGTTTGTTGGATTTTGTTTTTCAGGAGCCGAGGAGTGCTCCATCAATTTTCTGGGACGGAGACTAACAAAATCTGGCCTTATGTTTACACACTATTCTCAAACAAGATCACACCTATTCAGTCCAAAGAAGCATACTGAGCCTGCCCCGTGGAAGAGCCAGGAAGACGTGGTCATTCATTCAATCGTGTGTGTAGCATTGATGCCATGTCCAAATTAGAAGTCAGCTGAGATAGCTTACAGCATCTTCTCTGTTTAAATGGTGAACTGATAGAAAAACTAGTGAGTAGAAAGAGCTCATGAAGAGACCCTCCTCTGTCTTTCAAAAGAAGGCAACTCTGGAACTGTCGAGCCCTTCACAAGCCAGCAAGTGCAGGCTGGATTTCAAGGGTCTAACCTACACTCTAGTTGGGTTTGGACAGCCAAGTTGTTGCTTTAATAGCCTTTTTTTTGCATGTGATGACAGTGGTCTCTGGTTCTCCCCACCTTCAA
>CM053400.1:48794613-48824842 GCA_028644305.1 Xerus rutilus
AAGGCTATACTGAAACACAGAGCCAGTAAGCCTGAGAATGCAGAGGGCTCTAGTCTGGGCTTTGCCATAGTTCTCTGCTTTTTGCCCCCTGGTAACAGTGGAATTGAAACTTATTGCTCTCAGTGGTTGCTTCTCTCTTGAGTGACTGTGTCCACGATTCATTTTTTTCTGCTAAGAGTAACGCCTTTCATCCATGCTCTGCCATGCTCCGTGGAGTCCCTCCTTTGCAGACATCCTGGAATGAAAGGATTTGGCTTCTACCAACTTTGTTTTCTTACATCTGTTTTTTCTCATCCTAGATATTAAACAGAAGCTATTAAATAATACAGATAGTTACTGCATTTATCCCTCTCAAATTCCTCTTTCTATGAACTGAGAGCTAGGGACTACGTTGAATCTCTTCATGCATCAGGAACTGAGCCATGCAGAGGGTCTTATTTAAATGCTCGTCTGATTCTCATGGGCTTGTTCTGCTCCTTTTATTGTGAAAAAATTAGACCCCCCCTCCTCCCCCCACCAGAATCTTTTGGAATCCTTAAAAATTAACCTACAGAAATGTTGAAAGATCATATTTTGTGTATAGAAGTAATAAGACCATATGGAATTACTGGACTAATAGAATAGTTAAGCTTTTTATTGAAGACAACAAAATGAATTTTGAATATGCTGCTAAATATTGATGGTGACAGTGTTTTTCTCCTGTGAGTGATCCAAGCAGATTTATAAATAGTCTTTAAAGGGAACAGAGCCTTGTGGGATTAAGGAAAATATTGCACTAGCTGTATCTAGATTAAGTTTGACAGTTTTATAATGATGGGAAAACAAACAGTCCCCCCATTCCAAAGATGCAGTCTATATGGGGTGGCCATATAGTCTAAGAATAAAGATCTTAATATTTTGCCATTCCTTATATCAATAAATCCTTTGTTAAAAGACTTTCCTGGTTTCCAGACTTGGTGGCCACCTTGTGTAATTCTTGCTCTCCTTTGGAAAGAACAATGAAGTTTATTCCTGCCGCCTTAAAAATATGTATCCCTCCTTCATGCATCATGCCCATCCCCGGGGAGTGTCCTTTACTATTCCTGGGAATGACTTCTGGCTAAACCTTCATACTGGTGAGGAAAAAAAAAAAGAAGCTGATTCCAGCACTTTACTGGTGTTGAAATACATCATTTACTTTCTAAAGGTGTCCCGTGAATCCCCAGTCAGTTTAGTTCCTACCTATGTGTTAATAAGTCCATCTTCCTTGCACTACTGCCCAAGTCCTTCTGGTTTGTTTCCCTTTGTCCCTTCATATGAATATTCCTTGACTACCTTAGTGGAAATACAGATCAGTCTCCTCATCCTCTTGATCACAGAAAAATAAAATTGTTTACTTTCTCTTCAATGCAATCGCTCAGTTCAGGTCTGTGAAATGTGAGTGCATTATTATGTTGACTCTGAGCACTTTATAAGAGTTGGATTTGGGGGATGATGATAGGAAAGGGGTGAAGATCAGACATGTAGATAAAGCTCAGGTTTCCTGGGGAACTAGGTATAGAGAAAAACATGTTCAACAGAGAGAAAATTGCACAACTAGTGTTGCCATGAAGACTATTTCCACAAACTAGGAAAAAGAAGAGTAGAGTTAAAGTTGTTATGGATAATTCAGAAGAGGAAAGCATGTGCGTTTCTGAAGCACAAAAATCTCCAAACTCCTTTTTTACTTTCCCTCTAACGTCATCATTGCCCTTAGGTATTGGAAATAGCAAGATCCCTGATTGTGTACTCTGCTCCTCCGTCCTTCTCTCTTTGCTCCTTCCAGCTAAATCGGCAATTGTAGTTGTTACCCGTCACTCAGTAAGCCTCCACAGTGCTTGCTATTGGAGAGCTTGCCCAGTAGTTGAAGGTCGTTTGCTAGGTGAGACTAATGAGACAAACACATTTTCCATAAACTTTGAAAAGACTACTTATCTCATGTTCAGTGTCCTTTAAAACAAAACAACAACAAAACCATTTCTAGTTGTCTTTAATAAATGCACTAGTTTTCCTATGATTTCATGAAATCAAAGTCATGTTGAAACTGTTTTGACAAAAGTAAAATTAAAGGGACATCTTTTCTTGGTTTTCTTTCCAATGCCATACCTACAGTTCCTTCACATTTGAGCTGAGAATGGTTTGGGTGGTCTTTGGGATTCTGACCTGACCCCACATTCCATGATTCTACCCAGTTCTAAGTTTAGTTTGTTTTCTATTATCCTAATAGACTTCCTCCTTACTGGGAACTTGAAACTGCTGCTGTGTTTATTTTCCAACACAAAGGCAGACTTATGGTAGGTACCATTTATTGAAGTCCTACTGAGTGAAATGTGCACTTTTAGGACCTATACAAACATCTCAATGAATCTTTCTAGCATCCTATGAGCTAGATCTGATCCCTCTTTCATAAACAAAGAAGGTAAGCATTGGGGACCTGAAGCACAGACCCTCTTTTATAAACAAAGAAGGTAAGCATTGGGGACCTTCCTCAGGCTCCCCTGCCAATGAACAATGTAGCAGCGACTCAAGCCCAGGTTTTCCTGACTTGAAAGTCTGAAATTTTCCCTGGATGTTAGCTACCTATGTCTCGCCACCAAACAACCCAGAGCCTTGAGCCTGCTTAGTTCTGCCTGTGGCCTTATGTCATTACAGTGACTGCATGCCAGAGGAGTGTCTGAGCCTTTGGGCCTCCCCCTAGTTCTAGTCTACAAATAAAAGTTGATTAAAGCAGGCTGATGGGCGGGGGAGGCAGCCACATGGTCCTCACCTGCCTTTTGGTGTCTGATATGTTGTGACCCTAAGGAGGCTTTACCCTTGATCCCACCCTGGCCATGGTGGGAGCTCCTTGAGCTTTCCAAACATGCTTTTCTTAATCAGAACAAATCCCCCCCTTGTTCCTGCCCTCATATTATTTTGATGGTAAATAATCATTCTGAAAGTGTTTCAAGGAAGAAATAGTAGTAATCAAGCACCTAACACAGGGTGACCCCCGACTTTTTGGTACCATCATCCCTGTATTGCTACATATGAATGTGGCTCTGAATGCAAATTCATGCTTTGCCTGCTGTCCACTTCTCATGCAGCAACTGTGGCAGTAACCAAGGGAAGTTTGCATCCTGTCCTGTCGTCCTTCCCTGGGGATCACTCCCTTGGCCACTCTATAGCACCGTAGCTCCATTGAGCCCAGTGTCACTCAAGGCCTACCCCTGTGTTTTGTAGGGAGGAGAAAAGGTAAGAATAGCTGTGGGAGAGGGTGATTTCTTAAAGGTGCTACTGTTGTGGCTTTTCCTGCCATGTAGTGTTGAGACAGTGTAATTTCAGGTAGAAAAGATGCCTGCACAAACCCATACATAGGATTTTTGTAAAATTTAGTTCACCAGAAACCTGAGTTCAATATTTGACTTTAGTTCTTTGTCTAACAAGTTTAAACCCACTAGAGATCTTTGCCAATCATAAAAGACTTGTGTATTTCCAAGTGTGTTGGGGTATAGGCTATCTTGACAGTTCCTCTGTGCTAAGTGCATTACATACAATATCTAAGGAAATCCTCAACAATTACCCAGTGTGACAGATGTTATCTCAATTGTCTTGTTGTATTTAAAGACTGAGTCATGTGCTTACCTGTACTTATAGGGATTTATTGGGAAATTCCGAAGGGCCTTTTCTGTACATCATCTCCCTAATTTAAGTTTCCCATTCTCATAAGTAGGTAAACCAACGCATATGCTCTAGCCTAGAAACTTTGTTCGATCTTGGTGCTCTCATGCTGAGACAGGAAAATTGCACTCAGTGGGTTATGGCGGTAGTTGCACACTGTATATGCAGAGGGCATAAGTCTCTGTGCTCTGCTGAGTTATAGGATCTCAGGAGGAATTCATATCCACCAGATGAATTTCATTTGTTTACCTTTCATTTAACTATCCATGTCTTTTCTTGCTGTAGGTATATGCCAGAGAGGTGATTCATAAGGTCAAGTCCTGTTCATAGTTAGGAGTTGCTTTTTTTTCCCCGCTCCAGTTTTAGTGACTCCAGGTCTACTTGGTGTCTCCAGAGAAGAACCCAATAATGGAGACATTCTTTCAATATGAGAATGTGGTCTGGTCATAGGTTGTCATTCTTTTCTATATATAACTGACCCAGCCTGGTTTCCAGATGAGACGTGCAACACAGATTTTGTATTTCAACTATGAAAGAAAATTTGCTTTCTGCCTTTGAGACATACTAGAAGTAAAATTGTTCATAAATGCTGTACCTTATCTTTCTTGTACCAAATTGCACAATTCTTGCCAGAATAAATGCCATTATCAGTATGCTTCAGGATATTCCTCAATTTGATTGTTTTGTGTATATGTGTGCGGTGTGTGAGAGAGACAGGAGAAAACACTTCCAAAAAGGCACCGTCCTACATACGAACTCCTTTCTCTGGTAACAAGCTATTCTAGGAAGTGCGGTGTCATTCTTTAAGTGAAATTTTTCCTGTTTAAAACTTTTCAAAGGAGCAGCCCACCTTGAAGATTCTCCCTGAGGTACAAACTATTTTGTATTTAACTTAGAAGAGAGTAGAGGGAAGAAAAATGAACTCTGTCTTTATTTATGCTCCAAGGAATATTAGGGCTCAGAGGACTTTTCTAGCTTTATGAGAATTTGTACTACTGATTTTTATATATTCCTGTTTTTGAGATGAAAAGATCTCTGGGGAGACTGTTGAGTTACAATGGCATTTCACTGTGATCCCTCTCAAGCTCAAGCCTGTTTTTAACCCGGTGACAACCTGTCTCTTCCGTTTACCGTCCTGTGAAAATGTCAGCTCGAGTTTCCCTGAAGTCGTGTGTTTACGATGAGTCAGAGTGCTTCTCCTTGGTGTGACAGCTGATCCCCCTGGATGTTGGTGTATGTGCTCAGTTTCTGAGCATCTAATCCTGTATTCTGTTCCATATATGCTCTCCTAACTGTTGATTGTACTATTGATTATTTTGGTTTTCTTGCTTGAAGACTGATTCATACTTTTCAATTTGATAGAAATAAAGTGTTTTTTTCTGCTTATAACTGGTCAGTTCATTTAATATTTGTTTAGCTGTTCACACTTGACAATGTTGGTTTTCACAAATGCTTTCTTTTTATGCCACTCTGCAAACACTACATATTATCAACAGTAATCTCCAATTCGCTGATGAGGAAATTAAGGAACACGGTGGCAAGCAAGGTCCTGAATCAAGAGTTATGATCTCTAGTCCCATTTTTTTTTTTACTACACCATATTGCCTCGTTTGTGTGACTTTAAATTCCTTGTTTGTCCAGCACTTTATTCATTAAAAATTGTAGTGTCCATCCTTCAGTTTTATTCTTTTTTAAAAAAATATTTTTTAGTTATATATGGACACAGTGTCTTTATTTTGTTTATTTATTTTTATGTGGTGCTGAGGATCGAACCCAGTGCCTCAAACGTGCGAGGCAAGCGTTCTGCCACTGAGCCACAAACCCAGCCCCAATTTTATTCTTGGAGCAACTGGATGATGTGAGCAGATTCTATCCCTTTAACAGATTAGGAGACTGGATCAGATTATGACTCTCAGGTCACAGCCTCTGGGTCTACTCAACAAAAGGGATACTGGAGCAGGTTTATTCAATGGGGGTGCTGGAGTCACAGAAGAATACCAAAGATGTGCTGGAGAAACCTAAATTAAGGTGGGAGGGAGAAATGCACTGACTTTCCCTACCCTGGCAGGTCTTCCCATTAGCTGAACCCAGCCAGCCAGAAGCCAGCTGACAGTGGAGGCTGAGAAACAAGTTCTGGACTTCAAACACCCCTGGAAAGGGGAACTGGATATGATGGCAGTGTGTCATGGTGTATTAAAAGGCACACATTCACTCCCTCTTGTTTTAGGAGGATTTTACACTCCTGCCCTGTTGGCTTCATGTTTGGACATGTAATTTGCTTTGGCCATTGAAATATGCACTGAAATTGTGTCCCTTCTAAGCAGAAATCTTATTTTGTAATGTTTTAATATATTTTTTTGGTTGTATGTAGGCACAATACCTTAATTTTGTTTTTATGTGGTACTGAGGATAGAACCCAGTGCCTCACACATGCCAGATGAGCGCTCTACCACTGAGCCACGACTTCAGCCCCTTATTTTGAAATTTAAACTTTAAGCCTGCCGATTTTATTTTATTTTATTTTTTTACTTTGAGATAGGGTCTCACTAAGTTACTTAGGACCTCACTAAGTTGCTGAGACTGGCTTTGAACTTGTAATTCTCCTGCTCCACTGTGCCCAGCTCCTATTTTTTAAAAATAATTTTTAGTTGTAGACAGACACAATACCTTTTTTATTCATTTATTTTTATGTGGTGGTGCTGAGGATCAAACCTAGTGTCTCACACATGCTAGGCCAACACTCTACCAACTGAGCAACAATGCCAGCCCTCAGCACTACCTATTTAAATCACTTGAGTTTTTTCCTCCAGTGTTCAAATGGACATAGTAATTCCCATATTGACATCAGTCACTGAATAGTCAGCATCCAATGATGAAGTGAAAACCATACCCATATTTAAACTATGTATATGCATATATAATGAAAGATAAAAGTTACAATGTTTGAGGATTTACTCGAGCCAGGCAATAGGCCCATCATTGTACACAAGCTACCTATAATGAAACCGAGATTCAAATTATTTGCTGTAGGCTGCCCACCCAGTAAGTGGTAGAATGAAGACTTAACTCCACTGTTTGTTCGTGATTAGTCAGCGATTGTTCATCCTTCTGACTCTCATTACCCAAGACCCAGAGGGATCATAATTGAAGCAACTTTGGTGTTTGGTAACCCTCGGTCAGGACTGTAAAGAGTCCGGTGGGGAGCCCTGCCACTAGGAGGCGGGTAGCAGTTAAGCAGTCTTTTGTAGCCAGCTCTCCTAGCCACTATCCTGAGTTTAACATTCATTAAACTCTCCCTCATTCCCCTTCCTCCACTGCCTTTAGACTAGGAAGCTTCTCATGGACATATTCAGTCTCCTATGCCATCAGGAATTAATACCCTCCATTTCTCCATTAAAAGCCCTGTACCTTGAAACCTATGATTTCCTCACCAAAAAGAATCAGGGAAACAAAAAAGAATAGTCCATATCCATATCAGTGAGGACAGACTTACCACCCTCACAGTAATGGCCCACACGCGCAGACCACTCTGTCACGTACATCAACCATCCTGCTACACTGACCATCTCAGAACATACCTACCACCTTGGACTCATTCATCGTATGCATCCACTACAATTTAGAGGCTTATCAGTACATCAGGGTCAGAGAGAGGAAGGCTGGCTGAAGTTGCATAGAGACCTGAATGAACCATCTTCTTCTATATTTGATCTGTGTAATAAACTTTGTGTTTTTCCATGAAGTCAATCAAAAAGGCCAATTATCTAGTGTTCTTGTGAAAATCTTATCTAAAAATTTATAAATGTTGGTATTTATAAATTCAGAGTAGATAATGAGCACTCTGAAGACAATGATGGGTGTTTAAATTTGAATCTTTATATGCATCTCCCAAAACAGATCAACAAAGACAGCAAATAAAATTACGATGAACTCATATCTACCACAGTACCAGGAAATAGAACACTGCAAACTTCCATTTCATTTGAGTGGGGAAAAAAATACCTGAAACCAGTAGGACTTACTCTCCATGTGGAAGTGGAGAGTAAGACAGCAATTATTTGGGAAAAGGAGAATGTAGTAGGTCCCAGAGTAATACCCTAAATGGAGAAATACTAAGAACAGTCATGCTGACTTAGAGTCACTTGCTACTGAGAAAGCACAGGAGTTGAAAGTATCTGTTTAAATAGTGTTCCATTGTTGTTTTGGATTTTTTTTTTTTTGGCACTGGAGATTGAACTCAGGGGTGCTTTACCACTAAACCACATTGCCAGTCCTTTTTACTTTCTATTTTGAGACAGAGTCTTGCCAAGTTTCTTAGGGCCTCACTATATTGCTGAGGCTGGCCTTAAAATGGCAATCCTCCTGCTTTAGCCTCCCAAGTCACTGGGATTATGGATGTGAGTCACTACGCCTGACTAATAAGTAAGTCTTAAGAGGTCACTGCTTTGGGGCAAGAACAACATAACTTAAAAGGAACAGGAATCTCTTAGAGATTTGGTGATTAAGAGGGAAGAAGAATTTAGTGAAAATTAAGAGTCCTACAGAAATAAAAGTTTCATGAAAGCTAACATACATTAAACTCTCCCTCATTCCCCTTCCTCCACTGCCTAGAAAAAGATGATATTTGTTAAGAAATGCATTCCAGTGAATCAAATGAAGAGGATGCTCTTGACCTAAGAAATCTAGTGAGCTATTTGATCTTCCAACCCCATCTGTAAAAATACTTGGTTCTGGAAAATTCAGGTCTTGAAAATGAACACAAAAGGCCAATATACACAAAAAAATTACTTTAAGAAGGAGAAAATTTGAGAACCAAAATTCTTTAGCTGATAAAAACACTCAAGATGTGAAATTAGAGTTCATTGAGTACAGGAAAATGAAGGAAGACAATGATTCTAAAAATTCAATTGCAAGGTAAGCACTACAGATTCAATATAATGTGTAAAGGAAACACAGGAAAGTGGAATGAAAAATTTCCCAGAGAGTTAAAATAAAATGAAAATCTCAGAAAGAAAATAATAGCTATAGAAGACAAAGAAGATCTAACAGAGTTATAATTGAATTCCCTAAATAAGAGAAGCAAAATATAGGGGTACATGTCTGTAATCATCTGGTCAGGGGGCTGAGGCAGGAGGATGGTAAGTTTAAGGCCAGCCTGGGCAACTTAACTAGACTGTGGCTCAAAATAAAAAGAAAGAACTGGGAATGTAACTCGAGAGCACTTGCCTAGCATGCATGAACAAGGCCTTGGGTTCCATCTTCAATACTGCAAAATAAATAAACCAAGACTAACATTCAAATCTATAATTCCATAACTTACGAAAGATATATTTAAAAATCCTGAACCTAAATATTGAAAGAGTATATTATGGAACTCTGAAAATTAACTTAGAATGATCAATTGTAAGACATATTCTTGTATGTGCAGGAAGACTCCTTGGCCTTCCAGGCAAAAGGACCAAGTAATTGAATATTCAATCAAAACATCAGTGAAGCAATACTTTCAAGAATAGGCAGCGTGGGCTAATCTGGTCATCAATTTTCAAAGATATAGATAAATAATCTTAAAATGCAAGATTTGAGGTATTTTCCTTTGGTTGGGGGAGGGTTACTGGAAGTTTACTCACACTGTACCACTGAGTTCTATCTGCAGTCTTTAAAATTTTTTTTTTTTTAAATTTTGAGACACTCTCACTAAGTTGTGCTGGCTGGCCTGAAACTTGTGATCTTCCTGCCTCAGCCTCCTATATGTGCCACCATGTCTGGTGAGGTATCTTTTAATTAATAGTCCTTACTTAGGAATCTGTCAGTACTGATGACAAGTCTTATTCAAATAACAGATAAATGGAGAAAACACAGCAAGGAACTGTGGTGAGTATGTATTTTGCTTAATTGAAGAGATTAAAATGCAGGTAATAATAAGAATTGTGAAGCCGGGCGCGGTGGCACAAGACTGTAATCCCAGCACTTAGGGAGGCTGAGACAGGAGAATCGCAAGTTCAAAGCCAGCCTCAGCAATGGTGAGGCGCTAAGCAACTCAGTGAGACTCTGTCTCTACATAAAACAAAATAGGGCTGGGGATGTGGCTCAGTGGTCGAGTACCCCTGAGTTCAATCTCCAGTACCAAAAAAAAAAAAAGAATTGTGAGAATAGTACATAAATGTTCTATGTCCAGAAGTAGAATACAGATAAAATACTGGAGAAGGAAGAGAGATAAAGGAGAACAGAATAAGCTACTTACTTGCAATATAGGGAATAAGTGGAAATTGAGGGATATTATCCACAGTTAACAAGCCAACTGGAAGCCTAAGTAAAAACAAGCATATAGGGACATTGTATATAGTATTAATGAAAAATATATAACTTCCTTAATATCAAAATCAATTGAAAAGAGATAGAGAATACATAAATGTACCAAATATGATATGTACAATAAATATAAAATAAAACAGTGCAACAGTTAAGCCCAAGCATCTCAGCTCTATCAATTAATGTGAATGGGCTTGGATTGCCTACTAAAACAAAGCTTTTTCAGATTGTCTTTCAAAACAAGATTCATGTCTATGAGGTATACAACAGGCACATCTACAAATAATTCTGAAAGATAGGCAAAGGATACAAAGAAAATGTAAACAGTAGGAAAACAAGAGTTGTCAACTTGATATGAAAGTAGAATTCAGGTCCCCAAGGTGCTGACGTGAAACATGCTTTGCACAACCCAAAATGAGGATACAGCAAATATAAATATCTATACTCCAGCACAAATAACTGTCCAGTGTCAAACTTAAAACTGTAGGCATCTTTTTATGAACTCATGAACTATATTTAATCTAGATACAGAAATTATCATGTGTTTAAGAGATTAATAAAGACTCAAATGGTCAATATTTTTTAGACTTAGACATCTTTTTTTCCCAACTCCATATTTAGAATTCTTTTCATCCACAGAAAATTTAAAAGAGTACTACACCTGGGGCTCTTCAACCAAGATCAGTAACTGCACTTTTT
Source organism: Xerus rutilus (assembly GCA_028644305.1). Classification (NCBI taxonomy): domain Eukaryota; kingdom Metazoa; phylum Chordata; class Mammalia; order Rodentia; family Sciuridae; genus Xerus; species Xerus rutilus. The sequence goes on from CM053400.1 coordinate 48,805,297, forward strand.
TTTCCCTGCATTTTCTTTCTCTCTTCATCCTTCTCTTCTCTTTTATGGGCAAAACTTTTCAAAGAAAGTCACAAATACAATGATACTTTATCTAGGGCGTCTGAGTCTCTGCTCAACACTATAATTTTAGCCAGGAAAATCCAGAGTCCAAGGAATTCCCCAATCCCAGAAAAATTAAGATTTCACCTCTAAATATTTCGTATGCATTTCTTATTAATTCTCTATATAATCACAATGACATTTTCTCAATTAAGAAAAATAATTACATGTCGTCATCTAACCAAGTCATATTTGCATCTCCCTAATTGTCTCAAAATATATTCTATGACTACTCCTACATGAGTACACCTAAAAACACATCTGCCCTAGAAGTTGTTTGGCCTTTTGTAATTAATAAGTGATCTGTCAGGTGATATGTTGAGAAGTTGTAAGTGTCCTGCTCCTCCCAATATCCTTCATGCAAAGGTTTTGGTGTCCACTGGTGATAACTTGCCTGAATGATTACCTGGAGAGTTGCAAAATGGTCTTTTTCTAACTATACAATTTCTTCTACATTGATTAGATAGTCTATAAAGAAGAGCTTCCCTTCCCCCACTTGCATGATTGGGAACTGGTGTCACTATGGTGGGTCATAATTCATTAGTATTATTATTTTTTTCTTTGATATAATTCATGTATCCTAAAATTCAGATTGTTGAAGTGCACTATTCAGTGGTCCTTAGTACATCCACAAGAGGATGCAATCACCACTACTATTTAATTTTAGAACATTTTTATGACCTAAAAAAAGAAACTCTGTATCTATTTATCTGTCACTCTCAGCTCCTCTTTCCTGTCCACAGCCACTGGCAACCGTGAGCCTACTGTCTGTCTATGGATTTTCCTGTTGTGGACATTTCACATATATTTGATAAGTGACCTTTTGTGACTGGCTCTTTTTACTTTATACAATATATCCAAGGTTTATTTGTGTTGTAGCATGGATCAGTACTTTTCTTCTGTTAATGGCTGAATAATGTTCTATTGTATGGTTCTACCACATTTTGATGGTCCATTCACTAATTAATAGACACTTGAGTTGTTTCCACTTTTTGACTCTTGTTATGAGCAATTAGTGTATAGGTTTTATGTGAATGTATGTTCTTGATTCTCTAGGGAATATCTTTAACAGTAGAAATGTTGGGTCACATGGTAATCCTATATTTAACTTTTTGAGGAACTGCCAAATAGTTTTCCAAAGCACCTGCACCATTTTACAATTCCACCAGCACAGAAAGAGGGGTTCAATACTTGTGAACACTTGTTATTGTCCATCTTTTTTATTATAGCCATGCTAGCAGATATGAAGTGGTATCTCATAATGTTGATTTGCATTGCACTACTGATATTGGGCATTTTTCATATGTCATTATTGGCCATGTATATCTCTTTTTTGAGCAAAAGTCTATTTAAGACCTGGGCATGGTGGTGCACGCCTGTAATCCCAGCAGCTGCGGAGGCTGAGACAGGGGAATCCTGAGTTCAAAACTCTGTCTCCAAATAAAATACAAAAATAGGGCTAGGGATGTTGCTCAGTTGTCGAGTGCTCCTGAGTTCAATCCCTGGTACAAGAAAGAAAGAAAGAAAGAAAAAGAAAGAAAGAAAGAAAGAAAGAAAGAAAGAAAGAAAGAAAGAAAGAAAGAAAGAAAGAAAGGAAGGAAGGAAGGAAGGAAGGAAGGAAGGAAGGAAGGAAGGAAGGAAGGAAGGAAGGAAGGAAGGAGAAAGAAAAGTCTATTTAAACTCTATGTCCATTTTTTTTCTCTTTTTTTTCTTTTCTTTTTTTTTAATTTGTTCTATTTAGGCTTACATGTTAACAGTGCGATTTGATTCATTGTATATAGATAGAGGATAACATATCAATTCTCTAGTTGTAAGTTATATAGAATCACAACATATATGCAGTCATACATAATGTTAGGGTTATAATGACCATCATATTCCACCACCCTTGCTGTCCCCATGCCCCCTCCCCCCTTACACCCCTGTGAACAGAGATCCACCATTGTTCCCATGTCCTTCCCCACATTATGGATCAGCATCCACTTATCAAAGAGTTCTATGTCCATTTTTAAACTGGATTGTCCTTTAATTGTTAAAGAGTCTTTACAGGCACTTAGGCAAGAATGTTTTGGCTCTTCCAGATGTCTTCCATTTCCATATGAATTTTAGGATCCACTTGTAAATTTCTGCAAAATAGCTAATATTTTGATAGGGATTTTATTAAAAAATATAGATCCATTTGGGATGTATAAACATTTTAACAATATTAAACCTTCTAATCTATGACATGTGATGTCTTACCATTTACTAAGTTCTTTTTCATGGCTTTCAATGATGTTTTGAAATTTTCAGTGTATAAGTCAAAGCACTTTTTAAAAAAATATATTTCTAAGTATTTTGTTCTTTTGATGTTATTGTAAATGGAATTGCTTTCTTATTTTATTTTATTTTTATTTTTAAATTTGTTTTAATTAGTTATACATGACAGTAGAATGCATTTTAACACATTGTACATCAATGGAGCACAACTTCTCATTCCTCTCTCTGTACATGGTGCAGAGTCACACTAGTAGTGTAATCATACATGTATACAGGGTAATAATGTCTGTCTTATTCTACCATCCTTTCCATCCCCACAGCCCCTCTCCTCCCCTCGTTCCTTCTGCACAATCCAAAGTTCTTTCATTCTTCCTCACCCACCCCACTCCCCATTATTGATCAGCATCCGCTTATCAGAGAAAACATTCAGTTTTGGTTTTTTGGGGATTGGTTTACTTCATTTAGCATGATATTCTCTAGTTCCATCCATTTACCTACAAAGGCCATAATTTCATTCTCCCTTAAGGCTGAGTAATGTTCCGTTGTATATATGTACCACATTTTCTTTATCCATTCATCTGTTGAAGGGCACCTAGGTTGGTTCCATAGTTTAGCTATTATGAATTGAACTGCTATAAACACTGATGTGGCTGCATCACTGTAGTATACACACACACACACACACACACACACACACACATACTGGGGATGAAACTCAGGAGCAGTTGACCACTGAGCCACACCCCCAGCCCTATTTTGTGTTTTATGTAGAGACAGGATCTCATTGAGTTGCTTAGCTTCACACCATTGCTGAGGCTGGCTTTGAACTCATGATCCTCCTGTCTCAGCCTCCCAAAGTGCTGGGATTACAGGCATGCACCACTGTGCCTAGCTACAAATGATAAATACATTAATGTTAATAGGAAACAAGATTTTTAAGTGTAAAATATAGTAAAAGAGGGCAGAGGAAATGCTGTGATATTTAAGTTTGAATTAGAAATAGCAATTTGAACTCAAAATTTTAAAACACATAGCAGGATGTGTTGGTGTGTGCCCATAACCCCAACTTGTAGGAAGGCCAAAGCAGGAAGATGGCAATTTCAAGTCCAGCCTGGGCAACTCAGCTAAATACTGTCTCAAAAATAAAAAGCACTGACAATGTAGTTCAGTGGCATAGCAATCATTTAGCATGCAGAAGGCGCTGGGTTCAATCCTCCATATTGCAATAAAAAACTGAAATTAAAAATATTTTTTCTAACATTAATGTCACCACATTAGTAATGAACATGGCTGATGCCAAAATCTTACAGATATCTAAATACCATTCCTTACTAAAAGAAACCAAGGCTTTTTGGAGAAATGGTTCATTCCAGATCTTGGAGACAAAAGTATGAGATAACTATGTGATCTTATGCCAAATACCAAAGAATAGTGATAGGATCATAACAAAAAGAAAACAAAACAAAAAACTCAAAGAAAATCTCACTTCCTAAAGTTGGGGCGATTTGAACATGACAAAGAATGATGAGTGAAGCTAATAAGGAGCTTTGCAAGGTGTCAGGATGCAAGAGTGATACAGAAAGACCAATTATGTGGTCTTTGTATACGTATACCATACATTAGCAATGAAGACTCTAAAGTGAAATTAAGAAAGCAATTCCAACTGGAAATCCATATGTAGCAAAATGAAATTAAATCTCTCTCTCTCACCCTACACAAAAATCAACTCAAAGTGGATGAAAGACTTAGGCACTAGAACAGAGACTCAACACCTAATAGAAGAAAAAGTAGGCCCAAATCTTCACCATGTTGGCTTAGGACCTGACTTCCTTAATAAGACTCCTAAAACACAAAAAATAAAATCAAGGATCAATAAATGAGATGGATTCAAACTAAAAAGCTTCTTCTCAGCAAAGGAAACAATCAAAAACACGAAGAGAGTGCCTACAGAATGGAATAGAAATCTTTATCACATGCACCTCAGAGCACTAATCTCCAGGATATATAAAGAACGCAAAAAACTTAACACCAAAAAAACAAATAACCCAATCAATAAATGGGCTAATGAACTGAACAGACACTTCACAGAAGAAGAAATACAATTGATCAACAAATATATGAAAAAAATGTTCAGCATCTCTAGCAATTAGAGAAATGCAAATCAAAACTACTCAAGATTTCATCTCACTCTAGTCAGAAGGGCAATAATCATAAGCGTTGTCAAGGATGTGGGGAAAAAGGTACACTCATACATTGCTGGTGGGACAGCAAATTGATGCAACTACTCTGCAAAGTAGTATGGAGATTCCTCAGAAAACTTGGAATGGAATCACCATTTGACTCAGTTATCCTACTTCTCACTGTATACCCAAAGGACTTAAATCAGTTTACTATAGTGATGCAGCCACATCAGTGTTTATAGCAGTTCAATTCATAATAGCTAAACTATGGAACCAACCTAGGTGCCCTTCAACAGATGAATGGATAAAGAAAATGTGGTACATATACACAATGGAACATTACTCAGCCTTAAGGGAGAATGAAATTATGGCATTTGCAGGTAAATGGATGGAACTACAGAATATCATGCTAAATGAAATAAACCAATCCCCAAAAACCAAAATCTGAATGTTTTCTCTGATAAGCGGATGCTGATCAGTAATGGGATTTTTAAATTTTTTTAAATTTTTTGGTACTCCTGAATTCAATCCCTGGTACCAAAAAATTTAAAAAATTAAAAAAAAATTTATCATTTGCTTTATCCCAGTGCTACTTCCCATCCCAGGATATGAATCAATTCATTGCATTCTTCAGAAATTAGGTAGTCTACCTGTTTTTTTAAAAAAATGGCTAGTAGCTAGGCATAGTGGCTCAGGCTTGTAATCCCAGCAGCTCAGGAGTCTAAGGCAGGAGGATCACCGGTTCAAAGCCAACCTCAGCAATTTAGTGAGGCTCTAAGCAAGACCCTGTCTCAAAGTTAAAAAAAAAAAAAATTTAAAAGGGCTAGGGAGGTGGTTCAGTGGTTAAGCAGCCCTGGGTTCAATCCTTGGAACAACAAAAATTGTTAGTTCAGTAGTGTGTTTAGTGGCCTGGTACTTAGCTGGTGCTGTCTCCTTGTCGTCTTAAAGACCAGTAGCTGACTGAAAGTCAGCTTTTGAATATTTCTGTCCCATTTATATTCAGTTACATTAAGAAATTTTTTATTATTTCTTTCTTATAGTGTTAGTTCTCTTGGGTCTTCCATGTATAATATCTGTGTACAGAAATTTGCACTTACTTATTTTCCACTTTATTTGAATTATTTTCTCTTGCTCAAATGTGTTGGCTAGTATTTTTAACCTATCAATAAATAATAGGGGAGATGATCTCATTTTCACCTTTTCACCAACCTTAGAAGGAATGTGTTTCATCTTTCTCCTGTTAATAAGAATTTTTTGATTTCCTCCATTTCAAAATTTACTATTCCTCTTTTATGTTTTTTTTTCTTAAGGTTTTAATTATGAGTCCATTTTATATACCATTGATTTGCATTTTCATCTTTATTATCCCCTTGCTTGTGCTTTTTTTCTTTCTTTTTTTTCTTTTTTGGTACTAGGGATTGAACTCGGGGGGCTTTGCCACTGAGCTACATCTCCAGTTCTTTTTTTTTTTTTTAATTTAGTTTTTAGTTGTAGGTGACAGAATATCTTTATTTTGTTTTTATGTGGTGCTAGGATCGAACCCAGTGCCTCACGTGTGCTAGGCAAGAACGTTACTACTGCGCCATAATCCCAGCCCCTCCAGCTCTTTTTATTTGTTTATTTTTTTGTTTTAAGACAGGATCTCACCATGTTGCTTAGGGCCTTGCTAAGTTGCTAAGGCTGGCCTCAAACTTGTGATCCTTCTGCCTCAGCCTCCCAAGTTGCATGTGCTTTCTTTTGGTTCAGTATGTTGTTTTTCTTGCCTTTTGAGTTGAAAATTTAATACATTAATGTCCATTCCATTATTTTAATGCATATTTAAAGCTGTGAATTTTCCTCTGATTTTTGCCACAATATCTCATGCATTTTGAAAAGTAAGATTTTTCATCATAATTTTCTCCAGAAATTCTTCAATTTTGTTTTGTGTGTTCTCTTTAGCACAAAGGTTGTTTAATAGTTATTCTTTAAAATTTCCTTTTGGGGAAAGATGACCATACAGTGGAGGTGCCTGGGGACTGAGAACATCAGATGTGCTTGGTAAATTTGGTGCACTGTTGGTCTTTGACATTGTGCTCCTATGGCTTGGGAATATCTAATGAGATTGGAGCTATTCAAAAGGCTATAGTTTGGTATCAATATATAAAGAGTAGATTCATGGTACCTGTATATACTGAGCAGAAAGCATTGATTTTACCAGCTCTGTCCGGCTTGGAAATGAACAGAAGTCTTGTAATCACCAACTTCATAATGAGAGACTCTTAGGTCACAACTTTACAGACTTGATTGGAGCTGGAATGGCAATACAATCAATATTGTATAGCTGGAGCCCAGGCCCAGAGCATCTTGTTTGCTTGCTATATCCTGGTGTGATATGTGCAGCGGTGGTTCCTCTAAAGATATTAGGGGACATATTTTCATCAAAGATGTGTGGTACAGAGCTGGCATTGTGGGAGGCCATGTGTGAAACCACTGAGAAGTTTCTGAAAATGGGAGTGCCCCTGGGAGTGGCCCTGGGTTTCCTCTTTGCGTCCTTCATGGGGCTCTGTTTCTTCCACCTATCACATGGCTGGGGCCACTCTGTACTCAGTGGCAATTTATGGTTAGTTCTTGTCAGCCTGTTCCTTCTATTTGTTATCCAGAAAGTAATCAAGCATGCAAAAATAGCACCCATGCATTAAGTTCAAAAATATGATCCTAATGACTCGATGTTGGCAATCTTTATGATACACTAAATATATTCATGCAAGTGATAAATATGCTAGCAACTGGAATCAACAGAAAAAAACTATGTGACTTAGCTTTTGGCTTCTCTAGTAGATAGCCTGCTTGTTTAGCAGGGCAGATGCTCACAAAATAGTTTGCGCAAAGAGCTCGCATTAAGTTTAGGAGATAAGAATACGTCAACATGTTTAGAATGTTCAAGTAATGTGATACTTTAGGTCTGCTTTTTCTTCCGAAGAATAAACTCAGCAGTTCTTTTCTAAATAAGCACATACATTTCTCTTTTTTAAAAATATTTTTTCAGTTGTTGATGGACTTTCATTTTTATTTATTTATATGCAGTCTGAGAATCAAACCCAGTGCCTCACACATGCTAGGCCACTGAGCCACAACCCCAGCCCCCAGCACATACATTTCTAATTCCAATGTTTGAATAATTTTAAAATCTTTTAATATGAAAACTAAGGTTTGCATTTTTGAGAAATTAAGCAAATTTTTTAATTAATTAGGCTTAGTAAAAATTATCAAACTGTGTTTGCCTCCATATTTTTTGAAACACAGACTATATGAAGTAGCGTCATGAGTGATACAGAAGTTTGGTAAAGAGCCAGAGAGAAATAAAAGTCACCTGTGATCTTTTTTTGTTTTTGTTTGAACACTTAGGACTTAGCACTTGTGTGTCAGTGACAGAAATTTAGTTATTTGGAGAGGAATGAGTGATTGTTTTTTTTAACATTCATTTGCTGAACAGAGCAAACACATTCAGTGTAAAACAGACAGGTGATTCATTCTTCTGCTGTTCCTTTTCCGTTTCTCTTTACCACATTGTAATATTCAACTTATTGATATAATGTTATCAGGGCAGTCCAGATGCCAATCATATGGAGAATCCCTGATGTTATTACATATAGAATAACTCATGTAAGTGAGTATATGAATTTTACTTTTGAATCTTCTGAAATAGAATATCCTTAAAATTCCTCAAGATAAAATATTCAAAGATGAAATGTATGGCATTTTCAGGTACACAAACAATATGTTTATAATTGCTGAGGTTTTGTATTTTTTTTCCTATTTATTGCAATAACTAATAGAACACATAGGTGCATTCTCAACTCCTCAGTTTTGCAAACTTCATCACAGAAACCTGCTTGTGGCTTTTGATTGGAATTATGAAAGTGGTTTTTGTCCTAAGGCAGTTAGTGTCCTGCCTTCCCTCGGAGACAGAGCAGTAAAAGCAGAACACAATTAGTTCTGTCTCTATTAAATATATCAATCAAAAGTGTAATGAGGACAACGCTTCCTTAGTTTCTCTTCTCTCCTGAATAAATCATTCCTGAACTTTCTTGTGGCATTTGTTGTTTTCTTTTTTATACATGAGTTATATTTTCAAAGTCCTTGATGAGTAAAATAAGTCTATGTATATGGTCATTGAGACGATTGCTATATTTGACAAATATTTATTATGGTAATCCAAAAATAAATATTCCAACCATCTTAAAGCAACACAAGATGTTTATATCTAAAATAATAAAGATTCCTGCAGGGAAATTTTTTTCCATGTAGAAGAGATTTTTTGTTTTTTAAAAGTTTTTAGACCAGCGGGAACACAAGCCATGGCCTAGGACTGCCTCCAGGGATCTTGGGAGCTCAGCCAAGGTCAGGCCCAAGACTGCCACCTGCTGATACACCAGCCCATGCGGGAACCCATGCAGATCCAGGCACAGGACTGTCTCTGGGGACCCCTGAGGGACCCTGGGCCTAAGTCAGGCTCAAGATCCTTCACACCCTTCTGGGCCAGAGCCCTTGCCTCTCTGCTGGGAGCCCAGGCCCAGGCCCAGGCCTACTACCTGGGACCCTTGCGAAAGTCCAGGCCAAGGTCAGGCCTAGGACTGCCCTCACAGGCCTGTGTGAGAGCCCAGGCCCAGTACTGCCCCTGCACAGAATCAAAGTCCATGCTGTTGCTCCCTTCCTGTATCCATATTGGGATACTACAGCCATCCTGATAGCTCTTCCCATGTGGTTGTCTTGATCTTGGGACAACAGACAGGGCCTGGAGGCAGCGGCTTACCACAGCTCAGCATGTCACAGAGCTGTATCACCGATCAGTCAGCCCAAAGCCATTGTAGGTCCCATATCTGAAAGTGTTTGCATCCATCTTGGGCCACCCCCACTGCCATCTTGAGTTTCCTCCACTACCGCCGACAGCATCATCAGTGGCAGTAGTGTCCATCTGGGGACACCTGCTGGGGACTGGAAGTGAACTCCAAGGTGAGGTACAGGTAATCTGTAAGGTTACAAGATTACAGAATAGAAACCACAATACCTCAGATCAGCACTACAAGAAAGGAAGACACATAATCAACATGAAAAAGCAAGGGAAGAAACTGCAAGATACTATAATAATAGAATCCATTGACAGCACAGATGATGAAATATCAGAGAAAGAATTCAGAATGTATGTAATTAAAATTATCTGCAAATTAAAGAATGACTTAAGTGAGCAAATATAGGCAAAAATTGATCACACAACAAAGAGATAAGAGAGCAATAAAGGCAACTATTGATCACACCAACAAAGAGAAGGGAGCAAATATAGGTAGCAAAAGATTACATCAAGAAAGATAGAGATTGTGGGGGAAAAAAATGAGAAATTCTTGAAATGAAGGAAACAGTAAACCAAATATAAAACTTGATATAAAGCAGAACCAACAGACAAGATCACTTGGAAGACAGAACCTCAGATAATGAAGACAAAATATACAATCTTGAAATTAAAGTTGACCACACAGTGAAGACGGTAAGAAACCATGAACAGAACATACAAGAATTATGGGATAGCATCAAAAGACCAAAACAAAGATTTATCAGCATAGAAGAAGGCAAAGAGTTTCAAACCAAAGAAATGCACAATCTCTTCAATGAAATAATATCAGAAAATTTCCCAAACATGAAGAATGAATTGGAAAATCAAATACAAGAAGCTTACGGGACACCAATTGTAAAAAATTACAACACATCTACACCAAGGCACATTATAATGAAAATGTCTAGCATACAGAATAAAGACAGAATTTTAAAGGTCACAAGAGAGAGGAATCAGATTACATATAGGGGGAGACCAATTTGGAACTCAGCAGATTTTTCAACCCAGGCCCTCAAAGCCAGGAGATCATGGAATGACATATACCAAGCTCTGAAAGAAAGTAGATGCCAACCAAGAATCTTATATCCAGCAAAATTAAGCTTTAGATTGGATGATGAAATAAAAAACCTTCCATGATAAAAAAAAAAAAGCTAAAAGAATTTACAGCAAGAAAGCCTGCACTATGGGGCTGGGATTGTGGCTCAGTGGTACAGCACTTGCCTTGCATGTGTGAGGCACTGGGTTAGATCCTCAGTGCCACATAAAAATAAGTAAATAAAATAAAGTTATTGTGTCCATCTACAACTAAAAAAAATATTTAAAAAAAAAGAAAGAAAGCCTGCACTACACAGCATTCTTGGCAAAATATTACATGAGGAGGAAATGATAACCAACAATGAAAATCTTCAAAAAGAGGAACTAAACTAAAGGAAAGCCCAATCAAAGGAGAAACCAAGTCAAGTTAAAAACCAAAAAAACAACAAAAAAAACCAAAAAACAAAAAAAACCCAAAAAACCCACCAGGATTACAAATCATATTTCAATAATAACCATGAATGTAAATGGCCTAAACTAATCAATTAAAAGAAATAGACTGCTGGGCATGGTGGCACACACCTGTAATCCCAGCACTTTGGGAGGCTGAGACAGGAAAATCACAAATTCAAAGCCAGTCTCAGCAACGGTGAGGTGCTAAGCAACTCAGTGAGACCCTGTCTCTACATAAAACACAAAATAGGGCTAGGGATATGGCTCAGTCATCAAGTACCCCTGAGTTCAATCCCTGGTACCAAAAATAAATAGATAGATAGATAGATAGATATATAAAAGATATAGACTGACAAAAAAAAAAAAAAGACCCAACAATATGCTGCCTTCAAGAGACTCATCACACAGGAAAAAACATCCACAGACTGAAAGTGAAAGGGTGGGAAAAAGTGTATAACTCACATGGACCACGTAAACAAGCAGAGGTTTCCATCCTCATATCAGATAAATGAACTTCAAACCAAAGTTAGTGAAAAGGGATAAAGAAGGACATTTCATCCTTCTTAAGGGAATCATACATCAACCAGACATAACAATCATAAATATCTGTGCCCCAAACAATGGGGTATCTATGTATATCAAACAAACCCTTCTCAACTACAAGAATCAAATAGACCATAACACAATAATACTTGGTGACTTTAACACACTTTTCTCACCACTGGGTAGATTTTCCAAATAAAAACTAAACAGAAAAACCATAGAACTCAATAAAACAATCAAGAATTTAGACTTAACATACATATAGAGTATTCCATCCATCAGTGAGTGAATAGACTTTTTTCTCAGCAGCACATGGACCCTTCTCCAAAATAGATCATATGTTATGCCACAAAGCAAGTCTTAGCAAATACAGAAACATAGAAATACTACCCTGCATCCTATCTGACCATAATGGAATGATATTAGAAATCAATGATAAAATACAAAATAGAAACTACTCCAATACCTGGAGACTAAATAATATTCTATTGAATGATGCATGCATAACAGAAGACACCAGGGAGGAGATAAAAAAATTCTTAGAGGTAAATAAGACCTCTGATACAACATATCTAAATCTCAGCAACACTATGAAGTCAGTGCTAAGCAGAAAGTTCATTGTATTAAGCTCATTCATTAAAAGAAGAAAAAGTTTGGGCTGGGGTTGTGCTCGCCTACCGCGGGTGAGGCACTGGGTTGGATCCTCAGCATCCATACAAAAATTAATAAATAAAAATAAAATTTAAAAAAAAAGAAGAAGAAAAAGTCAACAAACAACCTGACGCTACATCTCAAAGCCCTAGGAAAAGAGGAACAAACCAACACCAAAAGAAGTAGAAGACAGGGCTGGGATTGTAGCTCAGCGGTAGAGCGCTTGCCTCGCATGCGTGAGGCCCTGGGTTCGATCCTCAGCACCACATACAAAGCAATAAAATAAAGACATTGTGTCCATCTACAACTAAAAAAAAAAATTTAAAAAAAAAAATAAAAAAAAAAAAAAAAAAAAAGAAGTAGAAGACAGGAAATAATTAAAATAAGGTCTGAAATCAGTGAAATTGAAACAAAAGAAACAATTCAAAGAATTGACAAAACAAAAAGCTGGTTCTTTGAAAAAATAAATAAAATTGACAAACTCTTAGCTACCCTAATGAAAAGGAGAGAAAAAAACCCGAATTGCTAAAATTTGTGATGAAAAAGGAAATATCACAACAGACACTATTGAAATACAGAGGATAATTAGAAATTATTTTGAAAATTTATACTCCAGTAGAACAGAAAACCCTGAAGACACCGACAAATTTCTGGAGGCATATGACCTACCCAAATTGAACCAGGAGGACACATACAACTTAAACAGATCAATTTCAAGCTAGGAAATAGAAGAAGCCATCAAAAGCCCACTAATTAAGAAAGGCCCAGGACCAGAAGAATTCTCAACTGAGTTCTACAAGAACTTCAAAGAAGAATTAATACCAATACTCCTCAAATTATTCCATGAAATAGAAAAAGAGGGAACCCTTCCAAACTCATTCTATGAAGCTAGTATCACCCTGATACCAAAACCAGTCAGAGACACATCAAAGAAAGAAAATTTAAATCTCAATAAAATTTTGGCAAATTGCATACAAAAATATATTAAAAATATAGTGCACCATGAGCAAGTAGGGTTCATTACAGGGATGTATGGTTGGTTCCACCTATGGAAATCAATTAACATAATCCATCACACCAATAAACTTAGAGATAAGAATCATATGATTTTTATCAGTTGATGCAGAGGAAGCATTTGACAAAATACAGCACCTTTCCATGTTCAAAACACTAGAAAAATGAGGGATAGTAGGAACATACCTCAACATTGTAAAAGGTATCTATGATAAACTGAAGGCCAACATCATCCTAAATGGAGAAAAATTGGAAGCATTCCCTCTAAAAATGGGAACAAGATAGGATGTCCTCTCTCACCATTGCTATTCAACATAGTCCTTGAAACACCAGCCAGAGCGATTAGACAGACGAAAGAAATTAAAGGGATATGAACAAGAAAAGAAGAACTCAAACTATCATTACTTACCAACATGATTCTATACTTAGAGGATCCAAAAATTTCCACCAGAAAACTTCTAGAATTAATAAATGAATTCATCAAAGTAGCAGAATATAAAATCAACACCCATAAGTCAAATGCATTTCTATACATCAGTGAGGAATCCTCTGAAAGAGAAATTAGGAAAACTACTCCATTCACAATAGCCTCAAAAAGTAAAAATAAAATACTTGGGAATCAATTTAACAAAAGAGGTGAAAGACCTCTACAATGAAAACTACAGGGCACTAAAGAAAGAAATTGAAGAACATCTTAGAAGACGGAAAGATCTCCTCAAGCTCTTGGATAGGCAGAATCAATATCGTCAAAATGGCCATACTACGCAAAGTGCTATACAGATTCAATTGCAATTCCAATTAAAATCTCAACGTCATTTCTTATAGAAACAGAAAAGGCAATCATGAAATTCATTTGGAAGAAAAGAAACCCAGAATAGCAATCCTTAGCAAGAAGAGTGAAGCAGGAGGCATTACAATACCAGACCTTAAATTATACTACAAAGCTATAGTAACAAAAACAGCAGGGTACTGGCATCAAAACAGACATGTAGACCAATGGTATAGAATGGAAGACACAGAGACAAACCCACATAAATACAGTTATCTTATATTAGACAAAGGTGCCAAAAATGTACATTGGAGAAAACATAGCCTCTTCAACAAATGGGGCTGGGAAATCTGGAAATCCATATGCACCAAAATGAAACTAAACCCCTATCTCTCACCATGCACAAAACTCAACTCAAAGTGGACCTAGGAATTAGACCAGAGACCCTGTGCCTAATAGAAGAAAAAGTAGGCCCAAACCTTCATCACGTCAGATTAGGCCCCAACTTCCTTGACAAGACTCTTAAAGTGCAAGAAATAAAATCAAGAATCAATAAATGGGATGGATTTAAACTAAAAAATTTCTTCTCAGCAAAAGAAACAATCAACGAAGTGAACAGAGAGCCTACGTTCTGGAAGCAAATTTTTGCCACATGCAGATCAGATAGAGCACTAATCTCCAGGATATATAAAGAACTCAGAAAAACTTAACACCAAAAAAAGAACAACCCAATCAATGAATGGGCTAAGAAGCTGAACAGACACTTCTCAGAAGATATACAATCAATTGACAAAGATATGAAAAGATGTTCTCTAGCAATTAGAGAAATGCAAATCAAAACTACTCTATGATTTCATCTCATGCCTGTCACAATGGCAGTTATCAAGAATACAAACAATAAGTGTTGGCAAGGATGTGGGGAAAAAAGCATGCTCAAACGTTGCTGGTGGGACTGCAAATTGGTACAACCAATCTGGAAAGCAGTGTGGAGATTCCTTGGAAAACTTCCCAGCTATCTCACTCCTGGGGTTATACCCAGAAGACTTAAAAACAGCATACTACAGTGACACAGCCACTTCAATGTTTATAGCAGCTCAATTCACAATAGCTAAACTGTGGAACCAACCTAGATGCCCTTCGATAGATGAATGCATAAAGAAACTGTGGTATATATACAAAATGGAATGTTACTCAGCAATAAAAGAGAATAAAATTATGGCATTTTGCAGGTAAATGGATGGAGTTGGAGAATATCATGCTAAGCGAAGTAAGCCAATCCTCAAAAAACTGAAGGCTGAAGGTTGTCTCTGATAAGTGGATGCTGATCCATAATGGGGAAGGGGGAATGGGAAGAATGGAGGAACTTTAGTCAAAGGAGAGGGAGGGGACGGGAGGAGACATGGGGGCAGGTAACATGGTGGAATGAGATGGACATCATTGCCCCAGGTTCATGTATGACTGCAGGTCATGTGCAATCAGAGAAATGAAAAGGTGTGCTCCATTTGTGTACAATGAATCAAAATGTATTCTGCTGTCATGTATAAAACATTTTAATTAATTTATACGTATATTGCATTGTGGTCAAAGATGTTTTTGGACTATATTATGAAACTTTTTTAAAATTGTGCTCCAGACCCAGGACCTGTCATATGGAGGCAAGGGCTCTACCACTGAACTATATCCCCAAATGCCTTTAGGGAACTTTCAAAGGTTTTAAAGATAGAATGCTTGAAAAGAAAGTGTGTTCTCTGCTATGCCCATCTGCATTTAAGTTGTGGACAATGATATATAATTCAGTTATTCAATTCATTAAGTGGTGTATCTGGGGAAAATAAATTATAAATCAGGATTACATTGTAATATATTAATACTATATAGTAACTTTTTAGATATACAAAAAATCTACCTTGACCAATTACTTTTGTTTGTTATAAGCTTTTATTTTCCAAACTCTTTAAATGGGAAATGCCAATGGCAACACCAGAAATTTTTTTCATATTTTATAATTAACTTATAACATTTTTTTCTTTTCATGCTCTACCACATATTCCTTAGTTGCAATTTTATCAGAGTCTAAAAGACAGAGTTTGGAGTTTTTCCTTTTTTTAAATTATGGAAATGATGTGCATTAAGTAAAGAAAAATGGGGCTAGAGGAGAGATAAGTTAATAATAGTCCCATTGATTAAATACAATCATCATTGATAGTTCAATATTCTTCCAATTTGTGCACATATTTTTGTTACATATAGTTATAATAATACTTCTAAGGGATCTATATCCTTTTCCTATATTGGCACTATACGATAAGAATTTCCCTACATTTTCATGCTCTCTTCCTAAATACTATATTTAGTTAATTCATAGTCATCTAATATGAGGCCATATCAATTATTCTTCTACAATTGGATTTTTAAAAACTTTAAGTGAAAATCTGTTCTCTGATTTAAAAATAAAACAAGTCAATTTAAAACATTCACACTGTATATAAAATATTCCCGGAAGTCTTCCACTTAGAAGATGAACTCAATATTTTAGGTGTTTTCTATGTGTCTCCTTTCTTATAGATGTAATCATGGTTTGTTAGTCTATAACCTTTCTTTTTTTTAGCTCAACAAAGCTATTAATAACCATAGCAACAAAAACTTCCAGTATAACATCAAAGAATATCATGAGTTCAAAGCCACCCTCAGCAATGGCGAGGAGCTTAGCAACTCAGTGAGACCCTTTCTCTAAATAAAATGCAAAAATAGGGCTGGGGGTGTGGCTCAGTGTTCCACTGCCCCTGAGTTGAAACCCCAGTACCCTCCCCCAAAAAAGAATGTTTTTGCATAACATGACTCTTGTTTGTTTTTTGTGTTTTTTTTTGGTGCTGGAAATTGAACCCAGGGCCTCCTTCATGAGAAGCATATGTTATACCACTGAACTATAGCCCAGCCCCCAAATGACATTTTTAAAAATTTCACATATGTATTATGAAAGTTTCCAGCTGGATGCGGTGGCACATATCTGTAATTCCAGTGACTCAGAAGGCTGGGGCAGGAGGATCGCGAGTTCAAACCCAGTCTCAACAACTTAGGGCCTAAGCAACTCAGTGAGACCCCTCTCTAAAATATTGTTTAAAAAGGGCTGGGGAGGGCTGAGTCTATAGCTCAGTGATAGAGAGCACTTGCATAGCACATGTGAGGCACTGGGTTCGATCCTTAGCACCACATAAAAATAAATAAAATAAAGCTATCATGTCCATATGTGACAAAAAATATTTTTAAAAAAGGGGGTGGGGATGTGGCTCAATGGTTAAGTACCCCCTGGGTTCAATTCCTGGTTCAAGAAGAAGAAGAAGGGGGGGGAGGGAGAGGGAGGGGAAGAGCGAGAGGGAGAGGGAGAGGAAGAGGAAGAAGAAGAAGTAGTAGAAAGTTTCCACACACACATAAAGATGGGGAATGGTTCAATACATTCTTTTTTAAATTTTTAAATTTTTTATTATTTTTAATCATCATCTGAGGATACAATCACTTTTTTTTTTCATATTCCACCACCTTTACTGTCCCCATGCCCCATCCCCCCTTACACCCCTGTGAACAGAGTTCCACCATTGTTCCCATGTCCTTCCCCACATTATGGATCAGCATCCACTTATCAACGAATACATTCGACATTTGGTTTTCTGAGACTGGCTTACTTCACTTAGCATGATATTCTCCAACTCCATCCATTTACCTGCAAATGCTATAATTTTATTCTCTTTTATTGCAGAGTAATATTCCATTGTGTATGTATACCACAGTTTCTTTATCCATTCATCTATTGAAGGACATCTAGGTTGGTTCCACAGTTTAGCTATTGTGAATTAACTACTATAAACATTGAAGTGGCTGTGTCACTGTAGTATGCTGTTTTTAAGTCTTCTGGGTATAGCCCCAGGAGTGAGATAGCTGGGTCAAATGGTGGTTTCATTCCAAGTTTTCCAAGGAATCTCCATATTGCTTTCCAGATTGGTTGTACCAGTTTGCAGTCCCACCAGCAATGTATGAGTGTGTTTTTTTCCCCACAACCTCGCCAACACTTATTGTTGTTTGTATTTTGATGATTGCCATTCTGACTGGCATGAGATGAAATCTTAGGGTAGTTTTGATTTGCATTTCTCTGATTGCAAGAGATGTTGAACATTTTTTCATATATCTGTTGATCAATTGTATACCTTCTTCTGTGAAGTTTCTGTTCAGCTCCTTGGCCCATTCATTGATTGGGTTGTTTGATTTTTTGGTGTTAAATTTTTTTGAGTTCTTTATATATCCTGGAGATTAGTGCTCTATCAGATGTGTATGTAGCAAAGATTCTTTCCCAGAATGTTGGTTCTCTGTTCACTTCATTGATTGTTTCTTTTGCTGAGAAGAAGCCTTTGAGTTTGAACCCATCCCATTTATTGATTCTTGATTTTACTTCTTGTGCTATAGGAGTCTTGTTAAGGAAGTATGGTCCTAATCCGACATAATGAAGATTTGGGCCTATTTTTTCTTCTATTAGGCGTTGGGTCTCTGGTCTGATTTCCAGGTCCTTGATCCACTTTGAGTTGAGTTTTTTGCATGGTGAGAGATAGGGGTTTAGTTTCATTTGGCTGCATAATGGATTTCCAGTTTTCCCAGCACCATTTGTTGAAGAGGCTATCTTTTCTCCAGTGTACATGTTTGGCTCCTTTGTCTAGTATAAGGTAACTCTATGTAAGTGGGTTCGTCTCTGTGTCTTCTATTCTATACCATGGGTCTACACATCTATTTTGGTGCCAGTACCATGCCGTTTTTGTTACTATAGCTTTGTAGTATAATTTAAGGTCTGGTATTGTAATGCCTCCTGCTTCACTCTTCTTGCTAAGGATTGCTATTCTGGGTTTCTTATTCTTCCAAATGAATTTTATGATTGCCTTTTCTGTTTCTATAAGGAATGGCATTGGGATTTTAATTGAAATTGCATTGAATTTATATAGCACTTTGGGTAGTATGGCCATTTTGACAATATTGATTCTGCTTATCCAGGATCATGGGAGATTTTTCCATCTTCTAAGGTCTTCAATTTCTATCTTCAGTGTCTTGTAGTTTTCATTGTAGAGGTCTTTCACCTCTTTTGTTAAATTGATTCCCAAGTATTTTACTTTATTTTTTTGAGGCTATTGTGAATGGTATAATTTTTCTAATTTCTCTTTCAGAGGGTTTATCACTGATGTATAGAAATGCAATTGATTTATGGGTGTTGATTTTATACCCTGCTAGTTTGTTGAAATCAATTATTAATTCTAGAAGTTTTCTGGTAGAATTTTTTGGATCCTCTAAGTATGGAATCATGTCATCCGCAAATAATGATAGTTTGAGTTCTTCTTTTCTGATTCGTATCCCTTTAATTTCTTTCGTCTGTCTAATCGCTCTGGCTAGTGTTTCAAGGACTATGTTGAATAGCAGTGGTGAAAGAGGACATCCCTGTCTTGTTCCCATTTTTAGAGGGAATGCTTCCAATTTTTCTCCATTTAGGATGATATTGGCCTTCAGTTTAGCATAGATAGCTTTTACAAAGTTGAGGTATGTTTCTACTGTCCCTAGTTTTTCTAGCGTTTTGAACATAAAAGGGTGCTGTATTTTGTCAAATGCTTTCTCTGCATCAATTGATAAAATCATATGACTCTTATC
>CM053400.1:48825342-48866650 GCA_028644305.1 Xerus rutilus
GGAGTATTGGTATTAATTCTTCTTTGAAGGTCTTGTAGAACTCAGCTGAGAATCCATCTGGACCTGGGCTTTTCTTGGTTGGCAGGCTCTTGATGGCATCTTCTATTTCCTTGCTTGAAATTGATTTGTTTAAGTTGTGTATGTCCTCTTGGTTCAGTCTGGGTAGGTCATATGCCTCTAGAAATTTGTCGGTGTCTTCAGGGTTTTCTATTTTACTGGAGTATAAATTTTCAAAATAGTTTCTAATTATCCTCTGTATTTCAGTAGTGTGTGTTGTGATATTTCCTTTTTCATCATGAATTTTAGTAATTTGGGTTTTCTCCCTCCTTTTTGTTAGGGTGGCTAAGGGTTTGTCAATTTTGCTTATTTTTTCAAAGAACCAGCTTTTTGTTTTGTCAATTTTTTGAATTGTTTCTTTTGTTTCAATTTCATTGATTTCAGCCCTGATTTTGATTATTTCCTGCCTTCTACTTCTTTTGGTGTTGATTTGTTCTTCCTTTTCTAAGGCTTTGAGATGAAGAGTCAATTCATTTATTTGTTGACTTTTACTTCTTCTAATGAATGAGTTTAGTGCAATGAACTTTCCTCCTAGCCCTGCCTTTATGGCATCCCAGAGATTTTGATATGTTGTATCAGAGTTTTCATTTGCCTCTAAGAATTTTTTTTATCTCTTCCCTGATATCTTCTGTTATCCATGCATCACTCAATAGCATATTATTTAGTTTATAGGTGTTGGAGTAGTTTCTATTTTTTAATCTGTCATTGATTTCTAATTTTATTCCATTTTGGTCAGATAGGATGCAGGGTAGTATCTCTTTTTTTTGTATTTGTTAAGACTGGCTTTGTGACATAACATATGATCTATTTTGGAAAAGGATCCATGTGCTGCTGAGAAAAAAATGTATTCGCTTGTTGATGGATGGACCACTCTATATATGTCTGTTAAGTCTAAATAATTGATAGTTTCATCAAGATCTATGGTTTTTTTTATTAAGTTTTTATTTGTGAGATCTATCCAATGGTGAGAGAGCTGTGTTAAAGTTTCCAAGTATTATTATGTTGTCGTCTATTTAATTCTTGTATTTGAGAAGGTTATGTTTGATATACGTAGAAGCCTCATTATTTGGGGCATAGATATTTATGATTGTCATGTCTTACTGATGTATGATTCCCTTAAGAAGTATGAAATGCCCTTCTTTATCTCTTTTCACCATCTTTGGTTTGAAGTCCACTTTATTTGAAATGAGGATGGAAACTCCTGCTTGTTTGCGGGGTCCATGTGAGTGATATGTTTTTTCTCACACTTTCACTTTCAGTCTGTGGATGTCTTTTTCTGTGAGATGACTCTCTTGAAGACAGTATATTGTTGGGTCTTGTTTTTTAATCCAGTCTGTCAGTCTATGTCTTTTTTTTTAAATATTTTTTTTAGTTGTAGATGGACACAAATGTCTTTATTTATTTTTATGTGGTGCTGAGGACTGAACCCAGTGCTCCACGCATGTGAGGCAAGCACTCTACCACTGAGCCACAATCCCATCCCCAGTCTATGTCTTTTAATTGGTGCAATTAGGCCATTTACATTCAGGGTTATTATTGAAATATGATTTGTAATCATGGTCATTTTGGTTTTTTTTTGTTTTTTACCTTGACTTGTTTTCTTTTTTGAATGGTCTATCCTTTAGTGTAGTTCCTCTCTTTGTATATTTTCATTGTTCTTTATCATTTCCTCCTCATGGAATATTTTGCCAAGAATGCTGTGTAGTGCAGGCTTTCTTGCTGTAAATTTTTTAACTTTTGCTTATCATGGAAAGTTTTTATTTCATCATCAAATCTGAAGCTCAATTTTACTGGATATAGGAATCTTGGTTGGCATCCATTTTCTTTCAGAGGTTGGAATATGTTGTTCCATGATCTCCTGGCTTTGAGGATCTGGGTTGAAAAATATGCTTAGATCTGAATTGATACCCCTTATGTGTAATCTGGATGCTCTCTCTTGTGGCCTTTAAAATTCTATCCTTATTCTGTATGTTGGGCATTTTCATTATAATATGCCTTGGTGTAGGTCTGTTGAAATTTTGTACATTTGGTGTCCTGTGAGCCTCTTGTATTTGATATTCCAATTCATTTTTCATATTTGGGAAATTTTCTGGTATTATTTCATTGAAGAGATTGTGCATTCCTTTGGTTTGAAATTCTGCGCCTTCTTCTATCCCAACAAATCTTAGATTTGGTCTTTTGATGCTGTCCCATATTTCTTGTATGTTCTGTTCATGATTTTTTACCATCTTCCCTGTATAGTCAAATTTCTTTTCTTTTCTTTTTTTTTTTAAATTTTTTTTAGTTGTTGATGGATCTTTATTTTATTCATTTGTTATTTATATGTGATGCTGAGGATCGAACCCAGTGCCTCACACATGCTAGGCAAATGCTTTACCACTGAGCCATAGCCCCAGCCCTAGTCAAATTTATTTTCAAGATTGTATATCTTGTCTTCATTATCCGAGGTTCTGTCTTCCAGGTGATCTAGTCTCCTGGTGATGCTTTCTATTGAGTTTTTTATTTTGTTTATTGTTTCCTTCATTTCAAGAATTTGATTGTTTTTTTTCTTCATGATCTCTAGCTCTTTCTTAAAGTAATCTTTTGCTACTTGTAATTGCTCTCTTATCTCTTAATGATCTAGAATGATTCATGGTTACCTTTATTTGCTCTCCTATTTCTTTGTTGGATTGATCAATTTTTGCCTGTAATTGTTCACTTATGTCATTCTTTAGTTCGCTGATCATTTTAATTATGTACATTCTGAGTTCCTTCTCTGACATTTCATCAACTGTGCTGTCAATGGATTCTGTTACAGTGGTATCCAGGTTTATTTGGGGCACTTTCTTCCCTTGTTTTTTCATGTTGATTGTGTATCTTCCTTTCTTGCAATACTGATCTGAGTATTGTGGCTTCTATCCTATAATCTTGTATTGACAGGCCAGATTACCTGTGTCTCACCTTGGAGCTACTTCTGTTCCCCTAGTGTCCCCAGATGGGCACTACTGACACTAAAGCTGGTGGTGGAGGTAGTGGACATACCTCTAGAGGGCAGTGGGAGTGGCCTTGGCTGGGCTTCTATGGCAGTCCCTGAGAACTGTTTTGTCCCTCTCTTAAGCTCCTGTTGGTGAGCAGGGACTCTGGAGCAGAACTAGGGGCAGGCCCAGGTCTCACTTAGGCAGGGTCACAAACAGGAGAGTCTGTGTGCAGCCCTTACTGTGTGGGTGAGCTTCCCTGGGGCTGGAGGCTAGCAGGCCCTGGTCTGCCTTCAGCTAGGCACCCCTGGCATTCCCTTAGGGTGGTTTTGGGCCTTCTCTCTCGCTTGTCCCCAGTTACTCTGGAGTGGAACTGAGCCGGGGCCAGGCCCCACTTGGGTGGGGCCGTCTCGCACTGGAGTCTCTGCGGCAACTCTTACCCTGGGTGTGCACTCCCCTGTGTCTAGAGGCTAGCAGTCTCTGGTCTCCCTTTGGCTAGACAACCATGGAGTTTCCTGGAGGCAGATTTGGGCCCTCTGCGGCTCCTGTTGGTCCGCAGGAACTCTGGAGCGGAACTTTGGTGGGCCTAGGCATGGTTCAATACATTCTTTTATTTTTTTAAAATATTTTTTTAGTTGTTGATGAATCTTTATTTTTTTCATTTATTTATATGTGGTGCTGAGAATCAAACCCAGTGCCTCACACATGCTAGGCAAGCGCTTTACCACTGAGCCACAACCCCAGCCCCTCAATACATTCTTAACAATCATCTACTTTCAATACTTATTAACTCAGTCAATCTTGTTTCATCTATATTCCTATCCATTTTCCTATCCTCTGCTTATTTGCAAGTGAATGTGGGTCAGTGATGACTTGGAACTTCATGATGTAGTGTGCATTTTTCAAAGCCCTTCATTATCTGGCCCTAACTCACTTTCCAGTTGTGTCTCCTGCCACATCTCCATGAGGTCTTCACTCCAGCTATTTCAAACCAAGACACAGCATTTCTCAAACATTCCTTGCTGTTTGGGGCCTCTGTGTCTTTGCAAAACGCTATTCCATCTTCCTAGAATGTTGCTTCTCCTGCCTTTCGTCAAACTCTTCTCCATCTTTCATGGTCCAGATCACATCACCTTGCCGGTGAAGTTTTCTCTAACTCTTCCTGCGAGTGGTCCTGTAGCGCTTTGTACTGCTTCAGCTTTAGCCCTTATCACAACACACAATTCCAAGCACTTCTGCAGGGTGGGGACCAGCCTGCCACAGGGCCTGATAGGAGGAAAAAACTTGGTGAATGGAATCCACTGAAAATTAGGAAAATATTCTAAAAGTAGGCTTAAGTCTTTAAATTGGTAGTAGAAGAAAAGAGAATCTAAAAGATTTCATTTTATAATACTGAAGTGAAAATCACTTATAATTAAGATGTTAATAAAACAGAAGATCAACTTCTTTTACTACGTGGACCTAAATTTTATGTACTTCATATAACTAAAGAGTTAAAAGAACAATGATTGACTTAGAGGAGAATTTCAGTGTACATGTAATAGAAAGAAGACTGATATACATAACCTATAAAGAGTTCCTACAAACCAATAAAAGAGAAATTCAATGGAAAAATGGGTAAAAGATATAATTCAAGACATAATTCACAAGAGAAAAAAAAGTGGTAAATAAACATATGAAAAAATACAAAATCCTCCAATTAGGGAAGTGTAAATAAAATGAAGAATAAAAAATAATTTTAATTATCAAAGTCTTAAAAATTAAGCACTAATATATCCAGAGTTGTGAAATTATAAAGCAAAGGAAAATTCTCATATTCTGGCACAGGACATGTAAATTGATAGTCATTTTGGAGGGCCAAGTACAAGTATGTAGGAAAAATTTTAAAAATCACAGGCCCTTTGATCATATAATTTAATTTCAAGGAATTTATTCTACATACCCTATCCTTGTAATATATAAGGATATCCACTTGGAGTCTTGGTAAAACAGCAAGAATTGGAAGTAATTTAAATATTTGATGGTAAGGATATAGTTAAATACTTAATAATTAATCACAGTCCAACCACATAAGGAATACTACACACTACAATTATTTCCAGGTGTATTATTACTAAAAAATACAAGCAATGTGTACATTATGGTACCATTTATGTAAAAAATGTATTTGTGTGTAGTAATTTCATAATTCGGGTATATTAAATAAATAGAACTTTATTTCTCTATAATTTAATTTATATTTTGAATTCCCACAATGTCAGCCCTATATATACAATCTCAATGAATTTGTAGTTTCTCACTCCTTTTCTCTAGGACTGTGTCTGAGTTCCAGAGCATGGTTGCTAGGGATGGCAGTCAGTCCATACTGGAGGTCATTTGTCCGCACAGGCATCTGCCAAGATCTCCACCTTTTCATCTGATTCTTGGTTATCAGTCCCTGTTTTTTCAGTCCAGTTGTTCCTTCGGCCACTCCTCTAGCATGCCCAGGGCTTGGAAACCATTTTGCAGGCCCAGGACTCACTTTGCTGCTCCTGCTTTCCTACCAGGGCACTGTAATGTCTGAGAAACTGTATAGGCGACTTCTCAGAATTCAGTTTCAGACATAGAGCCCCTCACTTGAAGACCCTCTCAAATCTATTTTGTCACTTTCCCTCAGTCTCCCTGCTCCCCATTTCCCAGGGAAATAGCCAGTGGTGGAGAAAATGATGATGGGATTGCCTTTGTCTTCAAATCCTCTTGTTTTCTTGTTTTCTCCAAAGGTTTTGTATAAACCAGGATTCATCCTCATTCCAAGAGCTTTAGACTTCAGAAAATTAAAGCCAGAGAAGACCCTCCCAACCCCCTGTGCTTGTTTTGTTCTTCTCTCTCTCTCCTTGTGGCAATGAACACAAGGGCCAAGCTGTTTAAATTGGATATTTGCAGCAAGGGAGGAATTTGGTTAATATTTCTAAGTATTTTTCTGCTGTATATTTTACACACATTTATTCATGTATGGAAATACAGAAGAAAGGTTTAGAAAGCTGTATGTCAACGGGATAAGTGTCCACACTGTCTGGGAAGGGCAGCGGAGAGTGGTAAATGACAACTTTACTGTGGGCCTGGAGGCAGACAGCTTGTGAACCCATCCACAACTCCATGTACTCCAAACTAGACATATGGGACCATAAGGAAAAGTCCCATATACAAGAGATACCCCTCTTTCTCTCCATGCTGGCTGACTCCTTAAAAGGGGACAAGATGTCACCTCTTTTATCTGTTCCTGGGAGTGGGAATATGATAAATGAGAAATGGATTCATCAAGTGAGTTTTTGATCTATATTTAATTTCCAGTTGGATGGCAGTGAACCCCAAACCCTATTTTATCTCTATTATTTTTAACTGCTCCTGTCCTTGGGCTGCTCATTACAGCTCTAAGCTGAGAGATACTAGCATTTGTCCTCCTTTGAATTTTGGTTTTGTCACCAAAGCTGTTAAGGGGTAGGAAAGTAAAAGGACACATGCTCTGCTTTGCCACTCTTGACTGTCTTTTAGTTCATCTACACAGGAAGACCTCAAATGGAGGAAGCTGGAAGGGAAAAGGTCAGGATCCAGAAGAACACATAATTCCAAAACTCCTGCAAGGCTCAGT
Organism: Xerus rutilus; assembly: GCA_028644305.1. Lineage (NCBI taxonomy): Eukaryota > Metazoa > Chordata > Mammalia > Rodentia > Sciuridae > Xerus > Xerus rutilus. Next base: position 48,831,982 of record CM053400.1, read on the forward strand.
GGAAGGGGAAGCAGATCTAGGTATTTGGAGCAAGGTCACACCTGTTTTATCATTTAGCCTATTTGAATATCCACATACAAGCATCTGATCTTGGCCTTGAGTGCATCAGTGTCTTAGATGGAAGTAAAATCATGTTGATTAGATTTACAGCCGGTAGATCACTATCTGGATTAAAGAATCACCACTTCAAAACACATTGAGTTTAGGTCAAAACAACAAAAGGCAATTTAGTGGAAATAAATGCTAAGTTTCACATTTTGGTATAAAAATTCAGTAATAGAAGTATAGAATAGGAACAACTTGAATGATAACAACTCATGTGAAAAAATCCTGAGATATTCTCAACCTACTAGCCCAAATGAGTATTTAAAAACAAAGTCTTCTATACCCCCAAAAGCAGCTCATATAATCTTGGTTCCTGTAATAGAAATATAGTATCATGTCCTGATTAATCAAAGTGATCATGTCTTTTTTTTTTTGGTACCAGAGATTGAACTCAGGGGCACTCGACCACTGAGCCACATCCCCAGCCCTATTTTGTGTTTTATGTAGAGTCAGGGTCTCACTGAGTTGCTTAGTGCCTCGCCGTTGCTGAGGCTGGCTTTGAACTCGCCATTCTCCTGTCTCAGCCTCCTAAAGTGCTGGGATTACAGGTGTGTGCCACTGCACCTGGCTTGATCATATTGTTGTACTCAGCATTGGAAATAATTCTAGATGGACTGTTAATAAAAATAGGAATAATATGTATATTATGATACCACATATATAAAATAAGTGTGTGTGTGTGTGTGTGTGTGTGTGTTGTGTGTACTGGATATGAACTATGTCCTACACTTAAGTTTCAAAATTCAGTTGTAGAAGTATAGCTTTCATAAATGATATTTTTCGTTTTTTTTCTTCTTTGACAATTAGTGGGATCATTTTTATTTCTGTTGAAATAACAAGTTATCATGGCTTTAGCTATTGTCATTTTGCTGGCATCCAAGGACGAATTTGCTATTCTAGATAAAGCCAATATAAATGACTTCAAAAATGCTTTGAATCCTTCCTCATGGCCATATATCTTGGTAGATGTTGAATATAGAAGCTGGCAAACATCTGAAGTACTTAGCAAGGTCCTGGGTTATGCTTTTTTGGCCAGGGTGGGGGTGTGTGTACTAAGGATTGAACTCAGGGGTACTCTACCACTGAGCCACATCCTCAGCCCTATTTTGTATTTTATCTAGAGACAGAGTCTCACTGAGTTGCTTAGCACCTCACTTTGGCTGAGACAGGCTTTGAACTTGTGATTCTCCTGTCTCAGCCCCCCGAACTGCTGGGATTACAGGTGTGTGCCATTGCTCCTGGCTTGAGTTCTGCTTTTAACAGAAACATATTATACACTAAAATATTCAAAGGAGAGTGGAAAAGGACATAGAAGAAGAAAGAGGATATGAAAGGGGAAGGGACAAGGGCTAGAATTCTTCAGCTACTAAAAAGCTTAATCAGAAGCCCAAGGCAGAGCTCAGAGCAGGACTAAATGCTTTAAGATCAGTACGAGGAAGGCCTATAACAATGACAATGGTCTCATTATTGATAAAGCTGCATTTCCCTCCTTCTATGTCCCCTGCCAACCAGAATGATGATGATATGAACAATAATGGTTACCTTTTGTTGAACGTTTACAAAGTGTTTTGCTATACAGGTCAGGGAGGTTAAGTAACTTGCCCAAGGTTTGAGAGCCTACCTACAAAGTCACAAAATGAAGAGATTACACAGCATGCCCATATTTCAAACATGTTTTGCTCTAGCTACCTAAGAGTTTTTAGTAAAATGACGGTTCAACTTATTTGAATATCCATCATAAGGTCTGACACACAGTAGATGTTCAGTATCTACTAGTAGAAGAAAAAAAAAGAATAATCTATGAATGCGAATAAACCATAGTAAAATAAGGATTTAGAATAAAATGAGCCTTGACCATAGATCTGCTGTGGCTATAGATCTTGAAATGGGGTGTAAAGCATGTTTCTAGAACAGACTTGTCCCATAGAACTTTCTGCAATATTCTATAGCAGGGAGTATAAAGCATGTTTCTAGAACAAACTTGTCCAATAAAACTTTCTGCTGTGTTCTAACAGACGTGTCCAAAAGTAGCTCTACATGTAGCTATTGAGCACTTGAAATGTGGCTAGTTCAGCTGAGGAACTGGGTATTTAATATTCAAATTAATTTTGCCTTGCAATGGTCACATGTGTCTAGTGGATAGTGTATTGAACAATATAGCTCTAGAACTTTTGATTTCTCTCACAATGTTTTGCACATGACTGCAGGAAGGAGCTGGCCCTATGAACTGTGTGAAAAGGACACACGAGGGTAATGATAATGTCATTGGAGTTAGCCATAGTCAGTGCCCTGGCTCATCTGGGAGATGTATCAAGCTGGCTGAGGCAACATGAGCAAATTCACAGAGGAGGAGGAACTGTAACCTATTAGTAGGATACCAGGTGGCCCCTGAGGCCAGTCAACCAGAAGGCAACTAACTGCAAAGCTCCTTAGGGAAGAACTCGTGGCTGAGGGGTTGAGTGAACTGCTAGCAGGGCAAGTCCACCTCCCTGGTCACCCAGGGATTATGGTTCCCTGGGCTCATCAAGTTCATGCAAAGAAAACAGAAAACATGAAGACATATGCAATTCTAGGAGAGTTTATTGACTTAATGCACATCACAGCTTCCCCCAACTCTGTCCAAAAGGATTCCCAAACTTGTGATCTTCCTGCCTCAGCCTTCTGAGTCACTGGAATTACAGGCATGTGCCACTGTGCTCAGCTTCTGATGTTTTAAACTGAGATATTATTTGTGTTGGAATGTTGGTCCCTTTCCTGTATCTGTTTCCTTATTCAGTGGGTCCCTTCCAGAATCTCTTTTCCCTGAAGATGTGGAGTTTAGCTCACTATATTTTATATGTAACTATGAGAATCTGGATGGGTGGGGTTCTGTGCCAGCTAGTGTCTAGAGATGACCAACCAACATGTGCTCATCGTATATGCCTACTGCTCCTCCAGCAGGAAGTGCACTCTTGGATTTCTTTCTTGAAGAGATGAGCCTGCGACTGATTTGACCAATTGAATGTGTAGGAAGTTGGTTAAGAAGACCTTGGAGCTAAGGCTTTACGAAAGCCTAAGGGCCCTGCTTCCTCCCTCTGGAACAAGTCACCATGTTACAAGGAAGTCCATGCCACCATGTGGAGAAAAATAAAGGTTCTTGGCTCAGTTCCCATTTGACAGCCAGACCATCTTGTTAAGTATGTGAATGACATTCCTTAAAGTGCCTTGAACTTGCTAGAAGCAGAACTCCAAGCCTCCAGTAACCTCATCTGACACTAGGTGGAACTGAGCTGCCTCCTCTAAGCCCTGCCCAAATTGCAAAACTGTCAACAAATATGTGATTGGTATTATTTTAAGCTCTTAAGCTTTGGTTTATTGTACAGTAATAGGCAACTGAAACAACTTTTTTGGAAGCCCTGAAACATTTTACTGGAGCAGTTTTCCCTCCTCTCACACCCAGTACCATCACTTGTCATGATGGGGGAGCTTTATGTAGGTATTGCTGTTTAATTTAGTGAACCTGGAGAACTTCAGCTTGAAAAATCCACTTAACGTAGAGACTACTCTGCGTCATTCCCTGCATTGCTCCTAGTCCTGTTGACATCATCCCCACTGGGACAACTGAAACGTGAAGCAACACTATTGATTCCAGTGACTCCAGAGGAACTTGGGATGCCTCTAGATTATCCAGTTTAGTTTCTATTCTGGAATTTTCTGTAAAGGAGTGGAAGTAATAGGGCCACTCAGGCAAAGATCCAAACCTTTTCATTTTTCTCTTCTTAGAGGTGTACACCCATTCATTTATGCATTGAGTAAGAGATGCTTTTTAATGTCACTGTCTCTATAAATGGACATAGAATTATAACATGCTACTACTTATTGAGCCCATTTGATCCTTTACATGTAATAGTAAAACTTATCACAACCATGAGGTAGTACTAGTTACCATTTTCATTTTACAGATGGAGAAACTGAGACACAGAAAACGCAAGCAAGTTAGTTATGGTTGCATAGTTAGTAAGCGGCAGAGTCATGATTTTCCTGGCTCTGCCTTGCTGAGAAGTCTAGGCTTCCCTCCTGCCACACTACATACACCATGTAGACACACACACACACACACACACACACAATACTATGTTTCATTAATTTTGAGGACTGTCTTTTGCATCATTCTGTACCTAGGTTTGTAAAAATAATGACATGAACAGAATTAAGATTTTTTTCCCCTTCTTTTTCTTTTTCTCCTTGCCCAGTGAGCCAGATGTACAAATAAGTGGGTTTATTTGATTTGAAGTTTTGACATTTGGAAAGAAATTCCACGTTGATAATGCTCATGAGTGTGCCTTAGGGCCCTTGAGCATTTCCACTCATTGGAAAATCTTCTCTTGGGCTGCATCCTTTTCCCATGGCTCCAGGGATTGTGGAGAAGGTTCCCCACTTGATCTGCCTGGAACATACTGTAACTGTGGGAGTCAGAGGCTACTGGCCTTGTTCCAGCTCTGAGCTGGAGGAATGCCATGAAGTCACATGATGTTTGGACAAAAAGTGTAAGCCAAAGAAGATTCCTCTCATCTTTTCCTAACCAGTGAAGTCAAGGGGTTCAGCAGCTGGGTCTTTCTAGGAGCGGATCAAATCCACTGGATATGCTAGGAGAATGGAAGTAAAGGTAAGTCTAAGGCGGGCTTACTGGGGCTATTCACACTTAGCTGTATTTTTTTTTTTTTTTTGGTACCGAGGATTGAACTGAAAGGTACTCGACCACTGAGCCACATCCCCAGCCCTATTTGTGTTTATGTAGAGACAGGGTCTCACTGAGTTGCTTAGCGCCTCGCCCTTGCTGAGTCTGGCTTTGAACTCGTGATTCTCCTGTCTCAGCCTCCCAAAGTGCTGGGATTACAGGCATGTGCCATCATGCCCGGCCACACTTAGATATATTTTAAAATAAATTTGTGAGTGTTGGGACATGCAGGGAAATATGGTGGGAGAAGCTGGAAGGGAACTTCTAAACCATCTGGTTAAATCCTCTTCATAATTGGAAATGCAGGTGGTGGAGGGGTTAAAATAGTAAGTCAGGAGGAGAAGGGACGTAACCAATATTTCACAGGTAGTTTGGATAACCAACACTGGATACCAAGTGTTTTTACCCATAGATCCCCTTACTCTGAGGCTTAACCACAGAATCGGAGGGAAATGCTTGTCTAGGGTATTGGTTAGTGGTATGTCACTAACCAATATTATTATTATTATTATTAATAATAATTATTAATTTTCTTCCTCCTCCTCCTCCCCCTTCTTTCTCCTGTTTTTTTTTTTGGTACCAGGGATTGAACCCAAGGATACATAACCAGTGAGCCGCACCCTCAGCCCATTTTTCTTTTTAGTTTTTTATTTTAAGATAGGGTCTTTCTGGGCACACTGGTGCATGCCTGTAATCCCAGCGGTTTGGGAGGCTGAGGCAGGAGAATCACGAGTTCAAAGCCAGCCTCAGCAACCGCGAGATGCTAAGCAACTCAGTGAGACCCTGTCTCTAAATAAAATACAAAATAGGGCTGGGAATGTGGCTCAGTGGTTGAGTGCCCCTAAATTTAATCCCCAATCCCCACCCCTAAATAGGGTCTTGCTAAGTTGTGGAGGCTGGCTTTGAACTTTTGATCCTCTTGCCTTAGCCTCCTGAGCTGTGGGATTAAAGGTGTGTACCACCAAACCCATCTATGACCACTATTCTTGAGTAGGTTTGTTAAGTAAATCATTTGTTCTAGGGGGCTATTACTTTACTCTGGATGCCATAGGGAGCAATGGTTGCTGGTGGAAGAATACTCAGCTTATCTCTGTGTTTTGTGTTCTTAGCTACAGAAATTGGAGTAATACAACCATTCACCCACTGAACAATATCTATGTTGTTTCTAGTTTTGGGCTATCACAAATAAAGCTGCTATAAACATTCATGTATAGGTTCTTATGTGAATGTATTTTCATTTTTCTAGGATAAGTTCCCAAGGTACAGTTGCTGGATCCTGTGGTAATTGTGTGCTCAGCTTTTATAAGAGACTGCTAAGTTCTTTTTCAGAGTGGCTGTACCATTTCAATTCCTACTAGTAATGTATGAGTGATCCAGTTTCTGTCTCTGCAAGTTTGCCAGCATTTGGGGGCTGTTACTGTTTTTCATTTTAGTCATTCTGATAGGTGTATATCTAATTGTTCTAATTCATATTTCCCTGATGGCTAATGATGCTAAACATTTTTCATATGCTTATGTGCCATCTGTGTCCTCTTCAGTGAAATATCTGTTCATATCTTTTGTGCATTTTCTAATTGGATTTTTTACTATATTATATATGTATGTAAATATATATATGTCTGTACGTATATAGACATATATTGTAAATACTAGTCCTTTGTTGGATACGTGATTTCCACAAGTCTGCAATTTGTAACTTGTCTCTTCGTGCTCTTGACAGGGCCTTTCACAGAAAAGAAACAATTTTGATAAGGTCCAACTTATCTGGTTTTCTTCTATGTGGACTGTGCTTTTGGTGACAAGTCTAAGAACTCTTTATATACTTCTAGAAGATTCCTTCTATTTCTTTCTGAAACTATAGTAGTTTTACTTTTTATAGTTAAGTCCACAATCCATTTTGACTTGTTTTTTGTATAAGGTATGAGGTTTAGGTTGGAATTGTTTATTTATTTATTTATTTAGCCTATGCATGTCCAATGTGCTAGGATCATTTGTTGAAAAAGCTATCCTTCTTCTATTGAGTTGTTTTCTTTTCAGTTATAGAAGTATAGAATATGAAGAACTTGACTTGATAACAACTCACTTGAAAAAATCCTGAGATTTTAGAAGACCCCAAACTACTTGCTCAACTGAATATTAAAAGAAAAGTCTTCCATACCCCCAAAAGCAGCTCATGTAATCTTGGCTCCTGTAATAGAAATATAGTATGGTGTCCAGATTAATGAAAGTGATTGGATCTTTTTTTTTTTTTTTTGATACCAGGGATTGACTCAGGGGTACTTGACCACTGAGCCACATCTCCAGCCCTATTTTGTGTTTTATGTAGAGACAGGGTCTCACTGAGTTGTTTAGGGTCTCGCTGTTGCTGAGGCTGGCTTTGAACTCGTGATTCTCCTGTCTTAGCCTCCTAAAGTGCTGGGATTACAGACGTGTGCCACCATGCCTGGCTATTGAATTGTTTTCAAACCTTTGTCAAAAACCAGTTGGGCATATTTCTGAGGGTGTATTTCTGGGTTCCTTATTCTGTTCCACTGATCTGTGTCTAACCTGTGAATACCACATCGTTTTAATAAATGAAGCTTTACTGTAGGACTTAGTATTGGGTAGAATGATTCTTTCTACTTCATTTTCTGCACGCATAAAACTGCCCCCTTTTTCTCAACCACTTGAAGGTAAATTAAATGCACCATTGCCCTTTAGTTTGAAATATCTGAGTGTGTATCTTCTAAAAATAGGAATATTTTCTTAAATAACCATGGGTTTATCATTAATAAACATCTATTCTACCATCCATATTTAATATTTTAAATTAGCCTAGTTAATGTCCTTTGGAGACTAACTTTGGAATCAAAAAACAAAGCACGACTCCAATACAGAGTCTAGTCTAGGGTCAGGTATTATATTTAGTTGCTATGTTTTTTTAGCCTTCTTTGATGTAGCACATATTCTCAATCATTATCTTTTATGACATCAATACTTTTGAACAATATAGCATCCTCTCCCACTTTTTTTTCCCCCTTGGTACAGGGGATTGAGTCCAGGGGCACTCCACCACTGAGCTATATCCCTAACCTTTTTTATTTTGAGACAGGGTCTTGCTAAGATGCCCAGGCTGGCCTTGAACTTGTGATTCTACTGCTTCAGGCTCCTTTTTTTTGGGTACCGGGATTGAACTCAGGGGTACTCGACCACTGAGCCACATCCCCAGCCCTATTTTTGTGTTTTACGTAGAGACAGGGTCTCACTGAGTTGCTTAGCGCCTCGCCGTTGCTGAGGCTGGCTTTGAACTCGCGATTCTCCTGTCTCAGCCTCCTAAAGTGCTGGGATTATAGGCGTGTGCCACTGGGCCCGGGCTGCTTCAGACTCTTGAGTAGCTGGAATTACAGGCATAGACCACAGCATCCAGTAACCCCCCATCCATCCCTTATAATAGTATAGTCCTCATTTTGGGTTTATCTGATGTTTCCTCAGGATTAGATTGAGGTTGTTCATTTTTTTTAAGGGCTATTGTTTTCTCTTTCTTTCTTTCTTTCTTTCTTTCTTTCTTTCTTTCTTTTTCTTAGCTATTTTCAGTTGTAGATAGACACACTACTTTTTAAAAAAAATTTATTTATTATTTTTATGTGGTGCTGAGGATCGAACCCAGTGCCTCGCCCATGCTAGCTGAATGCTCTACCACTGAGCCACAACCCCAGACCTGGACACAATACTTTTATTTTATTTATTTATTTTCATGTGGTGCTGAGGATTGAACCAAGTGAGTCACATGTGGTGAGCAAGTGCTGTACCACTGAGCTTAAACACCAGCCCACGAAGTTGGGTTTTTTTGGGCCAGAATACTCCATAGGCAGGGCTGGGATTGTAGATCAGTGGTATAGGGCTTGCCTCGTATGTGGCAAATAAAATAAAACAAATAAAACAAATAAAGATATTGTGTCCATCTACAACTAAAAAATATATATAAAAAAGGAATACTCCATAGGCAACAAATCTTTCTCAGTGTATTCACATCTGGGGGCATTAAATTTTCATCTGCCTTCATTGGTGATTTTAAATTTGACCACCTAGTGAAGCTCTTGTCTAATATTCAATTGTTTGGATACATAAAAATGGCAATAATATGATTTGACCCAACATTTGGCTTTTTAAAAAATTTGTTCTTTTTAGATATACATGTCAGTAGAATGTGTTTTGACATATTATACATACATGGAGTACAGCTTTCCATTCCTGTGGTTGTACATGATGTGGCGTTACACTGGTCATGTATTCATGTACGAATACAGGAAAGTTATGTCCGATTCAATCTACTGTCTTTCCTTTCCTATCCCTTCTCCCTTCCCTTCATTCCCCTTTGTCTAATCCAATGAACTTATATCCTGCCCCCACTTATTGTGTATTAGCATCCACATATCAGAAAGAACATTTGGTCTTTGGATTTTGGGGATTGGCTTATTTCACTTAGCATGATAGTTTCCAGTTCCATCCATTTACCATCAAATGCCATAATTTTATTATTCTTTATGGCATTGTTCTTTATTCCAGTATGTATATATACCACATTTTCTTTATCCATTCATCTGTTGAAGAGTACCTAGTCTGGTTCCATAGCTTAGCTATTGTAAATTGAGCTGCTATAAACATTAATATGGTTGTATCACTGTAGTAGGTTGATTTTAAGTCTTTTGGGTATATACTGAGGAGTGGGATAACTGGGTCAAATAGTGGTTCTTTTCCAGGTTTTCTGAGGAATCTTCACACTGATTTCCAGAGTGGTTGCACCAATTTACAGCCCCACCAGCAATGTATGAGTGTTCAGTTTTCCCCACATCCTTGCCAACATTTATTGTTATTTGTATTCTTGATAATTGCCATTCTGCCTGGAATGAGATGGAATCTCAGTGGAGTTTTAATTTGCATTTCTCTAATTACTAGAGACAAATATTTAAATTTTATGGAGGTTTTAGGTATGTAATTTGCCCTCTTGCTCAGTTTCACAATCTGTGAGGTTAAGTATTAATTGTTTCACTACCCTGAATACCATCCGTACATGAAAAACACTCCAAAAATACTAGCTATTATTATTGCAGCCAGGCAGTGTTGTCGTTTCGATCTCCCCCTGTCCCTCCCAAATAGGAGCTGAATCTCAGCAGAGATAAGTAGTGCTCATGGAGATGGGTGGCGCCTCAGCACTGCTATTTGTTTCATCATCTAGAAAATCGGAAATGCATCCCACCGCACAGAGTTGCTAAGAGGTTTAATGACATGCATGTAAAAGTGGCTGGACTCAAAAAATGATTCTCAAAAAATCATGGGTCATTCATAATTTGATGTATGAGGAAAATAGGAATACCTATCAGTGCCCCCCCCCCCATTTCTAACATATTGATTCATTTTGAGATAGTGTTTGGGGGTGGAGGTGAGGAAGGAGTTAGAGCCCAGGACTCTAAATGAATCATCATTTAGCCCTGTGTGATCTCTGGACAGAGCTTCGATTTCATCGTATGTGATATGAGAATAAAATTAGTGCACATTCCAAAGGCTTACTGTGTTAATCAACGATGCCTGACTGTACCTGGGCACTGCATCGATATCTCCTGAGTGAGGGGCTTGTGACTTCAGCATGCACCTGTTCAGCGCTCCACGGGCGAGCGCGGCACCCACTGCCCGCCCCGCCGCCTCCCGCGGGTTCAGTTTCCCCCTCCAGAAGCTCCTCCCCCCGTGGCCGCGTCCACCCGGGCGGCGGCCGGGCACCTGGCAGACGCTCGGCGGCTGTGACAGCGAGCGGTGACCCTCTGGCCCAGGCGGCGGCGGCGGGGGAGGGGCGCGGGCGCACCGATGGGCGCGACTGAGAGAGGAGGCAAGAAGAGCCGGAGGCCGTTTTCTTCGCTACGGCAGTGGAAGGCGACCCCGAGGCTGTGGAGGACGCGCTCGGCTAGCAAGGCGGCGCAGGGTGAGTGTGGGCGCGGTCGGCGGGGACCTGTTACCCGCTGGCGCCGGCCTCCAGCTGCGGGGCGCCGCTGTGGCTCAGAGGCCCGGGTGGCCTCTAGGGCAGTGGGCAGTGTTAGCCGCCCTGGACCCGCAGGTGGGCCGCGAGGCCTGAATGCCCGGCCCGGCCCAGGCGATCCCCCACGCTGACTCTCGGTTGGCTGCTGGAATAAGACCGCTCTGGAGCTCCTTGGGGAACCTCGATGAAGCGCAGGGTCGGTCCAAGCGCAGTCTTCCCCACGCGTCTAGACTTCCCTGTCTGTCCGTTTGGCTTTGCACAGAGGCAATGCAGGCCAGGCGACGCGATCTTCCTCAGGTTTGCATCCCCGTGGCCGGTCCCCCCACACCTGGCCCGGAGCCTGCAAGGCAGTACCACAGGGGCACTTAATCCGAAAACAAGTCTCCTTCAAGGTTCTCCCCATCTTGACTCGACCCACCCATTTTCTAATCCGTCAGCGGAGACTCCCGGGTTACCTCCTAAACTCTAGCCACAATAAAGTACTTTCCAAGCACACTTCATCCTGTCCTCACTGGGGCCTTAATTCGCATCTGTTGAGTCACTGACTCACTCCATCCATTCAATTTGTGTGGCGTCCCTCTCTCTGCCCAGACCTAAGGGAACACTGTATCAAGGCCCCTCCTCATGGAACTACTTCTAGAGAGGGAGACAAGCATTACACGCTTAAAACAGACACATCCCCATCTCGCAATGCTCCGGGTAATTGGGAGGAATGGAAGCCAGGAGAGGGAAAGAAAGGTGCACTGAAAGCCCCACGGAGACAGTGCCAATCCAGCCGAGACCGGAAGCCTGACTGGGTTATTCTGGCAGGCGGCCAGAGGAGTGCTTCCTTGCCTGGGGGAATAACTTGTGGAGTGGTTTCCCGGAGCCCAGCTAGGGGAAAGAGAGACGCAGGGCTGGGATTTAAGGCCCCAGTAGGCCAAGGGGAGGTGTGAGAATTTTATTCTAAGTAAGTTGGAAAGTCACAAAGCAAGGAAATGACATGCTCTGCTGGCTCTGACTTCGCTTTCTGCAATGGCCACACTCTCATCTCTCAGCCTGGCTGCTTCCTACTCCTCTGCCAAGACTAGTCAGATGCGAGCATCTTCCTGAAGTGTTTCCTGAGGTTCCTGCCACCTGTAACCTCTCCTTTAGTATTTAATCATCTGTAGGGCAGTTGTCACTTCGTCTGGTATTTTGGCTGTCACAAGCTCATTCATCTGTTGTTCTTCCCCTAGGCTAAGTGCAGGGCTTGGCACTTTGTAGACACTTGTGCAGTATTGATTTGTGTGTGGGGTGGGGTTGGGGGTGGGGGGGGGACGTTTTGTCTGTTTCCCTCCTTCAAGGATCCAGCCTTCCTCTGAGAGGCTGACATGCCTTGATTTCTAAAATGGCCAACCTGATCTAGGGCAGAAACCAGATGGCCTCTGGTCCCTGTCATTGACAGAGTCACCTCTACCTTGATGTTCTGAGGATTGAATACATGAATGAATCCAGTGAATTAATAGTTATAAGGTGCTGGCACATGGTAAGCATTATAAGAATAAATTTGACAAAGACCAGTAATAGTTATCTTTCAAATATTTCTTTATTGCACTGGAGACAAACTTTTCCAGTAGTGTAGTTAGGGAGATTCTGTTGACATTGTCGTCTTGCTGATTTTCAAGGTATGTGTTCCTGCTTTTAGTCAGTTCACCGGTAAAATTTCCTCCTGTCATCAAGAACTGTTGCTGAAACCTAGGGCTGAAAGCTGATTACCCCTTTAACTCGGTTGAGATTGGGGATTGCAACAGGTATTTCCTGAATGACAATTGCACATGGAGTGTGGTTCCAGGAGTTGTATGAATGTTTACAAAAGAGGAGTAAATAGACATTGCCACTATAGTAATGAGTTAAAATAAATGTTCTAGTTTTTAAATTTATAAACCAAGTCTATACTGCATGCACAGCATCCTCTACTCTCTGTGTCTCTGTTCCTTTCCTGGGAGTTCACCCATGGTTTCCAAGTACAGTTCTTAGGTGGGATTTTATCTGTTCCCTACATTTTCTACTATTTATTTCTTTTCCCTTCCCCCATACATTCTGTAGATAAGGCCATTATAATATCTTCTGTTAAAAGGTACTTTGTAGGTAGTTCAACTATAAGATCTTTCTCATATCTTGATAATTTCCTTGGAAGGAGGGAGGGCAGATGCTACTTATTTCCCTCATTTTTCACCTGAGGAAGGTGAATCTAGTGGCACTGAGTGGCATGTAGGCAGTCATGTGACAGATGAGTGTCTGACTCAGGCCTGACTACCTGTGGAGTACCCTGTCACATCTCCCTGAACAAAATAAACATGTTTTAATGTCTATATTCATAGAGGAGAGAAGTAAAATTAATATGTACTGTGCAGTGAAAGAAACTCATATCATAATTATATTTTCTATTTTGAAGAGTGGCCTGAATTTGTCATGATGATATCAATGTTGCTTTGGGCTTCCGGAATCATATGCTTTGATGTTAGACAGTGATTATAACATGACACAACTATGTGACACACTAATAAGCTGTGTGATCTTGTCCAGGATACTTGTTATGGTTTAGATATGAAGTGTCCCCTAAAGACTCATGTGTTGATGGCATGGTCCCCAGTGCAGCATTGTTCAGAGGTGGAGACTTTGGAAACTGATTGAATTACAAGGCCTCTTGTTTCATCAATGGTTTAATCCATTAAGGGATTAATAGCTGATGGCATTATTGAGAGGTGGTAAAGACTGTAGGAGGTGGGGCATATTGGGAGGGAATTGGTCCTTGAGGGGTGTGTCTTTGGGGACTATATCTTGTCCCTGACTCCTTCCCTCTTCCCCCCTCTGTCTTCTTGGACCATGAGGTGAACAGCTTTGCTCTGTAACACCCTTGCACCATGACATACTGCCTGACCACAGGCCTAGAATGAATGGAGACAGCTGACCATGGATTAAAACTTCTGAAACAATGAACTACGTTGTTGTTTACGTCAAGTATTTGGGTCACAGTGACAAAAAGTTAACATAGTACTTAATCTTTTTAAATCTTAGTTACTGATCATCTGCAAAATGGGGATGAAAATTTCTATGTCATCATGTTACTGTGATGATTAAATGAGTTCCTGATACATAGAGACTCACAAAGTGCTAGTTGTTATTTTTATGAATATGAGTCCGGGTCTTTGACCATATGATCACTCCTTAATTATCGTTAGGTGTAGAACAGGAAAGTTCAGTGAGTGATGGGAAAGATCATAGCTGGAGGATACTTTGGGACAGCTAAATCTTTTGGGCCAACCAAAAAAAATTTCTCCTGCACCAGCATCCTTCTTTCTCCCATCTTCCACCCTCCACATCACAGGGGCTGCAGATAAGAAGGACCATGGCTTCTAGGAACTCTTGACATCTTTTCATCCTAATACTCTGTCTTGTACATAGTAGATATTCAATAAATATGCTCATAATGAATGAATTATTTCATTCCTCTATAGCTCCAAAGAGAATGAGTCTGAACATTTGTGACTATGGCTATACTATTAATACCTAGAAGGACAATTACTGGATCAAAGGACATTTTCTTTTTAATTTTGGGATATTAACAGGTAAACATCCATACTATTTCAGTTCCTATCAGCATTGTGTGAGAGTCATGATTTCTTGCTAAGGATTGCTAGACTTTAAGAAAAATTTATGGGTGCTTTATAATTATACATAATAGTAGGATTCATTATGCCATACCTGTACATGTACAGATATAACAAAATCTGATCAATTTATTTCCCAGTACCTTCCCTTTCCTTCCCCTCTTCCCTCCCCCTGATCTGGTTTGTTTTACTCTACTGCTTTCCATTCAATAATAATTATTATTATTTTAATTACTTCAGTATCATAATATGTTTCCATATATGATCCATTGTGTTATATTTGTACATGGACATAGCATAATTTGGTAGACTTCATTCCCTAGTACTTCCCCATGCTTTCCTCTCCTCCCTCTCCCTTTTTTTTTTAAATTTTTTTTTTAACTTGTCAGTGGACTTTATTTACTTATATGTGGTGCTGAGAATCAAACCCAGTGCGTCACACATGCTAGGCAAGCGCTCTACCACAGAGCCACCACTCCAGCCCCTCCCTCCCCTTTTGAACCCTTTTTCTACTCTGTTGGTCTCTCTTTTTTTTTAAATGAGATTCTTCTCTTTTTAATTCATTTTTTTTCTTTCTCTAGCTTCTGCATGTGAGAGAAAAATTCTACCCTTGACTTTCTAAGCCTGGCTTATTTCACTTAGCATGATGTTCTCCAGTTCCATCTATTTATCTATTGCTAGATTTTAAATGCTTGCCAATTTGATGGGTGTGAAAATGTATGCTTGATTTTCTTGACGAATAATGAAGTTGAGTGTCTTTTCTCATCTTTTTACCTGAATATTGGCCATGCTTGTGAGATCCTCTGTGAAAAGCTTGTTCATATCTTTTCCTATTCTTTTACTTGGTAGTTTTTTTTTTCTGTAAGTATCCTCTTTTAATTTTTATTTAATTGTTTAAATTTCAAAACAATCAACTCATGGGAGTTTCCATGATGTCATTTATACAAAAGCACAAATAAGGGCCTGGGATTGTAGCTCAGCAGTAGAGCGCTTGCCTCACATGCGTGAGGGGTTCGATTCTCAGCACCACATACAAAGCAATAAAATAAAGACATTATGTCCATCTACAGCTAAAAAAATATTTAAAAAAAAAGCACAAATAAATTATTTTTCAAGATACCATTAAGCTTGTCTTCAGTAGTTTTTCTTATCTATTTGTAGGACTTCTTTAGTCATTTATTTGATTTAAATGTCAAAACAGCTTTAAAAAAAAAATCCACCATGTAAGTAGTTCTGAATGGGGAATATAAGCAAGCTGTGTTGGGTGGAATTAGCCCTTCAAATGCATCCATTCTTTCCAGAGAATGCTATTTTAATCAAATATCAAAGCTTTTAGGTTACAGAAAAGGGAGTGAACAGAGAGTGGAAATATTTTGCGATCAGTAGACTTCACTAGCCCTGAAATTATGGTTGATAATTGACCTTGAGTTCTTCTGAGGAGAAATCACCTCATCCAGACTCTGCTGGGGCAAGGAGTCCTCTCCTGAGCTGTGGTTAGCCCTGGGAAAACACAGCTGAAACTAGAGTCAGGCTCCATCAGCAGGGGGTACTTTCTTTCTTTCTTTTTTTTTTTTTTTTTTGGTACTGGGGCTTGAACTCAGGGGCACTTGACCACTGAGCCACATCCCCAGCCCTATTTTGTGTTTTATGTAAAGACAAGGTCTCACTGAGTTGCTTAGCGCCTCGCTGTTGCTGAGGCTGGCTTTGAACTCGCGGTTCTCCTGTCTCAGCCTCCCTGAGTGCTGGGATTACAGGATTGAGCCACCGTGCCCGGCTAGGGGGTACTTTCTGGGACAGGTTACTTGGAGAGGAGGACAGAACCCTTGCTAGGTAATGGGTGGTTTTGTCTCTTATTGTCGTTTTCTGAAAATCTGTCCCTAAAAATGAATCCCATTACATGGAGGCAGTCATACCTACCCAGCTTATTCCCAAGGTTATTGGAAAGATCAAATGAGATCCTAAATATGAAAAGACTATGTAAATATGAAGTATGTTAGCTATGAGTCCTTTTCCTGCCATCCTTTCTGTAGACAAGTGCATGATTGTAGAGCCATAGTTCTCTAAGCATGTTCTCCAGACCAACAGCATCAACATCACTCTTGAACTTGTTAAAAATGCAAATTCTCAGCATCCACCTCGGAGCTACCAAACTGGAAACTCTGGGGACAGGGCTCGGAAACCTGTGTTTTGACAAGCTCTACAGTGATTCTGATGCATGTGAAAGTTTGAGAACTTGTGACCTGTGGAGTGAGCAAGGGCTTTCAAGCTAGCAAATGTGGGGTTAACTCAACTCTTCCATTTGCTAACTATGCACTGAATATGTTATCGGACTCTCCTGGGCTCCCAAGCTCTCACCAATAAAAGGAGAATAATAGGATAATATCCCTCCCCTCACTGACCTTGACTCTTTCTGCTTCATTTCTTTCTCATCTAGAAAACTGGGACTAGCAAGAGTTAACTTGTATCCACGGTTTATTGTATGCCAGCCACAATTTGAAACAACAGTGAATGTTTTTAGTTCATTTTATTTTTATTCTTACAGTAACCCCTATTTTATAAATGAGGAAAGGAAGAGCAGAAAGAGCTTTTTTTTTTTTTTTTTTTTTTAAATTTCCAAAGTTACACAGTTAGTACCCTGGGATTGAAACCCAGGCAGCCTGCCACGAGCATCCTTAAAGACATTTTGTCTTACGGATAAGTTCTCAGTAAATGTATGACAATGGCAATAAGAAAACCACTTGGCAGGTAGTAGGTGTTTCATATATCACTTTCTTTCTCCTTGGGGGAAGGAAACTTGGGGTCATGGGAGTTTAACCAGCTTTTCTTTTTTTAAATATTTTTTTTTAGTTGGAGATGGACACAATACTTTTATTTAATTTATTTATTTTTATGTGATTCTAAGGATTGAACCCAGTGCCTCATGCATGTGAGGCAAGCGCTCTACCACAGAGCCACAATCCCAGCCCCCTGACCAGCTTTTCTTGCAGTGGTGTTGCTCTCTCCTGTGGTTAGTTCCCTGATCATACACCTCTACTCCCCAACACATCAGCAATTTTTCTCTCTTTGCCTCACCTCTTTTATGGTCATTTGGGTGCTCTGAGCAAACCACGGGTCTGGCTAGACTGAGGAAGAGCAGGAGAAGCCACTCTCCTTCACCCGACACTGACATGTTTAGGGAATGAATGATGAAGCTAGAAGAAGCTCCAGCCTCATCAGAAAGACATTTGGTCTGCCTAATGAGGGATGTATCTTCTGGGTCTCTCTTTGCTTACCTATCCACTAAATAAGAAATAAAAGTGCCACAAAAGTTTCAAAGGAATATAGAAGTGTTTTTAATTTTATTTTTTGGGGTCAGTCTTTCTTCAGAGTAAAAGTTGCAGCTTAGAATTTAACCCCCAATATTACAGCAGTGTTGTTTCCCTTTCGTTTTTGTATGCCAGGACAGTAAGAATCCTGATTCCCTTTCAATTCAGGGTCTCACTCATTGTTCCTGAAAATTCTCTTCAATCTGCTCTCAAGATGGCCTCGCCTACTGGGTATGACTCACCAGTCTAGTGACTCAGGAGTGGCATCTAACAAGAGAAGGAATGTGCAGAGCTGTAGAGGGACTTAGTGGCCAGTCGAGCCTGACTGAAGCTTTCTCTCAATGCAGTTATTGAGACAGAGCATTAAGCCCAGCAGTGCCTGTTTTTAGTGGTCCTTGGTTTTATTATTCCTGTTTATTTGAAGGTTGGGGTCTGCCAGGGGGTTGCTTTTTTGTGGAAAACTCCAAAGTTTGAGGCCATGTTTGTCCCTCCATGAGATGTGGCTCTGAGGTTTACCGGGGCCAGTGCAAGACATGTGTGTTCACCTGATGCTGGAAGGAAAGGCCAGGGAATCAGGGGTCTAAAGCTTTGGTATGGTGTCAGCAGGGGAAACAAAGGCTTTCTATTTAGTGAGACCTTCAAAATGCTTCAACTTGATATTTAAAAAAATCAATCAAAGATGAATAGAGAGACACACATGTACCAAATATACCAAAATGAACCTGAACATAGGACTCACTGTACAATTCTTTTGACTTTTCTGAACACTTTAAACTTTCCACATTACAGTGTTTAGTCAGATGCAAGTACTCCTAGCAATGACAACACTTTCAAAAAAAAAAATAGTTATTTCTTTTGAAGTGTAAAATGGCAGCCCTTCTTTCCTTCTTCTACTTTCCTACTGCTCCCAGCCTTAGTCTTCCTGCCCCCTCCCTGGAGCAGCTGGCTTGACTAAAAAGGGCCTAGAGTGAGACTGGTCAGTGCTTAGCTATTCCTTTATGCCAAGAGCTTTATATCCTCTTTGATATGTAATTCTCACAATAACTATACAAACTGGTTATTATTTTTCCTATTTTATGAGGAGACTGAGGCTCAGAGGGCTAAACTCGACCCAGGTCATAGGTAATAATATTAATCTTACTGTAATTATGGAGCCCTTACTTGATGTGTCAAACTTCGTGCCATGCACTTTACATGTTTTAACTCATTTGAGCCTCACCTGTCCCTAGGGGATATGTACCATTTTTATCTTCATCTTACAGATCAGGAATGGAAACTTGGAGAGGTGCAAGAATTTGTCACAACTATCCTTAGGGGCCAGTAAATGGCAGAGCCTGTGTTTGAACCTAGCCTTTTCTGCCTCAGAGCCCTTGCCCCACTATTCAACCCAGGTCTGGACATCCCTTTGCCTAACTCAGTAAGTCAGCATGCCTTGTGGAAACCTCTTGACCTGAGACCACAAGCTTCCCAGGACAGAGAATTTTTTTTGGCTCTGTGCCATTCTTAATTGTTCAGAGCAGTACCTGGCATGAAGAATAGAATTGAGTGAAATGGTGCATAAATTCCTCAGCCTCTCAACTCTGCAATGTGCTTCTATTGGTAAAATTTTGTTCTGGACTTAGTCCTTGAAGATGCGCATTTCTTTGATGTGATGTGTGGGCCAGTGCCTCATTTGGTGGCCAGTGAGGAGTTTTTTTTTTTTTAATATTTTTTTAGTTGTAGATGGACGCAATATCTTTATTTATTTATTTATTTTTATGTGGTGCTGAGGATCGAACCCAGTGACTCACGCATGCGAGGCAAGCGCTCTACCACTGAGCCACCGCTCCAGCCCCCAGTGAGGAGTTTTAATGAAGGCACATGTGTTAGTCAGCTTTCTATCACTGTAACAAAATCCCTGGGATGACTTTTAAAGAATAAATGTTTATTTGAGATTACAGTTTTGGAGATTCCAGTCCATGATTGGCTTTATTGTTTTGGGCCTGTGGTGAGGCAGCACATTATGGCAGGTGCATGTGGTAGAGCAAAACTATTCGCTTCATGACCTGGGAGCAAAGAAAAAGAGGAAGGGTTAGGGTCCCACAGTGTCCTCTGAGGCTATACCAACAATGACTTAAAGACCTCTCTCTAGGATCTGCCCCTTAAAGGTTCCATGCACACCCCCAAATATCACCATTTTGAGAACCAAGCCTTTAACACATGGACCTTTGGGGGTTACTCAAGATCAAAACTATAGCAGCATATTCATTATTGGTCTTAAGTTGTCAAACAGGAGCAAAAATGTATTACTGCCAAGGAAAGATGGAAACCAAAAAAACAAAAACCAAAAAAACAAAAACAAAAAAAAAACCCAAAAAAGAAAACAAAACAACCTTAAAATGTTTCAAACTTCCAGGGGGTCTTCAAATTTTAGCAGCTAGGAATCACCCCCAGGGAGCCCTAGTGGTCATGAAATCTTTTACTCTATATCCTTATTTGACTCTTGGCTGCATAATGAGTAGCTGAACACTGGCAATTAGTCCTCTTAAATGTGCCCAAGCAGTTGGTAATTATACCTTGTATTTATAGAGTGCTTAGTTTACAAAGTACTGCATCTGTTCTTTCTTTTGATCTTGCAAACAGCCTGGTATATATACCCAGGGCAGGTATGATTAGCCCATTTTACACATAAGGAAACTGACAGCAGAGAGGCTAAGTCATCTGCCTTATACCACTCAGTTAATAAATGGTAAGCAGAGAGAGATCTTCAACCTCTTCTCTTGACTCCTAGTCCAGTAAATTTTCTCTGTCAATATTGTATTTAACCCAGCAATTTCTGTGGATGAGAGCAACAGGTAGATATATTTCTTTTTGTTGCTTTTCTCTCAACTTAGTTAGGTCTTAGATTGGGTCAGTTAATCCTTATGGGTGTCAGTTTACCAATCTGAATAATGGAGAACAAACACCAGACATCAGTGAGGGCATATGGAGTAGAGGAAGTTGTTGAGGGTTCAGACCTTAAACAAACAAAACAACAACAACAGCAAAAAGAATTCTGAGTGAAGATGTTTGGAAGATTGATGGTCCTGACCTATCTTCCATAAGATAAATGTCACCTCACTTGGCTTCCCTATCTAAAATGGCACCTCTGTTACCTACCATGCTTCATTTTTCTTCACAGCATTTACTGCCATTTATTATGCGTCTATGTTTGCTTATTGCCTGTCTGAATCCTCCCACCAGAATGTAATAGTCATGGGAGTAGGCACTTAGTTTGTTTTTGTACTCTGAAATCCTAACAGGTAGAATCGGGCCTGGCACAAATAACTATTTGTTGAGTGAATGATGCAAGGAATGAATTAATGAATCTAAGTTGCATGAGGATATGCAGTAAGCTTGAATTGAATGGCGGGAAGAGTTGCTTGAATTTTCCTTGCCCTTCATCTGAGGGATCTCCTGGTTTGGCTTCCTCATACCTATTCCTGGCTGAGCCACCCAATGGCTTACAATCAATAGTCTCCTTGATTATCTACTTATACCTGGGCAGAGTGAATTCAGTAACCTGTGTCCATGCACCAGACACAGGTCCTTGTATTGCACTCTGTGCTTTTGTTTTGGAACAGCTGTGAGCACCTGGAGTCCTGGGGACTGGTCTACTGTTCTCATGCACTGTTGCATCCTCAGTACCTAGCATGGTTTTTGAACCACAGAGGGGTAAAAAATGTTGTTGAAGAGATGAATGAAGCAATGAATGAATATGTAAGTTTACCAATCTGAATAATGGAGAACAAACACCAGACATCAGTGAGGGCATATGGAGTAGAGGAAGTTGTGAGGGTTCACACCTTAAACAAACAAAACAACAACAACAAGAATTCTGAGTGAAGATGTTTGGAAGATTGATGGTCCTTGACCTATTTTCCATAAGTTAACAAAACACAGGGCTCCTAAGCCCTTTCAAAAATGCGGTTACTGTTTGAAAATAAGCCCAGCACAAGGCACAAACATTTCCTTTTCAATGTGAACCAAATCTCTCCGGAGGCGAGGAGGAGCTAAACAATTGGTTCCATACCCTAAGGGAAGGAAAGGCAAACGTGGCTCCGGATCCGGTTCCATGCCATGTTTTGGAAGTTGTGTTTACGTCTGCCTTCATCCCCATCCTTTCCGCTCTAGCATAAGCAAAATTATAACCCCGCACACTGACTTGCATGCAATTATCATAGCCTGGGTGCTCCTCTGCTGAGGGACTTCGCCCCCGAGACCGCTGTCTGTGAATGACAAATCAAAAGTCAGGGTTGCAGAATCAGCTGGACTTTTCTGCTTATTTGCAGCAGAGGGAGGAAGCAGAGAATGAAAGACTCTGAAAATAAAGGTAAGGGGCCAACTGCAGAGGGGAGGCTAAAAGATGCTAGGGATGAGATGACACTCCGTGAATTTGTTTAAGTTATATTAATGGCAGATTTAACAATACTATGCATATATTATTCAGAAATTCTAGTTATATAATAAACGTGTCTCTCATTAAATGACTGACTTTTGGTTTGCAAATGTTGTGTCATTCAGTTTTCCATTTTTGTAGTGCTAATTATAACTACAGTTTTTTTTTGTTCTGTATTTAATCTTGGCTAACATATTTCCATTTCACAGATTTCCTTATGATAGCTTTCAGAATTTTGATGATTTTATTTTGGGGTGTTCACAATAATCATTAAAATGTAGGGTTTTCAACGCATTATTGGAATATCTGAAATACTTGGGACTTAAACAGTTTGAGTTCTCAAGAAAAACGTTAATGGAGAATACCTTAACAGACATTAATCTTTTCAAAGGGCCCCGTGGGGAGCCATCTGACCTTCAGAACTGTTTATCTTGCTGGGAGATGTTCGGATGCAAAAAACTCCATCCCCCCACACCTCCCCACCACACCCGCCAAACAAGGCCCCCCCCCAACAAAAACAAAAACAACCCCCAGATTCCTTAAACCAAAGAGCAACATAAATCTGTTTGAGGAATGGGGGAAGAGAGAAACGGGTTTAAATGAAAACTCAGGAAAGGAAAGGTCTCACTGAAAATCAGCCAATCGAATTTCAAGTTCAACAAGGATTCTGGAGGATTCTGGGGTTTTAAATTCCGAAGCTCTTAAATTTTCTGCCGCAGTTGGGGGAGGAGCAATGGACCCCTGGGTCTCAGGAGGCTACTCGTGGTCCTGTGTTCTTCCTTCCTTCTTCCTGCCTTCTGCATTGGTCGCCCTTCTA
Organism: Xerus rutilus; assembly: GCA_028644305.1. NCBI lineage: Eukaryota > Metazoa > Chordata > Mammalia > Rodentia > Sciuridae > Xerus > Xerus rutilus. The sequence continues at coordinate 48,854,982 of CM053400.1, forward strand.
GTCCTCGTGCGCTCGGAAGGCTCAGAGGGGCCGCGCGACCCGTGGACAGCGCTCCAGTGGCCGCCATCTCCACGCCGCGGTGCACTGCCCCTGCTTCCGGAGCGCTAATTTTAGGGTTCGCCAGCCGGCCCTTCATCGCCCCCCGCTGTCTGTGTTCTCGCCTAGGAGCTGCTGCGCAGCAGTTTGCACCCCACCCTCTCCTGGCGCGCTCTGCTTTAAGGAGGGCCCAGCGTTTTGTCCTTGGGCTTTGGGGACTTGCCTGCGCCCAAGGAGGCACGCAGCGCCCAGGGCAGATCACGTGCTGCTTTTTCACCGTTTGTGCGTCTCGCGACCCTCTAGGGCCTGGGTTAGGTTTTCTGGGAGAGCAGTGCAACGGTACAGGGTCCAGACCTTCTTGTGCACTCCCCCGCCTGGTTTGGCCTTCAGTTCCCAGGAGTCTGCCACTGTCTTTGGCTTATTACAGGATTCCCACCTTGTAACAGCATAGACAGACACACACACACACACACTGAAGAAGAAGGAGCATGAGGAATACAAAACAAAATAACAAAATAAAAATAACAAAACAACAAAAACTCCACACAACCTGATGGCAGTGGATAAACTACCAAACTGTAATGAAGGTTCTCAAGCAATTCCACTTTCTATAATTGAGGCTTTAAAAGTGCCCGGGGTAGCTGGTGTTTGTAGCATTAACATCTCATAGGCTCTGGATCATTCACATACACGTATTGATCTGTGTGGTTTTGATGTTTAAATTTTAATTAAGCAGGCTTAGTGGGGAAGAAAACAGTTGTGCGTGAGCTTGGTAAATGCAAAGAGGAACTATTCACTCCTGTTTCTAAGCCAGCCTCTCATGGACAAACAATGCTTGTGTATGTGTAACCAAAAAGTATTTAAAACTAACTCAGAGGAACATTGGCTTTTCCTGTGTTGTTTGCAGTTGATGGAGAAAGAGTTAATGATAAGAAAAAAAAATTGCTTATTTGCCAAGTCATGGTAGGCCATGGACTTAGAAAAAATTAAACCTGCCTAAATTGGAGGTTTAGGCTGAGGTTGGTGTTTACCATTGTTCAGAATCCAAATATTCCTGGTTTCTCAATGTAGCAGTATGCTTTAGTCTTCAGATCTCCAGTCTCATCTGGGGGGAATTGGTATTTAGAATGTTTGTTTCACTGTGCTTTGGAAATAGCCTTAGGGAGTAAGAATGGTCAGGTTCTGACTTGTTCAGTTATCACTCTTGGTGACCTAGGACAAGACCCTTTATTTCTCTGGGTCTCAGTTTATCTCTAACATGCAGAGATGTTAGACTACATTATTGTTTTTTTGATTGTGAGGGACTAGAAAACAGTTCAGTGAGTCTTAAGCAACATTTTAGATGAAACAATAGAAAATGTCAGAAACTTACACATGGCAAGAGTTACTGTTGTTTTCTATAATTTACTTCTGTTATAGATATTTATGTTCACCTGTGTAGGCATGTTGGCTGTATTCTGACTTCACATCTATTTTTAACTGAGTCCTAGTCAAAATAGTAGAAAGAATACTGACATAAATGATCACTTATTAATTTGGTTTTCAAAGTTTGTAAAATGCAGTTTTATATGCCTATTTCTGTCTGTCTCTCTCTCTTCCCCCCTCCCTCCTCCCTCTCCCCTGAGATTCTTCTAAGCCAATTTCTGGAAAGAATTCCTTCAGAGCTGGGAAATGGATATGTGCTATTGAACCTAGCTGAGTATATGATGTGAAGTGGTGTGTGTGTGTGTGTGTGTGCGCGCGCACGCAGGGGGTTTTGAGAAGGTGTGACCATGGCAACCAGACCCTGAGAGCTATTTGTGAGTACCAACACACTAGTTGGTGACCTGAATATGAAACAAATACACAAAAATTTAGAGTCTTTATGCTGAAAAAGACAGCAGAAAAACTACTAAAATGTACCAATTGTTCAGAAGTTTACTTTCCCTTTAAAAACTGAAAAAGACAACTAGGTGAAATTTAAAGAGATTGACAGGTGCAAATAAATGATCAGGATATTGGAGGCAGAACTTACATCTTTATAATTTACTGTCACATGACTGATGTTCAGTAAAATGTCTCAGAATTTGAAAATTAAAAACTGCCTTCTTTTCTTTTCTCTCTTTTTAGTATATCTTAAGATAGTCCAGTGAGTTTTTTGTTTTTGGTTTTGGTACCTGGGATTAAACTCAGGGGTGCTTAACTACTGAGCCACATTCTCAGCCTTTTTTTTTTTTTTAATATTTTTTTAGTTGTTGATGGACCTTTATTTTATTTATTTATATGTGGTGCTGAGAATCGAACCCAGTGCCTCACGCATGCTAGGCAAGCGCTCTACCACTGAGCTACAACCCCAGCCCTTCTCAGCCCTTTTTATTTATTTATTTTGAGGCAGGGTCTTGCTGAGTTGCTTAGGGCCTTGCTAAGTTCCTGAGGCTGCCTTTGGACTTGTGATCTCCTGCCTCAGCCTTTCACTCTGCTGCTGCTGGGATTACAGGCGTGTGCCACTGCGCCTGGCCCAGTGAGGTTTTTGTTGTTGTTGTTGTTTTTAAATGCAAAAGACATTGTATAACATACACCCCCCTATCTCAAAATGCTTGGCAAGCCAGGAAAAAAAAATTATGTATGACACATGTAAGAAGAAAATAGTGAAATTAGTTAATAAGTAGATATTAGCAAACATGATAGCTAATTATGATAATAACCATATTTCTATTTAATGATCAACTCGTACATGAAAAGCTCTCTGTGAGGTAATTTACATATTGTCACAATACTGGAAGGTAGATTAAGATTTTGTTCAGGGACACGTAGTCAGTAAGTGGTAGAGCCAGAATTCTAACCCAGGTCTTTGTACCTCAAAAACCATTCACATGGTAAGCAAGGGCTTAAAATAAATAGTATTGTAAAATTGTGGTTTTTAATAAAACTGTCAACATCATTCATTATTAGAATTAATTTACTATTATAACAAGGGAAATGTGAACCTTGGAAAATGATAGCTTTTAAATAATGTGCCAGGTTGTGTTTATTTGGAAAACAGACATTTTAACTCCAGAGATTGAGCTCCAGATTTCCTTTTTAATGAGTTCTTGGGGTATTTTATGAAACAAGGTCTTAGAAACAAAGGTAGAAAGGACAGAAAATGTGAAAAGTTGGGTGGATTTTTTTTTTTTTTTTTTGGTCTACAGGAGGTCAGAGAAGATAGCTCTCTTTCAATATTTCTGTTGTTTGTACATGATATTCTGTAAGCAAATTAACGTGTAACATTTTAATGTGGCAAAGCTAGTAGGATTTGAGCCATATCTATGCCAGGGACTCATGAAATAATTTTTTACTGGAAGTTACTACAAAATCTGATTGGAAACTGAACAGACTCAGACCCAGACTTTTAGAGGAAGTGACACAAATCATTTATAATAAAACAACATGTATTTCAATAGGCAAGAGCTCAGGCAGAACCACACGAAAAGACATAAAGTAATTGGATACTTATAGCTGTGTGTTGATGGAATGAAACAGGTGTATTGTACTGGGGTCTCAAACAGAAGTGGTATTACTTTGAGGAAGTGATTTTCTGAACTTAAGTAAAAACAATCTTCCTTAGATTTATGGAGGTTTTTTTTTTTTTTTTGGTATTGGAGATTGAACTCAGGGGCACTCGACCATTGAGCCACATCCCCAGCCCTATTTTGTGTTTTATGTAGAGACAGGGTCTCACTGAGTTGCTTAGTGCCTCGCCCTTGCTGAGGCTGGCTTTGAACTCGCAATTCTCCTGTCTCAGCCTCCCTAAGTGCTGGGATTACAGGCTTGAGCCACGGCGCCCAGCTTTATGGAACATATTTAATCCTGGAAATTTCAGGACGTATACAAAGCCGACTTATGTTCTAGGCTCAGAGAAATATCAAAGTTTTCACCTACTTCTTCAGCAAAACATTTGAAAGTTGCAGAGGACATCAGCTAATCTGCCATTGACTAGAACAGTCCAGACACTGCAGGACATCTGGCATTTCTGGTTTCTGCCCATGGATATTACCAGAACCCCTCAATCAGGTGACCATTAAAAAACATACTTTCCTATGTGTCCCTGAGAAGCCAGCACCATTCCCACTGAGAAGCAATGGCATAGACAAATCTCTAATCACAGCTCTACTACATGCTAGCCCTGAAACCCTGAGAAATTCCTCAGCCAGGTACAGATCACTATTAAAATATCATTTTGCCATCCACCCATTCAAAAGCAACACTGACAAAAATCCTTGAAAGAATGTGAGTTTTCTCTAAAAGTATCAAAAGTCGTGATGGTTAAGAAAAAAAAGAAATGACAATGTTTTTGGATTTCTTTATGCTTATTTTATTTTTAATTACATATTCAGGGGTGGATACCATATTATGTTTTTAATATGTAGGGTCTAAAAGTCTGGGTCTGAGTCTGTTCAGTTTCCAATCAGATTTTGTAACAACTTCCAGTAAAAAATTCTTTCATGAGTCCCATAGATATGGCTCAAATCCTACTAGCTTTGCCACATTAAAATGTTATACATTGCAGCTAAAATATTTTATGTATACAATATATTTTTTTCCTGTTCATCTAATTTTGTGTTAGGTAGGTTGTTTAATCTTCAGATGTCATCTAAAGATATTAAAGGGAAACACAAAAATACACAAAATCTGTATTGCTCAGTGAAGAGTTAAAAGGACTTGATTTTGCCCCCCTTCCTGTTTTTTAAAAATTTTTAAATATTATTTTATTTTTATTGTTATTATTATTTAATTTATTTATTCTACTTAGGTATACCCCCTTCCTGTTTTAAAGGAGTCTGAAACAACATTAAAACTTCTGAGGACTATGTATTCAGTACTGTATTTCTGGCCACTTTAAAAAATATAACACAACAATGGAATTGAGCGGACCATAAACTACTTTCTTCAGAGGGCAGAACACTAGGGTTTAAGTGTTCTAAATCTGCTAAATCTGTTTTTTTTTCTTCTTCTTCTTCTTCTTTCCAGGCTATTATAATGGACACTTCAAAATTTCATTTGGAATTGTTCCTGAATATAGAAATAAAACTCATTTTTACAGGTCAACTTTATTTCAGTGACCAGTTGGTTTTCTGTAAATAATGACAGTTTCATTTTCTCCTTTCCGATTATAATACTTTTTTTTGCTTGTCTTACTGCACGAGCTAGGACCTCTCTTAAAATGTTCAGTGGAAGTGGTGATTGAGTATCCTTATCTTATTCTTGATCTCAGGGGAAAAGCCATCGATTTTTCCCACCATTAACTAAATATTTCCTATGGGATGCATATAGACACCTTTTATTAGATTAAGAAAGTTTTATTTTTATTTGCTTAGTTTTTTTTTTTTTCTTGTATAGAGAGAGGTTGAACTCAAGGGCACACGACCACTGGGCCACATCCCCAGCCCTATTTTGCATTTTAGTTAGAGACAGGGTCTCACTCAGTTGTTTAGTGCCTCACTGTTGCTGAGGCTGGCTTTGGACTCACAATACTCCTGCCTCAGCCTCCTGAGCCGCTGAGATTACAGATGTGTGCTACTGCGTCTGCTTAGTTTTTATGAAGAGTTGATGCTGAGTTTTAGCAAATATTTTCTGTCTTTCTGATCATATGCTCTATTTTATTTTGTTGATTGTATGTTGAATTATATTGATTTGTGTGTGTTAAGCCAACTTTGTACTTCTGGAATAAACTCACCCAAGCTGTCACGTTGTCCTTTTTTGTGTATTGCTGGGTTTGACTTGGTAGTATTTTATTGAGGAACATCTTTGTTCATGAAAGAGAGTAACCTGTGATTTTCCTTCACTGTGATACCCCTGTCAGGATTATGTGTGTCAAGATATGCTGACATAATGAAATATTCTTTTTCTACTCCTGAGAAGAGTTTTATAAGATTTAAATTATTGTTCAAATGTCTAAAAAATTCACTGTCTAGAAAAAAGGCATTTGGGCTTGGAAATTTTTTTGTTGCAAGGGTTTAAAATATGGATTCAATTGCTTTAATAAGTATACAGTTCTTCAAATCTTCTATTTCTTTTTGTATTTTAAATAAGTTGTATTTTTCTAGGAATTTGTCCATTTCATCCTGTATAAGTTTTTTAAAAATATCCTCTTATAATTATTTAAATGTTTATAGTTTCATGGTCGTGTATCTATTTTTCATTCCTAATATTGATTTTTTAAACTGTTAATTCTCACTTATTTTGATGCATATTGCCAAAGTTTTGTGATGAATATTAATCCCTTCAATCTCTGACTTGGCTGTTTTCTGTATTTTCCATTTATTTTGTATCATGAGTTCCTGTTTTTATCTTTATTATTTTCTTCTATGCACTTTGGTTGTAATTTCAGAATTTTTTTTTAGTTTCTTGAGATGAAAATTTATATCTTTGGTTTTCAGCTTTTATTTTTAAAAATATTTCCATTTGAGGCTATAATTTTTCCTTTAAGCATAGTGTTTGCTGCATCTTGAGAGTATTATGTCATATTTTATATTATTTAAAAGATTTCACAATTTTCATTGTGATTGATTTTTTTTTGGTAGAAATGTAGAAATGTAGTTCTGTATTTAAATTTTTTTTTTTAGTTGTTGATGGACCTTCATTTTATTCATATGTGGTGCTGAGAATTGAACCCAGTGCCTCACGCTAGGCAAGTGCTCTACCACTGAGCCACAGCCCCCGCCCAGAAATGTAGTTCTTAATTTCTGAGTATTTGGGGAGTTTCTAGGTTTTGTTGTTGTTGTTGTTCTTCTTCTTCTTTTTTTTTTTTTTTTTTTTGCTATTGATCTCTGGCTTATTTTTTACTGTAGTGAGAGAACATACTTTGGATGATGTTAGTTCTTTGAAAATTTTTGAGACTTGCTTTGAGGCCCTACATATGATCAATTTTTATATAAGCATATTATGTGTATACTTTTAAATAATGTGTATACTAAGGTTGTTTGGTTCCACATTTTATATGCCAATCATTTAAATTTTGTTTATTATGTAATACAGATCTCCTATACCCTCACTGATTTCTTTTTTCTCATTCTGTTGGTTCCTAAGAGAAGTAAAATGCCTGCATTGTGGTTTTTGATTTCCTGTTTCTCCTTTTATGTTTGCCAATTTTTCTTTTCTTTAACCTTGAGGCTATGTTATTAAGTGCATACTATATATACATATATTTTGTTTGTTTATTTTTTTTTGTTTTTTTGGTATGTGTGTGGTACTGGGGTTGAACCCAGGGACACTCTACCACTGAGCCACATCCCCAGTCCCCCCCCCCCCTTTTTTTTTTAATTTTGAGACCAGTTCTCTCTAAGTTGCCCAAGAGGGCCTTGAACTTGTGATTCTCCTCTCTTCTGCCTCCCAAACTGCTGGGATTACAAGTGTGCACCACTGCACCTGGCTCATACAATGTAAATTTACAATTGTTATAGTTAATTATAAAATATCTCTTTACTAATTCTTCATTTTTTAAATTTTTTTAGTTGTAGGTGGACACAATACCTTTACTTATTTATTTTTATGTGGTGCTGAGGATCCAACCCAGTGCCTCACGAGTGCTAGGCAAGTGCTCTACCACTGAGCCATGACTCTAGTCCACTAATTCTTCTTTCGATATTGTAGATATACTAGCTTTCTTTTGGATAATTGATATATGATGTCCCTTTTCCAATTTCTATACTTTAATTTTTTGTTTCCTCATGTTTAATATGTGTCTTTATAAGCAGCGTATAAATGAGTTTTAAAAATACAGTCTGGCAATTTAGTCTTTAGTTTGAAAATTGATATATAAAGGTCTGTAGCAACAATGTTAGTTATTACATATTTCCTATTTGTATCCCATCTATCGTATGTGCTTTTTTTTTTCATTTTTTGTTTTCTTTTGGGTTAATCAGGCATTATTTTAAACTTTCCATTTTTCTTCTCTACTAGCATAGTAGTTACACATTTGTTTCCATTTTACTTTGTGTTTGTGAGTACCCTAGCGTTATTTTTATTTAATCATATTCCAGATGAAGTTAGGATCCGAGAACACTTTTAAGTCCATTTACTCCGCTTTCTCCCCCATCTGCGTCCTACCTTCTTTCTTTTGTGTTATTTTTGTAATTCATTTTAATTATACACATAGTTAAGCTCCCATAAGAGACTAAAATTATTGTTTTGTATTCTGTATTCATTTGAATCTGTATTCACTTAGATTTACCTACATATTTACTTTCGTCATTGTTTTTCATTTCTTCCTTAATTCCTCTATGTTCCTTCTGGGATCTTTTCTTTCTGCATAAAAAACAAACAAAAAAAAAAAAAAGAAAGAAAGCAGAAAAAGAAAATCCAAACTGATAAAACAAAACTCCTTTAGTAGTTCTTGTACTTGTTGTTAAGTACATATCAGATAAAAAAGACTGTTCTCAATTTTAGTGATCAGGCATGAACTAATTTTGCCTTTTCTTTTGGCAGAGTAGTTTCACTAAGTATGTTGGATTCTGGGGAGAAACTAGAAGTGGCGGTACATCCCTAGTGTCCAAGCTACTAGGGAGGCTGAGGCAGACCAACCTGGGCAACAAAGCGAGACTCTATTTAAAAAAAAAAAAAAAATTCTAGGAATGCAGATTTTTCCCCAGCACTTTAAAACTTTTTATTTTGTTGTCTTCTGGCTTTCATCCTTTCTTGAAAATGCTGGCTATCAGTCTTATTGTCATTATTTGATTTTACATTTTTTTCCCCTTTGGCTGCTTTTAAGACTTTTCTCTATATATTTGCTTTTCAACATCTTCCTGGGTTTTCCTTGTATTTATCCTGCCTGGGCTTTTCAGCCCTTTTGAATCTGTATGGCTTGATGTTTTTGCGATTCTCATAATTCTCTTCCATCACCTCTTCATATGTTGTTTTGCTCCATCCTGTCCTCTTTTTCTGGGACTGAAATTACTTTTGTGTTAGAGCTTTTTTTTTTACTCTGTCAATATATTCCTTACTCTATTTTCTGTCCTCTTAATCAGCTTTGCCATTTTTTCCCCGGCCTAGAGCTCGCTAGCGTCCTTCGCTATGTTTAATCTGTTGTCAGATGATGTGTTAATTTCTTAATTTCACTTTGTATTTTTTAATTCTATTTTTATTAGATTCTTTAAAAAAATAAGTTTTCCATGTTGTGATCTGTTTTCTTGAATATATAAATCACAGTCATTTTAAAAACCACATTGAAAAACTCTATGTATGGGTCACTTGTGAGTCTTTATATCTTTTGTTTTTCTCGTTGACCCTCTTTCTTCATATGCCTTGGATCTTTTTATTAACTGTCCAACAATGTGCGTGAAGATGTTCTGGTGATGGTATCTCCCTGCTGAGGGTATTTATCCTGTTCTTTTCCATCAGTAAAAAGTATTTATCCTATTCTTTGCCTAGCAGATTAATTGCTCACCTATTATTTCAAGGAGATATTTTTTGATTTTATCTGGATTTTCTAATTGCCTCAGCAGAACTTTGGTCTGCTACAATCACTTCAATTCAACCAGGCACTCAGTCTAATTGAGGCTTTTTTGCAGACTTTAAGGTTTGGTCTACTTGTGTTTCCTCTCAATCCTGTGCCCCTAAGAAAATGACTGAGAGCCATAGCCTCTTCTCCCTGATAAGTTCTAAATTCCAATTTCTGTGTCTTTAGTACTGTTGAGTACGCCGAAAACTACTCTGCAAAATGTTCATTCTGCTTTTCAGCTTCCTTTTCCTTGCCTCATACAGGTGAGTCAGTAATGCCTTAAGGAGGAAACTCACGCCAGGCCCACCACTCTGATCCACTCTAGGATCCAGAATGAACTTTTCAGCCCTGAAATCCACTTTTTTTTTGACTGTGGATTTAATCCAGGAGTGCTTTACCACTGAGCCACATCCCCAGCCCACATTTTATTTTGAGACAGGGTCTAAGTTAGTAGGGCCTTCCTAAGTTGCTGAAGCTGGCTTTGAACTTGCAGTCCTCCTGCCTCAGTCTCCTGAGCTGGTGGGATTACAAGCATATACCACCTCTACACGACTCTATCTCTACATCCACAAGAGCATGTTGAAGTTCTGCAGGCTTCTCTGCCTCTTAGCAGCTTTCCTCTGTCTGGCTTCTTAGCTTCTTGCCTCATGCCAAGAATTGGCAAATACCATAAGCAGCACAATGGGCTTGCAGAAAGTTGGGCTCATGTCAATGAGCCTCCCCTCTTTCCAAGGTAAGACTCCTCAAATCCTTGAATTTTTTTTTTGAGGTACTGGGGCACTCTACCACTGGACTACACTCCCTAGCCCCTTTTCAATTTTAATTTTAATGAGACAAGGTCTTGCTAAGTTGCCCAGACTGGCCTTGAACTTGTAATTCTCCTGCCTCAGCCTCCTGAGTTGCTGGGAACACAGGCGTGAGCCACTGCACCCAGCTGTGCCTTTCCTATTATTTTACACAGATGGTTTTGGATTTTATCTGGCTTTTCTAATTGCCTGTAGCAGAACTCAACAGCTATGCTGCTACCATTTATTGTAACTAGAAGTTGAAACTAAGTTACTTTAAAATGTGGATTTCATTTAAAAAAATGAAGGCAGCAAACCAAAAACCTGTGATATCAAGGACAGTTTAAACATATAAGCAACAAAGGATATGTACATTTGATTTCTAATTACTCTTCCTTGCTTATTAAATGCTATGAGTATCTTTTTTTGTAGTTTTTCGGTAATGCTTACAAACGTGTGTTACTCTGTTCCAGAGTGTATATAAGCTAAAAGAACTTCCATTTTCCTATGTCTGTTTCTCCATCCAAATATTTAATGCTTTCATTAGTTTATGATTTGGAATAGTCAACTCTTCCCCTTACAAGTTCAATATAATTCTAAAATTTACAAAACAATCTGAATGAGTGCTTTAGAAAACTTAATCCAAACCTTCTACCATAGTTGAGTGGGCACTCTTTCAGTATCCTTCCCAGGGTGCAGAGTTGTGTTGTGCTAGTTATATCCATGAGCTTCATGTCACTGCTTGTGTCTTCAACCTCTACAATGCAAGTTCTGATCATTGGCTTATCTCATTTTTTGAGCACTTATGTGCTTGATTCTCCTTTCTTCACAAATACATATTATGGTGGTTTTAGGAATTGGTCAGGGGACTAAATAGCTCTACTTATGTATGACATAGAGCTGACAGGACAAAGTGATTTGAGCCATCATGAAAATGTTTGTTTCTTAGCTTTTCTATTAATATCAAACCAAGAAACAGCCTGGCACTTATTTTTCAGTATTTTTAGAAGTGTTTCCCTACTCCTATTCTAGTATTAGAAAATGTGCTAGGTGAAGGGGTTTTGGGAAGCTGGGAATGCTCTGTTACTTGATCTGACTGCTAACTTTTCAAGTGAAGTCAGTTTGTGAAAACTCATTAAGCTGAATGCATGATTTGCTCACTTTTTCAGTATGTGTGTTACACTTCAATAAAAATAAAAAATAAACCAAGTGAGGCTGGGGTTGTGGCTCAGTGGCAGAGTGCTCGCCTAGCACATGTGAGGCCCTGGATTCGATCCTCAGCACCACATAAAATAAATAAAATAAAGGTATTGTGTCCAAAAGCGTTATACAGATTCAATGCAATCCCAATTAAAATCCCAGAATCCTTTTTTATAGAAATAGAAAAGGCA
>CM053400.1:48867150-48909560 GCA_028644305.1 Xerus rutilus
AAAAAAAAAAAAAAAAAAGGTATTGTGTCCATCTACAACTATAAATATATTTAAAAAAAATAAAATAAACCAAGTTTTTAATATTACATTTTTTTTAAAAAAGTGCCAAGGACAAAAAAAGCTTGAAAACCACTAGCCAAGTTTAGCTTTTTCATTATATAGATGAGGAAACTGAAGTTTGTGAAAGGGAAATTACCTGGGGCTGGGTGGGGTCTCATAACTAGGCCTGGTGAGCAAGACTTCTGACTCTTGGTTCTGTTTCACTTTTTAAAATTTGTTGATGAGAAAAAGGGAGGTGAATTGCAGTATACACTAATATTAGGACCAGACAACATTGTCAGAATGCCAGATGCAGCCCAGCATGGAGGCACATGTGTATAATCCGCAGGGAGGCTGAGGTAGGAGGATTGAAAGCTGGAGGCCAGAGTTGGCAACTTAATGCAACCTTGTCTCAAAATAAAAAATCAAAAGCCCCGGAGGTCTAGCTCAGTGGTAGAGTACCCCTCGGGTCAGTCCTCACTGCCACAAAAACAAACAAAACCATATGCATCTTGCATGATTCAGCACACTCCTTACCCTTCTCCATCCTCATTCCTGGCTGTTTAAAAACAGACACTTTCATCTCACAAGAACTTGGAGTTTTTCTTTTTCTTTTTAATTACTTAAGAATCATTTGATCACATATGCTTTTTTAAAAAAAGGGTGAACTTTGTGTTTGTGAAATCTAACAGGAGCCCAGCACAAGGTATGTTTTTTCCTCAGTCTAAGCCATTTTTAGTTTGGTGCTGCCTGGTTTAAATTTAGAATGCTTTTTCCAAGTTGAGGGGGTGGTGGTAGTGTTGCGGAAATTGGACCCAGCTGTGACTCTTGCTGCTCTAAGATAAATGGGAAAATCTGGGAACCAGTGTAAAAAGGAGAGAGACTCTCAATAGAGGCCACTGCAATGGAAGCACTTGCTTTAAATGGGATGGAGGTGGAGTAAGGAGAAAGGAGCACTGGGAGTCATCTTTCTTTCCCATTCCCACTCTGTGGGACTTGGCTTGTTGAGGGTATAGTGAGAGTATTTCTGGTTTGGGAATCCCAAATTTAAATATTAAAACATATGTATTTTTTTAGGGGAAGGGGGTACCAGGGATTGAATTCGAGTACTCGACCACTGAGCCACATCCCCAGTCCTATTCTGTATTTTATTTAGAGACAAGGTCTCACTGAGTTGCTTAGTGCCTCACTTTTGCCGAGGCTGGCTTTGAACTCATGATCCTCCTGCCTTAGCCTCCTGAGCTGCTGGGATTACAGGTGTGCACCACTGTGCCTGGATGTATTAAGTATCTTAGTAAAAAATATTCATAAACATCAAAATGTTGATAATCTTGTTCACCTTAACATTTTATGTTAAAATCAAAATATTAAAATATACACTAAATATATATACACATGCACATATATGAGCGCACTTGTGCGCATGTGTGCGCGCACACACACAGGTATAGCTTGGAATTGGTAATAAGCCATTGGATTCATTTTACTTCTTCAAAGCCTTATGAAATTGTGAGTTACCCCATGCTGTTCCCTCTGTCTGGAATGTTGACCCTTTTTTTTTGCCTGGCTCTTTCTCTTTGCAGTGGTAGCTTCCTCTGGAAGACGTTCTGACTTCAGGCCCCCTTCCTCCTGACCACCTGTCCCATAGCACACTCCCAGAGCATCCTGTGCTTTCCCCTTTATGTCGCTCCTCTGCTTTTAATTACTGGGTGGGATGTGGACACATCATTGGCACTTCCTACATGCCATTTAGTGGAGGGAAGAAAAAAAAAAGAAAAACAGAATGGAAGGAAACAGGGAGAAGGGAAAAAACAGGTTTGGAAATTTCCTCTTAACCTTCCCAACGTGGACAAGTTCCTTAATGTCTTTTCGCCTCTGTTTCCTTATTTTCAAAATGGAAATAGTAATATCTCATTCATGGAGTTGTGGTGAGATAGAAGTAATACATACAGGGGGCTGGGGCGGTAGCTCAGTGGTAGAGCGCTTGCCTAGCATGTGTGAGGCACTGGGTTCGATCCTCAGCACCACATATACATAATAAATGAATAAAATAAAGATCCATCAACAACTAAAAAAAAATATATATATATAAAAGAAGTAATACATACAAGGCACCTAGCACAGTGCCTGCCAGAGTAGGTAAAAAGCATGTAGGCTTCTCTCAAAAAATTATGAAAATTCAGAAAAGCACAGAAAAAACTCAAAACCATTCATCATTCCATTATTCCATCTCTTAGAAATAGTTGCTGTTGGAGTATATTTCCCTCTGGGCATCTTTATATATTCATATATGTACTTTACTGAGTTACGATCATATTTTCTTTTTCTCACTTGACATGACTGCTCAAATACTTTCTACAATTTTCATGTCTGTAAAATGTTGCTATATTCATATTTCACTATAATAAATAGGTCTCCAGTTATTAAGAGAAGTGCAGAAATGACACCTTATCCATTCAAACCCTATTTTAGGAATATAATTCAATGACTGGGTATGTAGGTGATACAGTGCATAAGATAGAAATGGACCAACTTTCTTCTATTTCCCTTTCTCCTTCCATCCTTCCTTTCTTCCTTTCCTTCCCTGACTTTCCTCCCTCCTTTTCTTCCTTCCATTCCTTCTCTTTGTTTGATAACCTTCTTTCTTTGTTTCAGTAGGTGAGAGGTTATTTTGGATCTTCAAAGAAATGAGGCTGTCAGGCAGAAGAGAAGTCCCCTGGCCTGGAAGAGGAGGCCTGAACTTTTTCTATTTACTGTCTAGTCACTGACTCACCTTGAGTCAGTCTTTTCACATTCTGGTTTAATTTTTTCTCATCTGTAAAAATGAGAGGAGTTGGTTTTCTTATAGGTAGTTTCAAACTGGGCTTTTCTGAGAGTTACAGTTCTGTGAAGATGTTTTTTCATATTGGGTAAGATTGCCTTTCATGAAAAAATTATATGGCTAAAAGAAATTAAATTTGAAAAATTTTAAATGAAATCTCTGTTTCTTCTTTTTATTGGCATATAATTCATGTGTCATAAAATTAACCCATTGAAAGCGTACAACACAATGGTTTTTAGTATATGCATAAGGTTGTACAATCATTACCATTATGTAGTTCCCGATATTTTCATCATGCAAAAGGAAAGATGATATCTATTAATCATTACTTCCCTCTTGACCCTCCTGCACCTGATATCCATTAATCTCTTGGATTTGCCTATTCTGAACATTTTACACAAATGGAATCGTACAGTATGTGGTCTTTTATCTCTGGCTGCTTTTACTTAGCTTAATGTTTTCAAGGTTTATTCATATGGAAGCATGTACAGATATTTTATTCCTTTCTGTTTAAGCATTTTAGGAAATACTTGTTCTCCAAGTTTGGAAAAAAAAGTAGGTCAGACTATTGGAGAAGGTCACATAGCAGCAGATTGCTTTATCTGCAGTACTCATTGAGATGCAAAACAATTTCACTATCTTGCACTTTCAAACAAAGCTTCTATTTACTGCAAGTGAAAACTTTTTAAGTCTCTCCTTCCTCAAAGCCAGGAGACATACACAGATCGTACAGTCTAGTTTTCTTCCTGTGGATCCGGGGAGGTGACTGTGCTCAGTCTTTGGAGGCCTGGATGAAGGAGGCTATCCTCGCGGGAGAGTTAGGTTAAGTTCTTGGGAAAACCAAGTTGTTAAAATGTCACCAGACAAGGACAGATGGATGGGGGTGGGGTGGGGGAGATAGGGCAGGGATGGGCTGTGTATCCCAGTATTTCCAAGGCAGTATAAGGAAGACCAGTGCAGTTCATAGAGGATGACTTCTTTACTCATGTGGAGGCTGTCTTCTCCAGTGCCTAAGAGACGGAGAAGCACAATGTCAGACTCCCTACCCAAATTATGTCCCTCTTGAGGTCAAAGACTGTCTTATCACTGTTATATCCAGTGTTTGGTATGGAACCTGGCATAACAAGCCACTCAATGAATGTTTGTTCAGTGACTATTAGTTTGTTGCTCTGTTGACTTAAAAACTCTTTTTATTTTGAAACAATTATAGATTTGTTGGATCTTACAAAGAAATGTGTAGCAAAGTCGTATACATCCCTCCTTTAGCCTCCTTGAATCTTTTTTTCCTCCCTGAATCTTATACCACTGTAGTACAATATCAAGGCCAAGAGACTGACATTTGCATGTCCACAGAGCTTATTCAAGTTTCACCAATTATATATGAACTCATTTGTGTATGTAGATAGCTCTGTGCAGTTTTCTCTTGTATAATCTTGAATAACAACCACCATAATGAAGATATTCATTTGAACCATCATCACAGATTCCTTTGTGTTATCCCTGTGTAGCTAGCTACCCCTGATCCCCAATCTATAACCCTGGGCAATTTAATCTGGCTGTTTCTAAAATTATGTTATCTCATGATTATTCCATAAATGAAATCATGTAGTATGTATCATTTTGAGATTGGCTTTCTGTGAGGTTCATTGAAATTGTGTATACAATTCATTCCGTTTTTTTTGTTACTGAGTAGTATTCTATGGTTTGGATGTACCATAGTTTGTTTATTTTTATTTTTATTTTATTTGGTACTGGCGATTGAACTCAGGGGCACTTGACCACTGAGCCACATCCCCAGCCCTATTTTGTGTTTTATGTAGAGACAGGGTCTCACTGAGTTGCTTAGCACCTTGCCCTTGCTGAGGCTGGCTTTGAACTCGCGATTCTCCTGTCTCAGCCTCCCAAAGTGCTGGGATTACAGGTGTGCGCCACCATGCCCGGCCCATAGTTTGTTTAATTGTTCACCACATTTGTGTGGTTTCCAGTCCTTGGCTGTAAGGAATAGAGCTACTGTGAGCATCTGTGTATAACTTCCCGTGTGAAAGTGTCATTTCTCTGTGATAAATACCCAAGAGTTCCATTGCTGGATTGTATGTAAATCCACTTTTTTTAAAAAAAAAATATTTTTTAGTTGTTGATAGACCTTTATTTTATTTATTTATATGTTGTGCTGAGAATCGAACCCAGTGCCTCGCACATGCTAGCTAAGCACTGTACCACCAAGCCACAACCCCAGCCCATAAATCCACTTTTATTCTTAAAAGGAATTGCCAAGCCATTTTTCAGAATGGTATGGTATTTTACATTCCTAACAGATTTGCATAAGTGATCCAGTTTCTCCATATCATGGACAGCTTTTTGTATTACTGTTTTTCATTTTAGCCATTATGATAGATGCGTAGTGATACATTGGTGACACTTCACCTCTTCTACCAAACAAAACATGTGAGTTCTACATTCAGCTTCCCAGCCCCAAATTATAGTGGGCCAGGCCTGTTCTGTGATTTCCACAGGCTTCTGTTTCTCCTTCCTAACTCCATGACCTTAACCTGACTTCTCTTTCCTCCCTCCCTAGCCTGGGTTCAAGGGTCCACTTCAAGTGTACCATCTTCCCAAATCCTGGGAAAAGTCACAAAACTGTGCTGTGCACTCCTGCTAGGTAGGATCCCAGTATCACAAATTCTGGGCAGGACTTTCCTTTATCTTGGTGACTCACACCCATTTCTGTTAAGTATTGCTCCAAATCTGTCTCATCACCATTGAGACCTCTTTTCTTGGAGATGACCTCACTGCTTCTCAAAAAGACTGTCTAGATGAAGTTCCTCAGCATCTTTCTTCACATCAAAGTCCCTCTGTATCTCCCCATCTCCTGTCTCCATTTCTACTCTTCTGTTTCTTGTGAGCTCCCAGAGAGCACCATCCCCACCCAGGGTAGGGATTTATCAAAGGGTATATTTTAAATCTCCTTTTCATACATTCATCTTCCCCTTCTCCCTAAGAGGATACCCTCATCTTACCTCTGGTTCTGAGCCTATCAAGTTAGTCTCTTGACGTTTGCATGGCAAACTTCTGGGGTCTACATGCTTAGCAAGTTCCTCAAGAGCTCTCAGTGGGCAGCCAGATTTAGAAACCTCAGCCTCAGGGGGGCTCTGGGATCCTCTTCCTCTTCCTCCTGCTCAACAGTGTCTTTCCCTAACTTTGGGAACCAAATAATTCTATTCTGGAA
Source organism: Xerus rutilus (assembly GCA_028644305.1). Lineage (NCBI taxonomy): Eukaryota > Metazoa > Chordata > Mammalia > Rodentia > Sciuridae > Xerus > Xerus rutilus. The sequence continues at coordinate 48,873,237 of CM053400.1, forward strand.
TCACTGATTTCAATTCTGTTGCTTACCATCCTACCTTTCTGCTGAGCTCCTTTAAATTTGTAATAATTGTAATTAGGAGGTTGCCTTGGTTATATAGTTCAGTTGGTTCCTGCTTTTCAGCTTCGGCAGTTTCATCTTTGCAAACTCTGACGCCCTCACATTCCTGTTACATTAGCTGCTCTCCTTTTCTTGCATGGAGGAAGGCGTATTCCCATTGTGGCCACCTTCTGCTTTCCCAGCCTAGGTTCCTACTATTCTCCTATACATAATTTATGTGGCCACCAAAATTCTTGATACGCAATAGCCTGAACCCACCAGGTGTTTATTAATTTAATATTTTAAATTCAGTGATATGGCCTCATGTTATTATCCTTGCCTTAGAATTGCCTCTCCCCAAATTCAATCTGTGGCCAATTAAAATGACCTTTTTATTTAAGGACCTTTTCAAACAGTGTATTAACTGCAGCTTTTTCTAAGTTATCACTGGAACAGTCCTAACAATAGATATTGCATATGATGCTAAGTGTCATTGAGTCATGATGACTTGAGGTGACTAGGAAATAATCACCCCCCCCCCCACCAACCCTGTGTTCACTACCATTTTTCCTTTATCCCTCACAGTTCTTCCTCCCACATTTGGCATTTACCTTATTTTGTTCTGTGTTTTAGTTTGTGTGTGTGTGTGTGAAGGGGTGGGGGAGAATTCATAGAGCTCATGGTCCAGCACTGTGCTGTGCCTATTACCAAGTTGATGGGCAGAGTTCACTTACAGAATAATTCAATGTATCACCCTCTCCGTATCCAGCAACTTGGAAGATCAAGAACATGTGCCGAGGGACTAGGGTTGTAGCTTAGTGGCAGAGCACTTGCCTAGCATGTGTGAGGCACTGTGTTTGGTTCTCAGCATCATATACGAATAAATAAAATAAAGGCTCCTCAACAACTAAAAAAAAAAATTTTTAAAAAAGAACATGTGCTGAATTAACCTGATTTTACTCTGTATTCTCCTCTTATAAAACCAGAATAGAATGTTTTCTTTTGTTCATTAGTACTCAGCCTTAGCTATTTGAATAGCAGGATTCCAAGTTCATCCGTTACTTCTTAGGCTTGAGAAGCCCATAGGCTGTCTTTTTTATCTTGTTGGATACATGCAGAAAACTATAACAGAAATGATAGGAAGAATGTGTTGGTTTTGATATAACTCATATAACTTATGATTTGCATCTTAAATGTCTCAGAAAGACTCCTGTGCTGAAGACTTGGTTCCCCCACTGACGGTGCTATTGGAGATGGAATCTTAGGAGGTGGTGCCTAGTAGAAGGAAGTTAAGTCTTTGGGGTGTGTCCGTGCAGGGATGTTGGTGCCTGGTCCCTTCCTCTTTCTCTGCACCTGGCTAATGTTTCTTAAACAGACTTTCAGCTGATCCTACTTAAATGTTTTTAGTCTTGCTTTCATCACTCACTACATTGCTCAGAGGTAGGTGTGATGTCAAATTAACACACCTTAGGGGATCCTAATTGTAACTCAGCTTCCAGGTTAAGGCCTTGATTCTACTTTTATCTTCCAAAATTTGTTGTTGTTTTACTCTGGAATCATAAGAAAGGGTTAAAAAGTTTGAAGGAAAAGCAAAATCAAGAAGCTTAATTCTAATGTGAGAAATTTCTAGCTAATGACAACATTAGGAAAAAAGCAAAATTGGTAGCATATAAAAGAATATTTTAGAAATGGGCACATTTAGAGTCTTCTCAGAAGATGAACTGCTTTGGCTTCAGAATTTTTCATAATGATTTGTGATATGTTTATGCCCCAAGAATATTGAATTTTTAGAAAACTTTAAAATTAAATATATAGAAAAGTATACACAACTACTAAGTGTATAGTTGGTAGATTTGATAAAATGAATGCACTTGTGTAACTAGCATTCAAATCAAGTGGCAGGACATGAAGCAACCCAGAAGCCATCTCTGCTCCCCCTCTTCCTCCTCGCTGTACTAACTACTAATCTGAGGTCTTACACTGAAGACTAGTTTTGCTGTTTTTAAATTTTATATGAATGAAATCCTTTAGTATCTGATCTTTTTCTCTAGTTTCTTTTGCTCAACTTTTTGTGAGATCCATCTATAATGTGTAGTAGTTGTAGTCCATTCATTCTCATTCCTCCAGAGTATTCCATTGAGTGAATATATGTATTTTTTATTTTCACAGACATATGGATCATTTCTAGTATTAGTCTGAACGTGATATATGAACTTTGATGCACATATAAATGTATTTCTGCTGGCTATATACCAAAGGGTGAAATTACTAGGTTACAGGGTTTATGTGTATTAAGCTTTAGTGGATATTGCCAAATAGTTTTATAAAGTGGTTGTATCAAGTTTTACTCCTACCAGCAGTATATGAGATGTCTAGTTGTTTCACATTTTCATCAACATTTGATGCTGTTCATCTTTTAAATCATAGCCATTTTGCTTTGATATGGACTGGTATATCACTGTGGTTTAAATGTAAATTTCCATGATGATGAAGAAGTTGAGCTCTTTGTCATAAGCTTATTTGCCATTTCTATATAGTCTTTCATGAACTGCTTATGAGTTTTGCCAAATTTTCTATTAAGTTGTCTGCATTTTTCTTATTGATTTGTAGGTTTTTAAGGTGATTTATATTTTTCTGGTTATGAATCCTTTGAATATAAGTATTGAAAATACTCCACAGTGTGGTTTGTATTTTTATTTTCTTATTTATGTCTTTTGTTAAAAAAAATTGAGGGGCTGGGAAAAATGAGGATTGAATCCAGGACCTTGTACATGCCAAATGTGTACTTTATCATTGAGCTACACCCCCAGCCCACAAAATTCTAGAACATAGTCTATCTTATTAATTTTTGCATTGTTGCTTTTTGGGTTCAATTTAACAAATTTTTTGTTTTCTCAATGCCATGAAGATATTATTTCATACTTCTAAAAGCTATATTGTGTAACTAGCATTCAGATCAAGTGGGAGGACCTTGAATAATGATGATTTAAAAATTTTAAATGTGTTTGTTCACATATCAGCCTGATCTATTAAACATAGTTAAACATTTAAATAAACTTAAATAATGACTTTGTCATAAATGCATTTAAATGTTTTTTTCTGGGGGGGGGGGATGCGGTGGGGGAAGGCCTGGGTCTTGTGCATGCTAAGCAAGTGCTTTACCATGGAATTGTATCCCCAGTTCCTTTAAACTGTTTTTAAAGATTGATAGACCAAATTATATGTATTTATTGTGTATAACGTGACACTGTGAAGCACATAGATGTTGTAGAATTGTAAAATCTAGCTAATTAACAAGTGTGTGATTATTACCACATAATTACTGTTTTGTGGTGAGAGCACTTGACATCCACTCTGCAGTTTTTCAAGAATACGATATTTCCTCATTAACTATAGTCACCATGCTGTCCAACAGAACTGATTCTTTCTATCTATGATTATGTATCCTATGATTAACATTTCCCAACAGCCCCATCCTAGTTTTGGTAACCACTATTCTAGTCTCTACTTCTATGGGATCAACTTTTTAAATTCCATACCTGTGAGATAATGTGGTATTTGTTTTTCTGTGCCTAGCTCATTTCACTTAACAAAAAGTCCTCCAGCTTCATCCATGTTGTCCTCAGTGACAGGACTTCTATGTTTTTTTGTAGCTAAATAGTATTCCATGGTGTATATATACCACATTCTCTTTATTCATTTATCTGGTGATGGATATATAGATTTATTCCATATCATTACTATTGTGAATAATGCTTCAAAAAACATGGGAGTGCAGATATATGCTCCATAGTGAGATTGCTGAATGATATGGTAGCTACATTTTTTAATTTTTTGAGGAATCTCCATACTACTTTCCATAATAGTTATATTAATTTACAGTCTCCCATTAACAGTATGTAAGAGTTCCCTTTTCTGTACATCCTTGCCAAAAACAGCTTGTCTTTTTGATAATAGTCATTCTAACTGGGGTGAGATGATATCTCATTGTGATTTCAAGTTGCATTTCCCTGATGATTAGTGATACTGAACACCTTTTCATATACCTGTTGGTCATTTGTATGTATTCTTTTGCATAATGCCTCTCCTGGTATTTTGGCTATTTTTAATTTTTATTTTATTTTATTTTTGTGGTGCTGGGGATTGAATGCCCATTTTTTAATTAGGCTACTTGTTTTACTATTGAGTTGTTTGCATTCCTTACATATATCAACCCTTTGTCAGATAGTGGACAAATATTTTCTCTTATTCTGTAGGTTGTTTCTTTGCCCTGTTATGGTTTCCTTTGCTGTGCAGAAGCTTTTTAGTTTGATGTAGTCTGATTTGTCTATTTTTGTTTTTGTTTCCAGCCATTTTGACACTAAAAGAAAAAAAAATCATTGCCCAGACCAATGTCATGGAGATTTTTCCCTATATTTTCTTCTAGTAGTTTCATAGTTTGGGGTTTTACATTTAACTTTTTAACCCATTTCAAGTTGACTTTTGTATATGGAAGAGACCTTTCTCCATTGTGTGTTTGTGGCACCCTGTTGCAAATCAGTTGGTTCCAAATGCATGTCTTTATTTCTGGTCTCTCTAGTCTGTTTTTTTTTTTTCTGTGTCTGTTTTTATGCCAGTGCCATGTTGTTTAAGTTACTGTAGCCGTGTAGTGTATTTTGAAATCAAGTAGAGTGATGCCTCCAGCTTTGTTCCTTTTGTTCAAGATTGCTTTGGTTATTTGGTATCTTCTGTGGTTCATATGAATTTTATGACTTTTTTTCTCTATGAAGAATGTCATTGGTATTTTGATAGGATTACATTGAATCTGTAAATTGCTTTGGCTAGTGTGGCTATTTTAACAATATTAATTTGTCCAGTCCATGAATACAGGATATATTTCCATTTATTTGTATCTTCTTCAATTTCTTTTCAGTGTAAAGATCTTTCATCTCTGAGATGGTGTCAACTTGACTGGATTGAGGAATACCTGGAGAACTGGTAAAACATTATTTTGGGGTGTCTGTGAGGGTGTTTCAAGAGGAGATTGTCATTTCAGTCAGTGGACTGAGTAAGAAAGACCTGCCTTAATATAGGCAGGCACCATCCAATCGGCTGAAGTCCCAACTTGGAAAAAGAATTGATAGAGGATTTCAGGTCTCTCTCTTGGAACTGGGACACACTCCTCTTACCCTGCCCTTGGACATCAGCACTGCAGCCTTTGGGCTCCAGGACTTATACCGCCAGCTCACTCCTGACTGCAGGTTCTCAGGCCTGCACTCAGTCTTTCACTGAGAGTTCCACCATTGGCTTCCTGGTTCTGAAGCTGTAGTATTTGGACTGAACCATGCTACAGCCATCCCAAGGTACTTAACAGCATAAGTAAATGGATTTTGAGTCACTTGGCTTGTTCTGCCTGCAAAAGGAAATGAGAATAAATTAAGAATAAGATGTAAACAATAGCATTGTGTACTTGAGTAGGTTAAAGCTAAGTCAAAAAATGTAGGCACTGCTGGGAATATTAGGAAGGAGAAGGCGAGGAAGGGATCTGAGATGTCAGATACTCAACTGGGTGGTATAGATATTATCACCTTTTTTTTTTAATTCAAAAAATAATTGGTGAGGTAGGTGGTGTTAGAGAACTGTGATAAGTTTTGCATAACTTGACTAACACAGCTACTGAGTATTGGAGCTGAGGTTTGAATCTAGTCTACATTTCTGATTCTCTTCTTTCCTTTTCTAATTTCCTTCCTTTCTCTCTCTGCTGCCCCCGTCTTCCTTCTCTTCTTCATTTTTTCTTTCCTTCTTTACACAAAAGCTTGTGTTTTGTTTGCTTGTGTTTTAAATGAATGTCTTGCTTTTCATGGTAGAAACTCTGAAACATACATACCTGCTGATTAGGTTTTGCTGTATAACAAGCCACCCCAAAACTTAGTGGCTTGAGACAACATGTATTTATTCAGCTCATATTTCTGCTGGCAGTAATTTAGGTAATTTACGTGGGCTCTTCTGGGCAGTTCTGACCTAGGCCAACCTCAACTGTTGCCAGTGGGGCTCCCTCATGTCTGGAGCATCCGTTGAGATGTTAGGACCAACTCCTCCGTATGGTCTTTCATGTCATAGACTAGCTTGGCCTTACTCTTTTGGAAAAGGAATGAGAGCCAAGACAGCCACAGACATCCCCAGATATCTTAGGTCTAGATTTGGAACTGGTACAATAGCTCTTCTTCTCTATCTTATCTCAAGCTGCTATAACAAAATATTAAGGATTGAGGGGCTTAAACATTGGACACTTATTTTCCATTATTTTGGAGAGTAGGAAGGTCAAGAGCAAGATGCTGACAGATTTAGTCGTCTTCTTCTTCTTCTTCTTCTTCTTCTTCTTCTTCTTCTTCCTCTTCTTCTCCTTCTTCTCTCTCTCTCTCTCTCTCTCTCTTTTGTACTGGGGATTGAATTTAGGGGCACTTAACCACTGAGGTACATCCCCAGCTCTTTTTTTTTATCTTATTTATTATGAGTCAGGGTCTCGCTAAGTTACTTAGAGCCTCACTAATTGCTGTGACTGGCTTTGAACTTGTGATCCTCCTGCCTTAGCCTCCTGAGCTGCTGGGATTACAGGCATGTGCCACCATGCCCAGCTTTCTACTTCTTCTAAGAACACTAATTCTACCATGGGAGCCCTACTGTAATGACCTAATTTAAACCTGATTACCTCCCAAAGGCCCCATCTCCAAATACCATCACATTGGAGGCTAAGTCTTCAAATAGGAATTTTGAGAGGTCTGAAGGTACCAAGGAAAAACAAACTCAGTTTTCCCTATTATATCCTGTTCTATTCTATGCACAGATTACTTCCATGATCCCAAAATGTGTTTGTGGGATTTTTCCACCAGAAAGCAATCAATCAATTTTGCAGCAGACAGCAGTTGGTAATTCAATTCTGACACTATTTACTTGGAGGCAGCATCAGGTTATGGTCCCTCACTTCAGGCACCAGACATTAAGTCCAGGCCCCTGGACTTCTGACCATCTAATTATAAATTGTGGTTCTCATTACTGACTATTTAGGCTTGGTCAGTTTGCTAGAGTAGCTCACAGAACTCAGGGAAAGCCATTTACTGGTTTATTGTAAAGAATATTTTTAAAGAAATATATAAAAAGCCAGATGAAGAGGTACACAGGGGGACTTCTAAGAGGGTCCTGGTGCAGGCTTCCATTCCCGTGGAATTAGGGTGTGCTGGCTTCCTGGGACATAGATGAGTTCTTGTTCACCTGTAAGCTTCCGTATATTCAGCTTCCCAGAATTCTACAAACCCTGGGTTTTTATGGAAACACCCTAGTATAAGCATGATTGAAACATGAACAATGTGTGGAAATGTGATTGGATAAGACAGTATGATAGACCCGCCGATAGCCTGAGTGGGGAAACCAGCAAGGTCTGTGTGCAGATTCTTCTTGGCCTGTGTGGGCAGCATGCCTTTCTTCTGGGTATGGGGCAGGACCGCATCTGAAATGAGGACCTTATGACCTTCTGTCAGGCCTACTATCAAGGTAGATCAGAGAATTTCTTCATGTCCAACTCCAAGACAAAAAGGTGGAGAAAGATTAGAGGTTTGTTTTGTTTTGTTTTTTAATTTTCTGTGACCTGCCTTGGGAAAGAGAAATTCTAGCTTTTATGGCCTGCCTTGGGAAGAAAAAGGAGCCAGTGAAAGGAGGGCATGAGGTCAGCGAGACAGTTTGCTTTGAGGCCTGTAGTGCCCCATCATCATAATAGAGTCACTCTTTCACCTGTATGGTCTGAAGCTGCTTCAGGAACTATGGACAAAAGGCCAACTACATTAGTAAAAGATGTGCCTATTGTTCTAGTCATTTATGAAATAAAAAGAGCTAAGGGAGCCAGGAACCATGGACGTGTGTGTGTGTGTGTGTGTGTGTGTGTACGCACATGTACATATACATGATTTTGTGAACAAAACAATAACTTGTTAGGGAAATTGTGTGGTGGGGGGAACACAGCTATCTGTTACTGATGCCATAATGCCATTCATGAATCCTAGAGATGTGTGAGTTTAGATATTATTTATGGTAAACTCTGTCTCTTCTATGACCTGAGTGGGATCAATCATAAAATACAATCCTTGAACGTGTAGACTACCTGTCCTGTCCAACCTTCTTACTTATGGGTGAGGTCATGTCATTGTTTATTTGATCTATCTGGTTGTATTTCAGGATCATGTTAAATATCATTCTTATTGTACAGAGAGCACATTGAGGTAAGGAACATAAAATGTGGAGGTGAAAGGTTAAAGTGTAAGCCTGGACTTTGTACTAATTAGGTGTTGACTATGAAAAAAATTACTTATTTCTTTGAGCTTCAGTTTTCTCATATATAATTACAAAAGCTTCAGTTTTGTTAGAGATGCTGTGAAGATTGAAACATTTGATATCTGTTCTGGGTAATATAGTAGCTTCAAGTGGCTACTGAGCATTTGAAATGTAGCTAGTCAAAACTGAAATGTACTGTAAGTGTAAAACATACAACAAATTTAAAATACATAATATGAAAAAATCTTCTTGATTATACATTGAAACAGCAATACATTATACCAATTCAGTTAAATAAATGCATTGTAAAAATTTATTCACTTGTTTCATTTTTTTAATGTGGCCACTAGATATTTAAAAATGACATTCATGGCTTACGTTTGTGGCTTGCATTATATTTCCATTGGACAGTGCTATGCTTTGTGGAAATTCTCTGTTGGACCACAGATATTTATGATATAAATGTTAGTGAGAGCCTGAAACATATAGAAAGTTTGGTTGAATGGATAAGGATTCTAAGTGACAGCAAAAAGCTTACTATTTTTACTAAAATTAAAGAAAATTTTTTTTTAGTTGTTGATGAACCTTTTATTTATTTATATGTGGTACAAAGCTTCAAAACCAGTGCCTCACACGTGCTAGGCAAGCAATTTTTTAATGTAAGCTTTTACTTAGGTATCCTAATGTGTAATAGGTAAGTAGGGGTGGGAATGACAATTTAATTATGCGAGCAAATAATAACTTTAGTGCATGGGGGAAGGATGCAGGCCTTGTGCTGTGTTAGGTGGCTTCCTTTGGCTCCCCCTAATGAGAAGCAATGTAAATTAACTGAATCAAAGAAAGATCTTGTAACTGTAAAAAAGGCAGGGGGCAGTGGGCTTCCCGAATTCCTAGACTGTACATGTTTTCCTCTCCACCTCCCTTTCTTCCTCTCCTTACTTCTTTTTTTTTTTTTTTTTTTAATATTTTGTTTTTTAGTTGTAGATGGACACAATGTCTTTATTTTATTGCTTTGTATGTGGTGCTGAGGATCGAACCCAGGGCCTCACGCATGCAAGGCAAGCGCTCTACCGCTGAGCTACAATCCCAGCCCTCTCCTTACTTCTTTCTTGTAGGCAATACCATTCTCTCAGCTCATTTATCTCTGTATATGAGATATGGAAGTATAGCTTCAGCACTCCTGAGTGTCATACTTGCTCTAGGGAAATATTCAGACTTACTGTCTCTGGTTTAAATGGAAAAGTCTCATGAAAAAGGTCATGGTTGAGCTAGCTTGGTCTCAAGTGCCACCTCTGGGCAATGACAGCTCCCACTACAGCCACAGAGGAGGAAAATTTCCCAGAAATAAGAAGTGCTGCTCTTGTTTGGTAGAAGAATTAATATACACTATACCTAGTGCTATGTTTGGATGTGGTTTGTCCCTCAGAGGTTCATGTTGCTAGAAACTTAGTCCCTGTTGTGTCAGTGTTCAGGTGGTAGAACCTTTAAGAGGTGGAGCCTAGTGGAATGAAATTAGGTCATAGTGTCTTGAAGCTTATGCATGAATTAACTGTTGTGTAGGAGTGGGTCATAAGAGTGGACTAATAGCCGGGCGCGGTGGCTCAAGCCTGTAATCCCAGCACTTTGGGAGGCTGAGACAAGAGAATCGCGAGTTCAAAGCCAGCCTCAGCAACGGTGAGGTGCTAAGCAACTCAGTGAGACCCTGTCTCTACATAAAACACAAAATAGGGCTGGGGATGTGGTTCAGTAGTTGAGTGCCCCTGAGTTCAATCCCCGGTACCAAAAAAAAGAATGGATCAGTACCTGAGAGAGTGGGTCATTATAAAGAGCAAGTGTGACCCCTTCCCAGGCCTGTTTCTTTGCTCACATTCATGCCCTTTCTATGCATGTCTGGTTCCCTTTCTACTTTTCTGCTATGTTGTTATGCAGCTGGTGGGCCCTTATCAGGTGTCCAGGGCCATGTTGTTTGGTCCGTCCAGCCACTAGAATCATGAGCCAAATAGACTTATTTACTTTGTAAAGTATCTAGCTGCAGTTATTTTGTTATAGAAACACAAAACAGACTAGGACACCAGCCCAAGCTACTTTTTTTGGTAGCAGGGATTGAACTCTGGGGCACTCAACCACTGAGCCACATCCTCAGCATTTTTATATATTTTATTTAGAGACAGGGTCTCATGGAGTTGCTTAGCACCTCACTTTTGCTGAGGTTGGCTTTGAGCTCATGATCCTCCTGCCTCAGCCTCCTCAGCTGCTGAGATTACAGGCGTGTGCCACCGCACCCAGCGAAACCATGTTTTTAATCACTGCAGTGAGAAAGGTCTAGTAGATTTGGTTGTTGTTACTTAATTAGTTGTTTGCTGAATTAGTTGTTTGCTGCTTTTTCCCCCTTACCAGATTGCTTCCCACTGAAACTTGCAATGGGAATAAGGGTAAGGGAACTGTCCCTTTGGTAACACTTGGTAAATCCTTCTGGAATTGGGAACCGACACCATCATTCTGTTCAGTCTTCAACCAAAGCTTTAAAAGTAATAGGAAAGCAATGCCATCATTATCTCTGCTCTAATCAGTTTAAAACATATTCACTATGACTTGGATGTTTCATTTCTATAATTTGCAAGCTTCTATCTCCTTTTGAAAATTTCTTATTTTCCACCAACTTAGGTTTCTCTAAGTCTGTACCATACAGGCATAGTGGTTTTAGAGGCAAAGATGAAAGTCCTCTCGTCATTTATAAACAATATGCAGCCTAGAGAAAATATTCTTTTAAAGTGAGGATCCATATGTCTTTCAGAAAAATGTCTGGAGGGTGTAAATCTCCTACTTAGGTCAAAAATTTCAAACTGAAATTATCTGAAAAGGCTGCAAACCTGTCTTTTGCAATCCAGTAGAAACAGGAAATAGCAGTACATGACAGCTTTATCAGGAAAATTCATATTATGCATTGTGATAGAATGCTGAGACATTTGACCTGAACTTGTCAGAAAACCAGTCCCCTATACATAGCTCTGTGGTCTTGATCAGTAATAAACACAATGGCTAACCTTCCCTGGGGGCTAAGCAGTACACAGAGCCCTTTCCCAAAGGTCCTTCCGTGATTCTTCCCAATGGCAGTAGTTATTCATTCATTCACTCAGTCTTCCTTAGGTGTCTGTCTGCACTGTGTCAGGCATGGGGGACCAAACATGGTCCTGCCATCATGGAGCTTGCTGCATGGCGTGGGAAGCTGTACATGTGAACAGGCAATTTCGGGGCAGAGTGTTGTAAGTGCTGCATTGGAAGATGTACAGTATTCTATGGGACCTCATGGAATTATATCAAACCTGGCTGAGAACTTTGGTGGTTCCTGGGGGAAGTGCTGTTGATGCGGAGATCTGAAGGGCAGGCTGGAATTGGCTGGGCAGGGAGTCAGAGGAGCCCTGTGTCTGGACTTAGAGACTGAGGTTGGGGAAAGAAGTGGTGAGGGCCGAGTCTCCAGGGGCAAGTCACTGGTCCTAGCGTGTTAGGGATATGCTACTTTAAATACCTTAGACTGAGGGCAATAGGAGACCATTAAATGGTTTTAAGCAGCTGAGTCCCATAATTGGATTTGCATTTTAGAAAGCTCAAATGTGAATCAATTTGTTCACTTTTATGTCTCAATTTTCTTATCTACCAATTGAAAGGGATACTCTACCTTCTACAGCTTCTTCTTACTTTAAAATTCCATAAATTTCTCCTATTCTGGCAAACCTTAATCCCATGCTGATTTCTAGATTTCTTAGGCAGAAAAGCCTAAGATTACAATTAGTGTTTGAAAAGGAGAGTTTTGTGGAGACTAGGAAGTTGAATAGATGATACATCTTTTCCACTGGAAATGAGCAAATGGAAAGGTATGCAGGTTCCTCTGATGGGCTGATGAAAAGGAACTGGGGATAACTGTAGTTTCTCAGCAAGCAGCTGGAATGCATCTTTCTCTGCTTCTAGTATAGATTTAATCTGATAGTTATTTCCCCAAAATTGAATGTTTAATGATGAAATGACATGAAGTCTGCAATTTGTTTAAAAGTAACTTAGGGAGGGCTGAGGGTGTTTGGCTAGCCTGTGGAAGGCCCTGGGTTTGGTCCTAGCACCATTGGGTGGGATGGAGAAGCAGGGGTCTATACATATAAAACCAGATTGGCCATAATTTGGTAATCATTGATGCTGAGCTGTGGGTACCAAGGGGTCCATTAAATAATTTTCTCTGCTTTTTTTTTTTTTTTTGGTACCAAGGGTTGAATTCATGGGCACTTGACCACTGAGCCACATTCCCTGCCCTATTTTTTTGTGTTTTTTTTAGAGACCCTGTCACTGAGTTGCTTAATGCCTTGCTGTTGCAGAGGCTGGCTTTGAACTCGTGATTCTCCTGCCTCAGCCTCCCAAAGTGCTAGGATTATAGGTGTGTGATACCACCACGCCCGGCTCATTTTCTCTACTTTTGTATATGTTTGAAATTTTCCATAATATAAAGTAAAAGATAAAATAATAGAAGAAAAATACCTCTATTCATTACCTAAATTCCCTATTTACTTTTAGCCCAAATGGAGAATAAGTCAGATTCTCTCACCTGCTCATGTAGAAGCAAATAGTCTGGGAACCTGTGTAGAAACACTGACAGTTGGCTTTAAGTTGTGTATCAACTATGATGGCTTAAAATGTTCTACACTACATTGAAATTATGTAGGCAGATCAAAGAAAGAGAAGTACACCCAAAAGAAGGGGCATCTCTCCTAGGGAGTTCACTGATGACATAGCATAGCTCTGCAGCTCTGGGCTGGATCTGTCCTGAGTGAACAATGGGGTGAGTTAGGGAGATCACTGGCTTTGCAGTCAGCTGTGTATTGGCTAAAGGACAATGACAAGAAATAACAAACGAGATAACACTCATGGAACCCTCACTATATGCCAGGCACCATGCTAAGCTCTTTATGTTCTTATGCCATGCAATTTTAATAGCTGCCCTATTAGATACAACTATTTTATGGATGAGGTAATAGGCTTAGGGAAGTTACATAACTTTTCCATGACCACATGGACATGTAATTCCCATGTTGTAATAAATAAATGATTGAAATCCAGTGGTTATATTACATAAGATATCTTAGTATTAGTTGGCTGCACATAACAGAAAAAAGCCAAATAACAGTGGTTTGCAACAAAGTAGTTTGTTGCTCTCTTCCCCTTTAACTAATGTGGAGATAATCAGTCCAGTGTTGCAAGGGCTCTCTTTAGTCTATTTTTCTTCTGCTTTATTGTGAAAGATTTTAATCCTCAAGGTCACCTCATGGTCTGAGGTACCTGATGGAGCTCCAAACTCCAGTCAGAAGAAAGGGAAAAGGATTGGAAGAAGGGCATACCATCCAGCCTCCTTTACAAGGGTACATACCAGAAATTGCTCATATCATTTCTGCTTATATTGCAGTGGACACTATTTAGTCCCATGTATGTGTCTAGCAGATTGTAGAAAACTTACATATGTAGCAGATCTAAGACATGAAAGGAGAATGAAAAGCATATTTTTATACTATATGGCCATGTGCCCAGTTAAAGGCGCTCTAATAATATTGAATATGGAGAGGAATATTGTGGATCACTGCTGACCACTGCTTAGCCCAAATTCAGCTGCATTCCAGAGTGTTGGTCTCTTTTGAGTATGAAATGGGCATGGTAATTCTTGTCATAAGACCTTTTGCCTTTGGGTGGGTAAATACATGAAAAGTCCAGGGATTTAGTTTAGCAATTAGGGAATGCTGGTTCTTTCCCTCTAGTAAGATGTGGTTAAGTGGACAACAGTGGTTTGGTGCTTTGAAGACTCAACACCCCAAGGATTGGTTCTTCCTATGCTTGGGGTGGTCACTTGAGCCTTCTGTATCACCAACACAGAGGATCTGTTCCACATGCTTTAGGAGGCAGAACACCTTATTAGGTACAAGATTAGGTTACAGAGAGTAAGCATTCAGAATTTTAAGGATCTTGAAAAAGTTCAGGGCCAAACCGGAACATCCAGGATCTAGGGGAAACTTTTACTTAGGAATTGGTTTGCACCTGACTTAGGAAAACTATTTACCACAAAAAAAATTTTTTTAGTCTGTTTTCTTCAAGACTGAGAGCAATTGGGTACAGAGCCGGTGTATCATAGCCTATCAGTGTCTGTCCACTGGAGAAGTAAGATTTCTTTGCTTGTAAGATGACATAAAAAGGACAAGTGCTCCCATGAGTTATTCTTGAAATGGTAATGCAAGTGTGACATTGTTACACCATGAAAAAAATCAAGGGTAATTCAAATGTTAGCAATTGGAACTATGCTATGTCTTAAACAAGTTCATTAAAGAAACCCAGGGTGAATTTTTCTGTAACCTAGATAGCTCCAAATAATTTATTGCATTTTCATTCAATTAGCAGATACTTTCTGAGCACCTGTTACTTAGCAGATACTGTGCTAGTCCTGGAAAAACATGATGAGTATTGTCTGTACCTACCAGAATTGCCCAAAGTACCTGAATGATAAATTGACAAATATGTTTTCAAGCTAATATATAGTCAAATTATAATAAAATTTGCTATATCAATCCGAGCAGTATTTTTACATGTAACATTTATGAAATTTTGAGATATATTAGACTTGATAGTATGTCATACTTTTATCAGCATATTTTTCCTTCTTAAGGTTGCAACTTAAAATGAATGTTTTTTTTTAGATATGATAAAATGCAATATTTGAGTAAGACTTTAGTGTTTATTATGTGCTTTCATGTGTCTTATTTTATTAGATTCTTCCTGGGAGGGGGTATAGGTAGTCTTCTCCACTGTATAGAAAGGGAATGTGGTTATGAGGGGTGACCAGATTTATAGAAAACTTACATAAGTCAGATCTAGCATCACACATAGTTGTAATTTTTTTCTCCAAAGCTAGTGGTTTTTCCATCATTCTCTTTAATCCACATACACCGAAATTTGTGCACATACACATGTGCCAACACAATAGAGGTTGAACTTCCTTTTAGAGTTGGGAGATCATTTTGTTTTGGTACTGGGGATTAAACCCAGGGGTGCTCTACCACTGAGCTACAGTTCTATATTTCCAGCTCTCTCCCTTTTTTGAAGAGAGGGTCTTGCTAAGTTGCTGCAGGTCTTGCTTAGGTTGCTGAGGTTGGCCTTGAACTTGTGATTCTCCTGCCTCAGCATCCTGAGTCACTGAGATTATAGGCTTGTTCCACCCTGCCCAGCAGGGAGCTTGTTTTTAATGAAGATAAAGATTTCTTTTTCTTCCTAGTAAGTTCAAATTAGTCCAAAGGGGGTTGGGATTGTAGCTCAGTGGTAGAGTGTTTGCCTTGCATGTGTGAGGCACTGGGTTCGATCCTCAGCACCACATAAAAATAAAGATATTGTGTCCATCTACAACTAAAAAAAATTTTAAAAAATTAGTCCAAAGGGTAGCTAGTTAATAGTATTTAGGAGTACAACATAAAAAGTTCTTCAAGCATGTTGTTTACAAACAAGACTGCCTGTTGGGTAGCTATATTGATTGACAACTTTCAGGCTTCACTGGAAAGAACCTGCCATTTGAGTAGAAGAGTAAGGGCAATTCCCATAAGATTCCCAGACCATTTTTCACTGACCACACTTATTAGTAAGGCAGGTCAGATCGAAGGAATGATCCAAATGTTTTCTAGCTCTCACTTTAATCACTGGAATTGCCTCTTTAACCTTGTGAAGTGGCCAAAGCATGATCAGAAAGACAGGAGTTTAAATCCTAGCTGATAGCTGTGAAACCTTCTCCAAGTTGTCCTAAATATAAGAACACTTCTGCAGGATTTTTGGGAAAGTGAGAATTAAGGTATATAAGGCACCTATAAATGGTAAGTATTCCATCAGTGACAGTTGTTTTTATTACTACTAGAGCTTTAAGGAAACATAAGTTTCAGGATATTGAGTTATCTTTAAAAATATGCCCTACCTGGAAAATTTGTCCTATCTCCTAGGAGACCCAGCATTCTACCAGGCACCATTCCTAAGACATTCCCACTCTTAAGTAACATTATAGGAATAGTTCAGATATTCTCCTGTTAAATATTTTCAGCTAACTCAACTTTTTCCCACCACTCCTCCTCTTCTCTCTTGTGTGTTGCTTTATGTGTAACTCTTGACAGCTGCTACTATTTATGCATGCGTTTCTACAGTAAAACCTTGATTAACTGGGACATAGCAAACCAGAACACATGAATGATTGTGGTTTTTCCCTCTGGACATCATTTGGAGGAGAAAGGGGGAAATGACAACTAAAGTTGTAAAAAAGATAGGAAATTTGAGAGTTAGAGAGAATCACATGATTTAGTACTTTAAATTTTACTGCTAAGAGAGTAAGAATTAATTGAGGTCACACTGCTGATAATGAGTAGAGTCAGGGGAAGATTTTGAGTTCCCTTTTCTTCTGGACAGTAACCTGAAGATGTGGCTTTTGGCATCTGTCTAAGAGATACTGCTCCTTCGGCTTTTATAGCTTTAGCTTGAGGTGAGATCACAACTCTGTAGGTCTCAAATTCAGATACTTGCAAAGGCTGACTGACAATGGGTATGAGTTGGGTAGTCTGGGCTCACAGGTTGGGAAGTGAAGATGAATTATGGCACTCAAACTGGAGCCTGTTTACCTTCTGTAAATACATCTAAGCTAGAAAGTTCTGTTCTTTTTTTTTAAAGTACAGAAGAAACAAAACATTTTGGGGGTCTGATGTGGCCTGTTGTTCTCCAGTTTTACTGTCTTGCACTGTGTCCACAGGCCTTATACAATAAAGAGATAACCTGAATTATGACCCTAAGGCATGTTTCCAAAGTATACTTATAATTGATTTATATTAGTTAAAGCAGAAAATTGAAGGAATATGTTTTGGAAACCTGATCATAATAAATTTTGCAACAGAGAGAACACAGTAGACGCTCTGCCCTCATTTACTGTCTGATTAGTCAAAACTCTTTGTTGTCTAGTTGTGCAAATGAATTCAAATATCACAGCATATAGGTCATGTACATATGGGAAAACTAGGACCTCTCAGTAGCAAAGGTTTTGCCTTAACACAGACATTCATACATTTATAATCAGAATCTCCAGTGAGAAATACAGAATAGAAAGACACACACACACACACTCCACAAACCCCAAACAATATTTAAAGAAATATCTTACCATGTTCCAAAAATTGAAACTTTTGCTTTCTAAACTATTTCATTTTTGTGAACATATGATCGTGACTGTTAAGTTTATTTTAGTGTTTGCTAGTAGGCCACAGCAGGGAGTGGGTATTTATTTTGTCATTTAAAGAAATCACTGGACTAGGTGATAGTATGGCGTTTTTGTTTATTCATTAATTTATTATATCAGTAGATACTTACTCATTATTTAATGAGAGTAAGGTTGTCTTTTGGTGTCGTGGGGGTACAAAAATGAAAAAAACTTGGATTTTTCTTTCAGTAACCACCCAGGGCCAATAAGAAAGACATGCATGCAAATATCTAAATATTCAAGCACAAAAATCACTTTACATTATGCAAATTACTTTTATATTATCGTGTACAATAACATTTCTTAGGCAAGGCAGATTTTAGCTTAATTTTAAAGAAAGAAAATTGCATTTTTAAAAAATATCTTTATTTATTTATTTTTATGTGGTGCTGAGGATTGAACCCAGTGCCTCACATGTGTGAGGCAAGCGCTTTACCACTGGGCCACAATCTCAGCCCAAATTGCATTTTTGAAAAAGTTATTTATTCATGTTTAAAAATAGAACAATACAGTAATAAGTATAAGTAGTATTTGTGAAGTACTTCCTATATTTTGAGTTAATTTAATTCTCATTTCAGCCTTGTTATTATGACATTAATAGTATGCTCATTTTACAGGGGAGAAAATGAGGCAAAGAGGTTAAGTAACTTGCCCAAGATATCAAGCTGAGTGTCAGTGGACCTAGGACTCAGTCATAGGCAATGTGGTTCCAGAACCCGAGTCTTAATCAGTGCATTGTATTTCCTTGAAATAAAAAACGAAGCATAGATCAAAGTCCTAGATGGGTCATGGCACACTTTCATCTTTTTGTGGCATTTGCTGTGACACAAGAGCATTTGGGGTGAGGAGTAGCATGAACAGGATGTGCAGGCATAGAGCCTGGCTCCTGAACATTTCATAGTGTGGACAGTCTTTACAGAATTAATAAAAGCAAGTGAAGTCAGCAATCTAAAAGATAAAAGGAAATAATACTCTCCCCCAAAGAAGGCATCTAATCCTTTGTCTCTGTGCCATATGTGATATGGCATTCTTGAGATAAAATAAATTATGGAGCAGTCATGGTCTTGGAAAAACAGAAGAGTTAGGCTCTAAATGTTCACCTTGGGTTTTATCATGCCACTGCCCTTCCTTAAACCCAAGTTCTCATGCATAATCACATAGACAACTTTCCATTAGCATTCTGGTAGGAAAAAAAGAGTCCTTTTTAAAGTTTCTTGCATGGGAGGAACTAAGACTGCCAGGCACTGAGTTTAGAATTGCACCCAAGACAGACCAATAATAATAATAATGACAGAGAACACTTGTTACGTACTTACTATAAATATGTTAGGTAGTAATTTATTATTTCAACTGTATAATGATAGTATTTTATTATGCTTGTTTTATAGACTAGGACAGTGAGATATTCATAGAGAAGAGAACTCTTTATGAATTTGAACTTCAGGATAGTAAAGAAATTTTAATGTTAAAATTGGTGCATATTCCAATTTAGGTCTTAAACTCTAGTTTTTTGACTGTTGTAAATTAATCTGGTTATTGTAGTTTCCTGCCTTAGGATGTTCTTTATACCCTGGTTTTGTAGAATTATAGACAGTCACTCTGATTCATCTTGTTTGTATTGAATTAAGTGTAAAGTTAAAAAATAAAATGGTACTTGTAGCCCATTCATGTTTTTCTTTAAATTTGCAAACTTGGGAGATAGATATCCAAAAATACAAAGGCATATGTTTCATCTATAATTTCTTCCAACAACGTGCCTGCAACTCTTAAGTTGAGCAAAAATAACCAAGAGTGCTCTTTTTGAAAATAATAACTTTTGCTTTTTAAAAATGGTCCTTTCTAGGGCTGAGGTTGTGGCTCAGTGGCAGAGCGCTTGCCTCACATGTGTGAGGCACTGGGTTCGATCCTCAGCACCACATAAAAATAAGTAAACAAAATAAAGACACTGTGTCCATGTATAACTAAGAAATATTTTTTAAAAATGATCTTCTCTAAATTCTCTTAATCCAGTGATTATAGATCCAGCATTTGTCAAGACACTTAACAAATGGACACTAGGTATTTATGCTTCCTATGGATCAGTCATGAATTAAAATAAAAAGAATGCAGAACAAGATTATTTAAAAATGTTATTAGAAAAGATTTTAAGAGTTATTAGTTCAGTGAAATAACTAAAATAGCTCAATCTGACAGATTTGGAAAATTGAAAGTAAAACATTTGTGTTTAAATTCTATTAGTTTTTCCTGCCACTATTCAAGTTGCTTGACTGTGAACATTAACTCTGATTCGTGATTCAGGTCACACCACACCTTCATCAGATGGGAAAAATCACTGGTCAGGGAGTTTAAGTTCTCCTTAGAAG
This sequence comes from Xerus rutilus, assembly GCA_028644305.1. Classification (NCBI taxonomy): domain Eukaryota; kingdom Metazoa; phylum Chordata; class Mammalia; order Rodentia; family Sciuridae; genus Xerus; species Xerus rutilus. The sequence goes on from CM053400.1 coordinate 48,893,235, forward strand.
GACTGGAGATCAGCAATACCGCACTCTTGACCTCTTCTGATTCATCTTTTTCTTCCTTCCTTCCTTCCTTCCTTCCTTCCTTCCTTCCTTCCTTCCTTCCTTTCTTTCTTTGTTTCTTTCTTTTTTTTTTTACAAGAATCTTTGTTTCAGTGGTTCTTGAACAAGAACATGTCTCTCGATCCAATTAATCTGTTTTATTTAGACCTATGCAGAACTGGACTTTGCAGGAAACTCTTTGGATTCCAAATGATATGGACTGAAATCTCTTAGATGCTATCGTTTGATTTTGTATCCTGAGGTGATCAAAATAATGAACAGTGGTGAGGGAAAAAAGCAAGCTGGCTTTGTGTATTGGCTTCAGCAGATTTTACACGTGTATACTTTTTCTTGTTTTGAAGAAGGAACTCTGTCAAATGACTTTTGAAAGGCTTCTCATTTAGCCCCGGCCTAAGTCCTAGTAGGGAAAATGATGATTTGTAATAAAAAATTTCACCTGAGCTGAGGAGAATTAGGGGTTCTTTTGACATTTTATAATTTCTGCGGAAAATGAACATTTGGTAATTTTATTCTGAGTCTTAACAGAGTTCATTCAGGTTTTGTAAACCCTAAAAGTTATACGATGTTAAAGTCCTGGAAGAATACAAAATTACAAATGTAAAATTAGGCACACAGATTTGGAAAGGCCTTTTTTTCAAGAAAAAAGGCTGATTATTGAGCTTAAATAACTCAATAATCATGGTTATGAATCTTTGCACCTGGTGGACAGTAACGGGGACTTAAGTGCGGGGAGCGGCGGGGGTGGCGGCATGATGAATTCTCCTCTGATAATGTCTGATTACTTTCTTTGCTCAGAATTATGAAAGAAAAATAAGGGGCGAAACCAGAGGACAGAAAGAAAATCCTTGTCCATCTTGCTTTCCAGCTGTCCCTTCAAGCCTGCTAACTGGTATAGTCCTTCCTCCAGGTCCCAAGGTAAATGGTGACATATCTGAAATTGCCCCCAACTTGGCATACACTCCTCGCTCCAATTGCTCCACTTTATTCTCTCAACAAATAGTTACTAAATAATCAGATCGACTTACTAGGTGGAAGGGCTCAACTACCCATAGCATTAGAATAGCCAACTCCTTGATACTTTAGAGATTATCCCTGTTCTGGGGAATGTGCGAAATAACTGACATCAGCCTGGCATTAACATGCCTTCTCCTTTTCCTCCCCAAAGGAGTTACAAGTTACCATTCATCTGGCTTTGATTTGCCGAATCTTCCAGCAAATATAGGCTAAGTAATACAAAATGGGCGTGTCTGGGGCTTACCAAGACACCTCTTGGTCCTCAAAGCTAACCAAGCCGAGACACCTATGAGCTTTCTTTAGCACACAAGCGCTAATACGCCCCCTCCCACTCTCGTTGTAGTAGTCCCCTCCCCCTCCTACCCCGCCCCGTTCTACGCCTTCCACCTCCCTTCCCTCGAATCTCCCCTCTTCTACTCCTTCCTATTTATTCCCTCCCTACGGGCCACGGCTCTTGGAGCTGCCCTTCTGTGCGGAGAGGCGACGCGGCGACACCTATAGGACTGCTTCCGGGCACTACTCAGCCAGAGGTGGCTGGCCGGGGCCCGGAGATCAGCCCGGCCGGCGGCTCCGCGGGGCGGCACCGAGGACGCGCGCACCCGCCCGCCCGCGCCCGCCCTCCCTTCCTCCCTCGCTCCCGGCCCAGAGCTGCGCTCTGCCCAGGGCGGTGGCTTCGCCTCGCCCGACAGAGCTCCTCTCCGGTGGCCGCTCCCTTTTTTCCCTCCTCTTTGCGTCATGTCGGGCACTTGATTTTTTTTTTTTTTTTAATTCCTCCTTTAGCCGGTTCCACCTTCCACCTCCCCTTTCCTTTCCCAGGTTGATTCCCCTCCACCCCCCTCTTCTCTGGGCTTGTCCATGAGCCTCCTCGGGAGCTACCGGAAAAAGACCAGCAACGATGGTTATGAATCTTTGCAGCTGGTGGACAGTAACGGGGACTTAAGTGCGGGGAGCGGCGGGGGTGGCGGCAAGCAGAGAGTGAACACCGCGGCGGCGGCAGCTCGGAGTCCCGCCCGGCAGCCTCTGGACCGCGCCAGCACCATGGACAGCTCAGGTAGCGCTGCTGGCGGGGCGTGCAGCGCTTAGTTCTTCCCCGCTTCCGGAGCGGCCCAGTCCACCAGCTCAGGGCTTGCACTTCAGCGGGGGCTTGGGAGAGGCTGGGTTGGAGGCGACCGCATCTAATACCAACAGTGTCGCGTCTCTAATTTCTTTCGTCCAGGGAGCTAGGAAACGTTAGATCAGTCCAGAGGCCCAGTGACCGTAGCGAGCACCTCTTAATCTCTTTAGGCGGCTGAATACACCAGCTGGGGGCGGGGAGGGGGAGGGAAAGGGGAGGGGAGAGATGTGGAAGAGAGGGGAGGGGGGTGGTGCGAAGAGCGACTTGGAAGGAGGGCGGGGAGAGGCAGCTGCTTTCACTACCCAGCTGGATGAGGGGGAGAGGTGAAGGAGCAAGTGCGTTGATTGTTTTTGCAGCCTGTGGACGGTATTTATTCCAACTGTTATTCTTGTAATGCTGATGTTATTTACAATTCTGTAAAGATCTGCCACGTCTTAACTCAGCTGTCTGCTGGGGTTAATGTTGTCTTCTTTCTCATAAGGTTTTACCTGGGATCTAGAGCCCTTTAACACAGCTTTTTATGTTTTGCACAATGAAATTTATTTCATCTATTTTTGGCCTTGATTTTGTTTATCTTTATCTTTTTGCATTGAGTGTACTAATAGTTACATGCACGGAAATGGAAAGGCCTCTAAACTTTCCATCTGGGCTTGCAACTGTCTTGCAAGTTAGAGATCTCTCTTTAAAATGTTGTTAGCATTTAGCGGTTTGTGTAGCAAAACAGTCATTTAATATACCCATATTGGACCAGAAGTATTGTTATAGCTATTTTTTTTATATTTCCATGGAACTAGCATCGGAGGATTGTTTACATAGAGATAATTGATAATCGAAGTGCTCAGTGGTTTGTTCTACACTGATAACTTTAAAACTGGACAACTGAGGGTTCCAAAGAAAAGATTCATGTTGGGTTGTTCGAGCAATAATGAAACCAAACAATTTAATTCCTACACTTTACAAACAAATGCATGTTTAATTGTTTAATGGCTCTCTCTGGGCCATCATTTTCTCATCCCTGAAGTGGGATGAAATATTGTCCACAGATGGTCAAATGTCCTGGGATGAAAACAGGTTGACCAGTCATGCTCTTACTGAAGTTAAGTAAGTATTGGTGGATGTTCTCTCATACCATTTTAAATTAAGATAACATCTCTAAGGGACTGATGGTTTCAGGGTTTTGGTATGGATGCTCTATGTGGTTATTTGACTTATGCTTTTCCAAATCTGTGGAATATAAAAGTGCAATCCATCTTTCAACTGGATGTGATCTCCTTTAAATCTTAAACAGATTCATATGATCTGATTGATGCCACCATGCACAATCATTTTTGAAACATAGTGGGCAAGTAAACAAATATTTGAAATGAACACATTCTGAGTGAGTGTAGAGAAGCATTACTTTAGGGATATGAAAAGGAATCCATATGTTTTCATGTCTCAGAGGAATTATCATTTTATGAGTTGGAATTTGTTTTTAAAGTGTGCTACATATTTCCTCACCTGTCTGTGTACCAGGCTCTGTGCTTACATAGTGATGGAATACTGCAGTGAATGAAATCTTTCTGGCCTCTGTGGAGTGGTCATTTAGTAAGGGCAGTCACTAATGCAGAGTGTGGCCTATGGTAAATTCTGGATTTTCAAGAATTGTCCTTTTCATTAAATTAGACTTTTTCAGAAGTCCGAGAGAAGAATGAATTGCTTTGATAAACTGTTGTGATGGGAAAGCAATTCCATTAAGAATAATGTTATCTCAAAGGCACTATTGCCAGGAGTTGGTTCTTCGACTTGATCAAACTAGCACTGTATGAAAAGGCTGCAGGATTTCCTCCCGCCTTCATTTTCTCCTACACATGGTTAGGGGAATGTTGTGGCTTTGTTGTGGCAGCATAATGTATCTTACGAGTATTTTGATGCATACTTAAATTGAGAATGCAGTTTGGAATGATGCTATTTGGCTTGGATGAGAGATTGGACTCCAAAATGGGTTTCATTTACTAGTACAACTATATATCTTGTCTAATTATAGTTCTTTCTACTAAGAGCTTCAAAGTGTGGCCTGTGCAGTACAAATGTATTCATTTGTTTAGCATAGTTAATTAAACCCATAGATCACTTCTAATGCAACAGTAATCTGTCCATTTATTCAACGGATTTTACTGTGACATGGTGGATAGGATAGAAGGTTCATGGGGCTTTTGCTCTGGCAGAAATGTTTATGAATGGAAAAAAATATGTCAGTTTCCTGCTAGAGAACTTAAGGCTTAAACTTATCAATCATATACATTTGCATGGCTATTTGTAATAGATAGAACACTTGGACACTCATCTTATTTCATTTTCCAGAATTCTATTAAATAGGTAAGCAGCATGTGTCTGTGCCTGGAGACTTGGGGTCAAACCTTTGCAATATTGTTCCTTGCTGAAAAATCTAGTAACCTTTTAAAGCCTTTTCCTTATTTGAAAAAGGGGAACTGCAATAGCTGATCTTGCCATAGAACTTAAGCTGAATCTTAAAACAACATGAGAATACATTTACAAACCTTCTTCACTTTTTTCTCTGTGCCCTTCCAATTAATTACATGAGGATGACTTGGTAGTAGACTTGTCCTAGCTAAAATAGCTAGTTAAGGACAGCCAGACTAGGGCTTCTCTCTCTAAGGGCTTAGTTTTTCCCCATTGAACTATAATTTCTGTATAGACTTAGTATCAATTGATTATTGAAATAGAAACAATATTATCTACTTTGATTTCCCCTTCTGTTTTTGGATGAAATAGGGACAGATATTTAGAGAAATGTCAACTTTCTATGTCAACAGACTCTTGAGTGGTAAATTCCAGAGTAATCTCCTAGCTTTCTCTTCAAATTATTACTTAGAAAAGGTTGTGCATGCCTGTAATCCCAGCGACTCAAGAGACTAAAGCAGCAGGATAGAAGGTTCCAGGCCAACTTCAGCAACCTAGCAAACTCCTTGCTAGCAATTTAGCAAGCCCCCGTCTCAAAAAATAAAAAGGACAGGAGATGTAGCTTGGTGTTAAAGCACCCCTGGGTTCAATTCCTAATCCCCCTAGTTGTCATTCAAAGGTCATCTTGTCTTACCCAAAGGCACTGAAGCTATCCAATTCACTAGCTGAGAAACCCTTTCATGTATGTGCTGCATTTTTCAGGGAAGGCAGAATTCAGAGAAGTAGAACTCCCCACTAAAGCCACTGAAGTGTCCTAACTTTAGGCTTATCAAGTTCATGATGATACTCTGTAAAAGAACAGTCCAATTAAAATTTGAAAAATGAAGTTTAGAAGAATAAGGATAATGAAGAATGCTAAAATGCTTTCCTATTTAATGTGAATCTGCTTGGAAATGAAGATTATATTTTACAATACTATTAATATTCTAGGTAGTGTTTAAATGTAGCATCCACATTTTGAATTGGATTTTAACATTGTGAAATATGTATTTGGTTACTTTATACTTCTTAGAGATATAATTAAGCATAATGTAGTAATAATTCTGCCTATTTAAAGGTCTTGTGTGTTAAAAGCAAGGTTGACTTATTTAATTTACTTAATGTGTGGCTATAATTTCGATGTTTCTGGGTAACCATGAAGGATGTGCTAGTTACTGGATAAGAGTAAGACACGTTTATCTATGTCTCAAGTTTCAAATGCTTGAGGACTGCCAGGTGTTTTGGGCTTGGAAGGAGAATGCTTTGAACCAAATCTGAAACATGGCCATGTGGCCGATGATGAGCATCTTCTGTGATGGGGCTTTAGTGGCTTCTAAGGCAGTATCATCAGCGCAGAGTCCTTTCTTTGGGCAAAATCTATCTTTCTTTTCTTTTCTTTCTTTTTCTTTTTTTCTTTTTATTGGGAACTGAACCCAGGGATATCTTACCTCTGAGCTATATCCCCATCCCTTTGTATTTTGAGATAAGGTCTTCTTAAGTTGCTGAGGCTGGTCTCAAGCTTTTGGTCTTCCTGTCTCCTGTCTCCTGAGTAGCTATGATCACAGCCATGAACCACTTTCCCAGGCTTTCAAAATCAATCTTTCTACTTTCTAGATACAAAATAAATCCAATCCTTTCATATGGCAACCTTTTGATTCCTTGAGAACAGATATTGTTTCTCCTCCTTGTCCAGGTGTCCTCTTTTCTAGGTTCATCAAACCTATTGGTTCTTCACTTGTTTTTTTTCTACATGCCATTTCCATATAATCATGCTAAGCTTTGAGAATAATTTATATTTTCAATTTTGCATAAACAGGATCTCTCACCAATTTTTATTATAAACGGTTTTCATGTTCTTTGTTAAAAAAGAATTAAAGATTACAGAAAGCAGTAAATTTTAAAAAGTTAAGTACCCTCTTTACTTTCTGATTGTTTATACTTTGCCTCAAAGATAACCCCTGTTGAAAGTTTCTGGAAGGACTTTCAACACATAATGTACATGTGTATAAACATATATATTTTACAAATGTACACTTTCTTTTTTTTTTTGCTGCCAGGGACTGAACTCAGGGGCACTCGACCACTGAGCCACATCTCCAGACCTATTTTGTGTTTTATGTAGAGCCAGGGTCTCACTGAGTTGCTTAGTGCCTTGCCATTGCTGAGGCTGGCTTTGAACTCGTGATCCTCCTGTCTCAGCATGCCAAAGTGCTGGGATTATAGGTGTGTGCCACTGTGTCAGGCTATACAAATATACATTTATACATACCATTAAAATTGTAATAAAATGCAATTTCAGAGTTTATATATGAATGTAACTGAACTTTGTTCATTAATGCTAATAATAAAAATAGTTAACATTTAATGAACATAATCCAAGCATCATGCTAAGCACTGTACATATGGTATCTTATTTAACTTTCATAAGAATTCTTTTTTTTTTTTTTTTTTTGGTACCGGGGATTGAACTCAGGGCACTCGACCACTGAGCCATATCCCCAGCCCTATTTTGTGTTTTATGTAGAGACAGGGTCTCACTGAGTTGCTTAGCGCCTCGCCATTGCTGAGGCTCGCTTTGAACTCGCGATTCTCCTGTCTCAGCCTCCCTAAGTGCTGGGATTACAGGCTTGAGCCACCGCGCCCGGCTTCATAAGAATTCTTTAAGTGAGAGAAACTGGGTGCAATGTTTATGCCCGAAATCCTAGCACCTGGAGAGGCTGAGGCAGGAGGATCACAAGTTCCAGGCCAGCCTCAGCAATTTAGCAAGACCCTGTCTTAAAAAATAAAAGAGGACTGGGGTTGTGGCTCAGTGGTAGAGCGCTTGCCTAGCATGTGTGAGGCACTGGGTTCGATCCTCATCACCACGTAAAAATAAAAATAAATAAATAAATAAAACAAAGTTAAAAAAAATAAAAGGGATTGGAGATATAGCTCAGTGGTAAAGCACCTGAGGGTTCAATCCTCAGAACAATAACAACAAAAAGTTATATGGTAGGGATAGTTACCTTCCTGTAGTTGAATACAGCAAGAACAGAGAGGTTAATCTAGTTACCTGAGATTTATAGGCTCTACCTGATTTATGTGGAGTAAAATACCATACAGAAATACTTTTAATATTGCAAATGAAAGATTCGGTAGTGAGTTTTTCTGTAGCAAGGAAAAATAGGAATGATTGAGGAAACTGAAATGAGTGCAGTTGTTTTTCATTTTAAATCTCCGACAACATGACAGATATGTCTTCTTGATTCAAATATAACATAAAGGATTTAAAAATGCTGGAAATGAAGAAGAAGGAGCAAGAGCAGCATTGACTGAAGCTGATTAAACCTTGATATGATACTGAGAGAACAGTACAGTTAGTACAGCTTTATAAATTTATGGAATAATACCTTGCCAAGGAAAATGTATCCCCATTGCTGTCAGGATAAAGGCCAGGGCATTCTTAAGTGGACATCAGAAGCCCATTGTGGAACATTTGAGAGCCAGCCCAATAAAACTTCTTGTTTTTCCTTCACGGAAAGATACTATCCCCTTCATTTCTGTGCTTTTTCAGACACTGCTCCCTGCTTTAGCCAGCTTATCCCATAGCCACCTGGATGTCCACTTTTGTAGGTTCTCTCCTCCACATGGGAGCATGGCTTGGCTATTCCTTTACTCTTGCTGACTGCTTGAGGTGGCAGTCATCCTCCATGATCCTCAGCAGCCTGGCCGCCCCCTCAGAGCTCTGATCACATGCATTTGTGATGTGCTGCCTGGCCTGTCTCTCCCTCTAGACTGTAAATAAAGTTCAGAGCAAGCTTTGTCTTATTTGCCTTTGTATTCTTGTCACTGCTTGGCATTTATTAGGAGCCTGATAAATACTTGTTGAATGAATGAAAGCATGAACAGATTTTGAATTTTTGAAAAGGGCATTTATAATGAAATGTGCCTATCCAAACTAAAAATAAGTATACAGCTACATTTTAACAAAAATGAGGCCAGGCTTAAAGAAATGAAATGGTTGGCAGAAAACTAGAACTAATTCAGTAGTGAGCATTTTTTCATGTGCAAGAATACCAGAGGGGCAAGAAAGATGATACCACATAGCCCAGACCCATAAAAGTTTTCAAATGCAGAAATGTAAATAAATAGCTTAGCAAAAGACAGTACTTTCTTGACCTCTCAACACCCAAATATGATCTGTTGTATGATTCATCATAAAGATAACATTTTTATGGGAAAAATAACCCAAAATGTGTGTGGTTTGTTTTTTTTTAAACTGACAGTAGATGGCTTTTGTCTACAGCTCTGTATATTTCTTAATTAGTGTCACAAAATTCGAATGGTGGCCATTTTCATGTTTATATTAAAATTTTTTGTATCAACTTTGGCTATCTAGAGTTGTAGGTAAGCTTTCTAGTGATTTACTACTTTTTATAATCTGTGTTTACCATCTTGAACTTCTTTTGGAAAAAGTTGCATTTTTGAGGTAGATCAGAGAATCCTGGAGTTTATATTGTGTGGGTTTTTTTGTTGTTGCAAAATTTGAAATTTAGGAAAAAAATAAATCATTGTACATTAAACAACTACTCCTGAAATTTATCTGGAAACTTTTGACAGAGGAGCTTAGTGTCAGAGGAATAAGTCCTTCACAGTCCAGAGAATTAGTAAATTTCATAATATGTGCCAAGAGATCTGGCACTTTAATTGCTTTACCTGACACGTCACAGGTTATAATCTATGTCCAAAAATATCTTTTTATTTCAATGTTTCACAAGAGCATAATTCTAAAAGGTATTGGGGGTAAAATTTAAGTCAAAACTCAATTGTGTGTGATATTAACTAACAATACAAATAGCACCACCGAGGAGGCACCAGCTGACCCAATCAGTGACTTCCATGCAGTGTCAGGTTTGACTGTACAGAAAATTATAATTGGCTTCTTGCAGGCTAGGATTCTCCCTGGTAGCTAGAAAGTGTGTTTGGCATACATTGTGAGCCACTACCTGATTTTAGAATGCCATGCTGTGAAAGATGTGCTTATTAGAATTGGGTTACTTGGCAAAAGGCAGAGTGAATAGATGGTATAATAATAGACATAAAAAGTGCTGGGGAGTGCAGAAGAAAGAGCCATAATTTAACCAGGAGGGCTTGGAAGGCCACCATAGAAGGTGATGTTTGAGGTAGAAATCAGTAGGTAGAAAAGGGAAGGTTGGAAAAGTCCCAAAGGGAAAGATTTGGGCTAAGGGCTCAGACACAGCAACATCATCATGTATAAAGTATCAGGAGAATTGCATTTAGACCTTGAAGCTGAAGCCCAGATGGGCAGAAAGCACTGTAGCAGATGGCACTGGGAAGGCAGACTGAGCTTGGGGCAGGAGCAGCGTGTGGAGGAGGTTGCACTTGATTCTATAGGCACTGGGAAACCATGACAGTTTGGGGCAGAGGTGAAGGTTGATTTGTCCCTTTGGTACAGCATCTAGGGCCCACAAACTTGTTTCATTTTTATTTTCTTTTAGAAACCAGAATAAAATGAATGTAACAATAATAATTCATTTTTTTAAAATTTTTTTTTAGTCATAGATGAACACAATATCTTTATTTTATGTGGTACTGAGGATCGAACCAGTGCCTCAAACATGTGAGGCAAGCGCTCAACCGCTGAGCCACAATCCCAGCCCATAATAATTCATTTTTTATACCTGTGCAGTCATAAAATATATCTTTTCTTTTCTTTCTTATTATTTTTTTAATGGAGGAATGAGCCCACAAAGGTCAAATTGACTAGGGCCCACAAAAGTCATACTGTAGCCCTGGGGAACAGAACGTGAATCCTGAAGATAGCTTCAGCTCTTTGAAGGATGAACACCCAATGGCTTGACTGCATCAGATTTACTTGAGGAGTCAGTGGCAAGTGCAGATTCCTGGGTCCAGGGATTTCTGATTTAGTAGGGAAGGAAGAGGTACACTGGAAGACAGAGCGTGCACTTGGGAGAATTGGCAAGTGGAAGTTTACTTGATATCCTGAGAGATCAAGAAGGCCCAAGCCAGGGCAGTGCCAGTGGGCCTGGGGAAATAGAAGCAGCCCTGGGAAGCATTGCTCAGGTGAATGGATTGACAGCTGGCCATATGTGGGATGTGAGGTTTAGAAGAAGTCAGAGACGTCTTGCCTGCATGGCAGCAGGAGAGGAAGTAGTTTCTGGTCTTGGCCCCAAGTGGAAAATGTGACCAACGGGTTTTCTGTGCTGGAGGCCCACTGCAAATATGCTTGTGCAAGGGCTGAGTATGCTGTCAGCTTGGCTGAGGGTTTCACCAGGCTTTCAGCTTTTTGGTAGACTACCCATCAGGCTGTGCACAAGCCCAGGGGAGTACTGTAGAGGGGCTGAGAGTCAGGAACAGGCCCAGTATCAGCCTGGAGGATGAGTAAAGTAATCGGTGGAAACAAAAGAACTCAGCTCTGTGACACTGGGCTGAGGCCAGGATGGTGTAGAGTGGCTGGGCTGTCCTTTTACCCATTCTTAGTGGGGGACTGCAAGGCTCTGGTTCCATGCTAGGTGGTGGAGGCACAGGAAGAAAGATCAAACACCAGAGAACTTGGAAGATGATTACTGAAAGCAGGAATTCTTGATCTGTATGGAAACAGACAAACACCTGGGAAAAAACCTGACCTCAGAAATTCCCAAGGACTGCCTTGTACCAACCAGCGTTTGGCCATTTGAGCGTGGCAGCAAAAATTTTAGCAGGGCGATAGTTATTCACCCTTGTTCCACTCTTAGTTTGTCTCTCCTCTGTCATCTTTCCCTCCCTTCTCTTCTTTTTTCTCTTCTCCTTCATCTTCAGTTTTCTCATCCCTCTCTCCTTTTTTGCCTCTGATACTCCTCTGTTCCCCTCTTCGTTCTCGTCTTCCTCTTCCCCTTTCTTGCCTGGGTCTCCTCCCTGCTTCCCAGTCAGTGAGTCAGTGTGTTTGGGAGACTTGGAGCCCCAAGCCTCAGGAAGGTGTGTGGAAGACTGAAGTCTTGCGGATGTGTGCATACATGTGACTTAGCTCCCAGCCTGCTGCATGTGGCCTAATCGGCGTGAACAAGGGTGTTACTTTCCAGTTTGGGTAATTGCATCTGACCTACCTAAAATTTCACTTGCTGCTTCAATTAGCAAAGTGTTCCACACTGAGAGGTTTCATAAGCCTCTATCCCAGAGGCAGCTGCATTTCATTCCAATGAAGGAGAAAATTTTACTTACTAATTTGCATCCAGGGAGTGAGAAATAATAGCTCACCATTTTTCCTCTCTGTCTCTCCTACCTCACCTCTGCAGGAAAGCAGAACTTGTTCTTCCCCTCCCCTATTGCTGAAGCCTTGATAAATTGCTCTGTTTTCAACCATCCCAAGTCCAAATTTGCAGATGCCATTGAGCAGAGAGGATACCAGAGAATTATGAGTTAGAAGCTCCAAATGAGCTCTGCCTTTGTCATTTATAAGCTGTGACCTTGGACGGGTTATTCAAATGAGAAGAATCACACTACCCCTGTCTTTCAGGCAAGGTGAAATATGAGAATTAACATGATGCATTTTATACTCTATAGTCTTTGTTCATTCATTTTATAAGTGCCTCCAGCTTCCTACTATGTGCTGGCACTGTTCTCATCACAGGGATACAGTAAAGGATGAGACAGATAAGAACTTGGCACTTAGGAGCTTCCGTGACAGTAGGTAAGTGCTTATATACTGAATGCTACAGAGGCACTGGAATGAGGGGACAATCATTAGGTAGTGGTGAGAAGGGTCTATTTTACTGAGGGACCTCAGGAAAACCCTTTCTGAAGAGCTAAGCTTTCAGCTAACACAGAAGATACTGAAGAGAAAGCAGGGGGAGAAAAAAAAAAATAAGAACTGGGTGTAGTGTATTTTAGTTACAGCTGTGCTTTGCCTAACAACAGGGATACTGTCTGAGAAATGCACGCTTAGGCAATTTCATCGGTGTGTGAATATCATATGGTGTACTTACATAAACTTAAGACTGCCACAATGTCACGAGGTGATATAATCTCATAGGACCACCATCATAGATGGGGTTTGTCGTTAACTAAAACATCATTATAGAGCTCATGGCTGCACTGGGTACAGCAAATGCCAAGACCAGGAGGAGGGGCAAAGCTTGGCAGAAAGGAGGATGTAGCTAGTGTCACTACTATAGCCAACTAAGAGGAAACGACAATAAATGAGGTCCTAGTTATGTTTTTTAAGGGACCATGTGGATGCTAGGATTGAGAAAAAATTTGAGGGGGTTTCATAGATGAGGTCAACAACTGTACTATTTATCAATGAGGGTCAACTTTTAATTTTCAAGACTTTTTTTAGTTCGGTTTCTTTTCAAAAATTTTTATTGGTGCATTATAGTTATACATAATCATGGGATTTGTCATAACATATTCATACATGAGCACAATGTAATAATATAATTTGGTCAAAATTTTCCCCAGTAAGACTTTATTTATTTATTTTTGAGCAGTTTTAGGTTCTCAGTGAAATTGAAAGGAAGATACAGAGCCGCCTGTTCTCATCTCCTACCTCCATACATGCGTAGCCTTCCCCATTATCAGCATCTCCCAATAGCAGTATGGTTTTTTATGCCCTATCATATTTAGATCTTACAATGATCCAGTGAAGCAGGTGACAAAAACAAAATTTTCTAGAGAGGAGAAACTCTATGAGGCCCAAGGAGTTTATGTGAAGCCAAGTCAATGGCAGAACCTAGGTCTTCTGACATACTGGGTTGTGGCAGAGGTTTGCAAAGGAGGAGAGTTGAGATCTCGGGCACTGTATGCTTCAGATGTATCAGCTGCTCTAGGAGCTGACAAGCTGGAGGGATAAAACAGGAAAAATTGGGTTTTTACTGCTAGGAAAATTGGTTTAGTTTGCCTTGAAAAGTGTAGCAGGATTTTACTGTATTTACTGGTCATAAAATCCAGCCATTAAAATCCCCTACCAGGGTAGGAGCCTGGCTTTGTCTCCAAATGTGCCAGGAGAGAACCGTCTCCATTATGCCTCTCAATGGCACACAGAGGCTGGGAACTGTCACACACTGTCTTGTTTTGTGAGCATTTGCAGTTGTAACAGATGATTGCTCTATTTCATGTCTGGCTTTGTTTTCAAGCCATTGCCTGAGAGCCAGGCCTCTTGTCTCGTAAAAACCAAATCCTCCCAAAAGCCCATTTGAGTTTATAGAAGTGATATATGTTCATGAAAAGAAAACTTAAAACAATTCAGAGAGTGACATAACAATGAAAATAAAAACCCATTTCCTTTTTCCCCAGCTTCTAGTTCTACTCTCCAGAAATAACTAATATTCTAATGATTTTTGCATTTATTTAGAAATTTTTCATGCATATACCAGCATACACAACTACACAAACATGTAGATTCTTGCATAGCCACACATCTGTATACATGCATTCATATGTAATGTACACATATATGTTCTGGAATTGTTTTCCACCTGCTCTTCTGTAACAGTTTTTTACTTAACATGATATCTTGCAAAACTTTCTACATTAGTACCTAAAGATGTACCTCATTTTCTCTAATGATTACTTTTCATGCCACTGCCCTAATTCTTCTATGAACGTTAGTAAATATCATTGGACATGTGCATTTATAACACATTTTACTTACTTATTTATTTATTTATCTATCTATCTATTTATTTATTTATTTATTGGTACCGGGGATTGAACTCAGGGGCAGTCGACCACTGAGCCACATCCCCAGCCCTATTTTGTGTTTTATGTAGAGACAAAGTCTCACTGAGTTGCTTAGTTCCTTGCCATTGCTGAGGCTGGCTTTGAACTCGCCATTCTCCTGTCTCAGCCTCCCTAAATGCTGGGATTACAGGCTTGCGCCACCGCACCCGGCTAACACATTTTATTTTTAATTGACACAACAATTACATTTATTTACAGGGGACGGTGTGATTTTTCAATATGTGTATACAATGTATGATCAGATCAGTGTAATGGGCATATCAAACATTTATCCTTTCTTCCTATTGGGAATATTCAGAATCCTCTTTCCAGAGACTTTGAAATATACACAAACATATATTTTGTATATTGTGTATGTGGTCTACATGTGGGAAACATTCTTAAATATGGAATGGCTCAGAGGAGGAACTTACACAATTCACATTATGGTGTATCTTGCTGTAGAACCTGGTACCAACTGTCTAAGAACCTAGTACCAACTTAAATTTCTAACAGTATATGAGACTGTTTTCTTATATCCTTTTTAAAGCTCAGTATTATTTCCAGGCATGGTGGTACATGTCTGTAATCCTAGTGACAATGAGTCAAGGCAGAAGAATTGCGAATTCAAGGCCAACCTCACCAAGTTAGGGAGACCCTATCTCAAAATAAAAAAATAAAAAGGGCTGGGGATATAACTCAGTGGTAATGCACCCTTGGGTTCAATACCCAGTATGGAGAAAAAAACAAAAAGAGCTGAGTATTATCAAACTTCTTTATCTATGCAAGTCTCATAAATGAGAAATGATGATTGTTCGCTCGACTTGAAACTGTCATTAAATGTTGATATTTCTATGAATTATTTTTGTTAATATATTTTAATTATTTTTGGTAGGTAAGTAATACCTATTCAAGGCAAAATAATTTAGAAAATGAATAAAAACACAGAGAAGCAATAAAAATAACTGGCAAACTTGTTTTCCCATGGATAACCATTGTAGACATTTGGTTTGTGTTTTACATAAGACATTTTACATAAGGCATTTCCATCTTATCTAGCATGAAGAAATGAATGAAAACATTTCCTGTTACCATCTTGTCTCTTCATTAATTGCAGTTACTGGCTTCCTTGTGGAATATTTCAATACAGCAGTGGAGAGATTACTGAAATTGGAGCCAGTGGTAGTTCTAGACTCAAGTTTTGGACATTGCTCTCTAGCTTTGTGACCCTGGGCGAGGCAGTTTACCTTACTGAGCCTCTGTTTTTCCCTCCATTAAAAAAATAATAAAGCCTCTGTTGTGAATTTGTTAGGAAGAGCTAATGCAATGAGGTCTAGTGCATCCTCTGCCCTGTGGCAGATGCTTGACAAGTGTTGGCTGTATCAAGAGGTTGAAATGAACTAGGGCAGTGTTGAGAACATTTTGTTATCCTGAGGTTTCTTCAGGATCTTTTTGCTTTCTTCCTTTTACAAGGCCCTGAGCCTTTTCTTGGTTATATTGATCCTGGGTTCTTCCTAAGCATGGGGGCAGTATACAAACATGGGAAGTCCTCTTAACTGTGCAAGATGTTTGCCTGACAGAACTCTTGGCTGAGGCAGCCAACAAGCAGTCAAGGTTGACTTAGACAGTTTTTGAGTAATACTGCTTGTAACATTATGGCATGATCACTACAGCCCAGCTTAAAGATAATTCTGAGGGTGGAAGATGAAGTCACAAACTTTTCTGATGAAAGGAAATTGGCATTTATGTTCTAAGCGGAACTAGGTATTGCTTTTTTCATTTTAAAAAAATTCTCCTAGTGTTTCTACAAAAGCTAGGTCATGTAAGTCAGTGGTCAATGAAGGGGCTATTTTTGCTCCTTCGCCTGGGAACATTTGGCAGTGTCTGAAAACATTTTTGATTGTTACATTAGTGAGAGTTGTTACTGGCATCTCCTGGGTAGAGGCCAGTATGTTGCTAAGCATCCTATAATGCATAGTACT
>CM053400.1:48910060-48973055 GCA_028644305.1 Xerus rutilus
AAAAAAATTCTCCTAGTGTTTCTACAAAAGCTAGGTCATGTAAGTCAGTGGTCAATGAAGGGGCTATTTTTGCTCCTTCGCCTGGGAACATTTGGCAGTGTCTGAAAACATTTTTGATTGTTACATTAGTGAGAGTTGTTACTGGCATCTCCTGGGTAGAGGCCAGTATGTTGCTAAGCATCCTATAATGCATAGTACTACTCCCCATAAAAAAGAATAATCTGGCCCCAAATGTCAGTAGCACTGAGGTTGAGAATCCCTGATAGATGGAATATACTGATAATGAGTTGAAGATTGCAAATCAGGTGAAGTATGCATTCATGGACCCATCAAGCTAAAGGTACTGGTCGGTACCACAAATTAAACCATACCCAAAAGGAGTTTCTTCCAGGCTGCAAGAAAGGCCTTTGCTTCTCAGGGAGCTGGTGTGGAACAGACCTAAATTTTAAAATGGCTCTGTTTGGCTTGGATTGTCACCTGCAGGCAGCTGAGGTACTGGTCCAAGCTTATAGTTTCAGTTTCCATGGGATCCAAGATGACTTCCTTTGTCCATTCAAATTTTTATTCATTCAGCAACACTTAAAAACAGAAGCCCAAGTCCAGTGCTATGGGAAATAAAAAGGAAAAGCCAAAGTGTCTGTCCTAAAGAAGCTTAGAAGACAGTAATGTGATTAAGAATTCAGATGTGGTGACTGGGTTGTGGCTCAGTGGTAGCGTGCTTGTCTTGCATGTGTGAGGCACTGGGTTTGATCCTCGGCACCACATTAAAATAAAAATAAACGTATTGTGTCTACAACTAAAAAAAAATTAAAAAAAAAAGAATTCAGATGTGGATCTGTGTTGCCTGGGCTTAAAGCCTGGCTTTGCTGCTTCTGCTTTTATTTTATTGTTTTTTTTTTTTTTTTTTTTGCACTGGGGATGGAACACAGGGCCTCATACATGCTAGGCAAGTGCTACCACCCAAGTACACCCCCAGTCAGACACTTATAAGTGTATGTGATTCATTTTAGGATGGGGTTAAAAATGTCTACCTCATATAATTTGTGATGGTTAAAATGTTGATAAGCATAGAGTGTTTAGAACAATATCTAGCTCAAGAAAATTTCAGTTGTTTTTATAGCAAAAATTTTAGAAATGAGAATTCAAATTTTTGTTATTTCTGCTACTCCTACTGCTATGGAATCTTGGGACTGTATGTATTTTCTAGTCCAGAGTTTTCAAATATGACTAGTACTAGATTGCTTTTCTCAATAAAACCTTGGCAAGTAGAGGAATGGCTAATGTGTGCCAAGATGTGATGCTCTGTGAGGGAGTTCAGAGGAGGCGGAGACAGACCTTCTGGCTTAGATAGCTTGAGCTTGGTCTTGAAGGCCAAATAGGATTTCAGCATTCAGAGAAAGTTGGAAAGAGTATTTTTAGAGGAAGAAATAGAATGATAAAGAGATGGAGGAAAGAGCATGGAATCTTTACCCAGGTTGTAATAAAATACCTTTGGTTGTAAGAAATAGCCTGTTTTCAAATATCTTCCTTAAAACCAAAGGCATTATTATAAAGTCTCAGAGCAAATTCTGGGTCCTGGGGCAGAAGGCAAGACCCAGCCTTACATGGACCTGGAACTCCAGACTGGGAGCCTACCATCTCTCTCCAGTGCTTCATGGTTCCTGTTTTCCCTTTCCTGTACATTTGTTTTGTTCTTTGTCCTCTCTCTGCAGACCAGCTTTCCTGTCTTCTCTGTGTACGTGGCTTCCTCAAAGGTCCCAAATTTACATGGGACTGTTTCAAGCCACATGTTCTCATGGATCATCTGTTTCTGAATCCTAAATTCTAAATTCCAGGAGGAAAGAATCCAGTTGTCGTATAGGTTTTCTTTATATATTTCTCACACTATAACTAAAGCCAGAGCAGGGCATGTGAGGAGCCCGTCTTGTGGTGTCAACATGGTTGGCAAATTCTTCCTCGAAGATGAAAAATGAACAAAACTTCCCCTCAAGTGGCTCCTTTGCCCACATGCATGTGACTATAGTAAAGTTTGAGGCAAATACAATGGGCAGGAAATAAGTAGGTTGATGAAGACTTTCCTGAAGTGGGACAGCAGCCCTGGCCTTGAAGTATAGGCAAGATGGGATGAGGGAGGACATCTCAAACTAGAAGCTGGGGAGAACAGAATGTATAACAGCAAGCAGTTAAGTACTTATATATGCCAGCACTTCATTTATTTAGATGACAAATATTTATTGAGGGCCTAATATGGAGGACAATATGTTTATGGATGAAGAGATAAAATTAGAATAATTAATTGCTTCCCCAAGGTCATAGAACATGGGAATATGAACCATGACTATCATGTTTCTAACTCATCATTTTTTTTCCCTCTATTATTTCCTTTATGCCTTCTCTAGTAGATTCTACAAGGTCAAAAATGACCTACAGCAAGGTTGTTAAGCTCATGCTTTTTAATTTTTTTTCTTTCTAAATAGAGAACTTTTGAAATTGTTCACTGTCCTTACTTCCTAAAGTGAAAACAGGCATCGAATATCTACAACTCTATGACAATTTATGTGTAGGTGTATGTTTGTTTTAGAGGAAGTGTTTGGTCAGATGATTTTTAGGATCTGTTCTAATTCTTAACATTTTGTATTGGGACTTGTTCTCTCATTTCAGAAATGCTGACAACCAGTTAGACTTAATTTATCCCAGAATTATTTCTCACAGGAAAAATTTTAGAGCAGTCTAAAATATCCCCAAATAGTTTGGTTCAGAAAATTATGATGTGCTGCTAGGCTATTGTTTTTTAAATGGCCATTAAAAATAATTTAAGGAGCCGGGCGAGGTGGCTCAAGCCTTTAATCCCAGCACTTAGGGAGGCTGAGACAGGAGAATTGCAAGTTCAAAGCCAGCCTCAGCAACAGCGAGGTGTTAAGCAACTCAGTGAGACCCTGTCTCTACATAAAACACAAAATAGGGCTGGGGATGTGGCTCAGTGGTCTAGTACCCCTGAGTTCAATCCCCAGTACCAAAAAAAAAAAAACAAAAAAAAAACTTAAGGAATTTGTAATATAATGGGAATATCTTCAAAATACAAAATTGGTGGAATAAAATTCCACTATGTACATTAACTCAAACAACCTATACACACACACACACATATATGCACACATGAAAATCATTATAAAGATACATACCAGTCCAAAATGAAGGAACTAGGTCAAAGTATTATAAAAGTATCTTTGGGTAGTAGAATACCACTGATTAAAATTTTGGGGGGGATTGAGGATGTGGCTCAGTGGTAGAGTCCCTCCCTACCATGTGCAAGACTCTGGTTTTAATCCCTAGCACTGAAAAAAGAAGAAAAAAAATAAGTGTTTTGTTAAATTTTCAATAGTGAATTTGTATTTCACACTTATAATTTTATGTAACTATATTTTTTTCTAGAGCTACTTTTATAACTGAGATTTTTATTGAAATAATTATAGATTCACTTATAGTTGTGAAAAATGGCCCATTTCTTCTGTGGTATTATTTTGCAAAATTGTAGTGTAATATCGCATCCATGATAGTGACATTGATTCATTCCACCTCAGGTTCCCCTAGTTTTATTTCTTCAAGTGTATGTCTGTGTTACCTATTTTATCACTTCTGAGGATTCTGAAATGCACCACTGCAATCAAGAAACCAAACAATTTCAAAATCACAAGGAATCTTCATGTTGATTGGCTCTTAACCCCACTGTGTAGGGAATTTACTTTTTTTTTTCTTCTGAAGGTAAAATTTTAGAACTCTAGAGTTGCAAGGACATAGTAGTCACCCAGAATGTGAGAATTTTAAAGGGGAATTGGGAAGGGTTCTATGCTGATCCATCGTTCCCAGACTTTTCATCAATTTGAGCTCTTTCCACCCTTCATCCTCAGATGCTTCTGCCTTAGCAATGCAAATCTGGAGTTAGGTATTTCCTCTGGAAATCCTAATGATATCCTCTCAGTCTGTGTCTGGTGCTACTTCTCTTGCTCTGCTTATACTCTTTATTTTCCTCATTCTGGCACTTTTCTTGTTTTGTAATAGCTTGTAGATTATCAGTAAATTCTAGATGAGTGATGAGCATCAGCCCTTTCCCAGCTTCTGAAAAGCCTGCAGTTGCCAGTTTCCTTCATCTCTCACCCTTTGTATGGCTTTTGATTCTGCCTGCACTTCAAGCACAGCATTTATGTGGCAGGCACTCACTTATTTTGCCTGTGCAACTACTTACCCAGTCCATAAATTCCAGCCCTTTACCCGCTGGTGCTTCCACCAGGGTGACTAACATCTTCTGAGCTTATTTCTCTTTTCTTCCTCTATTTATAAAAGTAAGAAGGCAATGATGAAAACTATCGGTACTTATGAGCCCAGCACTGTGCTGTGTGCTTGACATGTATTACCTTTTTAATAAAGTGTTTTCAGGTTATGTTTTACTATCCTCTTTTTTAAAATGAGAAAACCCAGGCTTTAAAAAAAAAATAGAAGAAAAATTAAAAAGGTGAAGAACTTGTTTAGGATCATGTAGCCAGGTAAGTGTTAGAGCAAGATTCTAATCTTCTAATCCAGGATTGTCTATTACAAGGCCCATTTTTCTGACCAGTCCGTAAGAAGGATCTGAGCCTCTAAGGGACTGTTTCAACTCCATGGTTCTTCTAAGTCTCAGCACTGTCTCTAGGAACCTGTATCCAGGTCTAGTCCCTTTAAACCTTTGGTCAGGCAGCTCTGGACTTTAGAAGACAGCCATTCTATGACTGCACGAGAAAAATGGTCTTTTGATGTTCAGTGGAAATCTTTACTTCACTTAGTGAAATATCTACATGAGTTGTAGTTTTGGCCCGTGGTGCAATATAAATTCCTTTGAATCTGTGGATCCTGCCTGGCATAGCTAAAAGGGATTTTTTCTGGTTTTACCTATTTATTTTACAGATGAGGAAATTTGAGTGCAAAGAGAGCAGCCCTGTTCAACTTACCATCCTTGAGTTACTTGAAATGTTATCTTGTCATTCTGGCTTACCTTTCTCTTTCTAGCTCTTCCAGTCTTTCCTCGTGAGATGGGTTTTTTTGACCTTTCATTGCCCCAGTCATTTCTCCTTATGGTCAGTCTCCAGCTGGCCTGTGTCCCTCTTGTTTTTGGAACTGACCACAATATTCCAAATTTGTGTTGATTGCCTGGAGTTCCTACAGTTTAATTCTGCAATTAATTATGAGACCCTACTATATGCCAGGGACTCTTGTAACCCAGTCATGTTTTGCTTATTTCCATCCTCTGTCCACACTATGTTTATGATACTATGGGTTTTTATACATGTAACAAAAGCAATTATAACTGTAGTGTCAACAGATGAAAGCTGTTTTCCTAATCTGGGATGAAAGCTCCACTCTGTGAAGTAGCAAGGCTTCCAAGCTGCTTCTCTCTTGCTGCTTTTTTATCCTTGGTTGTTGCTTGCTTTCTTTCTTTTTGTTTTTCTTTCTTTCTTTTTTTTTTTGGTACCAGGGCTTGAACTCAAGGGTACTCAACTACTGAGTAATACCCCCAGCCTTAGTTTGTGTTTTATTTAGAGACAGGGTCTCACTGAGTTGCTTAGCGCCTCACCATTGCTGAGGCTGGCTTTGAACTCGTGATTCTCCTGCCTCAGCCTCCCAAAGTACTAGGATTAGAGGCATGTGTTACCATGCCCAGCTGGGTGTTACTTTCTTTACCATTATCTAAGAGAGCCAACCAGTGCAGCTTTTTCCTAGCTAATGTGAAGGCAAAGTGGATGGGCACCTCATCTCTTCTCAAGAAACAGCCTGGAAGTTGCACTCTTGCTTCCACATACACATCCCATTGGTCAGAATTTAATCTCATGGCCACACCTACCTGAAGGGGATCTGGGAAATGTAGTCTTTTATTGTAGGAGGCTGTGTCATCAATTAACATATTCTTAAGAAAAAGGGACAATGGATTTTGGTTGGCAAATAGCAGCCTATTCCATACCCTGCCTGTTTCAGCTCCAGGAAAGCAGGCCCTGGTTGGTACTCTGTGACCACTGGCTTCCCCAGTTTATGACGAACCATTTCTAGGAAAGATGACAAAGCAGGACCTTCTAGAAATTCTCAGAACTCCATGAGGGTCTGAAATTCAAAATCTTTGGTGAGGAGACCACAATGGTAAAATGTATTTAGGGCTACAATTTTGTTTGATGGGATTATTTAATATTTAAGATGCATTATCTTATTTGAGTTAGAGGAATCTTAGAGGCAGCAGGTATTATTATTAATTCCTAGTTTACAGACTAAATTTTCCAGAGAGATGAAGTCATCTCCCAAGGTCACACAGCGGATGCAGGATGAAGCAGCCACCTGTTTATCTAAGTACACTGAGACCTGAGGTCATTGCCCACTCACTTGGATAACATAAATCAGAGTTGCTCATTAACACTTCATAAAGCCCTCTCATGTGCCTCCATAATAATTAGAAACTTCCAATTATAACCGGAGCAGGAAGTGTTGTTTTAAATAGGTCATAAGCCCAAGTTGAAGGGACAGGCCTTACATCCTGTTTGCTGAGTATGAGCTCAGGTCAGACAAAGTGTTTGGTGACCAGATTAACAAAGGCCATTGTCCCTGTGCTCCATCTATCAGCAGTGCTCCTTTGGGCATTTTCTTTTACATGAGGAAACTGAGGCACAGACCTGTTAGAGTTACGTGTGATAGAGTTGGGATTTGGCTCCATGTTGGTCTGATGTCGAGCTGGAAATCTTAATCTGCCTGCTGTCTCATGTCCATTGCTCTGCTGGGGTGCACTTCCATTTCCTCCTGTTCTGGATTCTCCCACCACGTCCTGGGACTTGGTGCCTAGCCTGTTTTGCTGGCCTTGCTGCACCTAGTTAGAGATTATAGGCTGTCATTGTTCAAAGACGTTTCTAGGCTCTTATTTGCTTAGAGCCTGCTTAAAAAAATTTTTTTTCTTATTAGTATGAAGGGTAGATTATGCGTACAAATCAACACTGGGGTACTCTATGAGGAAAACATGTCTATATGGTAAACTGCTTTCCAACTTAAACCAGGATATGTAGACCTCAAGGGGCGCTGGACCCATAGATATGTTACAGAGTTATCTGGGGAGCTGGTAGTGGGGAAGCTACCCTTTCTGAATGAGTAGCATTTACAATGGGATCTGCTGGAGGATAAGAAGGAATCAGTCATGCAGAGAGCCAGGAAGCAGTTCTTAGAAGGAGGGACAGCAAAAACAAATGCCCTGGTGGAGAAATGAAAAAGAGACAAGGAATTAAACTAGCATCATGTTTGAGTCTTACACGTTTTAGAGTTTGTTTGTTACAGGAGGGGAGACAGAAGCTCATTGTCAGCAGTAACCTCCAGCCCCAAGAATCAATGGCTATTTTTGGACAAGCCTCAATGAAGCTAGGAGTAAGCGCCTTCAAGCTTGTCAGATTCTGCTTTGCTTGAACATCTTTGGAAGAGTGATAAACAGCATCCTTGATGAAGTGCTGTTCTCTTTCACTTCATTAAATTCACCTTTGGATGTGGTTAAATCAACAGAGTTCTTCTGGGACCTCCCAGGGGCTTTGGATGTAAGAAAGCAGTGAAATTTTTTGATATTAACATTGCTTTATAAAATTATTTACATCATTCTTTTCTCTCAAAATCCCTTTCAGGCATTTAATGGGATGGAAGTTAGATGGTTACATCAGAATCACAACCTAGAATTTATAAAAAAAAATTGGAGGGTGCTCAGAGGGTGTTCTGTTGACTGAGGAGTTGAGCTATTCTGAAAACAATGGCAGATTCTTTTATTTACAGTGGCTACAGCCTCACAGATGTGCATCAACTGGCTACAGTCCATCAATAACTAAGCAGATTTGAACATTGTTCCAATTTGGGCCCTTGCGTTCTTAATCTAATGTTAATTCAGCTGTTCATATTAAGAATTTTAACATACCAAGGGGTTCTTTTTAAAAAGCAAACAAAAAAGAACACAAGTTCAACAATTAATTGTGGGAATCTGAAAGTACATTCTGGACTTGTTACTTGTCCAGGCTCAGCAGAGATCCTTTTGATGTACCTCCAATTACAATAGAAATAACAGCTTGGAGAAATGAGTAGACTCTTAGGTAGAAAACTGAAGCAAGAGCCTTATCTTCTAACTGTATTGTGCTTTGCTGTTGCTGTGAATAAAAACCATCAGTACCTTATTTTTAGTTTATAAAGTGCTTCCACAGACATTGTTTTGCTTCATGTTTACAACTGCTTTATGAGCTGGGTATAGTTATCTTCATTTTATGGCTGAGGAGACTGAGGCTCAAAAGCATTAAGTGACTTTCCCAGGGTCACAACATAACTAGCAGAGTCAAAACCGGCACTCCCACCTGGTTATTGTGCTAGTAGTTGGAACTCCTGAAAGATACAGTAGCTTTAAAAAGCATCAGGGCCATCTTTAGAAAATCAACTTAGAGTTGTTTTCTCCATGGGTATTGTTTTAAACTTTTGAGAAAATAACTGTAAATTATGCTCCATCCTAACCTTAATAGTGCTTTTCCTAATGTCCTTGGCACTATTTTGTTAGTTTCCCCAAATTTTAGTGTTTATATTATATTGTGTTTAATTATATCATGTTCAAGGCAGGGCCTGGAAATTCATCATTATGGATTTTGTTTGCATGACCTTTTTGAAAAATAAGAAGCATAGACATGAATAAAAATAAATAAAATTATGCAAAGTAACCAAGGTTTCAGCTATATCTATATCTGGTTTATCCATTATAAGGAGTGTTAAAGATAAATTCTGAATCTCTCAGACTAGACACTTGAGAAGAAGATGACAATTTTATTGTTAATGTACCCATTTCTGTTTTGGAAAGGGTGATAACAAAACTGTGTCAAAGGAAAAGGGAGATTTACATGAGATTATGCTTGCAAAATTTTCTATAGATGTGAAAACTGCAAATATACGATATAAACATGTTTGACATAAGAACTAGAAGAATACAGACTACGTAGGCTAGGGATATAGCTCAGTTGGTAGAGTGCCTGCTTCACATGCACAAGGCCCTTGGTTCAATTCCCAGCACCACCAAAAGAGAGAATACAAACTATAAGACCAGTAAGCTGGGCAGTCTCTTGTGAGATGGTGAATCACGTGAGGTCTTTTAGAAAGGCATTTCCTGGGATGATGCATACAACATGCAGAATTGTTGTTGGAGAAGAGATAGCAAAAATACTTTTTTTTGGTGTTTATAGATGCATATGACAGTAGGGTGTATTTTGACATATTTACATACATGGAGTGCAACCCATTCCAATTTTGACCCCATTGTTGTGGTTGTACGTGATGTGGAGTTATACTGGTCGTGTATTCATGTATGAGCATAGGAAAGTTATATCTGATTCATTCTACTGTCTTTCCTATTCCCATCCACCCTCTCTTCCCTTCATTCTCCCTTGTCTAATCTAATGAATTTCTATACTTCCTCTCCCTATCCTCTTTTGTTATGGGCTAGCATCAGAGAGAACATTCAGCCTTTGGGTTTTTGGGACTGGCTTATTTCATTTAGCATGATAGTTTCTAGTTCCATCCATTTCCCAGCAAATGCCATAATTTCTTTCTTCTTTATGGCTGAGTAATATTCCATTGTGTATATATACACCCCATTTTCTTTATCCACTCATCTGTTGAAGTGCACCTAGATTGGTTCCATAGCTTAGCTATTGTGAATTGAGCTGCTATAAACATTGATGTGGCTGTGTCACTCTAGTATGCTGTTTTTAAGTCCTTTGGGTATAGAACGAGGAGGGGGATAGCTGGTTCAAATGTTGGTTCCATTCCAAGTTTTCTAAAGAATCTCCATACTGCTTTCCAGATTGTTCGCACCAATTTGCAGTCCCACCAGCAATGTATGAGTGAACTTTTCCCCCACATCCTTCCCAACATTTATTGTAACTTGTATTCTTGATAATTGGCTGGAGTGACTTTGAAAATCTATACTCCAATAAAATGGAAAATCATGAAGACATCAACAGATTCCTGGAGACATATGACCTACCCAAACTGAAAGAGGAAGACAGAAAATTTAAACAGATCAATTTCAAGCAATAAAATTGAAGATGCCATCAAAAGCCTGCAAAGAAAAGCCCAGGACCAGATGGATTCTCAGTCAAGTTCTACCAGACCTTCAAAGAAGAACTTACATCGACACTCCTCAAATTATTTCATAAAATAGAAAAGGAGGGAACCCTTCCAAACCCATTGTATGAAGCTAGTATCACCCTTATACCAAAACTGTACAAAGACACATCAAGGAAAGAAAACTTCAGACCAATATCCCTCATGAATATACATGCAAAAATTCTTAATAAAATCCTGGCAAACTGCATACCAAAACATATTAAAAGGATAGTGCATTATGATCAAGTGGGGTTTGTTCCAGAGATGTTAGTTTAACACACAGAAATTAATAAACGTAATTCATCACATCAATAGACTTAAAGGCAAGAATCATACGATCATCTTGATAGATGCAGAAAAAGCATTTGACAAAATTCAGCACCTCTTCATATTCAAAACACTAGAAAAACTAGGGATAGTAGGAACATACTTCAACATTGTAAAAGCTATCTATGCTAAACTCAAGGCCAACGTCATTCTAAATGGAGAAAAATTGAAAGCATTCCCTCTGGAAACTGGAAGGAGACAGGGATGCCCTCTTTCACCACTTCTATTCAACATAGTCCTTGAAACCCTAGCCAGAGCAATTAGACAAAAGGAAGAAATTAAAGGGATATGAATAGGAAAAGAAGAACAAAAATACTCAAGGCAGCCGAGGATACCTAGGAAAGGTGTGAGCACTTCCAGAAGAAGGGAGAGAACAAGCTCTTGGGAGGATTGCAAGTCCTTCCCTCAGACTGGAACAAGGGGATGGTGGACGGAAGGGCCCCTAAACTTTCTAAGAAATGGTACAATCTAATTCACATCTCAACAGTAGCCCTCTGGAGATGATTAAAAGGATCATCAGAACATTTAGGAGGCTAGAGATACAAATGTCCAGAACTAGGGTTCTGTCTGGTAGTGGACATGTAGAAAGGTGAACTGGATTTGATTTTTTTCCCCCCCTGTGGGAACAGGGATGGGAGTTGGGGAAGAAACAAGGTGACTCAGCTTTCTTTGTATCCACCCATTACCCAGTAGCCTCCCGTGCCAAAGAGTCACTGTCTCCACTAGGGCCTGTGTGGCCGGTCAACCAGAAAGGCTTTCAGTTCTTGAACAGATTCTTCCCTATGCATCACTCCCAGCCCTGAGTTGCTAATGCCCGTGGGGCTTCTTTATTCACAGAACCTGTCGACAAATGATTGCTTTTTTTCTGTATGTTCACACTCTTCATGCAGAGCTGATTATTTTAACCCAGGAGGAAAGACCTGTCTTCAGGCCAACCAGAGGTGTAGTGTTCAGGAGTTCAACTAGAAGTGATAAATCTTCCCGTATATATGGCATATAAGCATCGAAGAAGCGTGTCCTTCTTTTACTATAATAATGGTGGTGGTAAGAATGACTGGAACTAAATTTGAAGGCCTATTCTATATAGCTTGAGACTTCCTATCACCTACAAGACAAGATTCACATTTTCTTTTTAAATTTTTTTTTGTATTTGTAGATGGACAGCATGCCTTTATTTTATTTGTTTATTTTTATGTGGTGCTGAGGATAGAACCCAGTGCCTCACACATGCGAGGCAAGTGCTCTGCCGCAGACCTATAGCCCTAGCCCCAGATTCACGTTTTCTTAAAGGGATACAGAAGCATTCTATAACATGGTCCTTGTCTACACTACCATCCTTAGCACACTGCTCTGTACACAGTATTGCCGACCAGATTATAGTCCAGAGCATACAGCCAAACAAAAATCAAAACCAAAACAAAACCTACAGTGTTTATTGAGCCAGACACTCTGGGAGATATTGGCCAAATGAAGCTATTCTTTTATGGAACTTATTTTCTAGTATGTGAAAATGGTGGGAGATCAGAATAAATTTAGTATCATCAAGGAAAGTAAACAAGTACGAGGAGATTGGGAGTGCTACTTTCCATTTGGAGATTTGAAAAGCCTGTGGAAGAAATACTTTAAGTAGAGACCTACCTGTAGGGAGTGAGGAAGTGAACATGTGGATGATGAGCAGTTCAAGTGTAAGTGCAAAGGTCCTGAGGCAAGTGCATATTGAATAGAGGAATAGTGTGGCTGCAGCAGAGAGGGAATGAGGCAGAGGAGATAAGGCCAAGGAATCCAAGTCCTATAATGCCTCAAAGACTATAGTTAAGAACTTTTATGAGATGGGAAACCACAGAGCAATATCCTCAGCCTTCTAAATTAAAGTGTGCATAAATAGGAAGGAGAAATACAGTAGAAACAGAAAGCCAGGACCCTGTTACTCAGCTCTTACAAGTATCCCCTCATGACTAGTCTCCTGTGTTCTGTACATATGCCTGCCCCTCTAGATTATCGTGAATAGTAGATCTCAGTCATAATATAATTTCATCCTTAAGTATTTCAACCTGTCTCTAAAATATGAGAGCTTATTTTGAAAACATCACCACAATATCCTTATCCCATTTAAAATATCAGTTGTTCTTTTTTTTTTTAATTTTTTTTAGTTGTAGATGGATACAATATCTTTATTTTATTTTTATATGGTGCTGAGGATTGAACCCGGAGCCTCACACATGCAAGGCAAGCGCTCTACCACTGAGCCACAATCCCAGCCCCATCAGTTGTTCTTAATATCATCCAACATCCAGTCTGCTTAAAATTTCCCAATTCTTACAAGTAGGAGTCTTGGGGCTGGGGATGTAGCTCAGTGGTAGAGCACTTGCCTAGCATATGTGAGGCACTGGGTTCAATCCTCAGCACCACATAAAAATAAATAAATAAAATAAAGGTCCATCAACAATTACAACTAAAAAATGTTTTTTAAAAAAAGTAGGAGTCTTATCTTTTCCTTTTTAGAGTTTGTTTGAGCCAGGATCCAAATAATGCATTGAAGTTGATTGACATGTCTCTAAGTCTTTTAATCTTTTGATTTCCTTTCCTTCTTTGTCCTCTTGCAATCTACGTTCATACTGTAAATTTTCCTGAAGTTTGGATTTTGCTGATTGCATCCTGTGGTAGCATTTAACCTATTCCTCAGCCTTCTGTGTTCCTGGTAGTTAGATTTAGAGACTTGATCAGATGTTTTTTTGGATTAGATTATTTTTGTAAAACTGTCTCATAGGTTGTGTTTCTATGTACAGTGTATGATTGTTACTGTTTTTGTGATGGTTGCCTAGTTCCATTATTTTATTAGAGGTTGAAAATGGTAAGTTCTATCATTTCCTTTTTTGTTAGCTGGAATACTTCTAGGAGGAAAAAAATTTCCCTCATCAGATGTTTGGCTGCCTTCAAATATAGTTTATAAAACAGGCAGGAAAAAGGCTTGCATTTTTTCCTTTACCAGTTTAAAAAAAAATTAAAAAGGGTTCCCAAGCCTTCACCAGTGTGATTAATAAACTTTCTTGCTCATATCTTAAACATAAAATTTATGTTTTGACCCACGGCAGTGATTGTTTTTACTGGAGCTCAAATGGACCAATCTTTGGCTTGCTTGTGAGACTCTCTTCTATTTGCTATCCACTTTTTTTTTTTTTTTTTTTTTTAGTACTGGGGATTGTTCTGTACATATGCCTGCCCCTCTAGATTATCGTGAATAGTAGATCTCAGTCATAATATAATTTCATCCTTAAGTATTTAAGGATGCTGTACCACTGAGCCACATCCCCAGCCCTTCTTGTTCTTGTTCTTCTTCTTTTTTTTTTTTTTGAGACAAGGTCTTGCTAAATTCTCAGGCTGGCTTGGAACTTGCAACCCTCCTGCCTTAATCTCCCAATTCACAGCAATCTTGCCTTCTAGGAGCTTATGGGAAAGATGCTTATTTTTAAAGACTAAAACAAGGGCAACTGGGCAGTGGCCAGTCATTGGTGGTCGCTTGAGATTAATGCCAAGTACAGAGAAGGGAGACAGAAGGAATTACAGCTGGCCAACCTGTTATATAATAACCCTGATCAGGGTTTCCAGGGCAGAAACCACGATGGAGACCAGAAGCAAACTACAATGGAGATTTGAATGCTTTTGTTCTACAGATGATGCCACCTTCAGCAGCAGCTAAAAGTACAACTCCATGTTCAGTTTAGTGGGGCTCCTACCAGTACTTGACCTGTGGTAAATTGCATAGATCACAATTTGATATTCACACTGGAGTCTGTGAATCATGGGGTCAGCCAGTGTTGGGACTTAGAGAGCAGGAAAATTCATCACTTATTTTACAGAGGAAAAGACTTTTCCCAGAGATGGAAAGCCATTTGCTTAAGAGCACACTAGTATATGAAATTTGAACTCCGTGGGTAATCCTTATGTTTCAGATAATGCGGATTCTCAAATACCTGGATTCATGGTTGGGAGGGAGTAGGCGGAATTTGGAAGTGTGCTGGTGGGAGGGCTGATGGCTGCTCTCTCTTGCTGCTCCCATAGGCCTCTGTGGGTCCAGCCTTCCACTCTTATCAGATCAGAAACAGTGGCTGCCAAGGGAAGAGCTGGTCAGCCCCAGGATGAGCCATTTCTGTTATTTGACTCATACTGGGCAAGGGCTTCCTAGGTCCTTGCAGAACTGCAGCCATCCATCCATATGCTCTTGATGACTGCAGTGAGAACTTTGTTCTCTGTCAAACAGGAGAGATGATGAACAGTAAAAGGGCAGGGGATTTAGAGCCAGACAGACCTGGATCATTTTCTGATCCTGTTGTTTGTTAGATATGTGACCTTTATCTAACTATTTAACTTTACTGAGCCTCAATTTCCTCCTCCATGGAATGGGCATGAGAATATCCACCATAGCAGTTGTTATAAGAATTAAACTTGATAATCTATATGCAAGCAATTGGCAGGTAAAAGTTCTCAGCAAATGGAAGCCCCCTGTAGTCCTCCCCCGACCCCACCTGGCTCCATTTAGGGCTGACTGGCCTTGGTAAGGGTTGTGACTTTGTTATTGTACTTCCCTGTTCATCAGAAGCGGACACCCTCAGAGATTCTGATTTGGAAAAAAAAAAAAAGTCTAGAAATTTGCATTATTCAGTCAGCACCTAGGCAGTGCCCTGGATGCATCAGAGAAACTGTCAGGAGTCAGACCTGATGCCTAAGCCCAGGAACCCCTTATACCTCTGTTTGTAGGCTGGTCGCTTGGACAGGTTATATAACCTCTCTGAGCCTGATTTCTGCACTTGTAAAGTGGGACTGACGTGGCTTTTGTTGCAGGGTCCTTGCAAGGGTAGAATGAGACTGTATGCGTGAAACATCTCCCTTGGACCTAGTACATAAGTGGAGTCCAGGAAAGCTTAGTTTCTCCCAGTGCTACCTACTGTCTTTGATCCTGTACAGTTATGCTATATACAAATGGGCTTGTTGCAGACATGGAGAGGGGACTGATATCAGACAATGAAGGGCTGCATCGCCCTCTTTTGATTTGTGCAAAGGTTCTGTATAAACCCCACTTCCTTCTTTTAAAGAAGGAAAACAAATCTTTAAAACACATCTGCCCACCCACTCTTAACCATTCTTTCGGTTTTGCAGAGGGCACATTGTGCTTAATGGAAAGCCACCTGCTTTCAGGCATGCCTATCATCCCCCTTTAACGGAGATACTCTTTTTTGTGGTTGTCAATGATTGTCTCTCTCTGAAATCTCAGAGCCTGTGAGCTCTGATCACGCTACTTGGGATCTAAAAGGCACCAAAGGAGACCAGATCCTGCTCATGATTTATTGGCTCTTTCGGTCATAGTCTTCTCAAAGAAAGACAGCTGAGACCCTGGGTTTGTTAGTACTGATGTGCTTTTCTACCTTAAAGGGACTTGACAGTTTTATGAAATCTGTAGGATTGTTCTTTGGGGGAAGATGGAGAGCACATTCTCAGTCTGGTTCTTTGGGCTCTTGTTCTTTCCCCCTCCTGTGCTTTGCTGCCCCTCTGGAAGGTTTGTGCATGTGGCTGACGAATCTGAGATCAAAGCCTGAGCAGCTTCTGACCCTAAAGACTGTGCCTGTGGAGAGGGTGGGATGGGGTGACAAGAAAAGACTAATTTAGAAAAGAGCATCTTGAGCTGCCTCCTCCCACATCTCTTTGTGAGTCTGCTTGAGGGACCATGATCATAGCTGGACTGTGGTTTCTCTCTCCTGTCTATTAAAGTCTTAGCAGGTAGTTTTCATTAATTTGTTCCCTCCTGGCAACCGATGCTTAGTATTTTTCCCCTGCTGGAGGTCTGGTCTTAAAAATATCCTTAGATCATGCACAGAGCAGACATGAGGCCAGGGTCTGCTTTTCTGCTCTCCAGGAGACTATTCAGGCTTGTTTATTTCCCTTTCTGTTTTAAGCATTTTGCAACTACTAGGAAGCAACAAAATATCCTGAGAACACAGGGTTGGATGGTGTGCATCGTTTTTGGTGTTGGGTGCTGAATGTTTGGGTCTTCTCCCCTCCCCAGATGTGTGTATTATAACTTAATCCCCATTATAATGGTGTTTGGAGGGCAGAGCCATCATGAGTGGGATTAGTGTCCTTGAAAAAGACTCCAGAGAACTTGCTTGTCCCTCTACCATGTGAGGTCACAGAGAAGAGGCACTATATAGAACCAGAAAATGGGCCTTGTCAGACTCCGAGCCGCTGCCACCTTGGTCTTAGGCTTCGTCACCTCTAGAACTGTGAGAAGCACATTCTGTTGTTTATTAGCCACATGGTTTGTGGTGTTTTGTTATAGCAGCCCAAACAGATTGACAGGTCTTCGGTTTGTTCATCTGTAAAAAGGACAGTAATACTTACCTGTCAGCATGATTGTGAGGACCAAGTAAGATGATGGATGTGGGCTTGTCGTCCAGTTCCCAGTCATCAGAAGGTGGTTAATAAATGACGGCCACTGCTGTTAGCACCTAGCTGCAGCTCAATGCCATTCATCATATGTATGTATGAAAATTTCACAAACCAATTATTTTGTACAATTGGTACACATTAATAATTATAGTTGAAAAAAGTGAGTTGGAGCCCTTGTTTTCTTGACAGATTTAATTCAGTTCAGTTAAGTGTCCCTTTTTTGATTGTTTACCTTGGTATGTGTTGTGCTGGGTGCTTGATACATATATAAATTAGGTACTGTCTTCTTACTAAGCTTTTTTTTGCTCATTCTCAATTAATTTTGTCTTCCGAATTTCAACAAAAGTATTCCCTCCCACACCTTTTCCAATAATTCTAATGCCTTCATCTATTTGAAGGTGAATTTGGCCTTCAAGTCAAACTAAGCTAGCTGCTCTGGCTGTCTTTCTCACTGAATTATGCTCCAATAGTCCTGATAAGATTGGCTGGGCTTCACTGTAAATCATGACAGTGGGTCCAAGGACCATTCACCTTCCCAGTCTTACCTCTCACCCTTCTCCGACACTCCATGTACTCCCAGTTCTGTGAGGAAGCACCCTGATATCTTGGCTCCAGTGTGCACCATAGTCACCACCTTACACACATGCTCTTCATCCCAGGACAGCCCCCCTTGTTCCTCCTCTGTAGTGGGGACTGTAATGCCCATTCATCAGTGTTGGATGAGGATGGATGCATGCATATAAATCTTTGTCTCAAAAGCAGACAGAAGCATACAGGAAGTCCGTAGGAAATAGAAGAGACATTCTGGAATACGAATTGGCCACATGTCAAGTCAAGGCAGGAGCTGTCTTGAACTCAGGAAAGCCCTGGGTGTAACTGAATTTTCTATATGGTACTTATGGTGCCATTTCCGTTGCCGTGTGGGAGCCGCCTATAGAAGAGAGGTCATAAAATTCCTTCCTCCAGCCTTCTTATGGTGGTAATGGCCCCTCTGCGGCATGACTTTAGACTGTTCTGATGTTTGGGCAACTGGTTATACCAGGGAAGCAATCAGTTATCTGTCTTCTCAGCAGCACCCAGTACTGGGCTTAGCTGTCATTGGCACATTTCAGTTATCTTCATCTGAGTGAAGAAACTAGTATCAGAAAAATTTAATTTATCTGGCAGTGCTATGCCTAGAATTCAATTAAGGTCCTGATTCCCAATTAATGGACCTTCATGCCACGGTTGAGGCCATATCATTAATCTTGCTTTTATTTTAGGATTTCCACTGTCATGATTTACAGTGAAGCCCAGCCAATCTTGTCAGGACTATTGGAGCATAATTAAGTGAGAAAGACAGCCAGAGCAGCTAGTTAACA
Organism: Xerus rutilus; assembly: GCA_028644305.1. Taxonomy (NCBI): domain Eukaryota; kingdom Metazoa; phylum Chordata; class Mammalia; order Rodentia; family Sciuridae; genus Xerus; species Xerus rutilus. Next base: position 48,928,366 of record CM053400.1, read on the forward strand.
ATAAAATCAGGGAAGGACCCATTCTTTGCTTGGTAAGCTGGCCCCAGGCAGGATGGGGCCACATGGGAGGGTTCCCATCTGAGGATCCTATCCTGGATACCTGTTCTCTGTACTTTCTAGGCTAGTCTACCTAGCCTAGAACAAGCCCTGCTCACTGACTTTGAATTTACTTGGTAGTCAGTTTTTCCACACTGAGGGGACGCAGCCAGATGTTTGTGAGAATGTCTCCACAAACAGAAGCTAAGCCCACAAATAGTGGTGGTTTTTGTTGTTGTTTTTGTTTTTGGCCCTTGAGGTCAGTGAAACAAAGGAGTAATAGCTCCTCTTTGCACTCAGGGAGCAGATTTTTCTGTAAATGCTCACTGCTTTTTTTATTTTTTATTTTTGGTCTAGTCTTCGAACTCATTTTCAGAGTATTTCATTCCTTGTTTAGTTAGCTTTTAGGTGTGTCCTCCTTCACTGAGTCCTCTTAGCCTCACTGATTGTTCTCACTCTTGGCCTGACTTACTACAGAGACTGCTTGTCAGAAGTTCCAACTTGTACATTTATCTGGTAATTAGATGCTGAAGGACTGCCTTGAAATTTCCTTTGGGTACCCTGGGACAGAGTTCTAGCTTTTGAATCATACTCTAAAGGATATGCTATCGCTGGAGAAATCCACCTGTCTGAGGCAAACAGCTTCTTGGAAATTCACTGATACCCATTTTTTCTCTTTATTTCCTTCCTTCTTTCCTTCTTTCCTTCCTTTCTTCCTCTCTTCCTTCTTCCCTCCCTGCCTGCCTCTTTCTTTTTTCTTTTCCCTCCCTCCCTCCCTTCCTTCCTTCCTTCCATCCTTCCTTTCTTCTCTCCCCCCTCCATTGCTCCCTCCTCTTCTCCCCCTCCCTCTCCCTCTTCCTTTCTTTTTCTTTTATTTTGTTTATTTATTTTTATGTGGTGCTGAGGATCGAACTCAGTGCCTCACACATGCAAGGCAAGCACTCTGCCACTGAGCCACAATCTCAGCCCCTTTCTTTTTCTTTTATCATTTGTTATGTCAGTGTGAGGACCAAATCCTGTAGGCATACAGAGAGTTTGGTAAAAAGTTCATATTCCTTTAAGCCTTCTGGGATCTGAGGAACACTCACCTAGTTTTATCCCCTACCCCAACACCCTCTTCATCTTCCCAGTACCCCAAGGAAATAGTATGATGTCTCAGTTCCAGGGTGGACTGTAGCCTGTGCCTTGGCACATAACTTGCCATCTCAGAGCCTCTATCCATCCCCACAGGCTTAGTGGAGACCAGAACACCCACGTTTCAGTGTTGGGCGAGCTTAGCACAGTCCATAGTAGAGTTGTGATACTCAGTTATGATCCTTTTCATTTTTATGTATGTCCTTGATTGGTGTTTTATTGGCCTTTACTTGCTGTTCTGGCTTAGCCTAAAATGCTCTTCAGCCCATTTCCACCCAAACTGTAATTCAGCTATCACCTCTTCTATAAACCCCTCCTCCTTCCACTTTCTAGCAACCTGCACCCCACAGCCAAGTTGAAAACAAGCCCCTCTGAACTCCTACCCAGTTACATAGCTTTATAATACTTGTTGAGTCTAATAAACCAAAATCCTCTAATTATGATGAAGCTCCATGAAAGATGTTAGCAAAAAAAAGATAATGACTTTCACACTAATCTTAACTATTAAGTGGAAAAATTGTATGTCCTGAACTGTACAGTACAATCTTATTTCTGTATACATGGACACAGAGCATAAAATGTATGTGCTTGCATGTACACAAAAACAGGAAGGATAATGCCAGGAAATACAGTTGACAAAATGTCAACAGTGGGTTTTCAAGTAAAAAACTAGAATTTACATCTCTGTCTTGTACCTAATTTCTCCTTTCTCCTCTCCGCCCCTTAACCTCACAGTCCCTCTCTCTCTGTCTCACTCATACACATGCATATACACATGTACACATGTGTTCACACACAAATGAAGATTTTCCCAACTAGTTGTACTTCCAGCTCCAAAATGTTGGTCAATCCTCCCTCCAGCTCAGTGACATATGGTTATACATGAAGTTTTCACCCTGACTTTTCTCAAGTAACTGTGCCCAGGGTCATGGCAAAGTAGAAAGTAGTAGGGGACCAAGAACAATATTTTCTGGTGATTCATATGCTTGTTTTATCTTCCTTGTCTAGACTATAGTCAAGGTCATGGCAAAAGGGACCATAGGCTTTGGAGTTAGAGCAGTATTTATTTCTTTGCTCTGCCAGTGACTTGCAACCTGGGCGACTTGAGCCTCAGTTTCCTCGTGTACCTTTAGACATTCAGTGAGGCTGGGTTGACATCCAGAAAGGTGCATTTTTTTTAGCCTTTTGAATTTGTTGAGACTTATTTTATGCCCTTGGTATATGTAAGTAAGCATTTGATAAGAATGTATGTTCTTAAATTTTTGGTTGCAGTGTCTATGAATTTCAGTTAGGACTATGTAGTTGATACTTAATTATGGTTTGAAAGTGTGTCCTCTCCAAAATTAATGTTGCAAGTTAATCTCCACCGTGGTGGTGATACTAAGATGTGGAGCTCTGGGGGAAGTGATTAGGCCATGAAGGTCTGCCCTGGGGACTGGATTAATGTCTTATGGGAGGGCTTGGGGAGTGAGTGGTGCTTGTGTTCTCCTGCCACGTGAGGATACAGCATCCTTCCGTCTTTGCCTTTCTGTACCTTCTGCCATGTTAGGACCCCTAGACTGCACCATGGATGAAGAATGATGAGCCTTCACCTGCCACTGAACCTGTCAGTGATCTTGCACTTCCTAGCCTCCAGTTCTCTGAGAAATAAGTTTCTATTATTTATAAATTATCCAGTCTTGGGCCTTTTGTTCTGATGACACCATCAGACTAAGACAATATTATTGTTTGAGTAAGTCCATGTGCACTTACTAATGTTTTGTCTACTTGTTCTCTCAATTATTCAGAGTGGCTTTAAAATCTACATCTGTGTGAGCATGGATGCTTCTCTTTATTCCTGTTCTGTGCATTTCTGCTTCATGTATTTTTTTTTATTTTTGGTACCAGGGATTGAACTCAGGGACACTCGACCACTAAGCCACATCCCCAGCCCTATTTTGTGTTTTATGTAGAGACAGGGTCTCACTGGGTTGCTTAGCGCCTCACTGTTGCTGAGGCTGGCTTTGAACTTGCAATTCTCCTGTCTCAGCCCCACAAAGTGCTGGGATTACAGGCGTGTGCCACCGTGCCCAGCTGCTTCATTTATTTTGAAGCTGTGTTTTTAGGTACTACATATTTAGGTTGTTGTAGCTTGGGAGAAATTATTATTATGAAACATTTCTCTTTATCCCTAGAGTATTCTTTGTCTTGAAATTAATTTGTCCAATATAAATGTAGACATATCTGCTTTCTTTTATTTACCGTTTTGCATGCTTAATCTTTTCTTTTGCTTTTAGTGTCTACTGTCTATAACTTTATAATTAAAATGCCTCCCTTGTAGACAACATACAGTTTGTCTTGCTTTTTATCCAGTCTGACAATCTTTGCTTTTTAATAATAGTATTTAGTTCATTTACATTTAATTTAATTATTAGTATGGTTGGGGATAAATCTAATGTCTTGCTATTTGTTTCTGATTGTTTCTTCTATTTTTATTTCTCTTTTCTTCCTTTTCAGCCTTATTAGGATTAATCATAAATTTTTAATGTAAAGTTTTATTTGTTAACTTTTTGGCTATGTCTTTTTTTTTTGGTATGTAGTTGTTTTGTGGATTACAATGTACATTCTTTTACTAATCACTAGGTACTTAAAAGTAAAATTTATAACATAAAATTTGATTTACTCTCTTCCCATCTTTGATCCTGTTTTGACATATATTTTACATCTACATAATAACCTTACAATGCAGTGTTTCTATTTTTGCCTGAGAGTTGTCTTTGAAATAAGAATGAAGAAAGAAAATTGTTCTTTATATTTATCCATGTATTTACCATTTATATTCTGTTCATTCTTTCCTGTATATTGAAGTCTCCATCTGGAAATATTTTCCTTAAGCCAAAAGAACTGCAGCATTTCCTAGCTGGGCACAGTGGCACACACCTGTAATCCCAGCATTTTGGGAGGCTGAGACAGGAGAATCCTGAGTTCAAAGCCAGCCTCAGCAATGGTGAGGCACTAAGCAACTCAGTGAGACTCTGTCTCTACATAAAACACAAAATAGGGCTGGAGATGTGGCTCAGTGGTCGAGTGCCCCTGAGTTCAATCCCCAGTACCAAAAAAAACACAAAAACCAAAAAAAACTTTAGCATTTCTTGTAGTGCAGGCCAGCTACTAATGAATTCTCTCACTTTTGTTTATTTAAGGGATTTTTGCTTGTCCGTAAAATTCTTTGTTGATAGGTTTTTTTGTTTTCCCTGTCAGCACTCTAAACATCTCTTTGTATTGCTGTTTGACCTCCATCGCCTCTGATAAGAGTTTAGCCATCATTCACATTGTTGTTCCTTGGCATGTAATGTGTCTTTTTTTCTTTCTGCTACTGAGATTCCCTAAGGTGGTTCTTTGTGTATTTATCTTTCTTGGGATTTGCTGAGTTACTTGTATCTGTAACAGTAGTTCTTAACCAGGGACAGTTTAGCTTTTCTAAGCAATATTTGGCAATATCTGGAGATATTTTTGCCTGTCTCCTGTGGAGTTGAGGAAGATATTATTACAATGTAGTTAGTAGAGGCCAGGCATGCTGCTAAAAATTCAACAACGTCCATGACAGCCCCCACAACAAATGTTTAATCAGCCTACAATGTCGATAGTGCCATATACTGAGGTTGAGAAAATCTTATTTAATTTTATTTTGCAGTGCTAGGTGCTAGGGATTGAACCCAGCACCAGATAAGCACTCTACCGCTGAGCTACACCTCTAGCTCTGAAATTTTAGAACAAAATATTTTGTCTCTCCCATTTTCTTCCTCCTTTCCTTCTTGTGCTCTGCTTACTTGATACAACTTGATGTCTCACAGGTTACTGAGATTCTATTTTTCAATTTTCTTTTATCTCTGTTGTTTAGATTAGAAAATTTCTATGGACCTGTTTCCAAGTTCACTAACATTTTCTTTTATAGTTTCTAATCTCTTAAGATCAGTTAGCAAAATTTCACTCCAGATTTACTTTTGTAAAATATTTTTTTAAGTTGTTGATAGACCTTTATTTTTTTTATTTATATGGGGTGCTGAGAATCGAACCCAGTGCCTCATACGTGCTAGGCAAGTGCTCTTACCACTGAGCCACAACCCCAGCCCAGACATACTTTTTAATTCTAGAATTTTTTTATTACATTCTTTGTTGTTAACTCACTGAGACTATTTTTTCTTTAGTCTTTGAAGATATTTTTGAGCTGTAAAGTTCATGTCTGCTAATTCCAATATCTTGGGCATTTCAGTCTATTTCTGTTGATCTTTTCTATTTGTCAATTTCCCCGTGTCTTTACTTCTCCAGTTTTTTTTTTTTTTTTAATTTTTAAAATTGTATGGCAGACATTGTGATGATACTTTTGTAGGATGTCTGAATTCTCATTTTCCTTTAAAACTCATTGAATTTTATTCTGGAAGAAAGTTAAATTACTGGCACATCCTCTGATCTTGTTAGGCTTGTTTTATTCTTTGTTAAAGTGGGCCTGTTGTGGTTTTAAACTTAGTGCTAGCATGTGGTCTCTGCCTTAGGCTGCCATCCTTTTTCCTAATGTGGATGTGGTCTTTCTGATGTGGAAACTCTCTGGAATGTGGCTGTGTACCTTTGTTCTGCAGTGCTGGTTTGGTTCTTCACCCTCCAGCAGGCAGTCTCTCCTAGGCCTTATGAAGTCTTGCTTTGTATATTCACAGCCTAGACCTCAGCCAAGGACAAGGTGACTTTCCTTGCAGACATCTGCTTCCCTTCCCCCTTTCCTCCCCACCTCTATCTCCCACACTGTTCCACTCCCTATTTTCTTTTATATAGCCCCAAACAGGCCAGCTTCTCAGCAGCTTTTGTATCTTTAATCCCTGGCTCTGCAGCTCAGCAAGACCACTGTTCTGCTTAGGCTCTAACTCCCTTTATGTAGCAGGCAGAGAGCCCAGGGGTCACTGTGAGCTCACCTCTGTTTCTCTTCTTTCAAAAGTCCCAGTCCTTTTGGTCTAAAACAGATATTTCATATAACTTATCTAGTTTATCACAGGAGGTCAAATCCAATTCCATTTACTCTATCATAGGCAGAAGTGGAAATCAGGAATTTATGTTTTAAGGAAGGATCTCAGATGAAGGATCATGTTTAAAATACTGACATAAGCTGTTTAGAGTAGATATACACTATTCAAAGTTGTCCTTGCTTTGTAAGGTATGGTGAGAGGATCCCTATTCTCCAGGAGGTCTAGGTATAATACACTTAATGAAAGACAGGACTCTCTTCTGATTCGTTTCTTGGGGTGAGATTCCTTTGAGCATAGTGTATGTGTGTGTAATTGCTACAGTGCTGTGTTGTACTCGGTGTTTTCACTGTCTTGTGTACAGATGGGATGCTGCCTCACAGCAGACTCATTGATCACATATACTGCAGGAACTGCAGGAATTAATAATGCATATGCATGCATGATGCATGTATGTATGTCAACATTTATTAAATGTTTACATTTTTGATATGTAGTTGATACCATGTTAATTTTAAATATGTCAATGAATGTTTTTTAAAAATTCCTTATAGGAATGATCTGGGGAGTCATTTCATCTTCCTGGTGTGTCTTTTGAAACATAGGGACTATTGCTAATATTCCATCATATATTAAGCTGTGATGAGTCTGAGTTGCTTCCTTTCATGGTCCAAGGAGGGTGTCTACATCTATGACTCTTATGTACCTGATTCTGCCTGATGAAATGAAAAAAGCCTGGATCTTCTTTTTATCTCTTTGGTGAGCATGCTCACTGGGTGCTGGAAGAATCAGGGCTGACATCAGAAATTCAAAGTGTGAGAAACAGTGAAAGCATCTGCTTGTGGTTAGGCAAAGGCCAGGTCTCTGCCAAGGTCCCTGTGCTCCGTCCTTCATGCTGTCTCTGCCATCTTTTCTCTGGGTCTTGCTTTGTATAGCACTCTAGTTTCACATACATTTATTGAGTGCTTACTGACTTCTGGGAACAGTGTTAAGGCCTTTGAGGGTAGGACACAGCTTAAAACCTGTTCCCTGTTATTGAATACCCCCGGTCATTGGGGTTGAGGGAGGAGCTGACCCATTTGCAAGTAATTTTTTTTTTGGTACCAGGGATTGAACTCAGCCATACTCAACCACTGAGCCACATCCCCAGCCCTATTTTGTGTTTTATGTAGAGACAGGGTCTCACTGAGTTGCTTAGCACCTCGCCGTTGCTGAGGCTGGCTTTGAACTCACAATTCTCGATTATCCTGTCTCAGCCTCCTAAAGTGCTGAGATTGCAGGCGTGCACCACTGTGCTCAGCTCACAAGTAATTTTAATATTGATCAGACTGCTCTGAGTCTTGGGTGGTGGTGGTACAAAGAGAAGTAGGAGAGTGGGAACATGAGAGAAAAGTCCCTCGTGAAAGAAGGCAGGATGGGGAGGTGGAAAAGAGCAGAGGCCTGGCAACCAGTAAACCCTAGGTCCATTCTCCTTGTGTCATTACCATTACTAAAGTTAACCAGGGCTCAGATTTCCTCAGTGGGATTCTCACTGGCTGCAGTGCATAACACGAGGATCCAGTTTAGTTGTTTATGGAAACTGCTTAGCCGAGAGCCTAGTCTAGAATATTTGTTTAATAGAAGGCCTTTATATAATGATCATAGTGTCAAAGAGATTTAGAACTGGAGAGAATTTAGGGAATCATCTAATTCATTCCTATATTTTCGTATTTTTTTTTGAGTCCCTGATTATGTCATTCTCCCATGGCTACACAGCATGAGAAATGGCTGGGGATACAGACCCATAATCCAGTGCTGTTCCAGTGAAGACCTGAAAAATGAGTGCAGAAACAGTTTACCATGCTGATACTATGGAATCTGCTGTGATAATAAAAAATTTTGCAACTGGTATGATACTATGCATGACATAAAATATTCCTGTTTTTTGTAAACAAAAATATATGCACATGCGTATATTAAAATTATTTACTAGATGGTAACTTGTAGCACAAGTTATATATCACTCTAATTTCCAAGTTTTTTGTTAATTTTGGAAAGTTTCAATAATGTTCTTATCACTAGGTAAAGGACTTCCATTGTTTGATGTAGGAAATGGCAGCAGATCCTTGCAGCAACTTCCCTATTAAATTGATTATCATATTAGTCAGGGTTCTTTAGAGGAAAAGAGCAAACAGGATATGTATATGTATGATTAAAGAAGGGGTTTGTTAGACTGGCTGACATGAGTAGAATCTGGATAGCCCCACAATGGCCCTCTGCAGGCTGGAGAGCTGGAGAAACCAGTAACAGCTCAGTTCAAGAAGCTGGAGCCTCAGAACAAAAGGGACCAATGATGCAGTCCCCATCTGAGACTGAAGGCATAGAAACTCCCTGGAGAGTCACTGGTGAGAGTCCATATCAAGGAGTTCCATGACCATGGACAGGGGCAGTAGCAGTAGATGCACCTGCCCAAGAAGGGAGCTTGAATCCCTCATGGTTTCCTTCTTCTGTCTTTTGTTCCACCCAGTCCTTACCCTCCTGGACAGTGCCCCCCATGCTCAGGGAGAGGCTCCCTTGCATTTTGCCATCCTGCATCCCAATTGTCTCTGGAAACATAGACTCACTCAGAAATCTCTTCATCCTAAATGTTTTGAATTAATTTGATGATCAAGATTAACCATCCTAGTCACCATAAAGACCTTGACACCTTGTTTTAGACCACAAAGGGCTGGCCCTGCTGTTGGCTTGTAAGAGATATGATACACTTTGATGCCTGTGATTCCTACATGGCCTGAGCCCAGAAAGCCTGAATCATTGGCCCCAGCTGCTCTAGGACTATGCCTGCCAGTGCCAGGCTTCTCTGCAGCTGCTGGTGGATGTTGCACAAGTCCCGGCTGCTGCCCCCTTGGTCTGTTGAGCAGTTGCCAGACCTGTCCAGGGCTGCTGCTGTGCAATGTGACTTGTCATTTTAATAGCTCTATTATATGCCAGATAGCCCAGAAGTATTGCAGTATTTCAAGAACCAGCACCACTCAATCTGTGTGAACCTGAAAATAAGTTCTGCTAAGAGCTCATGATAGGTCCCCATACCATCCATCAGATCACTTCAGGATGGAAAAGGGAAACCTTAGAGCTGTAGAGGGGTCCACTTCTATTCACCATTCATGGTTCTGAATTCCCCAAGTGCAGAGTTTCATTGTGCCATGGCTGGAAGGAAGAGATTCCTCCCTTGTATTCATGTCTGGTCCAGCTTAACCCTTCAGTGGGCCTTAACCTTTGGGCTGAGGCTGCCTGACTTTGCTGCAGGCAGCATTTTCATTGCTTTCTCCTTTCCATACCCCCAGTTACCTGGTAGCTGTTGTTTGTCAATTGCTCACAGTATGTCACACACTATGCTGAGGTTTTATAGAACTGTCTCATATAGATCCTCCCCACAATCCTTTGGGATATTGTATCAATGTTTTCATTCTACAGATAAAGACATCTAGATTTTGACAAGTTACTTAACTTCTCCACACTGTATATCCAGCTAGTAGCAGTAGTGAGATCCAGATCAGTTCTGGCTGACGTAAAGCCCATGGTAACAGTGGTGACTTTGTTTAATGTTGTTATGGTTTAGATGTGGTGTCCCCCAAAAGCTCACATGTAAGAAAATGCAAGAAGGTTTGGAGGAGAAATGACTGGGTTCTAGCCTTAACCTAATCAGTGGATTAATCCCTGAAAGGATTAACTGAGTGGTAACTGGAAGCAGATGGGGTGTGGCTGGAGGAAGTGGTTCATTGGAAGCATGGCTGTGGGGTGTATATTTTGTATCTGGAGAGTGGAGTCTCTCTCTCTCTGCTCTCTGATCACAACGTGAGTGCTTCCCTCTGCCACACTCTCCCACCATGTTCAGCCTCACCTCGATTCCTGAGGAATGGAGTCAGCCTTCTGTGGACTAAGACCTCAGAAGGCATGGACCCTCAAATACATTTTCCTCCTTTAAAATTGTTCTGATCAGATCCTTTAGTGAAAGTGGCGAAGAAGCTGACTAAAACAAATGTTTAACGTCTTGTTTGGCACAGAAATTGTCCCCCAAATTATTTTGGCTTAATTTTTGTGTGTGACATTAGTGTGTGTGTGAAATTTTTATTTCTAGTTGAACTCATGGGCATCTTGAGGTAGACAAACTATGGACTTATTTACCATGAGAGCTGAATTTTTAAGAATTAAAATTAAAATCCTTAATCATTTAAAAACATCTCACTACTTACATATCATATTGTGCATGGTCTCATGTGATCCTATAGATGATATGAAGCATGTAGGAAAATTTTTGTTAATAGTTCCAGTTTATGGGGGTGGGGTAGAGGAGGCTCAGAGCCCAAAGCAGTGTACTGATAAGTTCAAGGTCACACAGTTTTTCTTTTGGCGAGGGGCGGGTACTGGGAATTGAACTCAGGGTTACTCAACCTCTCAGCCACATCCCCAGCCCTATTTTTTGTATTGTTATTAGAGATGGGGTCTCACTAGTTGCTTAGCACCTTGCTTTTGCTGAGGCTGGCTTTGTACTCGTGATCCTCATGTCTTAGCCTCCCGAGCTGCTGGGATTATAGGCGTGTGCCAATATGCCCAGCAGCAATGGCATTTTCCTAGGACAGAGCTAATGGTGTTCCTCTGCAGAGTCACTTTAGTTTTTGGTATATCTATTCTATAGTTGTCAACCTTGTTGATGCCAGGAGGGGACACTTGTAGTATCTGACCCTTAACCACAGAGAAAATTCACTGGTGAAAAGGAACATGAACACTACTAGATCCTAATGCCAGCATTCAGTTTATCAGTCATTCTCCAAGCACGCTGATCCTGAGAATAACAAGAGCTACCAGGACTGGATAACAAAGACTTTCTGGAAGGAGGAAAGGTGGTGTTCCATGGAAGCGTCTTTGCGGAGGCCCAGGGAACCTGCTGAGGAAGGTCGATGTGCCCCAAACTGCAATAATTGCCAAGAGTCCTCAGCCATGGTTCCCTGTTCTTAACCTGCTGGATTATCTTGACTATTTACATCAGAGCAGAGTGAGTTACTACCACAGTGAATCCATCTCTCAGGTTTTAGGATGAGTCAAGTACAGAAGGATATTCCTGGCCAACCCTGAGCCTGTTTGGAGCTGTAGAGACACAAAGGCTGCTGCAAGGCTGGTGGGCAGCTCTCGCAGCCCTGGCTGAGAAACTGTTGTGTAACTGTGAGCTATGATGAGTCACACTCTAGGAGGGAGGTCTCCACAGCTGTTGAGGAAGGACAGAATGAACTTTAATAGCCGAGCATTCAACTATTGTCTTTATTTCATATAGCATATTTTAAATTATAAAACTAATGATGTAAGTTGTAGGAGATTTTAAAAATGCAACCATACAAACAAAAATCACTCATTTTTTCAGATATCATTAGATGTGATTGCTGTAACTAATTTGAAAATGCAGTGGATAAAAGCCTGGACTCTGAAGCAATCTGGCTACAAGTCCTGGCTTACCAGCTGTGGGACCTGGGGCAAGTCCCTGAGGTGTCTTTACTTGTTTCCTCCTGTGAATGGAGATAGCAATGGTATTACCTTCAGTGGTTGTGATGATTAAATGGTGATTGTGTATAAAGAATTTAGATCAGTGCCTGGTTCATAATGGACATTTAGTAAATTTGAGTTGTCGTTATTATTATTTTATGTTTATTGTGACTTTTGAGTTCTTTCTCTACACTCAAATGTTTTTCTTTCACAAAACTGATCTCGTACTGTATGTAATGTTTTGTGTTCTGCTCATTTTCCACCCCACCCTTTGTCTTAAGTATCTGTACTCTTCTACAAAGTGACTTTAATAGCTAATGACATACATACATTCAATAGTTAATTAGAAATATATTATTACATGGCATTATTAGGAATGCTTGACTAGTTTCCTAACTATTGAAAAATACATGATTTGTATTCCTTTGATTCCTATTTTTTGCCATTCCAAACAATACTTTAGTGAATATCTTCTTTTCCTTCCAAATCTGTGCATACCTACCTTCTTTGATGACTGTACTATATGCGGGTGTGTCCCTTGCTAGGAGTCAGGTGGGATTTCTCAGAGCCCTGGTGTCATGGGTGGACACTGTAGGAGCAGAGGAAGTGCCCGGGGTGAAGCCTTCCTTGGCATTTCCCTGGCTCTTTCACGGCACTTCTCAGCATCTCACTGAAAATGGCCAACGAATCAATAAAATGTGTATGGGGAGCAGCCACGTGAACTCTCCTCTCTTTCTAGTCACAGTAAGGAGGTAAGACCAGCCCCAACATTTGTGCTGGTTCTCTGGAAGATCAGTTTCCAATTAATTATTGAATCACTTCAGGCCATTTTGGAATGAAGCTTGATATTAATAAGTGACCTAAGGGAGGAGGGAGAAATTCTCTCCCAGGAGACATCAGTTTTGTGAGTAAGAACCCATCAGGCTATACATATGGTGAGGTCCTGTGACTTGAAAGTGGTAGGGTGCTGTGTCTTATCTCATAATACTAGTAATCCTAAAGAAAACTTGCTTATTGCATCCTTGGGAATTACACAGGGCAGAGTGTGCTTCTCTGATGCTAGTTTTTGGTGGGCTTCAATTTTCAAATAATAAGACGTCATGGGACATGAATCTGATTGGGACCCGAGAGGCAGAGACCCGGACCTTTCTTTATGGATGGCACTCTGATGTTCACTGAGCTCTGACCCTCACCCGCTTTGATCTGCAGGAGCTTTGAGTAACCCTAGCCAGTGTTCTTGCTCGCAACCATTTTAGCCAAAGTGTGAAGCTTAGCATTCCTAAGGATACACGGATTTTGTATGATTTGGGCAGAAGTTGGAAAACTTTTGTAAAGGACCACGTAGTAAATATTTCAGACTTTATGGATCATGAAGCCTGTGTCACAACTACTCAGCTCTGCCCTGGCAGTACCAAAGCAACCATCACCAAGATATAAACACCTGAGTGGAGCTGTGTTGCCCATTCATTCGGTTTTATGGATTTGGTGATGGAACCCAGGCCTTCCCCACAGGCCAGGCAAGTGCTCCACCGCTGACCACACCCCCCAGCCCTGCAGTCTAATGAAGTTTTACCTTTAGATGTTGAAATTCAACCTCATGAAATTATCACATTAAGAAACATTGTTCCTCATTTGAATTTTCTGATCATTTAAAAATGCAAAAGCCATTGTTATTTCACAGATAATAATTTCATGGATAAAAACAGACAAGGAACTGGATTTGGCTATCGGCTGTAGTTTGTTAACCCCTGATCTGCTGTTGTCCTTGTTTCCTTCTGCATGTCACTTTCTGACTGAATCATTCCCCTCATTGTCATCTCAGGCTTTGAAACCCCTTGGCTTCTTCTCTGGAGCAGCTGAAGCTAAGCTATTCTTGCAGAATCTACGCTTTCAGCACTTAGTAGCTCCTCGGGGAAAGCTGAACACAGGCTTAAAGGAACCAGTAGGGCAAGGAAAATGACATCCCTCTTCTCTCTTTTTGTGTCTTGGTTGGTGTGACATAATTTTGGCATATGAGGGTTACAGATGGATTCTGGCAGGTTATTCTGGTGGCTTCCCAAGATTCTAATGAGCAGAGCATGTAGCCTGGGTGATGCTGAGAGTCTCACTTTTAGATAATCAAGGACATTTATATCTTTTAATAGATTGTGGCCTTAGAGTTCTGTTCCAGCATAAAACCAACAGTCAGAGAGACATGTAGATAACTTCGTGTCATCTCTTAGAACAGTGATGCTTCAGAAGGATATTCAGGCTGACGTGGGAATTTGGGGTAGAAATGGGGGAAATTATAAATGTTTTTTGCTGCCATATCCTCACTGTATTTAAAATGAGAATGGTAGATTTTTTTCATGGGGGTGTGTTTAAAGAAAACTACCGTGGCCTATTTGATAGGGAACCTTCTCATACTAATCTGTGGAGCTGTGTTTTGGACCAGTTCCTGGCATTTTATCCAGGGCAGTGAAGCAGAGGGGGTGGCAGAGGCTCAGGCCTTCTGGTAATGAGATTGGGTTAGTCTGACAGATGCAGTGATTTATGAGGGTGCTTGTTGCGGGGACATCTGCTGCCGAGAGGAGCCAGATGAAAGGAAGAGAGCAAGGAATAGGAGAGGGGCAACTGTGTAGAAGGCAGGGAAGGACCATCCCAATGGCAGCTGTTAGCATCATGAGCTGCTATGGAGCTATAGAAGAGTGGGAAACAGTTGATTAGCCTAGGCTTCAAAATTGCACAGAACTAGGTTTGGATTGCTGGCTCTTTTACTTGTTAGTTGAGATCTTAGATGAGCTATACCCTCCTTTGAGACTCCATTTCTTCATCTGTAAAGTTCACTGTGTGAATGAACTGTATCATCATAGAGGGCCGAGCAGAGCTCCAGCATAGGAGAGCTCAGTCAACAATGGGCTGACATGTAGATAACAGAACCTGAAATATCTGGCAGATAACACCCATGACCACTGTATGTCTTCAGGCCTAAAGCTCTTATCAAGACCTTTTGGAAGATATTTTTCGTGATGCACATGAACTATTGCTGTGAGCCACCACCTTGGACCTTTCAATAGTCACCCCACTACAGGGCAGCAGAAGCCCTTGGACTCTCTTAAGCTGCCTCTGCTCTTCCTCAGCAGTCTCTTTGAGCAGCACTGACCAAAAGTCACATAATGGAGGCCACATAGGTAATTAAAATATTTTAGTATCCACATTAAAAGAGTAAAAAGAAATAGGTGAAATTAATTGAAATAGTATAATTTAATTCAATATGTCTAAAATACTATCATTTTAACATGTAAAAAAAGGAAATGTTTTATTTATTTTTTAACACCATGTCTTTGAAATTTGATGTCTATTTTCTACTTACAGCACTTCTTGGTTAGGGCCAGTTGTATTTCAGGTGCTCAGTTGCCACATGTAGCTAGTGGCTTCAGTATTAGACAGTACAGCTCTCAAAGTTTCTGTGCCTGGGACCCGGTAAGGGATGTTCCTTGTTCTCTCTGAAGACCAGTAACACTGCTGTAACTAACTTGATAAGTTCTGAGAGTGGATGTTACTTCTAGGAATCTCTGATCCAGACTCCCAAAGATGGCGTGTGAATGTTTAGGAATGAAGAGGGACTGGTTTTCAGCATAGTCTGTACTATCCTCTCCTCTGTTTTTCCTTGGCAGGTGCCTCGTCTCCAGACATGGAGCCCAGCTATGGGGGAGGTCTTTTTGACATGGTGAAAGGAGGAGCAGGGAGGCTCTTTAGTAACCTAAAGGACAACTTGAAAGACACCCTCAAAGACACATCTTCTAGAGTTATACAATCTGTTGCCAGGTATGTACATTCTTCCTGGTTAAGTTAATGGAACCCATGCTCCCCATGCTTATCTGGTTGCCTGCCAGCTGTCCTGCCAACTGCTTATTTGATTCAAAGAATGTCTATTTTGTCATATAATTGCATGGGAACTGATCAGCTGAGGAATGTCATCGAAGCCAGGAAGTTACAAGCACAGGCTGGGAGGACTCAGGTCAAGCTGCAAGCAAACAGAACCTGAAATATTTGACAGATAACACCCATGACCACTGTATGTCCTCATTGTGCATTAGGGTGAAATGGTTGCTATTCCTGGCTTTAGAATCAGACATACTGGGTACTAATGTACTATCTGTGCTTGTTAACCATGTGACCTAAGGCAAATTAATTAATTATCTGAGCTTTACTTTTATACTCTGATAGGATTTGTGTTGTTGAGTGATTTGCAGATTAAACAAGAAAATAAAGCCTATGCAGTCTGAATAAGTAATACATGTGGATTGTAATCAAAACAGAACTTTTGTATCCTACTAGTCCTTTAGAATTTATTTAATGGCAGAAATTTTCTACTCTTGCACTGTATTAAAATTCTTACAAAAATCATGTGAATTATGTTTTATTCTCAGGTATTAGAAAATTATAGGCTTACTCTAAGTTATAGTATTCAGTTTTGAATCAGAAATTCAAATGCCAAGTTTAATGTATTAATCAGATTTTTAATATTGGTTCGAACGTAAAATTTACCCTTCCAGTTCCCAACCAGGACCTTGGTAGGCAGAAAAAAGTATCATTTCTGCTTTCTCAATCACTTCTTCCCTTACCTCTTGGCTGCTCATATTTAGAGGAAAAATTTCCATGTACGCAGAGATGCTGGAACAATCAGTGTAAATACATACATAGAGATTGTTCAAGAAGCAGCATCCACGGATCACTGGGATGCACTAGTTGGAGTGGTATATTTGTACCCTCAAGGGTGTGGACTGTCTTCTCTTAACAATGTTTTCTTGTTAGTGAAGGGCTTGAGGGGAGTCAAAATATGCCTGCTGGACAGAAGTGTCCCAGTTCATGATGTCCAAGTGATAGAGAGAAATCTTGGCATATTTAGATCATTTTAATATGTGCCCTTTCCTGTCTCACTTTTAGCTACACAAAGGAAGATTTAGACTTCACTTATGTTACCTCCAGAATTATTGGTAAGTTTTTCGTGTTTTTAACCGCTCTTTGGTTCTGTCATCAAATGCTGCTCATTGCGATAGCAGGCCTGTGTAACCTGTATTCTTTCTGTGTGACTTCTCCTAGTGATGTCCTTTCCTCTGGACAATGTTGATATAGGATTCAGGAATCAGGTTGATGACATTCGGAGCTTTTTGGATTCCAGACATCTTGATCACTACACAGTCTACAATCTGTCACCCAAGTCTTACCGAACTGCCAAGTTTCATAGCAGGGTAAGGAATTTTAGCCCTACAATTGCTTTCTGAAGACATCACAAGCTGTTTTTTCTCTTAAAAGATGTCCTCAAAGCCTTTGCTTTTAACCATATGAAAAACTAAAAACTCTGAATACTTCTGTCCATGAAATATTTATTAGGCTATTATAAGGTGTTTTGAAAATTGTCTTTGAGAAAATTTTTAGGAAAGTGTCTCTATCAATGAAATACTATCTAAATTGGGATATCAATCACTTGGTGCTTGGTTGGTTCTTAGAACATTGTTCACAAGGTTCAATTTAGAGATGAACTGCTGCATAGGAAGATTGGCTACCCTTATAACACTAATTAGGTCTTTGACTTTTCTACTTGGGCATCAGGATGAGGCAGCGTCAGGGCTGGGGATGTAGCTCAGTGGTAGAATGTTTGGCTAGCATGCTCAAAGCCCTGGGTTAGATCCTAGCATCACACACACACACATACACTCACAATGAAGCCGTGTGGCTATATCAGTTTAGACACACCAGTAATAATGAAAATACACATTTGACATTCAGTAAAGATGCCACTTTCAAAAGTGAAGGATAGCATCTAAATAGTCCACACTATAGGTTTGGTCATACTATTACTAATATTAATAAAAGTGAAAGTAGTAGCCAATATTTATAGAGCATTTACACTGTGTTGGGAACTTTACATGCAATGTCATATATAATTCATCAGTCCTTTGAGATAATGGAGAAACTAAGGTACAGAGAGAGACGGTAACTTGCCCAAGATCCCACAGCCAGTATGCGACTTAAAACCTGTATTCTTAACCATTACCCTGGGCTGACAGAGAAAAGCTGAGTTATCCTTTTAAAATAGCTTTTCGAATGGGGTTAGAGAAATATTCCTACTTTCTGGTTGCTTAAGGAACTCTGAGAGCTGGCTTAGGTTTGAATCTGATGTCAAGCCTAATATTTCTGGCCAGTGAATTCCAGATTTACTCATTAAAATAAGGTTTTTTCTCTTTCAAGAACTTCTTCAAACACTTTTAGTTAGCCTTTAGATATGATTCTAAACTTCATCTAGGTCTTTCAATGAATTAGAAAGGGTTTTATACACATAGACATTTAACAAGTGTAACTTGATTTCAGATGTGCAGAATGATAGGTGGCCGTCCATGTTGTGTACTAAGGATCTCAGTGTGGATATTGTAGCACACTTTACTCCATATTCCAATTGCAGTTAATAAACTTTGGGCCCCAGTTTGCACATCTGTAGAGCACACAAGAAAGCTGTCCCATATGCTGATACTTCTTCCTGTATTAATATTTAATAAGATACAGGAGAGTTTTGTTAAAGGCTTTTTTTTTCATTGTGTCCTTAGAATAGTCTTAACATTTAGCATGCATCAGAAACACTTGAAAGGCTTGTTAGACACAGAAGTTAGACACAGATTTCTGATTCAGTACGATAGGGATGGGGTGAGAATCCTCATTTCCGACAACTTCCTGGGTGCTGCTCTACCTGTTGCTGTGGAGACCCCTCTTTGACAAACACTTATAAAATTATTCTGAAGTGGTTAAATCTAAGTTGCCATTTTATAATGGAGTTTTTAAGTGCAGCTCCTGTAAATCCACTGTAATAAACTAACATCCTGACTTTACTCCAACTTTTTTTTTTAATATTTATTTTTTAGTTGTAGGTGGACAGAGTATCTTTATTTTATTTTTATGTGGTGCTGAGGATTGAACCCAGTGCCTCACGCATGCTAGGCGAGTGCTCTACCACTGAGCCACAACCCCAGCCCCTATTCCATCCTTTATGTAATTCAGAGCAAGTTCATTCATGAACATCAAACAAAACTGTAGGTAAACATTCTGTTTCTAATGATATAAATCTTTTTAATTGATTTTTGGGGGATTTGGAGTCAATATTTTCATAACTGAAGGACAGTGGAATATCCTGCACAATATTTCATGGAATTTTATTTGATTTTGAAAGATTTGTGATAGTTTGGAACATTTTCTCTCCAAAAGTAAATAAAGACATAGTATCACTATAGAAGAATTGTATATTATGAAGATGTCTGAATAGTATTTATAAAAAGCAGTCTTCAGAAACATATCTTTAAAGAAAAACATCTATTGGTGTAGTTAAGATTTTGTGACTGCATTTAGCAATTTAACAAAGGAATCAGGAATGATGCGTTGAGCATCTGCCCTGGGCTGCTATCTTTTGCCCTAGAAGAGCAGAGACTATTTTATTTGATATCTAGAATAATGTCTGGCATGGCTAATAAATGTTTCTTAAAAGAACAAATATGTCGAAAATTATTAAATACTATAGATATAAAAGAAATATTTGGCTCTTGTCTTCAAGGCTTTTAAGCCTAGATCGAGAGAGAACCCAGGTCACGTTAAAAACAGATGCAAATAATACTTGCAAAACCTGCTAAGGGAGTTCAGTTCAGGGAGACAGAAGTGACAGCTTGACCCTGAAAGCAGGAGTAAGGCTGGTAGAGGTGAGAAAAACAGGGTCAGTTCTTGTCTATGCAAATGGTAGAATGTGTCTTAGGAAGCTCTTCATGATCTGGCCTCTGCCTTTCTCTGTGGCTTCAGGGTTTACTGTTCTTCATTGCCCCCAAAGCCCATGCTCCAACCAGGGAGGCTTAAAACACACACACACACACGCACACACATACACACACACACACACACACGCACACACATTGTGTCTGCATGAACTATGCCTTCTCCCTAAAACGCCACCCATATCACACACTTCCACTCTCTTTTTTGTTACCCTGACTTTGCTAAAGGGTGTATTTCTTTATGTTACAGGCTTTTGCAGTTATTTCTTCTAAAGCACCTCTTGGGCCCTTTCCAGGTAGTCCCAGAGCTTGGCAGAATAGAACTGGACCCTCTGACCTTTCTCCCCTAATGCTCAGTTGTGTCTCAGGAAGACAGTCCCAAAGCCTTAGTATTTTCATCTTAGCTCTGGTTTTGATTTGATCCATCTCTTTCCAAATCCCTAGCCCTTACTCTCCCCATCATTAACACTGTGAATTGATTTGCATCCCATATTTGTATTACTTAGAAAAGTTTTCTTGGTTCTCCTCCTCCAGTCCGTGAGGATTAGAACCATTTCTTCCTGCTTATAGTTTATTGGAGTGCTTGATCTGCAATTAAACATTATTTTAATAAATATAGACAGCAGAGGTTTCTATAAATAACCAATGCTGGAAAAGATCTAATGTCGGGCCGGTTTTATTTGCAGACTTATGGAGTCTAGCTTTGTCTGCATGTATGTATCTCTATGCCATTATATACCTCAGTCTGTTTATACTTTGATTATGGGCTTGTTTGCATATTTGGGGATGCAGGTGGTGGTGGCATAGATAGATTGCTTCCAGGAAGATTTTACTTTGCTGAGTGCTTAGGGTTGTCATTCTGTATTTTAACTAACTTTGATTCTTTGAAGTCACACAAATCGATGGGAATTCTATGAAATAATCACAAAGCAGTTCGTATTTGAAACAGCAGACCTCCAAATTGAAATAGAATGTGTTTAGTCTCACTTTAGCAGAGGATTAAACTCAAAGCAATACATGGCAGATCCCACACTGAACGTGAGGTACTAGAATACCTATTCAGGACTTCAGAGGAGGTATTGAATGTCAGTTTTTTGACTCTTCATGGTCAGTATCCATCTTGAAGAGTTAAAAAGACTGATGCTGACAGTAAAGTCCTGGAGACCAATGAGATGCATCATCTAAATCAGACATTCTTAATCGTAGTTAAAAGGAGGTACAGATCCACTGCATATTTATTTATTTATTATAAATATTTATTTTTTAGTTGTAGGTGGACACAACATCTTTATTTTATTTTTATGTGGTGCTGAGGATAGAACCCAGGGCCTCCCACGTGCTAGGCGGGCATGCTACCACTGCGCCATAACCCCAGCCCCTCCACTGAGTATTTAAAGCCATTGGGCTGTAGAGCTTAAACCTCTGCTTCCACTTTTATAAACATTATTGTTGTAACATATATAAGATAAAGGTATGATTTTAACCCCTTTGAGTGTATAATTTAGTAGCATTAATTACATTCACAGTGTTGTATAATCATCATTACTATCTTTACCAAACTTTTAAAATCATTCCCAATGTAAACATTGTACTCACACCCCATCCCATATTCTGCTCTGGCTTCTGTACAAGTTTATAACTAAACCTCAGAACATCAAAAACCACTGCTCACACGTTTCTTGGTATTGCTGTTGGTAAATAATGAAAAATTCTTGTTTATAAATGAGAAGTCTCACCTGGCCCTAAAATTCTTATGTTGTGAATAATGCCATTCCAGTATCACCTGGATCCTCCTTCTCCCTGTGCCCGCCCAGGAAGGACAGTATGAGAAGGAGTGCTGTTAGTAGCCCAGAAACCAGGGGCCCACTGGGTCTTTTTAGACTATTCCTTCCTGTTGACTTTTTCTAAACCACCAAATCTTGCACTTGATTTTGGGAAAATGTATAATTGACTTGGGCTTTATAAATGGCTCATGATTGGAAGTCTGTGTTTCTTTCCTCTTTTCCTTTCAGAGCCCACTGAAGAGGTCCCCTTAGCTCCTAATGGTTTGTGCTTTGGTTTGAGGTTGAGGAGGGGGTGGCTCTAGAATTGTGACCTTATAACTCAGACCTCATCTTTCTCTCTGCCTTCATGCTTTAGTGTCAGGACAGAAAATAAGCATGTAGAAAACAGTGCCTAGCTTGGAAGCTGGAGGACCAAGGAGCCCACATTCTAGTTGTGCAGCCTTGTATGAACTGAGCCTCTGGACCTTGATAAAACAGATTCATCACTTGAAGCTGTCACCAAACCTTCAAATGCAAGATGGAATTCTTATGAATCATGAGATAGGATAGTATACTGGAGAGCACACAAATATCAACAACTTTTTATTGAGGTGAATCATATAATAAACACAAATTTCAAACTTTAAAATTTGCCCTAGGTCACATTTCAACTGTTCCTTTTCTTGACAAGTCACTTCACCTCTCCTGGGACTGTTTTCTCTCGTGTAAGATGAGTATGGCAATATGAATAACTCTCTCATAAGTACTCTTCAATTTTTTTTCTGTTGGTTTATTGTATGAAATAAATTTGATTAGCAGTGACTGGTTTAGTCTTAGCCTTCAGTAAGTAGTAACTATGATTAGTATCAGTAATAAATAATAAAATGCCATAATGAGCAATTGACTGAAATACCTGTTTTTCACAAATGGTTCAAGGTTCATGAAACACTGTACATGGTTTTTCAGTCTGACTCTCTGCTGCACTTTTACTCATGTGCTTAGTAAGCAGAATGCTCCTGCCCAGGCTGTCTCATGCTGAGAGCGATGGAGAGATGAAAATGGAATGGCACTCAGCCCCAGTGATGTTTGGCCTCTTCCCACCAGGTGGTATCGAGGCAGCCTGGTAATCAACATGGTGTTCCTGATGCCCAGCAACTCCAGGAGGTGTTCAGGGAGGCTGTAAATAGCACCAGGGGGCCACATAGCCAGTTATTCTGCCTATCACATGGATGACGAACCCCAAGAGAGCTGCAAAAGGAGCTTGCAGTGACTTAATTCTTTTAAAAAATTATTTTTTGTTTCATTTATGTCTTCGTGTTTGTCCTCCTTTAGACAGAGCACAGGCTTTAAAATATTCTAATTATATGTTTGCCTAATAATATATAATCATATATCAAGTAAATATATAATTATAGAGTTCTTTAAATTAATATTTACTTGATTGATTGATTTAATGATTCTGGAGCTGTTAGCCTATTGTGCGAAAAACAATTTAGCCAACGTTTAGCTGAAACTCATTCCAGATATTGAAATTTGGTGTGTGACACATAGGTTTTAAAATCTTTAAAAATATTTTCTAGGACAACACATTTCCTCTACTTTTACTCTGTTGTGATCTAAAAAACACAACAAATTTGATTTACTCGTTCCTCCCTCAAGATAGCATACAGGTAGACACGTTATTACAAAAAGAGAGTGAATGTCAGATGAGGTTCATTCCTTTATTCTTTTGCTCATTCATTCACTCAGCAAGTAACTGCTGAGCACCAGCCATGACAGCAACAATGTATGGATGCTGAACTCTGAGGTTACAAAGATGAAGAAGCTGTGGTCTGTCTTCCACACTCGCACTTCACACACAGGAGAATTGAAGCTTGGAGAAGTCAGTGCAGGTACTAAGTGATGAATCCAGGCAAAAACGTAGCCTGTGGCCTTAACATGGTGCTCTACTGATAAAGGCTGTCAGACACAAAAATAGACAAGGACAGAGGCACAAAGATGACTTCCAATTTTTTAATTCAGTGTCATTTCCATGCCTTGAGTATAGATCAAATGGGGAATATATTTGGGGGCTAAAGAATGGGCCTGAATCATGTTGGCTGAGTTTAAATGAATAAGCCCAATACTGGATCACCCTGGATTGTTTTGTGACTATGTCAAGCATTTCAAATAATTTGTTTAATAAACCGTACCTGTCATTCCAAAAAACATAAAGTAGATAATCTGGAATGTTCCCCAACACCACTCACAATTATTTTATAGAAAAAATTTTACAAATTAACTAAAAATAATGGGCTTTCTTGGCAGCCTCAGAAAGGGAAACTCCACGTGTTTGCTTTCTGAAGCAGTACTGCAGAGGCCACAATAATTTCCCATTTATATTTTGATCAGTTATTCTCTGGTTACCAAAAAAGGACCAACCAAAGATATTCTTCCTGCTTCTCTTTCCCACTGCAGAAGGTGACATGTGGGTTTTCTTAGGTCAGTGGTGTCAGTATTCCAGAGTACCTTCTAGCGAAACCATCCATATAGAACCTGTTCTTTCTCCAGAATTCTGTCTCTGTAAATGACACTTGCTTCTATCCTTCTGTCTGGCCATTCATGCCAAAAACAAGAGCATCATCCTTGACTTTTCCTGTCTGTCCTTTTAAGTACACCCCTCCACATACCCATGCTACCACCATGTGATCAGTCCCTGAGACCTGGGTATAGGTATTCCACTTCCTCTCTGTCTCCTGAGCCTATCAGGTATGTTTGCACCCCACTGCTGCTAGACTGGCCTAAGCCACCATCATCCCTTACTTCATCTCCTCACCAGCCTCCTGCTTGGATCCCTGACTTCAGTCTCTTATCTACCTCCATTTTCCATGCTAGTGCTTGAGAAATCTTTGGGAGATGCTCATTTGAGAGTCACTTTCCTTCTTAAGTGTTCTCCCACCTTCTTAACAAGGCCTTGTATGATCTGTCCCTTTGATCTTCACTCTTGCCATACAGAGTTTCATTCATTGTTTTAGACAAAGCCCACTCTTCCTGACCTCAGAGCTTTGCATTGGCAGCTACTTGATAAGATAATAATTGCTAGCATTTATTGATCACTTTTTGTGTGTCTGATCCCAAACTAAGCCTTGGAAATACATTTTCGTGTAATACTCACAGCTCTGTTAGGTACATTAGGTAGGTACCATGCACCGTCTTTCATGAAGAATGATAGATTTAAAGAGATTGAGAAGTTTGCCCAAGTCAAAGCTTCTCTTTATTGTTTATTAGTTAAATTAATGGTACCTGAACCACTGAGGCTCATGCCTAATACTTTAAGGCAAATTATGATCTCAACCAGGAGCCTATTGTGGCACAAGGATTAACATTAAGAAGACCTGAGCTCCTGGAGCAATTAGATAAAGAAACCAAAAGGATAGAAACAGGAAAAGAAGAACTCAAACTATCATTATTTGCAGGCAACAAGATTTTACACTTAGAGGATCCAAAAATTTCCACCAGAAAACTTCTAGAATTAATAAACGAATTCAGCAAAGTAATAGGATATATAATTGACACTCATAAATCAAATGCATTTCTATATATCGGCAATGAATCCTCTGAAAGAGAAATTAGGAAAACTACCCCATTCACAATAGACTCAAAAAACAAAAACAAAAACAAAAAAACTCAAAAAACAAAAAACTTGGGACTCAATCTAACAAGAGTGGTGAAAGACCTGTACAATGAAAACTACAGGACATTAAAGTAAGAAATTGAAGAAGACCTTAGAAGATGGAAAGATCTCCCATGCTCTTGGATAGGCAGAATCAATATTATCAAAATGACCATACTACCCAAAGTGCTATACAGATTCATTGCGATCCCAATTAAAATCCCAACATCATTCTTTATAGAAACAGAAAAAGCAATCATGAAATTTCTTTACAAAAATAAGAGACCTAGAATAGCCAAAGCAATACTCAGTAAAAAGAGTAAAGCAGGAGGCATCACAATACCAGACCTTAAACTATACTATAAAGCTATAGTAACAAAAACGGCATGGTACTGGCACCAAAATAGACATGTAGACCAATGGTACAGAATAGAAGACACAGAAACAAACCTACATAAATACAGTTATTTGATACTAGACAAAGGCACCAAAAACATACATTGGAGAAAAGATAGCCTCTTCGACAAATGGGGCTGGGAAAACTGAAAATCCATATATAATAAAATGAAACTAAACCCCTATCTCTCACCATGCACAAAACTCAATTCAAAGTGGATCAAAGACCTAGGAATAGGCCCAGAGACCCTATGCCTAATAGAAAAAAAAGTAGGCCCAAACCTTCATCACATCAGATTAGGCCCCGACTTCCTTAACAAGACTCCTAAAGCACAAACAATAAAATCAAGAATCAATAAATGGAATGGATTCAAACTAAAAAGCTTCTTCTCAGCAAAAGAAACAATCAATGAAGTGAACAGAGAGCCTACATTCTGGGAGCAAATTTTTTGCCATACGCACATCAGATAGAGCACTAATTATCTTCAAGATATATGAAGAATTTGAAAAATGTAACACCAAAAAAAAAAAACAAAAAAACTCAAAAAACCCCAATCAATAAATGGGCTAAGGAGATGAACAGACAGACACTTCTCGGAAGAGGATATACAATAGATCAACAAATATATGAAAAAGTGTTCAACTTCTCTAGCAATTACAGAAATGAAAATCAAAAATACTCTAAGATTTCATTGCATGCCAGTCAGAATGGCATTTATCAAGAATACAAATGACAATAAGTGTTGGTGAGGATGTGGATGGGGGAAAAGGCACGCTCATACATTGCTGGTAGAACTGCAAATTGGTGCAACCAATCTGGAAAGCAGTATGGAGATTCCTTAGAAAACTTGGAATAGAACTACCATTTGACCCAGCTATCCCACTCCTTGGTCTATACCCAAAGGACTTAAAAACAGCATACTACAGTGACCTAGTCACTTCCATGTTTAGAGCAGCTCAATTCACAATAGCTAAACTGTGGAACCAACCCAGATGCCCTTCAATAGATGAATGGTTAAAGAAACTGTGGTATATATATGCAATGGAATATTACTCAGCAGTAAAAGAGAATAAAATTATGGCAGTTTCAGGTGAATGGATGGAGTTGGAGAATATCATGCTAAGTGAAGTAAGCCAATCCGAAAAAATCAAAGGCTGAATATTCTCTCTGATAAGTGGCTGCTGATCCCTAATGGGGGAGGGAGCATGGGAAGAATGGAGGAACTTTGGTCAAAGGGGATGGTGGGCAGGAGAGGGGACATGGGGGCAAGAAAGATGGTATAATGAGATGGGCATCATTGCCCTAGGTTCATGTATGACTGCACATATGGTGCAACTATACATCATGTACAACCAAAGAAATGAAGATTGTGTTCCATCTGTGTACAATGAATCAAAATGCATTCTGCTGTCATGTATACCTATGTAGAAGAAATAAATTAAAAAATAAAAAAAAGATGACCTGAACTGCAGTGCTGGTACATATCAGCAGTGTGACCTTGAACAGAACAAGCTCTGAGAGTCCATTTTCTCATCTACCAAATGGAGATCATCATGTCTGTCTTATCTGATTGTTGTACAGATCAGACCAAGCAGTATTCCTGGAACATAACTGATGCTTCATAACATGGTAAATGAATATACATATCAAATAAATGAAGATACAAAAGATTTCTCCCTTGGAGTTGTAGATCCTTTCATTCAAAGAGAAAATAAGAAAAATAAGACCCATGCATACAGCACTATCAATGTTTTCACGAGAGCTGAGATAACATTATGGACAGTGTGGGACCTACAACATACGCCTATGGTGAAGCATCTGGTAGGCAGGTAAAAGCATTATACTTAATAGAAATTAAATTGTGTGTTACCTCAGAGAATAGGAAAAAATCCAAATATGTAGCATACGTAGTCTTGTTTAGGGCTGGGGTTGTAGCTCAGTGGTGGAGCATATGTGAGGCACTGGGTTCGATCCTCATCACCACATATAAATAAATAAAATAAATCTCCATCAACAACCAAAAATATATATATATATAAAAAATAGTATTGTTTAATTTAAAATGCATTTCCCAGTGTGTTTTCACAATGCCTCTATATAAACAGCAGTCTTTAATTTAAAAACTTTTCCATTAAACACCTTTTCTTTCTGCATTTAGGCCCTGTTCCCAAGTCTTCCTGGCTATAGTAGAAGGAGATGTGGTCTTACTTTCAGAAGTTTGATGTGACACCTGCTTACTGAAAGGAGTCACTGGGGGATTTCATTTCCTTTTGTTGTGTTTCCTTAGGTCTCAGAATGCAGTTGGCCCATTAGGCAGGCTCCCAGTCTGCACAACCTCTTTGCTGTGTGTCGGAATATGTATAACTGGCTGCTACAGAATCCCAAAAATGTCTGTGTTGTCCACTGCTTGGTGAGTACCCATAGTTGGTGGCTGTGGTTTCGTTTGTTCAGATATAGATGGTCCTGTCCAGAATAATGGATAGGTAACACTTGAGTTCAGTAGTTTTATTGAGCCCCTACTTAGAAGCTAGGCAGTGTGAGGGATGGAAAAATGAGGAAGAATGTATTATTTTTGGTTTAAAGCTTAAGTACTACTGAGAGAAGCCAATATATACACAACCCACATAATGTGGGGACTCTAAAATGTGCTAAGTAGTCTACAAGAGGTAAAATAAAAGCTGTGGGTGCATAGGTAGTAATGCACTGAGTTTTATATGAATAGAGGTGACACAAACATATTGGCATATTTATTTTTTATTACAATTTGTGTTTGAAAAAAAAAAGAGTGAAGTCCCCTGTGTCCTTATAGTTAAGTAGACTATTTTAGAGCAATTTCCATTGGGACTAATGATTTTTCTGAGCATTGACTTTGTAAAGTGCCTTTCTCCAACCCTTTCTCTCAGGCCTTTTACCTGTCCTTTAAAACCCAGCTTGTGGGCTGGGGTTGTGGCTCAGTGGCACAGAGCTTGCCTAGCATGTGTAAGGCACTGGGTTCCATCCTTAGCACCACATAAAAATAAACAAATAAAATAAAGGCATGCTGTCCGTCTACAACTACAAAAAAGTTAAACTAAACAAAACTCAATTTGTGATGAAATCTTCTGACTCTTCTAAGCATTTTCACAGTACAGACCCTCCCACTGTGTATCTCAATATCTTCTGTGGTATCTATCACACTGAATCATACTAAGCTGTTCTCCGGTTTTCCCACTAGATTATTAGCATCTCACAGGAAAGAACTGTGTCTTTGTTACTCTTGTACCCCAGACAAGCAAGATTTGAATAAGCGATTGAGAACAGGTAAAAAATGAATGCCCAACCAGAGTCTGAGCATAGTACTGGAAATAATTCATTGCTTCTAAAAACTTCAGAGTATATGTATTTTTTGCTATGATATTACTGGATGATTTCTCCCCTTCCTTGAGAAGGGGCTGACAATGATAACTAAGACAAAGCTGATAGATATCGAGATAATAAGAGAACCTCACAGTACTTAAAATAAATCCACTCTCAGGGCTTAAATTGCATGACAGATTGCTGAAAGTACTCAGAGAAGCAGTTCTGGATCCCCAGTGTCCTATGAAGAAACAGGAAGAAGAAGTGCCAGGCAAGCCGTGAGAAAAGATTTTCCTCAAAAGATGAAGGAGGATGATATGAAAAGCTGTAAGCTGGTGATCCTTAATGGCCGTTCAGGGAAAAATTCTAATGGATCTTTCCTCAGATAATTTTTAAACTCAAAAAAAAAAAAAAATAGAGTCCACATGGGTTCATTATGAATGTAAACATCAAACCAAGTGGACATTTTGCAGCCAGGCTAATAGACTAGTTTATTGAATTCCTGCATGAGATTTCCTAGTTTCTTATAGTCAAGATGGAGAAATTTGGTCTAGGTTGATATATATTTAGTTGGGAGGGGGCTGAATGTTTGCTTCCAAAGGTAGGTGAACAATAGATCAGTATCTTCATGGAGAAGATTTCATTAGGTTGATTACTATTTATTTATTTATCTATTTTTGACATATTGGGCTTTAATCCAGGGGCAGTTTACCACTGAGTTACATCTCCATCCCATTTTTAAATTTTTAATTTTGACACAGGGTATGGCTAAATTGCTGAGGCTGGTCTCAAACTTGTGATCCTCCTGCCTCAGCCTCCTGAGTTGCTGAGATTACATTCATGTGCCACTATGCCCAGCATAATTTGCTTTCTAAATTAACAAAGTGATAAAGATGTAGAAATCAAGCTTATCCATTTTCTCAGAATTGGGAGGGTCACGTAATGGACCTGAATTTTAAAAGTTCTTGTAGTTTAGTTGTTTTAACGGAAACTAACAATATGAAATTAAATATAGGATAAATGAACAGCCCTAAATTCTGGTTCTAAAAGATTAAGCATATTTGCCTATTAGCTTAACAGATAATCTGAGAAAGAAGTCAGGGTTTCAGTCGATACAAAGATCATCATGAGCTTATATTGTGATTTAGCATGCATGTATTCTAGTTATGTTCATTTTGAAAGCACAGTATCCAGACTAAGAAAGGTGATATTTCCTCACATCTTGCACTCCACTTTGGGCAGCGCATTTTAGATTGATGTTTTAAAACAGACATTGAGTCTGTTCAGAAAAGTACACTAAATGAAGAGGTCTCTTAGAAAGAAATTTCAAAGGACAAAGAATCCAAGGGATTGGTTTTGTTCTAACCTGGAAAATAGAAGCGTTGATGGAAAGGGAGAGCACTTCACACGTGTATAGGACAGTCACAAGGAGAAAAGAGTAGGCTTGTTCTTTTTTCTCATGGAAAGAAGAATGAAGATCACCGAGTAGAAGCTGAGGGGGAACAGACTTTCACTCAACATATTCAATATAGGGAGACACTTTGTAAGCTGGAGTAAGTTACTTTAGGTAGCAGTAGTCCTGTCACTTAGAGTATTCTAGAAGAGGCTGGGTCTGGAGTGCTACTGAATGTTGTTTTAGTCAGCTCAAGCTGTTAAAACAAAAACGCCATAGACTGGTCGACGTAAATAGTAGAAATTCATTTCTCATGGTTATGGAGGCTGGAAGTCTAAGATCAGGGTGTCTGTAGATTCAGTGTCTTCTCAGGGATGGGTGGCAGATGGCTGTCTTTTCTTTTTGTATCCTCACATGCCAAGAGCAGATGAAAGGGAGAGAGGGGAGGAAGGAAGATTGAGGGAGAGAGATTGTCCTTTTCTTAGGACACTAATCTCAGTCATGAGGGCTCCACCCCAAGTACCTGCTTTCTTATACCATCGCATTGGAAGTTAGCATTTCAAATGAATTTTTGGAAGACACAAATATTCAGTTCATAGAAGATCTATCCCTATGTTGAATGAGGTTGTATCAATTGATATTTTTAATTTTATATTAATGCTGGAGCACATTTTGGGTTAAATACATCTGTAACATATTCCCTCAAGCAGCATTTGCCTAACCTATGAGCTCTTTACTTCTAGTCCTAAACTAAGAGCCTTCACCTGTGAGTTATGATGCTACAAATCCAATGCTACTTTAAAGTCCAAAGCTACTTTAAAGATCATATTATTTTTCATTAAATTTAAGCGAGTCAAACTTATTTTGCTGGGCTTCTTGGGCTAGTATGGAGTTAGTTTTATCCTAAGAAAATTCTTTCCTGCTGCTTTGTGACTTAGATAGCTAGAGTGGATTTTTGTTTTCAAACAAACAGTTTTGAAATGAAAGGCACCCCCTAGTTAGGAGGATTTCTCCCCTCCTCCTCTGTTAATTGCAAGTGCAGCCTTTCTCAGAGTTGATCATGTTCCTGATGACTTTATGCATCTCCTTTGACAGGATGGACGGGCGGCATCATCAATTCTGGTTGGTGCTATGTTCATTTTCTGTAATCTCTACTCTACTCCTGGCCCCGCTATTCGATTGCTGTATGCAAAGCGACCAGGAATTGGACTGTCACCATCCCACAGGAGGTACAGTGAGCGAGGTGCAGGGTCCGAGCAAGCGTGGTCTGATTGTTACTGTTTATAGTTTGGAATCTGGCCTGTAGGCGCTTTCCTAACTTTCTTCGAATTTATCTGGCATTATTCTGAACTATGGAAACTATTGAATTAGGATATTGGATTTTCATGCACGTTCTTAAGCCCCATGTGAGTTTGTGATTTTAAAATTAGAAAGAAATTTTAAAGACTGTTTATCTACTTCCTTCCTTTTACAGGTGACAGCACTGAACTCAGATAGGTTGTATTTCTCCCCAGGTCTAAAACCACCTAATGGACGTAGCCAGGACATTATCCCTGATCCCAAGCTCTAAGACCAGTGCCTTTCTGTTTCATCATTTAGGTCTTTATTGAAATACAAGCAGTAGCTGGTTATATTTATCAGATGATCATCACAATTAACAAGAGGAAATGCAAAAATGTAGAGAGAATGAGACGTTTTAAAATTCACTTTTTATTACGAGAGGAACAAGGAAGTGTATTACAAAAGATCATCTGAAAAGTGGTTAAAAACGGAAACCCTTTTTAGATAACTATTTTCTTCTGTTAGTCATAATTTCTTCCCCTTATTTACATCATATCTTCTTACTTTTTTGGATCATAAAAGTACTTATGATGATAAAATTTTAACATTCAAAAATTATTCCTCAGCTGATAAACTTAACCTGCTAAATGAAATAAGAATAGATGTACAAATATTAAGCTACTTTAAAGCACCCATAAGTTTTTGGATTTAATAAATATCCTGTTATCAGTTCTTTGGGGAATTATAGCAATGTCCGTGGATCAAATATTTTCTGCATTCCCTTTTGCTAATTGATGTTGAACAAATTAACAGCAAATTTTTATTGCAATTTAAAAATTTGCAAGGACAAACTTCAGAGCAAAAATCACATGTGTCTCGAGTGTGACGGATTCCTTAACGGCAATCGTCTGTTTCAGATACTTGGGCTATATGTGTGACTTACTAGCAGACAAGCCCTATCGCCCTCACTTCAAGCCTCTCACGATCAAGTCCATCACTGTCAGTCCAATACCCTTTTTCAACAAACAGAGAAATGGATGTCGCCCTTACTGTGATGTACTGATTGGGGAAACCAAAATATATACAACCTGCACAGATTTTGAACGAATGAAGTGAGTCTTGCTATTTTTTTTCCTTCACTTTCTTCTTGCGTACTGCTCAATTCCTGTGTCAAATGTATTGTGTTCTTCCCGCAGGACTATATCACTGTGAAATGGCTGATTTTAAAATAATTCAACATTAATAGCTGAATAATCATAGACAAGCACCACTAAATCAAGGGAAGCCATGGCTGCTTTTCACATCCAGTGGTGCTTAGGCTAAGGGACTAGCATGAGCTACAGTGAGCATTAAGACAGTGTGGGGGTGTGAAAGGACAGAGGACCTGGACATTTAAGAGGGAGATGGCCTTGATGGGATTTGGGTGAAGCAGGGATGAATGAAGTTTTTACGTGAGCAACTATGTAAGTAATGATATAATTAGAGAAGTTACAGACTGTATCATGAAAGCAGATACCAGTGGGAGGTTGTTGAGGATGGGGTGGAGAGAAGGGAAGAGTGGCAACATAAATGAGATTAGTCAGGAATAGATGAAATCTTGGTTGAATTTTTTTGTTCCTTTAATTTTTGCTTTTACTACTAGTTTAAGGTTAGGAAAAGGCAAATACATAAGGGATGATGCATGTGAGGAACATAAGAGATCAGCAAAGTAGGGATGGTCGGTGGTACTTGTATGGTCAGGGAAGACTGAGAACCATGCCCTCCCATTGCAGAACCAGTTTTCCCTCAGTTGGCATGGGTGCATTTCCGTTTTTGCTCAAGATAAGAAATGGTTGGTTTCAAGGTCCAGGTCTGGGCAGACAGATCCCTTGGCTACGCCACAGAGCTCTGTGTCTGTGTCTGTGTGATTGTATCAGGCTGGATACTTTTTTAATGTCTGTTTTGATTGTGTTTAAAGAGAGTACCGGGTCCAAGATGGAAAAATATTCATTCCCTTGAACATCACTGTGCAAGGAGATGTGGTTGTTTCCATGTATCACTTGAGGTCAACTATTGGGAGCCGGCTGCAGGCTAAGGTAAGCTTTCTGGATGAATCATGGCATTAGCTCATCTAATGATGAGTTTTTTAATAGGAGTATTTCTGCATCTTCTCTCCAAATCATTCTGGGGTTGATTGACTTATAGTTTTAGAATGAGAAGGAGTCTTTAAAAGTTGCTCATGTCCATTTTCCTCATTTTACTGGGAAGGCTACTGAGTCTTGGACAGGTATGACTTGCCAAAGTCCCTGGTATGATGACTGTGCCAAGAGGTGGCAGTCCTAGAACTTTTAGTAAAGCGTATTCTTTAGAAACTGTACCTCTCAACTAAGGATAAAGGAGATTTCAACTAAGGATGTGGAATTAAATAATTATCTTTTTTTTCTCTAAATTTTTTTACTCAGATAAAGTTCACATTACATAAAAGCCACGCTTTTAGCCAGGCACGGTGGCTCAAGCCTGTAATCCCAGCACTTAGGGAGGCTGAGACAGGAGAATCGTGAGTTCGAAGCCAGCCTCAGCAACGGCGAGGCGCTAAGCAACTCAGTGAGACCCTGTCTCTACATAAAACACAAAATAGGGCTGGGGATGTGGTTCAGTGGTCAAGTACCCCTGAGTTCAATCCCCAGTACCAAAAAAAAAAAAAAAAGCCACCCTTTTAAAGTATATAATACAGTAATACAGTGGGTTTTGATACTTTCAAAAGGATGTGCAACCATCAAAACTATGTAATTCCAAAGCATTTTTATCACCCCTAAAAGAAACCCTGTGCCCATTAGCAGTCACTGACTATTTCCTCTTCCTTATCTCCTGACAACCATGAATCTACTTTCTGTCCCTATGGGTTTGCATAGTTTGGCCATTTCATATAAATGGAATCCTACGATACATGGTGTCTTGTAGCTGGATTTTTTCACTGAGCATAATATTTTTGAGGTTTATCCATGTAATAGAATGTATCAGTACTTCCTTCACTCCTTTGCATAGCCAAGTAATATTCTATTGTATGACTATGCTGCATTTTATTAATTGGTAGATATTTGGGTTATTGTTATTACCATCAATTGGTAGATATTTGGGTTATTGCCTCTCTTTGGCTTTAAGAATGTTGTTGCAAGTAATCATATTAATTAAACAAATTTTGCTAAGTTCATGCTCTGTTCCAACTATTGCCTAGGTGTCTAGGATTGGAAAGAGTAAGACTGTGTCCCTGCCTTTAAGAAACTCATCCCAGCAGGGAAATGTGCAAATATCCATAATACTATAAGGGGCGGGGATGAGGTGCTGTAATAGGAACAGTTTGTTTTAGCCAGTGATAGCCCAGATAGGCTCCAGAAAGGATATGCCTTTCAAGGTGGGCCTCAAAGGATGAGTTCATTGGGTTGAAGCAGGTCATCTTGGGAAGAAGGAATACAACGAGGGAAAGCATGGCAATGTGCCAGATCATGGGAGAGCAGTGGATGAGGAAAGAGCTTGCCAAGGCAGAGTTCATGGAAGGGAGAAGTGGGAGACATTTAATACTCATAGTAAACAAAGATTCAGATGTAGAAAGGGTTGAAGGTGTATGGCTCCCCAAAATACTATATTTCGATCACATTTTCCTTTCATCGATCAATTGTAATATATTTCTCTTGGATATTTTTAGGTGACCAACACACAGATATTCCAGCTTCAGTTTCATTCTGGATTCATACCTCTGGACACAACAGTATTAAAGTTCACCAAGTAAGTACTGCTTGGATTGAAAGCCTGTTTGCACCAGGATAGCTGTGCAGGGTTGAGCCTCCTGAGTGCCATGGTGCATTCCCCCAGAGTCCTTTGCTGCTAGATAATTGAGTGTAGCTCCATCACACAGAGAGGCTGCATACATTTTAAAACTTTCAATTGAATATGATTTGTCTTGAGAAGTACAAATAGATCAAAGACTTCAAATAGACAGGTCTGAAATTCTATGTGAAGGAATCTGCTAGTCAGTTTTCCACCAATGTGACAAATACCTGAGAACAACAGTTTAAAGTGGGGGAAGAATTATTTTGGCTCACAGTTTCAGAGGTTTCAGCTCATGGTTGGGTGGCTCCAAGGAAGAAACATCATGGAAAAAGGGTTTTGCAGAGGAAAGCTGCTCAGTTCATGGCATCTGGGATGCAGACAGAGTGAGAAAGTGGGTGGGGGGTGGCAGGCCAAGGACAGGATATAGTCCCCAAAAGTAAACACCCAAAAACTCACTCTTTTCAACTAGTCCCCACCTCATACAGTCCATTTGCATTATTATTCCACTAATGAGGTTAGAGTTTTCATGGGCTAATCATTTCCTAAATCCCCACCTCTGACCATTACTGCACTGAGGAACAAGCTTTCAACACTTGAGCTTTTGGGAGACATTCCAGACCCAAACCATACAGGGAGCAAGAGTGAACAAAGAAGGAACAAAGTATCACTGCTTTGATCCTTTGCATATGACTATTTCCTTGTGTTTCCTTCAGGAATGACAGTTAAGTCAGTGGTATGGTATGATCCATGATCCATCAGAATAGATAACAGGCTAGAGTACTAAAGCAGGATTCTGGAGGAGCCCTCTGTACATGGGCCCTCAGTTACAATCTCACAGGGTGGTTTGGGAACTCAGGGGTGGCCAAATTTGTGATAGGTGGGCATTGCTGGGGCCAGGATAGGAATAGATACTGAGTCTTGCTCTTACACTTGTAATATCCATATTCTTTGAATAGACATTATTCTCTTTTCTTGAGATGAGGAAACTGAGGCACAGAAAAGTAAAGTACTATATCTAACTGATGATTGAGTATTCTCTAGTTTCTAGTTAACCTGAAAGCTTACCTATGGCGTTTGCTGTGCTGAGCCTTATCCTGGTTTCATTGTTTTTCATTGACCTTATTCTTTTAAATCCCTTTTTAGGCCTGAGTTAGATGCATGTGATGTACCAGAAAAATACCCTCAGCTATTTCAGGTGACACTGGATGTAGAACTACAGCCCCAGGACAAAGTGGTAGACTTAACCCCACCCTGGGAACATTACTGCGCAAAAGATGTCAACCCCAGCATCCTCTTCTCTTCCCACCAGGAGCATCAAGATACTCTGGCCTTAGGAGGTATTTATTTTTTCAGACCAAAACTTTGTGTTATTTAGCACATTTTCATATTTCCTGTGTTTCATTGATGCTGCATGGCCTTTTGTCTTGCAGGACAGGCTCCAGTAGATATGCCTCCAGACAACCCCAGGAATGTGGGGCAAAGTGGCTTCTTTGCCTCTCTCTGTTGGCAAGGTACCTTCAAGCATTTCTCTAACTTTCCATGGTTACATGATTATGGTTCTTCTATAGAGACACTTAGCCTTTGAAGCAGTCTAAATTAAAGTAGCAGTTAGAAGTCACTTGGGCTCCTTCCCCCTTATTTCATACCCTTTCACCTCACTCCTTTCTCAAATCAGGCAACTTCTATACTTTCAACTTCATGGGTGCTCTCAGACTGATGCAAAAGGCCATATTCAGCTGACTTCTACCTCCTCTGTGCTGTGTTCTTGGCCATGTCTTTCTTGGATTGATGGATAAGTGTGATATTTTCTAAGATCCCCCTTTAGGCTACTGACAATATAAATAAATTAGCGAAGGACTCTGTTTCCTGCCTTCAATTAAATATTCTAAGAATATCAAGTTGAGCATTTCCTCCAAAGTGCCCTGAGCACTAGCTGGGCAGAACTGAGTTTATCCTGGCACTGGGAAGGCAAACACCTGGCCTTTATGTCTCTGTTACTTGTTTTAACAACCATTAGCAGAAACAGGGGCTCCATCCCTGTATTCTTTTTTCCCCAACCTGGAGATGTTTTCAGATCCTTCTCCACATAGCACTTCAGACTGCTGCCATCAATACACATCTTAATCCATATAGATCGGCCATCCTCACTTTAGAGTTTGCTGAGATTAAGTGCAGGGTTTGCTGTGGAATTGAATAGTCGGGACTTTATGTATGAAAGGGTAACAGATGGCTTTGGAGGTGACCTAGTTAAAACTCTCTTGGTTGATTTTCCTCTGATGTGTGAATGTGAGTTCATATTCCTTTAGCCTATACATATTTTCAGTGTTTGTTGAAAAAATTGATGAAATTCATTTGAATTGAAAGACTTTCAGAAATTTTTTTTGAGAAATGGAACCAATTTAGTAAACTATTTCTAAATTATAAATAACTTCTATAGGCTCTGAAAGAGGTTTTAGCACAAATGCACAATCTCTTATCTGAACCTCTCAGAGCCAGATGTGTTTAGGAATGCAGGTTTTTGGGTTTTTTTTTTTTTTTTTTTCATTTTGAAAAAGTTTTACAATATACAAGCTGTGTATTTCTTAACATCCCCAGTGGCATCTCAGACAACAACCTGTAATCAAGCATGTTAATATTTCTTCAATGAAATCTGTAAGTAATAACCCTGAGTGAGACAGATGAAGTCTAAATAATTCTGTATCTATTGCAGTCAGGTTTTTCTGCCAGCTGAATTTGCACCAAACTCAGGAAAGCCTTTCCCTTCTCAGAGTTATTTTGCATTTCAGAATTGGGGATTAGGGGTGTGGACATGGACTTGATTCAGAAAGTGAGTCTATCTGACATTATGTAACAACATTCTGTGGGAAGCTTATCTCAAGCAGAGCCTAGAAAGTCACTCACTGTCTCTCTGTTCCTTACCTAGAAGAGGCCTTTGTGCTGAGCCCATTTTATGCTGAAAGTATCTCCTTTCAGCTTGGTGTAAGGACCATGTGAAGCAGAGCCGTTCTGTTTAGTCAGTAGGTGTGTGAGTCCCTTCTTCTTGGCCTATGGGAGAAAGGCCTTGCTTTTGTCTGCAGGCCACACAGAGAAATAAAAGTCAGTGAGTGGTGTCCACAAGGGACTTGAAGTTACTGTTCTATCCCCCCTCCCAAAAAAAACACCTAGCATAGTGCTTGGATATTAATAACAGTAATAATAGTAAAAATTTGACCTGGGCATGGTGCTGCACACCTGTAATCCCAGCTACTCAGGAAACTGAGGCAGAAGGATTGTAAGTTTGAAGCCAGTCTAGGCAATTTAGTGAGACCCTGTCTAAAAATAAAATTAGAACTTTTCTGAGAGGTTCAGATAAGAGAGTGTGCATCTAGGGGTGTAGCTCAGTGATAGAAGAATGCTTCTGAGTTCAGAGTAAAAATCATCACCAGCATCATCATCATCAACATTTAGGTACTACTTGCTGTTGATCTGAGCACTTTATAATATTATTTTCACAGTAACCTGTGAGTAAAATACTATTTATTACCCTATTTTGCTGAGGAGGAAACAGAGACGTAAGGTAATTTATCCAGTGTCACAGAGCTAGTGAGTTCAATCCCAGGATACCTGGCTCCTGAGTTCCTACTCTATATCCTAATGCTGCACTGCCTCTCAGATGCTCAGCCATGGTAGGTGAATATAAATATAAAATGTATTGAGTATTCCACTGATATGGATCCCAAAACATTATTTGCTCAAGGCTGAATCCTTCTCTTTGAAATAATGTACAAATAATATAACAATCCCCAACAGCACTGTGGTCAGTAACTCACTCTTTTTTTTTTGGCCTACTGGCCTTCCTTAGATCAGAAATCAGAGAAATCGTTTTGTGAGGAGGACCACGCTGCCCTAGTGAATCAGGAGAGCGAGCAATCTGACGATGAACTTCTGACACTTTCCAGTCCACATGGCAATGCCAATGGTGACAGACATCACAGCGCCAAGAAGCCCAGCAAAAAGCAGCAGGAGCCAGCTGCCCCCCCACCCCCTGAGGAGGTGGACCTTCTGGGCCTAGAGGGGTCTGATGTGAGTAAGAACTTCTCTCCACCGGCGGCACCTCCCTCCAATTCTGAACTACTGAGTGACCTGTTTGGGGGTGGAGGAGCAGCTGGTCCCGCCCAGGCCGGACAGTCAGGGGTGGAGGACGTGTTTCACCCTAGTGGACCTGCATCCACCCAGTCAACGCCACGCCGTTCCGCCACCTCCACCTCTGCGTCGCCAACCCTGCGAGTGGGAGAAGGTAATTTTTTCCCGTTGCTTTGTACTTCTGAGATTTGTATGATTTGGGTCAAGAAGGCAGAATTGAACTGTCTTAATAAGCTGGACTTTTCCAATTCCCCCAAAGTGCCTTAGAAGTCTAGGTCTTCATTTAAATGGAGAACACAAGAGAAAATAGAAACATTGTTCATTTGGTAGGTTTTCTTTTGGCAGGATTGAAGGCATGAGAGGGTTTAGTTACTTCTTTTTAGAGATGTAGATGGATGAATTATTATTAAAAATAATAGCTAATGTGAAGCGCAGTGGTGCATGTCTGTTATCCCAGTGGCTCCGGAAACTGAGGCAGGAGGATCGCGAGTTCAAAGCCAGCCTCAGCAACAGCAAGGCACTAAGCAACTCAGTGAGACTCTGTCTCTAAATAAAATACAAAAAAGGGCTGGAGATGTGGCTCAGTGCTTGAGTGCCCTTGAGTTCAATCCCTAGTATCCCACAAAACAGAACAAAACTTAAAAAAAAAAAAAAGCCCAGCTAATATTTGTGGCATACTTACCATTTGCCAGATGTGGAATATAACACTAAACATAATTTAGTTCTAACAAAAACCCAATAGAGAGGTGCTATCACTATCCCCATTTTATAGTCGAATTGGCAGCATAAGTTCATATAGCTGGTAATTGATGGAGTCAAGGTCCAAAACTTAGCCATTGCACTCCAGAGTTCTTTTTTCAGATTTCTACAGTGCCTTTGTAGAACTGTAGTTTTCTGAATATACTTTGGCTATGCAGAGAAATGTCTGGTTATCTCAAAACTTACTTTGGGAACTAAATTTTGAGCTCTTGTCTGTGGTGTTCAGCATTTTACTTTTTGTTATAGAGAATGCCTCTAACCTAAGGTGATATTAAAAGTGCCAAGTAATGGCGATATTTTAGCATATTCCAATGGTTGGCTTCAAACCCAGATGTAGAGGGATTGGCCCAATGAACTCTTATAATTACACTAAAAACTTCAGAGTTCTCATTTTATAGAAAAGTAAGGCTTTATAGATATTAAATGAGGTAAGGGATATACTTCAAGTGACAAAATGTCTGAAACTGTGAGTGCCTTGCTGCTGACTGAGGCTCATCTGCAGCCCCGCAGATGTCAGGAGAGCATTGCGTGAAAGAAGTCATAGCTGGAATCTCAAGATGTGTGTCCTACCTGCATTATGGAAGTGGGGTTGGTTTGTTAAGTGGTTTGATTCTCCTTAGAATGGTTTAATCCCATTCTAAGAAGTAGCCATTAACTCAGTGTTTACAGATTAGGAAGTTACTTCTCACTTAGGGGAGCTGGAGGGGATTTTGTGTCTTGTTCAATATGACAAATTAAGGGCCAATTAACTCCATGCAGTTGGGCAATTTTCATCTCATTCATTTGATGGCAGTAAGGAATGTGAGATGCTTTTGGGAAATTCCTGAGAATTGGAATCAGAAGACTTGAGCATGAGTTCTAGTCTTATTCTCTTACCTTGGGTGAGAAATTGGACTTTCTGAATGGCAATTTCATTGTCTATAGAATGAAGATGACGCCACTTTTATCTGACAGGGTAAAGTGGATAAGGATCAGCGGAGGTCTTCTTAATGAAAGACAGCGTAAACTCTCAGAAAGGATGGAGTCTCGGTTCTTGCAGCATTATTGCCAATAGCTGTGACTTCCTGCTTTCTTCTGGTCTTTTCATCATTCACAAACTTTTCCTTGCTTCACTAAATCTGCATCTGGTTTCTAGCAGGTTGTTGAAAATCTATGTTTTGGAAATGTTTGTATTCCATAGGACCCAAGACATGACGAGAGTTCTTTTTTCCCCTTACTCTCATTTTAACTTTCAAGTGAGCCAGAGACCATTTAAAGACAAAAATAAATGAAACTATTTCTTGTGATTTCCTACTGTTCATCCTAATAGCATAGACCCTCTTCCTGATGTTTGTTCATAATTCACTTCACATGGACGTTGTACACAAGCACAGGTTAGTCATCGAAATCCCTTGATGGTCTGTGCATGGCTTTGGTGCCCCTTGACTCATCTGTGTCGATCTTGTCTTCTCAGGTTCTCTGTAACTTTAATTGACTTATTCTACATTATTAAGATTTTCAGAGGTCAAAGGGGGCCTTTATTTATAGTTTTTGTGGTTTATCCAACAGAGAAGTCCAGACACCTCCTTGATCTACAAAAGGTGGGCTTATTCTTGTGTAGTCAGAAATCCTTGGGATCTATTGTTAGCTGTAGAAGAAGTTTCAAGGATAGAAAGGGCCTGTGGAGCAGGCCAGGACACACACATTGTCCTGATTCTCAAGTATTTGGCCTAGGGCCAGGCAATAGTGACTGCTCTTCAATATTTATAGAATAGCTGAACTTATAGGACAAATCAGTATATTTTTCCCATTGTTTTCTAGGTGCCACCTTTGACCCATTTGGAGCACCTTCTAAACCATC
This sequence comes from Xerus rutilus, assembly GCA_028644305.1. NCBI lineage: Eukaryota > Metazoa > Chordata > Mammalia > Rodentia > Sciuridae > Xerus > Xerus rutilus. The sequence continues at coordinate 48,970,184 of CM053400.1, forward strand.
AGGTCCAGATTTGCTGGGTTCTTTTCTGAGCACATCCAATGCCTCTAGTGATCCCTTTCTTCAGCCCACCAGAAGCCCTTCACCTACAGTGCATGGTAAGCATGTATCTTATATTGTGTTTAGTGGAACATAGTTTTCTGCAAGCTATCGGTAAGAGCTCAGAAATAAAAGTATCCTGTGGTTGCCTTTGTGTGTGTGAGGGGGAGCTTCATAATGTATCTCTCATTTGGAAATTAAAATATTCACATTAGTATATTAAAATCTCTGGGATATCTTACAAGAGAGAAGCATGCTTTGTTTTATTTAACCTTTCTAAAACTTACTTGACCGTGAAATTTCTTTTCACATGAAAGCTGTGTACACAGAAGCATAAGACACCATTGATTGTAGTGTATATCATTATTTTATGTACCAATAGAAAAAGAAAAAAAACCACTGCCAGTATAATTGATTGGAAGATGTGTCTTGAATGGAGAAATCTTTGAAGTGCGGAAAAATAGCACACTTCAATTAATAAAACATAGTGTTAGCATTCCATGAAATTAGTATTATATAGAACAAAGTTTGGGATATACCTCCCTTACTTATTAGAGCCACACATGGCTGCAGAGCCCTTGAAATGTGACTAGTCTGATTTGAGACATGCTTTCAATATAAGATATATACTATATTTCAAAACTTAGCATACAACAAAAGAATATAAAATATCATGTTAATATTTTTTATATTGATCACTTATTAAAATAATATTTGGGTTATATTGTTAAATAAAATATTTTTTAAAATTAATGTTACTGATACCTTTTTTTTTAAATGTAACTACTAGAAAATTTAAGGTTACATATGGACCCACATTATATTTCTATGTTAGAGATTTAGGGTGTATGGAAAAAATAGCAATCATAATCATGTGTAAGTACAGCAGGAATATATTACTCAGGTTATACTGATTAAAACTGGAGTTCTTTGGTTAAGGGCAAATGGCTTTAAGCCAAATTGATACTTTCTCCTAATGTTAAATATCATTGGCTTCAATGTAGAGGACGGTGTATTATTGAAGGTACCTTAAGTTTATCTGGTTAATACAGTCCAGTTATCAGTTTGATTTTGTGGAAGTCATGCAAATGCAAAAGGAAGATGAGTTATGCAGCACTGGTCAAATTGTAACTTGGCTAAAAAAGAAAAATCCATCTAGAATAACTTTTATGGGTGATTTCCAACTATTTTTCCCCTTTTGCTGGGGATTAAACCTAGGAACATGGTACCTTTGAGCTACATTCTCCAGCCCTTTTTATTTTTTTGTTTTGAGACAAGATCTCACTAAGTTGTATGTGCTACCCTTGAACTTGCAATCCTCCTGCCTTAGCCTCCTGCATTCCAACTGGTCTTTACTCTCATACTATTTGAAATGGGTCCATAAGACAATATACAAGAAGTTTACTTCTCACCCATAAGTAGTGCCCTCTTAAGACTGTCTCCTCCATGCTTGTATAATTATATCAAAATGAATTCTACTGTTACAGATAACTAAAAAGAATCAATGAAATAAAATAAAATTTTAAAAGAGTTGTTATTTTTGCTTACTCATTTTCAATGTAAGTCATGTCATGGTGGTGCTCAAAATGATTCCCTATTCCACTCAACACAAGAGCCAAAGTCGTTGCAATGGCCTATCTGGACCCCATGTGCCCTAGCAACCTCATGCCTTTGACCTCATTTCCCATTTTCTCCCCCTTGCTCTCATCTTTCCAATCCTACTGGCCTCTTTGATATAGCACCAGTTCTCCCCTCTGCCTCAAATAATTCTCCCTAGACATCTGCGTGGCCAGGTGTCATCTGACACCTCCTTTGAGTCTTTGCTCACTATTACTCTCTCAGTGGGGTCTACTCTGGTTCATTCCAAAAAACAACTTACTGTCTGCCCTACTCTACATTTTCCTTTCCATTATACTTACTAACTTCCAATATATGGAATCATTTACATATGCATTATGTGTATTTTTTGTTCTTTCCTTACTAGAACATGAGTCCCACAATGGCAGGGATTTTTGTTTATTTGTGTTCATGAATGTGTCCCTACTGCCTGGCAAGAATTATCGGCACACAGTAGGTGCTGTCTTTATAATATGTAATTATTAAATGAATTAACTCAATTTTTGTCCTACCAAAGTATCTTAGATGTACGTGCTGGTGTGTGTAAGGTTATACATTTTTCTGAGGTTAATACATTCAAGTTATTGTTTTGATGGCAATGCTTCTTCTGATGCCCCACGGATGTGGGTGCTCCTAATTCAGCATGGCAAATGGGATCTAGTTCTGCTTTTTGAAGCTGGTTAGACCCAGCTTAGGCCAGCTAACACTCCTTTATTTTGTAACCGTGTTTCTTATTTTGGTCTGTCATGCCAATGAATGAAGAGAATTTTCAAATTTTCCTTTTTGGGAAAGAAATTATCATTCCACTGTTAGTGAGTCAGTTACATCATCTTCACATGGGACGGCACATAGGTAATATTCTGATGTCAGCACGAGGAGGTCAGATTACCCACCTCCAAATCTTTTGGGTGCTTCTGCCAGGTTTCTATAATCAATCATCAATCTCCTCTGGAAAATCAAGAGATTTGAGTCCAACGAATATTTATTGAACAGCTCTCCTGAAGAGAATAATCACTAGGGACATGGTATTAGAAGGACAAGTAAACAACTAACGATAAAGAAAGGCAAAATAGAGTTTTAATTATTAGGTAATTAGTTTTATTTTTTGTTTGCATATTCCTATCTCTGGTTGATTTTTTTTTAAATATTTATTTTTTAGTTGTAGGTGGACACAATAGCTTTATTTTATTTTTATGTGGTGCTGAGGATCGAACCCAGT
>CM053400.1:48973555-48997188 GCA_028644305.1 Xerus rutilus
CTTGAGATGCAAGAGTTAGGAGTGATTCAGCCCAGCGTGGTGGTGCAAGCCTGTAATCCCAGCATTTAGGGAGGCTGAGACAGAAGAATTGCGAGTTCAAAGCCAGCCTGAGCAATGGCGAGGCACTAAGCAACTCAGTGAGACCCTGTCTCTACATAAAACACAAAATAGGGCTGGGGATGTGGCTCAGTGGTCGAGTATTCATGGGTTTAATCCCTGGTACCAAAAAATAAAAATTTTTTAAAATTGAGGTGATTCAAAATAGCCTTACTTTCTTTCTCCTCTTCTTTCCGTAGGTAGTTCTTCATTTGCCAGCAAACCCACCACACCGACTGGGTTGGGTGGAGGATTTCCTCCTCTTAGCTCCCCACAGAAAGCATCTCCCCAGCCCATGGGTGGAGGATGGCAGCAGGGAGGTGGCTACAGCTGGCAGCAGCCACAGTCTAAGCCACAGGCCAGCATGCCACACTCATCACCTCAGAACCGACCCAACTACAATGTGAGCTTCTCAGCCGCACCTGGGGGCCAGAGTGAGCGTGGGAAAGGATCCACTAATTTGGGTAAGGATGATGACGTGGGGTCTAGTTATTGAGTAGCTTGTCTGGGTTTGTGTGTTTGAAGGTGGCAAAAAACAATCCCAGTAATTTCAGAGACAATCTTGTAGAGACACCATGTGATCCCTACTCCTGAGGTGGTAACCTGGAGCATCCTGGGTCTGCTGTGCTCCCAAACTTGTGTACCATTTTGTGATTGCTGATTCATGTCTGCCTCTCTCTGGAGTTGAGTGAGATGGATTGCAGGGACTGTGTCTTATTTGGCACATTATCATTAGAACCTAGCATAGTACACGGCATAGGATTCACACTAAATGAATCTTGAATGGATGTGGGTAGAAGGGCGAATGGATCTTAAAGCTGTTATTCTTTTGCAAGAGGATATAGAAGAAAAGGTTGGGAAATATTTTAAGAACTGGGTTCAGGTTTCCCCTTGGATCCCAGTGAGAGGCCTGCACATGTCTTGAACATTCAGTCTTCCTGGATCTCTGGTTAGTAGTAGATTCGTGAGATCTGGGGCACCTGTGCTAGTGCTAACACTAAAGCTAGAGGATGCTCTGGATGGGATTCTTGACAATAAGTAAATAATAGACTTTGCATAACAAGAATGGTTAGATTTGAGTCATCAAAAAGACCTATTTTTGATATACCTGACATTTCCATTGATTTGCTCATACTCTATGATGATGTTGAGTGCCTTTCTCTCTATGGAACATGAAAAAGGCGATTCTTCTACTCTTCACAGCAGCAGTAATCAACATTTATCAAGTACTTACTACATGCCAGGTGCTATCCTAGGCATTTTTTAAATGTATGATTTCATATAATCTTCAAAACTGACTCCCTGTTGTAGATGAGGGATCTATGATGCAGATTTATAAAGTGATTTCTTAAGTTGATTCAACCTGTAAGTGAGAGAGCCAGGATTTGAATCCCAACAATCTGGCTCCAGAACCCCTACTCTTACCTGCCATGCTTTGTGACTATGAAACAGGTGCCTTTTCACAGGTAACATGATGGAAATGCTCATGTCAGGAAGATGTGACATCATGTTCATTCTTTGGTTAGCAGGGGAATTCCTGGACAATTCCATAGAGTCATGGGGTTACCCTCCTTTCTATTTTGAGTATATGTTGGGTGAGTATCTTGGAGGATCTTCGTTGTAGAAAACATTGAGGAGATGACAGTAAGCAAGACAAACAAAACCTCTAGGCTAGGAGCACTGAGATTGTAGTGTGAACATGCAAGTGTGGGTTCACAATGTTTTCCAGTCTAGAGATAATAAATGGATTTCAACTAAGAAACTGGCTTTTGTTTATTGATGTTAGCTGTGTGGATTGCTGTGTTTTAGTTCTGTTTTGTTTTAATTTAACAAACATATACTCACGTACCTTTCCAAGCTCTGCAGCTATTAATGCATTCATTCTCACCACAACCTTATGAAGCCAGTAATATTTTTAACACATCCCCATTTTCTAGATGAGGAAATTAACACTTAGCAATCATAAGTAACTTGCTTGAGGTCAAATTGCTAAGTGGCAGAGTTGGGATGCAAACCTGGGTGGTTTGACTCCAGTCTTTGCTCTTTGCCATCAGGCTTGGCTGCTTTTCCAAGCAGGTTACAAAATATGGTGAGGTACAACCACAATGGTGGGGAAAAAGCATTATGATTGATGAGATCTATCAGCTGGGTATGGACAGGGAAGTGGTAGCATGCATATATTTCAAGTACCAAAACCCAGACCTTGTCTCATCACTGATACTAATTAATTATAACCAGGGAAAACCATGAGTATCTTTATCTGTAAAGAAGGCACAGTGGAAATGGAATTGGATTTAATTTAATGATCCAGACCCCAGTCCTAGCCTTGCCACATATATATGATTCTGAACAGATCTCTTAAGTTCTCTATACTTCATTTTCCTCATTTATAAAATGAGCATGAGATTTACCTTACTGTTGGACACGAGTAATACCATTAACATAGACCAAACATGTTTGTGTCTTTCCACAATGTCAGAATTTAATAAATTCACAATCTATACCACTTTCACTCTTTGCTATTGACCAAATATTTGTGGGTCACCTAATAGTCATAGACTGGGCTATCACAAGTTCTTTCCTTCTATTTCAATCTTAATTTTTAATATCTATGACACTCAAGTCATACATTGTACTCCACATAATGATATATATGTAGGTTACGGAAAGGCTAAGAAAGGGTCAGGGTGGCCACAGGATTCAGGAGACCAAACTGAGAGCAAAGGCAGAGAGGAGATACAAGAGTCACTGCAAGTGGTCAGATAAGAGCACAAACCAGCTGAAGAACTTGTTCAGGCTATAGAGCTTTCAGAGCATAGAACTTACTGTAGGCCAAGGTTTGGGTGGAGTGCAGATTCAGAGCATCAGCTTGAAGTGTCAGCTTGAGGTGTCAGCTTGGAGTGGACCCATGAGTTGTGATCTTGTATGGGAGAAACTGCGCTGAGCTGAAGCCCAGGAACAGGGAATTGGAGGTTTGTTGCTACAGCAATTTTCCCGAGCAAGGCTCATGACAAGTAGGGTCAGTGTACCATTGTGTCCAGTCTTGGGGTGATCCTCCTTTTATGTTCTCACATGAGGGGGTTGCTTGATTTGGTAGTCAGGTGTATTCAATGAGCTTGTGGGCCTCTTTTTTTCTGATATGGGTTTGATACACCTATGCATTTATGTGCTTCTGATTTAATTTGATATAAGTTCATAGGTGATCATTTTTATTAGTACAATTTAGTTATCAGTTTGTGCCTTATGATTGTGCTAGGGAAATGGTGGTTGTTTACTTGTGCAAACAAGGTATAGAGTCATTCTACCTCAGCACTTGTAGTCAAAAATGACTCATAGCACAGCCTGAAAACGATGTTCTGTTCATCCTGGAGTAACTCAGAGCCTACCCTCTACACTTACTCATAGGGAAAGTGTGAGGGCTAAGGGGAATTTATGTTTATAAAAGCACTTTGAAGACTCCAAGTCCTATGAATCATGATGATATTCTGTTTAAGAATAAAACCTATAATGATTTTCAAAACTTATATTGCAGAAGGGAAACAAAGAGCTGCTGATTTTGAAGACCTGCTGTCTAGTCAAGGTTTCAATGCCCACAAAGACAAAAAGGGACCTCGAACAATAGCTGAGATGAGAAAGGAGGAAATGGCTAAGGAAATGGATCCTGAGAAATTGAAGGTGAGTGAGCCCCGTCGGTGTGATGATCCTACACCACAAAGTCCTGTGACAAAGTCACGGGTGTGGATCAGCATAACTGTCTGATCATCTCCCACCTCCTAATACCATCACCTTGAGGGTTAGGATTTCAACATATGAATTTGGGACAGGGCACAGACATTCTGCCATAGCACCACTGGAAGGCACTGTGTTCTGGCAACTGCCCTATTTCACTTAGTCCCTGAAGCTGTGATTTGAGTACAGCCATGCCCCACCCCACTTTGATTAGAGTTTATAGTTACACATAGTAGTTGGGTTCATCCTGACAAATTCATATATGCGTGGACATTGATTTCAGTTCATGATCCTCTCCTTTTCCCTCCCCATCTTCCCTCCTCTCCTCTCTCCTCTCCCATTCTCCTTCCTCTGTTAATTTATATTTGATTGGTTCTTTATGTTATCCTATCCTTCCCTTTCCCAGCCATGCCCTTTAATAGCTAAGTGGCTTTGGGGAAGGTTGTACCTGCTGCTTAGTTTCTTTAATAAAATAAAATTTACTTCATGGTTTGGTAAATACAGATTTCCTTTGTTTACCTGTTCCAAAAAGCAATGTCCTCTTTGACTTTAACCTACTTCCTCAGAAACTGTTCTGGCACCATCTTGACAGCCAGTGGCATGATCAGAGATAGCAGTGGCATGCTTTAAGATATGGTTTTGTTATTCAGATGGCATTTAGATTTTACAGATGAATGGGTAGAATTTGGTGGGAAGAATGTGTTGTTTGTATTTTCTCTTTCTGCATTGAGAGTTTTTTTTTTTTTTTTTGACTGTATTAACTGAAGCCCTCACCATCTCTGTTCTCTGTTGTTAGAAATGTTTGTACACCTAGGAATTACTACTCCTGTAGCATCAGACCTGGAGGTTTTGAAGGTAGAGGAGAAGGAAGCTGAGGGAAGTGTGCATCCTGGCCTCCCCAATAACTTCTACTTTTAAGTCAGAGAAGTTCTCCTTTTACTCTATTTTTGATTCTGAAGGTCTAGGTGGGATTCAGTTTGGATGGGGGAGAACGTTTCTGAATTTTTTTTAAAGTTTGCAAATCAGTGATGCTGATGCCTTTATTGCATAGGTGAGGAAATAAAAACTTCGTAAATGAGGACCTTGTGTGTGCGTGGGCAGGCGGATGAGGATTAGCTTGGAGATAGAGAGGTGGTTATGCTGGTGGATGGTGTGAGGTGGTGGAAGAGTTGTAAAGATCAAGAGAATTGGAATGCTCATCACAGAGGGAGAGGCTCATTTGCTACATGATGACAGTATATACGCTAACAGTATATATGCTCACAGTGTAATAAATTGAAAGATCAGGGTTTAATCTTTCTCTAAAACCAGGGCTTTCATAGCAAATCAGTCTTATGTTTTGAAAAAATATACTGCTATTCTCCATCATTTCCTGACAGATTTGAATATTAAATGTATATGAATAGATCCTTTAATATTTTTTGAGAATAGTGTAGGATTCCTCATTTGCATTTGATTCTCATGTCAGGTAACATCACAAAGGTTTACTGTTCTTTTCAAAACTTTATGCTGTGTCTCTATGATCTTTATTTTCATTAAGCAAACTTTGACAGATTTTTATAAAATAAAGTTTTGTTTTGTTTTTTTAACCCATGTTTGGTTGTTTGATTGTTTAGGAAAGTAGTCATCATTAACTGGGACTGAACCACTTGTCAACAGTAAATACTCGCTGAACTCCTATTAGGTGTGAACCACAGTTACATTTTTATGATTCCTTTAACTTAATCACCTCATTGTTCCAACCATGAAGGTTCAAACTATGAATGTTAATAGTTTGAATAAATGACTAAATGGATCAATTCATTCATATGCCTTTATGAGCTCTACTCTGTGCCAGGTATATTATTTGGTTCCTGAGATACAGCAGTTAAGCAAGAAACAGTACATTTTCTCCAACAGTTCTGCCTAATGGCAGGGAAAGATGAACACACAGTTACAATAAAGGAAAGCACATATCATAAGAGGAGTGTGTTTAAGCACAGTAGCCTAGACATATTTGGCTTTTTAAAAAAGGGATATTTATTAAGTTCAGGAAACAAAACTGATGAGGGTGTCACCTCAGGGATGCTTTAGGAGTGTATAATTCACTGAAGGAGTAATGAGGAAAGAATTCAAACTCTCAGAAGTGAACTTTGAAATTCCTGACAGGCTTTGAAGGATGATGAACATTAGTAGTGTGCACCTGTAATACTAGCAACTTGGGAGGCTGAGGCAAGAGGATCACCAATTCAAGGCCAGCCTGGGCAACTTAGCAAGACCCTGTCTTAAAGTAATAAAAAGGGCTGAGGATGTAGCTCAGTGGTACAGCATCTGCCTAGCATGCATGAGACCCTGGATTCAATCCCCAGTACTGTGGGGATCAATGGGGGTGGGGTGGGGGTGGGGACAGACAAGGCAGGAAGTAGAGATGGAAATGCATTCCAGGTAGAAGAAGCTTGGAACAGGCAGGGTACCTCAAAGTATTTGATGTCACTGGAACAGGATAGATGATGATGAGAGTCCTGGTAGAAACCTTCTGGACTAGAAAACATCTGAATCTCTTAATCTTGTTTACAGATTCTGGAATGGATAGAGGGCAAAGAGAGAAATATCAGAGCCCTTCTTTCCACGATGCACACTGTGCTATGGGCTGGGGAGACCAAGTGGAAACCGGTGGGCATGGCAGACCTGGTGACACCGGAGCAGGTGAAGAAAGTGTACAGGAAGGCTGTGCTGGTGGTGCATCCAGATAAAGTGAGTGCAGCCTGCCCTGTTGTGTCACTGGCCTGGGCTTCATTTCATTATTATATAAGCATGTATCAACACAAAAGACTTTGACTTTGCTGGTTGATTAGTCCCTTTATTTAATGAAATTGATAAGTCCGTGGGTTAAAATGAGGTATTTAGGGCTGGGGTTGTGGCTCAGTGGTAGAGCGCTTGCCTAGCATGTGTGAGGCACTGGGTTCAATCCTCAGCACCACATATAAATAATAAATGAATAAAATAAAGATCCATCAACAACTAAAAAATTTTTTTTTAAAAATGAGGTATTTAAATCTTAAACTTCATGAAGTGGGCAAAAAGAAATCAAACTATATAATGCAAATAATGCAAGAGGGATTTACAGAGGTGTGTGTTCACAGTGACTTAGTTTTAGGACCTGGATGTAATGCTGACCTCCAGTCATATCACCGGGCTGAGAGCTAGACAAACAAAACTTTTCTCCTTGGAAGATGTTAGCAGTATGGTTAACTGGGATTGTAGTGAAAATTCTTTAGAATGTAGTTGGCAGAACTTGTGAGAATCAATGAGATTTTAAAAATGGAACTAAACCTCATTGTTATTTTGAGACTGTCCATTTATGCTCTTGTATACATATGCACAAAAGTGCTGCACACTATTAGAAACTTCAACTATCTCAGACCAGTTGAAGTCAGTGTAATCCATAGAAACAGACAGGAGTCATCTGACTGTCATATGAACTGTACCAGTCACCTAATGTGAAGTTATCATGGAAAACCTCTCCTGAGAACATGTGCATAAATTGCTTGTATTTGATTTCTGCCTCTCCATACTTTTTCTGACTACTTTGAATTGAAGGATATAATGAGAAACAACATTAATACTTGAATTTCATTCATTTGAAACATCAACAGGAGTTCCCCAAAACATTTCATATCCTGTCTGCCTTTCTTATGAGTCTCAAAGAATTTAACTTTATTGGAAATTGGAAAATGAGCATTCAGAAATGCCGTCAGTTGGGAACAGGCTCTCATTAAGCACCTTTGGAAAATGGAGATGCATCTTTTGCTGCCAGATAAGCTCTCTATAATCTTATAGATGGATTACTACTTCCTTATGTGAATTTCCAGGGGAGGCCATAGTAATATGATCACATAGATTAAGATATAAAAAGAAAAGTGACTTAATAGAAAAGCATTTCAGTTATGTAGAACCCATATTAGCAGTGAACTGAATATAAATGTAATTTTTATCTGTGGTATCTAAATATGTGTTTTTGTTCTTTTTTATAGGCTACTGGGCAACCCTATGAACAATATGCAAAGATGATTTTCATGGAGCTAAATGATGCCTGGTCTGAATTTGAAAACCAAGGCCAAAAGCCCTTGTATTAATTTGTGAGCTTTTCTATCTCAGACGCAGACCTGTGCTAATGCTTAGTGTGTATCATAATTCTGAGGTTTTCACAGATAAACCAAAAATTTTAATAACATACTTCCAGTACTAAACTGTCAAATTACTCGTGAATTAATTTCTCATGAAATAAAGAATGTGGATGTTTGGCTTTTCAAAGTTCCTGCCATAAAAGATCCAAAGCATGAAAGAAACTTTAAGTGTGATGATCTTGCAGGGATACAACATTCCAGCCTGCCCTTTGGAGAGCCTACTCAGCATTTTTCCTGGGGAATAGAAAATTGAGGCCACCAAAGGTAAAGGCATCACTCCATCTCATTGTCTCAGAATTAAATTAATGAACAAAAGTGATAATAGGATAGCTTGGATTACTTGATGGTTTTAAAGAATGGTTTTTAATTTCTCTTGGAAATATGTAATTTGAGTGATGGCTTTACAAAACTCCCAGGAACAGAATCACCAAGTATTTTTCTAAATGGAAATTTACTATGGCCTTCAGAATATTAGTGTATGTATCTTTTGGTTAAGAGTACTAACAACTATAAATGAAGTTAGATTGTGGGAAGGGATTATGCTGTAATCCAGTGATCACCTCCAACTCTTCCTGGATAAGCTAAAATTTAGTGCATATATTGGCTAAAGAAAATAGGGACTCTGAAGCTGTAGAAGTCTTTATTTCTAGTCAGGATGTTGGGCTGCTCTCTTCTTTTCCCTTTAGAAAACTGTAGTTGATTAAAGAAAAAGTTTTAATACTATAACAACTCCAAGCCTGGTTTGAAAGACACTTCTAATTTTTCCATAAGACTTAATGCTCTTCTTTTACTTAGCCAAGAAAATGTTCTTAGCCGAAAACTGGTTGTAAAGCAGTTTGGCCCATTCACAGTTTGGCAGGACCAATCTAGTATGGATGTGGTGTTCTCTGGGTTTGTGAGTGGTTGTGATAAGAGCAGAGATAAGATAAGAACAGCACTGATACTGCTGAGTAGAAGAGAACTTTTGCAGGGAGTGAGCTGCGTGCACCTTGACAGTCAGGGAGCTTGGGATTTGCTTTGAGGAACCAGGTCTCCTCTTCTCCCCTAGTGAATCTGGATTCCTTGGATTATTGCAGTGGGGTCTATTATTATTGTAAAAGGAGCTGTAGGTTCACAGGAACAACATTCACATAGGGACCTTTGTGTGTATGTGTGTATGTGAAAACAAAGCAAGAATGAAACTTTTCCAGACCTCAACTGGCTGGATTTCAGCTCAGTGCTTTGGCTGGTTCTCATTTGGAGAGGTGATCAGTTCGCTATTCTGTGATTTCAGTAGATCTCTTCGTGAGCAGGTTCACAAGGCAGACGAGCAAGATTTCATGCTGGTCTTAAAAAGTTCATGCTCAATTATTGTGAAAGCTTTCAAAAATTATTTTTAAAAGACAATCATTTTTTTGTTTCTGTTTTACTTTTGTTGTGGCGAACTGTACTGGAAAAGCAGCATGTCAAAATACTTTTAGGTTCTACACAAATCTCTCTTTTTTTGTTGTTATAAAGGTTCATTATTTATTTTATTTCACTGACAATGTGAAACTTGCAGAAAATGTTCTCTTTTTAAATATACAGCTGTAAACTGTTCAAGGTAACCATAACAAACTAGGTGTTATTTATTAACGTATTATAAAATAATGTTTGATCCAGTATGTGCTTGTCTTATTTAAAATTGGAATGTGAGACATGTTGCTGTGACCTGTTTTTTCTTTTCTCATTCACATTTGTAGATATTGTGTGAACTACAGTATATAATGATAATAATTAAAAGGCTATTATGTGGATGTCACGTACATTTTGAAATGATAGAACTATATATTAGCTTTGTATCATGTTTGGATAATCCATTAATATTCACAGTTTAAAACATCATTAAACACTATGTAATTAGCAATGAGAAAGAATCTTATTTAAATTTGGGGGGCTCCTCCCTCTGTTTTCCAGATACATTATAATTCTGGACCCCTATTTATCTCAAAACTCTTAACAAATGCAGACAAAGAGGTATTTTGCATTCCTTTTAAATATCTGGTTGTGACAGAGCTTGTTGTTGATCAGATTCACTGTTTCATTCATATTTATTGTAATATATTTTTTGTTTTGTAAATATATTATACACAACAAAATGTGATTGGTCTAAAATATTTGTAATGTATATTAAATGGCTCAAAAATATTTTTAGAAACCTAAGTTATTTTTGCACTCAATGACAAACTTGAATTATACTTTGTGATGTGATTCACTTCTGAAGTTTTGGGAAAAGAATATGAAAAGGATATAATACATTTGCACCAAAGTATAATTTGACAGGATTTCTTGATTTGTACTTTATTCTCCCCTTTCATCACACACACACACACATTGATCATGCTACATGAATATTGTCCTTCAAAAAGAATCAGTGTGGAAATCCTGGTCTCCTTTCTAGAATATTAAAGAATTTTCAAAACTGTATTTCTGTGCTGATACCCAGAGATCAATCCCAGGAGTCTGAGGCTTTATCATAGAAAATCTCAGATATTTTAATTCTTTAGGGACAGAGGTAGCCTGTTCACTTGCAGACTCATGCTGCAAATCCAAAGCATATGCCCCATCACTGTACTGTCAATATCTGGAAGAATGCTCAATTTGGATCCCAGTGCCGCTGAAGAAACACCATGGTATAAGAAATGAGCACAAAAGTTGAATTCCTGAGACAGTTATCACCGCAATAGGTCAGTCCCTGCTGGAAATTCTGATCAGGGAATTTAAGTCAAAAAACAGGTTTTGATTTTTCTAAAGATAAACCATAATGTTTGGACATAGTGGTACACATTGCTTTGGGACCAAAGGATTGGGTTTGAATTCTTTTTTTTCCCACTTACAGACTATTATATTGGACAAGTTTCTTAAACTCTTTAAGTCTTAATTTTTTTAATATTTATTTTTTAGTTGCAGGTGGACAGAATATCTTTATTTTTATGTGGTACTGAGGATCGAACCCAGTGCCTCACATGTGCTAGGCGAGCGTGCTACCACTGAGCCATAACCCCAGCCCCTCTAAGTCTTAATTTTATCACTTGTAAAATAAAATCCTAAGGATTCTGTGGTGGAGGAATTAGGGACTGTGTGTGTAAATTATTATCAAGTAAGTACTATAGTAACTACTGTTACTGTTACTGATAATAAGACAAAGTGTATCACTGTAGGTCAGCATTAGGGATGGAATTAAAATGAAACCTCAGGTTGCAGAGAGTGGATAACATCAGTAGGAAAAGGCAAATGAAAGTAACTTACCTCTTGACACTTACTCCTGTCTCCTTAGACTGCAAGAAACCAGTGCGCATATTGCAGAGTCTTGCACTTTAGGTTCTATAAAGGGTATGGCTGTATCAAAAAAAATGGTGGCTGAGAATTAAGAAGAAAAACCATTTACTGATTTCAATTAGTGCTCATTTCAAAATACTTGTGTTTAAGTTATGCATTGACTTGAGAGCCTACCCTGGTGCAAATGTGACATCCTGGCATCTATCTTACATGTACTCTCTGTGTTGTGTGTTTCTTTCTCACTCAATTCTTCAATTTTTTTTCCCCCAAGAGGCAGGTTGTGTAAATCTCATTTTAGGAAATGGAAACACAGAAGTTTCTCTGACTTGGGTTTTAAGGTAGATGTTTTCTGTAGGTTTGAGAGAGTTAATACTATATATGGTATACTTACTAATATTTGTTGTGTTGGGACTCAGAAACCAGTACCACAAATCAAGGCCTCAGAAGCAGCTGCAGAAGCAAACTTCCTCTGGTAAGCTTTTCCTGCCCTCCTGTTTCTCATCACGAATTCTTTCCAGAGGCAGGCCATAGAAGCTGGAATTCCTCTTCCCCCAAGTGGTCATAGAAACCAGAACCCTTTTCCCCTCAATCCATCCATAAAACCTAACAATATTTCTTTTCTCACCTAAGAGTTGTCCATAAAGAAGTTTTTTAACCTACTCTGTTTGATCGTAGGTCTTGAGATCCCTATTCCAGAAAGGGTCCTCCTTCATGCCTTGGAGGAAGGAAGTCTGCACAGAGTCAAGACAACCTGGACAGGCCTTCCTGGGCTTACCCTCAGTCTAGTTCTATTGGATCATACTCTTTTTGATCTATCATATTTCTACATGGTTGTCCATGCTTTATTGGATATAAGCATAAACATGAGTTGTCCACCTTGAGTCTTTGGGTCTTCAATCTAAAGGTTCCTGTGCCTCATAAACTAGATTAAATAAATTACTTATGTTTTTCTTTTGTTAACCTATCTTTTGTTACGGAGTGATGGCCATGACCCTTTATGATAGGCAGGAGAGCGATCACACCTTTTCCCATTTACAGTTAATTCAACCAATATTTTGTGTAGACCATATGCAAGATACTAATAAGTAGGGGAATATCAAATCAACAAATGGTTTTGAATGCTCTGTTAAACATAAGATGTTCTAATTACTACAATTCCTGCCTTTGGTGCATAGATCCATTGTGGGCTTTGATCTCATTTTTCCAGTTTGCTAGTTACTTTTGGGGCCTTAGCTTTTCCATCTGTAAAATGAAGATAAAATCTCACTCATAAAGTGAGATAATTGAATGCAAGGAAAGAATATTGATTCATCCTAAGAATTATATGGTAGTCCTAGGTATCATGATACAAGTCATAGATCTTATACATCTAAGTAATCTACTGATGGCAGGTTGGAGATAGGAATTCAAGATTTTACTTTCTGTTCTTGAGAAAATGTGGAATGGCTAAATGAAAGAACAATTTTTCTCAGTGCAACATCTGGCAAAGCAAAAGCAGATTTTCTTAGGAAATAGTTAGAGCCCCTGGCAAGATGACTAACTTTCTCTCAAAAGTGTTCAGTAAACTAAAAGGACAGCTTTTGTGGTCAGAGAGCTACTGGAGACACACACTGTCTCTGAAGGTTTATAATAACAAAAATAACCCCAGAGCAAACATTTCTTTTCTTTCTTTCTTTCTTTCTTTCTTTCTTTCTTTCTTTCTTTCTTTCTTTCTTTCTTTCTTTCTTTCTTTCTTTCCTCCCTCCCTTCCTCCCTTCCTCCCTCCCTCTTCCTTCCTTCCTTCCTTCCTTCCTTCCTTCCTTTCTTTCTTTCTTTCTTTCTGTCTTTCTTTCTGTCTTTCTTTCTGTCTTTCTTTCGCTTCTCAGTATCTTCCATAATTTTACTGGCAAGCCTCAGACACTCAAACCAAGTTATAACTCTGAAGTCTTGTCAGTTTTCTCCAGAGTCATTTCTGTTCTGTGGGACTGGGCTCAGGCTGACATGGAAGTTTCCAGCAAACCTCTATATGTGACTTTTCCCAGACACACTGGGTGGTTGCAAATGGTAAGGTAATGAATGAGGAGATTTAATCCTATAGAATATCCTCATTAATTTAAGGTGAAAAAAGTCCTACTTCCTGTGTAGAATAACTCAGAGCTTTACTAATGAAGTTAAAATTCCATGGGCTTTCAGGGTTTGGCTGATGAGCAGTCTCCCCTGGGAGCTCTAACAGGTACAGTGGTGTCCCCTTATCCACAGGGCATATGTTCTAATACCTTCAGAGGATATCTGGAACTGCAGATAGTGCTCAACTGTATGTTGTGTTTTTTCCTATACATGCATGCTTATGATAAAGTTTAACTTATAAAATAGCCATAGTGGATTAATAATATTAAAGTAGAAAATTATAACAATATAGTGTAATAAAAGTTACATGTATGTGGGACTGGGATGTGGCTCAGCGGTAGAGCGCTTGCCTCGCATGCGTGAGGCACTGGGTTTGATTCTCAGCACCGCATATAAATAAATAAAATAAAGCTCCATTGACAACTAAAAAATATTTTTTAAAAAAATTTATATGAATGCGGTTTCTCTCAAAATGTTTTAATGTACTTTCGTTCTTAGCAATCTCAGCGTGTGACTTTTTTCCTTACTAAGTGAAGAACTTTTTTTTTTTAATATTTTTTTTTTAGTTGTTGATGGATCTTTATTTTATTCATTTATTATTTATATGTGGTGCTGAGGATCGAACCCAGTGCCCCACGCATGCTAGGCAAGCGCTCCACCACTGAGCCACAACTCCAGCCCTTAAGTGAAGAACTTTTTTCCCCTTCACTTTCCAACCTCCTCCAAAGAGCTATGTGGCGTAAATCCTACCACTTCTGCCCTTCTTTCCCTAAAGGTTAGATGAAGCTTTTAGACCTGATAGTTTCTAAGGTCAAGACAAAAACTCCATGAATAAGGAATAAGAGATATAAAGATTAGCCTTGGTTCCCTTCAGACTTGAAAGCTCCAAGGTACAAAACTAATAGATATTCATTTAAAGGTTCCTGAAAGCTTCCGATATAGAAAAAAGCCTATATGGTGGTTGTGTCTACAAATGAACGGGCCAGGAAGGCAGCATGATAGTTTATTGAAAGTACTAACGTTGTAGTAAGTGAAACAAGACCAAGCAAACATCGAGATCTTGAGGACAGGGATGTCTCCTCCAGCCCTGTTCCTTGGTGCGCCTGCCTGCAACCCTGTAGAGCTACGTAAACGCAAAAGGCACACACAGAAAGGCACGCACACGAACACATGCGCACACACAAGGGGACTCAGGGAGCACAATACGGTCTACAAGTGGATGTTTTATAATTTTTCTTCCTGTATTCCCCTCTCTCTCTCTCGACTTCCCTTTTTCTATCTCCGCTTTTAGGCAGGTTTCCTGGCAGCCTGGAATGCGATGAGACCCAGCGGGCTCCCAGTGTCCTGAAGAGTTTAGCGGAGCCGCTCAGTCCGAAGTCTCAACCCAGATTGAGGGCTGTGCTTGGGGAGGGTTCGGGAATTACCCCGAGGGCACCAGGCCTGGCAGGAGGGCCCCTTACTGGGGTCAGGATTACTTAGGGATGGAGTGGCTGTGCCGGGGAGGGGCCTTAGAGCAGGCAGAAGGACTCTGCGAGCTGGGGGCAGGGTTCTGGATTGCCGGGGGCGGGGCTATGAGACTGGGGCGGGGTTTTGGACCAGCGGGGACGGGACTCTGCGTGGCAGGGAGGGGGGCGATACAGGCTGGTGGGGGCGGGGCCATGAGTGGCATGCATCAGGGCCAATAGAGGCCAGGCTCCGCGTGGCAGGGGCGGGGCCCTGTACTTCCAGGGGCAGAGCCCTGCGTGGCCCTGGCGGGGGCGGGTTCGGGATGCGCGCCTCTGCCTTGGGTCTGGACTGGGCGGGGGCGGTGGGAGGAAGCCGGAAGCAGCCGCGGCCCTGGCTCCGGAGATATGGCGGGCGTTAAAGGTACATTCGCGACTCCGGCCCGCTCGTCGTGCGGTGGTGTCGCCACCTCAGCTCTGGGCTCCATTTGGAACTGCACCTTCAGCGCGCTGGCGCGGTCTCGCTTCCCGCAGCCCCGCTATCTTTCCCGCCTCTCTGGGGAAGCATTCGCCCGCCTCCCTTGCTGGAGCGGTGCAGGCGGAGGGGCGTTTCGGGGAGCCTCTGCGCTCCTTGGTAAACCCCCGGCCTTCGCTCTCGCCTGGCATTTCCAGGCCCCCGGGTGGAGCCGCGCCTGGGAGCGGTGGCTCCCTGGGAGACTCGGGCTAGCCCCGGGAGCTTCAGTCCCAGGCTTCTCCTCAGTTCCTCGGAGCTCCCGCTGTCCCCTGCCGAGTTTTTGAACAAGGTTTCCACTGCCTGACATGTCCACTCTAACGCTTCTCCTCCTGTTTTCCTTCCTTGTTTGACTTTCTTACAGAGGAGCCTTTGTCTCCAGTGTGCTGGGCATTGGGAAACTTAATCCGCTTGTTCCTAATGATTTTTCCAGATAGGCAGAGTTGACTGCGGGCGAGTGTCAAATGGAAAACACCGAGAAATGCTGTATTTCTCTTAATCTTGGATCCTAGATTAGGTGAAATTTTAACACTACTTTCTTCAGCGTTTTCTGTATTCATCTGTAGACAGACAAGAAAGTAGTGTACATGCTGTATGTGTTTTTGCATGGGGCAGTGGATGAAAAAAAAGTACTAAGAACACTTCTTATCTGTGTGCCTTCAGAGGAATGAGGGGGAAGAAGTTGTTGGAAGGCTTCCTGTTATTTGAGTAGGAAACCGTTCCATTTTAGATCTTTCTGATAGGAGCACAACTTGTTTCTGTTTTGGAGTTCCTGTTCTTGAAATTCATACACAAAGATTTTCCCTCCCCAGTTAATCAACATCTGCTATATAAACATGTATGTAGCATGTGTATATGTGTGCGTGCCTGTGTGTTCAGTATGAATTTCTGAGTGTGTGAGCTGTTAGACACATTTTATTATTTCTGGCTGACTTCTATATTCACTATCCGTTGAGTAAACATAGTTTACTTGGACAGAGTCCCGAGTATAATATATCCATTTGAAGCCAGTGCAGAAAACAGATGACATATCTCAGTATTACAGTTTTTATTCATGACCAGAAACTACCAAATAGTAACATTTATGTGTGAATGTGTTAGATGTATTGAAAAGAGAAATAGAATATGAAATGGAAAAGGACTAAGAGAAGAAAATATTTTGCAGATAAGTGAATTCAACTTTTATTGAGGAAGTGCTGTATATTGGAGATTGGGTAAAAAAAATAAATGAAATGTTACTGTTGAGTGACAGCTGGAAATAATTATATTACTATGTAAGTGTCCGCAGTGTACTCAGATGCAGTGGGAGCACAGAGATGTAGTGGATTGAATTATGCCTCCCAGAAAGATATGTTCAAGTTCAAACTCCCTAGTACCTGTGAATATGATCTTATTTGGAAATAGGATCTTTGCAGATGTAATCAAGTTATTACTGATTTAGGACGAACCCTAATGCAATGATTGGCATCCTAAGAAGAGGAAAATTTGGAACTGGAGGGAGAATATCATATGAATACAGGCGAGAAAGTGGAGTGATGTGTTTGCAAACCAAAGAACACAAAAGATGGAGGACAGCATTAGATGTTTAGGAAAAGGCACAAAAGGCTTATTTCTTGCAGTCTTGAGAGGGAATACAGCCCTGCCAACACTTTGATTTCAGAAGTCTATTATCCAGAAATGTGAGAAAATAAATTTCTGTTCTGATTCTCCCAGTGTGTGGTTCTTTGTTACAGCAATCCTAGGAAACAAATGTGGATAGGATTGCTTAACCCCAGTCCAGGGAGGAGGAGGACTGATTTTACAGAATAGCAATTCTTGAAATATAATCTAAAGGGATTCATAAGACTTCATCTGCTAAGGGGTAGGACAAGGGTGAAATATATTCCAGTAGAGAGAACAATGTGATGTGGGGAAGGGGGTAAGAAGGAATTTGCCTTGTTTTTTTAAGGCACTTGGGGAGTGGGGAGGGTTGAAGCTGGAAAAGAAGTTGGGCTAAGTGGTGGAACAACTTGTAGGTTGTGAAGTAATTGCTGATTGGTAACACCAACACCAGCGGTATATGTATTTGAAAGCTCTTTGCTGGGTCAGGAGTATGGATTGGAAAAGTCACAGTTGGCAGCTGGCAAGAGATTATAAGGACCTGCACTTGGACAGTAGGAGAGAGTTCAAGAAAAAAGGGTGGATTGAGTGAAGTCAGGACTATTGAGTCACCTTGACTTGCTGATTTGCTGGAAGGTAGAGTCCAGCTCTGGTCAGTCCTCTCAGATAGAACTTCCAAAGGGAAGATGAAGTGTGTGGTTGGGAAGAGTGAGTGGGTTTGGATATACCACAGACTGGGTGGCTTAAGGTCATTTTTTTCTGACTGTCCTGGAGGCTAGGAAGTCCAAGATCAAGGTACAGGCAGATCTGTCTGGTGGGGGCCTGTTTCCTGGTTCACTGATGACTGTGTTCCTCTTGACATGGGAGGAAACTGGTGGGAAGAGAGAGAGAGAGAGTAAACACAAGCATAAGAACACTAGAGCATGAGCACTCCAGTCTCATAAGGAATGTAGAACCTGTTATGGAGACTTTACACTCATGACCTCCTCTAAACCTAATTACCTCCCAAAGACCTCCCCCTTCCTAATGCTGTCTCATAACAAGTTACGACTTAAATATATGAATTTAGCAGGTATATAAACATGCAGTTCATAATAATAGTCATTTGCTAGTCAAATGGAACAATAAGTAATTGCTACATTGCTTAAATTTGGGAACTTTTGTTCTCTTAAGTGAAAATTTTATTGAGATATATTCATACTATAAAATCTTGTTAGTGTAATATTCCATGGCTTTTAGTATATTTACAAGATTATGCGACTATCACTATCATTTAATTTCATAACATTTTGCCACCTCCCCCAAAAACCTCTGTACCCATAAGTAGTCACTCCCCAGTCCCTCCGGTTCCTCCTCTACCTCCTGGGAACCACTGATCTGGAACTTTTAACTCTTGGCTTTATATTTCACAGCTCTTGTGGCATTATCCTTCACTGGGGCTATTGGGCTGACTTTTCTTATGCTGGGATGTGCCTTGGAGGATTATGGGTAAGTAACCATTTCAAAAAGAACTTTCTTTTTTTTTTTTAAAATATCTTTATTTTTTTATGTGGTGCTGAGAATCAACCCACTATTTCACATGCTAGACAAGTGCTCTACCGCTGAGCCACAACCTCAGCCCAGAACTATTCTTTTTTGTGTGTCTTTGTTACCATTAGTATGGGAGTTAGAGAATTTGATCAATTTAGTACCAAGCTCTAATGATTGAGTTAGTGAAGCCAAAACTATGGATTCAGTCCCTGATTCAGGGTCAGGTGTATTTGTACAGAGAAGAGTTCTTTTTAAAATAGATGTATTAATTTAATAAATATTTGTTGAATTCCTACCCTGGACCAGCTGGGGATGTGAGAATGAGTCCAGTTAAGGAGCATACAGTTATAGTTGTAAGAGACAGGCAAACAGTCCAGTCAATAAGACAGCAGCTGTAGTGGAGATATATGCAAGTACAGTGGGAGCTTCGAGAAAGTACATCTCAGGCATAATGGCACATATTGTAATTCCAGCAACTTGGTGGGGAGGCTGAGGCAAGAGGATCACAAGTTTGAGACCAGTCTCTGCAACTTAGCAAGAGCCTCAGAAACTTATTAAGACCCTATCTCAAAATAAAAAGCTAAACAGAATATAGATGGAGCTCAGTGGGAAAGTACACCTGGGTTCAATCCCCAGTACCAAAAAGAGAGAGAGAGAGAGAGATTGAGAGAGTACATCTCAGTTTCCTAGGGACAGTCAGAGAGAACTGCATAGCTGAGGTATTTGAGCTAGGAGTTGGTGGATAAATAAGAGTGTCTCCAGCTGGTGAGACAATAGAGGGCATTCCAGGAAGAAGGAACAGTCAACAACTCTCTTTACTCAACAACTCACAAAGAGAGGTTTGGTGAAATATGCAATCAGTCTCTGCATGCCATAAGGAGCAGGTTAGATTTTATACTGCAGGCACTAGGAGCTGGGAAAATACCTTGAGAATAGGTGTGGTGCAACAGTGTTTTGTTATCAAGTCATTCTGCCCAAAATGTGAGACTAGATAGGAAAGTGCTGAGACTGTAGTCAGGTAGAATATTATAAGGAGTCACTATCATGAACCAAACAAAACTGAGGCCTGTGGCAGTGGGATGGAGAGAAAAGGAGAGTGGTATAGGTAGCAGAACCAATAGGTATTATTAATTGATGACAGGACTCAACTAGAGAGAGTTCCCGGATGTCTCTCAGCTGATTGGCTTGAACAAATTGACAGAAGATGGTGTGACTAAAACCAACTGGAGTTAACAACAGTGATAAAAGTTCAAATCTCTCATGGATGAATTCAAAAGAACTATCACAGGAATTCCTAAATATAATATAAACAACAATTTATATTTGTTCAGAACTTTCCCTAGCTACTGCTTTATTCTCGTCTTAGGGATAAAATCCTCATAGCTGGGAAACCAAAATTCAGAGTGGTTAAAGATTTTCCCAAATTATACAACAATAGGTCGCAGAGATGGGAGTGGAAACTGTGTTCTGATTCTTTTAACCCAAAATTTTTCCATTTCATGACTAGTTCTAAATTCAGGTGTTTTAATTCTCTGTGATATACTCCCTTTGTCTCGGTAAGGGTCAAAAAATGACCTATTACTATTATAAAGAAATTAATTTTATGTCTTCACAATGATGAAGGTCAGCAAACTGGCCCACAGGCCAAATATAACCTGCTGCCTGTTCTTTATAATTAGTTTTATTGGAACACAACCAGCCTCATGTGTTTAGCTATTTTGGGTTGTTTTGTACTGTGATGACAGTTGAGTAGTAGAGACAGAGACCTTATTGCTTGCAAAGCCTAAATATTTACCATTTAGTTCTTACAGAAATGTTTGTCAGCCCTTGGCCTACACATTTACTTAATAGTATTAAGATTAATGTTTAAATTTTGTATATAAACAAGGTTGCTTCTCCATAAACAGTTCTCATAGTTGGACATTGGAGGCTTACTATAATGGGAAACAGTCTTTTAGATTGTTTTTCAAAAAACTGTCACTGTATTCCAGGAGAATTAAGAGCTCTTAGCTGTGGGCATGTCAGATGACAGATGGGTCTCTTCCAGGCTCCTCTTCTTTCTATGTAATTTCCTTATTGGTAAAAGGAGGACTTTGATCCGGAGATTCTTTAAGTGCTCTTTGCAACAATATTGTTTGGTGATTCTTGAAACATACTATTTTAAAACTAGAACTCTAAACTCAGTGGTTCCAGCCTGTGTTTTCTTGACGAAGGACACTTTATCTGCTTTTAGGTTACCATCTTGCCTCCTAGATCTGTGGCTGACATGGGAAGCTTTTAATATTATGGCTTCACCCCTGCTCAGAGGTGCTGGCTCTCTGGGTGGATCAGTGTTATCACAGTTTTATTGTAATATGTATTATTATCGTGTGTATTTATAAAAATGAGTAAAGACCATTTTTATTTCCTTAAGGAATGAAGCATAAGAAATGTCTGATGAAGACAAGGATTATTTTTAGTGTTTTTTAAATTATATATGACTAGATTATTTTTGAAGTATACATAGAGAAAATGCAACTGAAAATCAGATGATAATTTTTAATAAATACAAAGTAGTGAAATTTGGAAAGAAAATAGTTTTGTTATTTTGCGTTACAGTATTATTGTGATCCACCATAATAATCACTGGAGTACATCTAATGTTTTTATTAGGGAGCTTATGTGTTTTCATACCTTCCGTATTTAGAATCCATTTATTTTTTTTTCATTCATTCAACAAGTATAAATGGAGGACCTCATTGTAGGCCCTGGAGATAAGTAATGATTGGCCAAGACAAATCTAACCTCTGTTCTCAAAATCAAGAAAACATCAGATGGGAATAGGTGCCTTGCAGAAAGTTAGAAGAGGGTGGTGTACTCAAGGTTGACCTCAGGAACTTAAGAATGAGTGGCCAATGAAGCCATTTTTAGAAAGGGATCTCTCAATTATGATTGATATGAAGAGGGACGAGGATTGCAAGGAAAGGGCACAACTAGTGCAAAGGCCCCAAGGCCAGTATGAATGTTCAGGAAACAGAAAGAAGGCTGCTGAAGCTACAGGTTAAGAGAATTAAGAGAACTTGGTGCAAAGTGAATGGAAGAAGTAGGTGGTACCAGATTATGAAAGTTCTTGTAGAGCAGGACAGGGAATTTGGGCTTTATTCTAAATCATTGAAAGCCTTCAAGCATGCATGCACTCAAAAGATTAAATTAGCAAGTGCCAGCCACTATACTATATTCTGTAGGGAAAACAGAGGTAACTATTAAGATTTTATGCCCTTACAGAAATTGCAGCTCAGTTATACAGAAAACAATATTTCTTGATTATACATGGTCTAGATATTTCTTACCATAAACTATGTACATATTAATGAACCAATAATATTTTAATCATCATTAACCTATTCCTGGTAGAAATCATCCTGTAGTTTAGTATTCACAATTGATTAATTTTTTGACCTTGACATTTAGAATAATGATTTTGAAGCAATAGTATGTCTTTAATTTAAGATGTTAACTGTAACTTTTCTTTTTGGGTTTCCTCTGGGTCCAACTGACAGTGTTTACTGGCCCTTGTTCGTCCTGATTTTCCACGCCATCTCCCCAATTCCCCATTTCATTGCCAAAAGAGTCACATATGACTCTGATGCAACTAGTAGTGCCTGTCGGGAACTGGCGTATTTCTTCACTACTGGGATTGTTGTTTCTGCCTTTGGATTTCCTGTTATTCTTGCGCGTGTGGCTGTGGTAAGTTTTGTTTTCTATTGTTTTGTTTAACTGTTGAGAATTTATTTTAAAAGCAGATGTTAGGGACCTCAGTCTCATTTTCATTGCTTAGACTTTATTCTCAAAACCATGTAAATTTTTTTTTCTCTACATTACATCTATGTATCAGTATCTTAACCATGTTTTCAGACTGCTTTCTTTGTTTCCCTTACAACTTTTAGCCAGATCATATTCTTGCTTTTTCTACGTTAAGCTGTTCTCTGGTATTGTTCTTAAATCTCTGCCTGTTAAGTCATAAGGCAGTTCACAGAGACTATACTAGCGATACTTGTCTAATTACTAAATGAAGATCATATCAAATTATTTTACAAATGAAGTCATAGCATACATTGAGGGATTCCTAGGTAGCTACTAGAAGGTACAGTGAGGGCTGGGGTTGTGGCTCATGGTAGAGTGCTCACCTTGCATATATGAGGCACTGGGTTCTATCCTCAGCACCACATAAAAATAAATAAATAAAATAAAGGTATTGTGTCCATTTATAACTAAAAAATATAGTTTAAAAAAGAAGGTACAGTAAATAAAGTGACATATTCACATCCAACTTAGAAGTTTTCTTCTTATCTCCAAAATACACACTATTTGTATACTTTGTGTGATTCATTGATGTTCACTCTGTTTTCTACTCTTTGCGTTCATTCTGCTGAACTCTATTCTATTTAAATTTCATGAAACTCTTATTTGGGGCTTTAAATATAAGGTATGCACAAATCTTGTTTATTCATTCAGTATCCAAATATCTTTGGAATATCTGCTCTTTGTAAAACATCAAGGATAAGAGTTAGATACTGTCTCTGTTTCCAAAGAACACAGAAGATACTGTCTCTGTTTCCAAAGAACACAGAAACTGTCCTGATGGATAAGTATACTATAGATGTACTATATAGAGTAATTAAAACATGATCAGAATATCATAGGAGCACCAAGAGAGAAATTACAACTGAACATTGTGGGCCCCTAAGGATAAATAGAGTTTTAATTAAAGTAAAGAAAACTTTTATATGGAATGACACCCTAGTGTGAAAATGCAATATATGGAATAGAGAACAGTCCAATATAATGGAACAAAAAAGGAGTAGTTGAGATTAAGGCTAGTAAGGTCAGTGAAGCCTGATTAGCAAGGATCTTTTTTTTTTAAAGGCCTTTATTTAAAAAAAAATTTGTAGTTATAGATGGACAGATTGCCTTTATTTTATTTGTTTATTTTTATGTGGTGCTGAGGATCAAACCCAGCGCCTCATACATGCTAGGCAAGCAAGTGCTGTGCCACTGAGCTACAGTCCTAGCCCCAGCAAGGATCTTGAATTCCTTGCCAGTTTGAACTTTAATGAGGTGATGGAGAAGAATTGAAGAATTTTAAATGCAAGATTGTCATGGCCTGGTTCTTCTTGT
>CM053400.1:48997688-49044534 GCA_028644305.1 Xerus rutilus
AAAGCACTTTACAACTAAGCCACATCTCAGCTCTTTTTATTTTTATTTTGTGACAGAGTTTCACTAAGTTGCTTAGGGCCTCTTTAGATTGCTGAGGTTGGCCTTGAACTGCACCACCATGCCTGGCTTGACACAAATCTTAACTGGAATAAATAACATCCAAATTCACAGCTGAGTTAACTGAACTGGTAGACCGGTATATACACGTTTCATTTTACTTTCTGGTTATTTAAAAATGCATGTTCCTTGTCAGATATGGTGGTTCACACCTATAATCCCAGCAACTAGGAAGGCTGAGGCAGGAGAATCCCAAGTTCAAAATCAGTCTCAGTAACTTATGAGGACCAAAGAAACTTAGTGAGGCCCTAGACCCTGTCTCAAGAAAATGAAAAGGACTGGGGATGTGGTTCAGCAGTAAAGTGCCTCTGGGTTTAATCCCTAGAAGCAAAAGAAAAAAAAGCATATTCCCTTATGCTCAATAATGGTTTAAAAATGAAATGCTTCCTAAAGAATGCTGAGAGTATATATAAAATGTTTTCACCCCGAAGTAGTAACTATTTGAGGTAATGCATATGTTGATTAGCTAGATTTAGTCATTCTACAGTGTATATATACTTCAAAACATACTGCTGTACATGCAGTATGCAAATTCATACAATTTTAGCTATCAAATAAAAATGAAATACTTCTACAATTTCTTTTCTTTCTCCTCCATGTTTCTATTTAGGTTAGCTTGTGAACCTATGTCTTCCTGAGGAGGGTCAGAAAAGAGATTCTAATGTTTCAAGAGCCATCCGTGGACTATATGTGGACCAAATTGGCATGGAAGCCCATTGAATAGGAAAATCTGGTATTTGGGAAATTCCAGTGGCAGTCCTGCTGGCAAGACATTGCCCAGATACATGTGAATCCTATTCAGCTCTGCCAGGTCCCACACAGCACCAGAGATGGGGTGACCTGCTGTAGCTACACAACCTCTGTGAGATGAGTGTAGCCTGCCAAGATGTCAGTCAACCTGTTGACTATAAGATATCATGAAGTAAGACTTCACCCCTGAAACCTTACCCTGCCTTTGATGTACCCCCTTAAATAAAATCACTGGAGCCATTTTCTAGTTGTTCTGTTCCAGCACCTACCTGGACTGGAAGAACCTATCAGGTGCTCTGCTTTAAAACCTATTCTTTGACTCTATCTTTTATTTCTTAACTAATTATTTCACACTCTATTTTCTCAGGTGGCTTATTCCCTCCTGGGCAGGAGGAACTACACTGGGTAGGCACTGGCAACCTCGCAATACTAATGTCATGGGTGTAAGTCTTGGTCTAGAGACTCAGATATGAGACTGATCTCTTTGTATGGTTCATTTTATGTGTCTACTTAACTGCATAATTGGGTGCCCAGATAGTTAAACATTTTCTGAGTGTGTCTATAGATTATCCTCCCCAATATGGGGGCTCCATATAAACCTTGGAGACCTAGGTATAACAAAAAAGGCTAAGTAAAAGTGAATTCACTTTATCTGCCTCTTTGAGCTTGGACATTTGTCTTCTCCTGCTTTTGGACTTAAATTCAGACTGGAACTTACAGCATTGGTTTTCCTGGTTCTCAGGCCTTTGGACTCTGGCTGGAACTATGCATTGGCTCTGTTGGGTCACCAGCTTGCTGACAATATCTTGGCACTTCTTAGCTTTTATAAACATATAAGCCTATTCCTTATAATAATTCTGTCTGTCTGTCTATCTATCTATCTATCTATCTATCTATCTATCTATCCACCCATCCATTGATTCTGTTGGTTCTGTTTCTCTGGAGAACCCAGACTAATACATCTCATTTTGTCATTTTTTTAATTTCACTTTAACTTCAACTTTATTCCTCCTATGTCATTGGGCTAATGAGAAATCTAACTCCAGTTTTCTGGCACTGAAACTTAGAGCAACACAGAGTCCAACCACTAAGCCAAGGAGAAATTTTCAACATTTTTGCTATTGATCATTATCATTAGTTACTGCTGACATACTCATTGCCTCAGATCATATGTTCTCTTTAGGACCAGTATTTGTTGCACCTTTGGGCCCTCCACTGATGCAAGGGCATTTTTCATGAGGCTTTAAACATAGTTACTTCCTCTCTGAAATCTTGCCACTTTTCCAGGATAATGGCAGGGAATAGGGCATGGGTCCCCATTGTTTATGGTATCTTCAGAGCAATACATATTCCTCCTATGGATTCAACTTAATATTATTAAGATGTCAATTTCCCCCAAACTGATTTATAGATTCAATGTATTCTCAATCAAAATCCTAGCAAAAAAAATTTAGAGAAATTAATGTGCTACTTCATTTCCAGACTTGTTTTATAGTTATATGTTAGTTAAGATTGTGTGATATTGACACATAGTAAATACTCAACAAGTATTTGCTGAAAAATAAATAAACCCAAAACCAGCAAACTATGGAACAGAACCAAGAGTCTAAAAATAGATTTACACATATCTGGCCAAATTGTTTTTGATTAGGAAAACAATTTCTAAAAAAGCTAAGGAGATACAGAACAAATAATTTGCTGTCATGAAGCTTGCTTTTAAATGGGCAAGACAAAGATTTTTTAAAAAATATTTAATTTTTAGTTGTAGGTGGACAGAATATCTTATTTTATTTTTATGTGGTGCTGGGGATCGAACCCAGTGCCTCACGTGTGCTAGGTAAGCCGCTACCACTGCACTATAACCCCAGCCAAAGACAAAGATGTTTTTTAAGTAACAAATGTCTGAGTAATGAAATTTGACAGTCATCAAAGCCATGAAGCAATAAATCAAGATAAAGGCATAGAGTTGACTTATACGAGGGACCACCTAAGTAGAATGGACAAAATAATTATTGGGCAGAAATGTGAATTATAAGGAAGAACAAACATAATGGGACCTATTTTTTGGTTTATTTATCTTTTCAACAAATACTTGCTGAGTACCTCCTACATGACTGATATTCTTGGTGCTTGGAGATATAACAGTAAATAAAATAGAAAAAACATAATAACCCTAACTTTATGTATGACTGCATATATGTTGTGATTCTATACAACTTACAACTAGAGAATTGATATATTATCCTCTATCTATGTACAATGAATCAACTTGCACTATTAACGTGTAAGCCTAAATAAAAAATTTTTTTAAAAAAGCTGAAAAAAAAAATAGAAAAAACAGAAAACTCTGTCCCTATCCCCATGAAGCTTACTCTTTTGTAGGGAAGCAAAGAATAAACTACATAATACATAAAATGTATATGGTATGTTAGAGGAAATGCTAAGGTGAAAAAATCCAGAAAGGATATGGAGTTATCCTTGTTTGGGGGTATAGGTGGGTGATGGCGATTTCCTTGTAAGATATGGCAACCAAGAAAAGTTTACTAGGAAGACGACATTTGAAGAAAGTGGAGAAAGAATCATGTAGTTATGAGGGGGACAGAAAAATGACCCAAAAAGAGGAATGAGCAAGTGCGAAGGTCCTGAGCCAGGGCATGTCTGCTGCTTGGTGGGGAGCATTACCGGGAGAGCAGAGGTAGCTAAGATGGTGTGTAGTGAGATTGGACAGTCTGTGGGTCTCATAGGTCATTGCAAGGACTTTAGTGTTTGCTTAGAGATGAGAAGCCACTAGAAGGATTTGAGAAAGCAAGATTTAAGTCTTTATTGGAGTGCTCTAGTTGTGTTTTAATTTAAACTACTCTGTAAAGAGAATGGGAAAAAATTACTTTTCTAAATTAACTGTGTTTATGTCTTTGAAAGAAGGAAAAGAGAACAGCAAACCCCAAAAAACATAACTGCATTTTGTTTGGGAACAAAGCAATAAGAATGAATCATAGAGTCATCGAATCACAGTTATGTCCAAAGTACTCAGGAAATGGCTTGGCCCCTAATTAATTATTCTATGTTGTTAAACTCTGTGGAGATAAATTTAGCTGGCAGTAGGTGGAATGAGATGGGTTCTCATGAAAACATGTTTTCAATGATGCTGGCAAAGAATGCTCTGTAAACTCAAAACAGCTGAAACTATGTCCTGACAGTGTGAAGATTGATGTGTCATATCCCTAGCGATGACCACTCGGGTTTGCTTTGGACCCTGGGGCACAGAGACAGAGATGTTAGCATTTGATTAGCAGAATGGGTGAGGATAGCAAGGTGAAAGAGGCAGGGAGATGGTCCTGAAAATATGCATTTGGGCTTCTATCCTTTCATGGAGATCCTAGGAGCTGACTTAGATGCTCTTTAGGCATATTTGCTGTCAAGGCTCAAACTTTGGTTAATTTAAGTTACCAATAAAGGGAAATTGATTTGTGAGTATTAGAAATGAATGAGAACAAAGACACAACATATCAAAATCTCTGGGACAGTATGAAAACAGTTCTAAGAGGCAAATTTATAGCAGTGAGTACCTACATTAAAAAATTAGAGAAATCCCAAATAAATGAGCTCATGCTCCTTCTCAACGCATCAGAAAAAGATCAAACTAATCCTCAAACCAGTAGAAGACAGGAAATAAATAAGATCAGAGCCAAAATCAATGAATTGAAAATAAGAAAACAATAAACAGGATCAATGTAACAAAAAGTTGGTTCTTTGAAAAGGCAAATAACAAACACTTAGCCAAATGAACAAAGAGGAGAAGAAGCAAATCAATAAGATCACCACAGACTCCTCTGAAATCCAGAGGATTTTCAGATCCTATTTGGAAAATTTATACTCCAATAAACTGGAAAATCTGGAAGACATGGGCAAATTTCTAAACTCATATCACCTGCCAAAATTGAACCAGGAAGATACAGAAATCCTAAATAGACCAATATCAAGTAATGAAATTTAAAAAGCAATTAAAAGCCTTCCAAAAAAGAAAAGCCCTGGTCCTGATGGATTATCAGCTGAGTTCTACCAGACCTTTAAAACTAACACTTGTTTTTCTCAAATTATTCCATAAAATTGAAAGACAGGGAACACTCCCAAATACTTTTAAGCTAGTATAACCTTTATACCAAAACCAGATAAAGACACATCAAGGAAATAAAGCTATAGACAAATATCCCTGATGAACATAGATGTAAAAATCCTAAATACAATATCAGCAAATTGCATTCAAAAACACATTAAGAAAATAATTCACCATGATCAAGTGGGTTTCATTCCAGGGATGAAAGTTTGGTTCAACATACACAAAATAATAAAAATGATTCATCACTTAAACAGAATTAAAAACAAAAATCACATGATATCTCAATAGATGCAGAAAAGGCCTTTGATGAAATCCATCATCCATTCATGTTAAAAATGTTGGAGAAGCTAGGGATCAAAGGAACTTAACTCATCATCATAAAGGCCATTTATGGCAAACCCAAAGCCAACATCATAATGGAGAAAAGCTAAAAGTATTTCCACTAAATTCAGGAACAAGACAAGATTGTCCACTCTTACCACTCCTATTCAATATAGTCCTTGAAGCATTAGCCAGAGCAATCAGGCAAGAAAAGAAAATCAAAGGGATACAAATAGGAAAAGAAGAGGTCAAACTATTTCTGTTTGCCAACAATATGACCCTATATCTACAAAATCCAAAAAACTACAGCAGAATTCTAGAGCTTATAAATGAATTTAGTAATATAGCAGGATACAAAATAAACACCCATTAATCAATTGCTTTCCTATACTCAAACAGTGATTCAGTTGAAGAACAAATCAGGAAAACCATCCCACTTAAAATAACTTCAATAAAATAAAATACTTGGGAAATAATATAACAAAGGAGGTAAAAGAGCTCTACAATGAAAATTATAGAACACTGAAGAAAGAAACTGAAGAAGACCTTAGAAAATGTAAACACATCTGTGTTCTTGGATAGGTAGAATTAATATTGTCAAAGTGGTCATACTACCAAAAATAATATATAAATTCAATGCAATTCCCATCAAAATACCAATGACATTCTTCACAGAGTTGTAAAAAAAAAAATTCTTAAATTCATTTGGAAGAAAAAGAGACCCAGAATAGCCAAAGCAATACTAAGCAAGAAAAGTGAAGTAGGAGGGATCACAATACCTGATCTGAAATGCCATTACCTGCATGGCCATTAATTCAGAAACTGGTGAGGGGCGATGGGAGATTAGAAAAGACAAACACATATATAGAGAGAAAGCTGGGACCAGGTAGGACACCATCCTCTGATAGAGGAACAATGACCCAGAGCTGGCTTGCACGTTTATTAAATAGGTTTTATCATCAAAGGGTTTTCTGTGAGAAAGCTTTTTTCAAAGCAGGCAGGCTGAAGGTTGAAGTACTGGCAAACAATTATAATTATCTTCTTGCGCTCATAATACTCTGTCCCTGGCAGCTGGTGTCTGAACTTAGGGTCAAGACTGATAGTCCTGTGCCTTGAACAGAACCTCTTTAAGCAGGGTGTCACCATAGCAACTAAGCAATCTTGACCTGCACTTTTGCACAGGAAGTTCCCAGCATAGGCACAGCCTCCTGCTGCAAGACAGTTGGAGATCCAAGTCACCATTCCCCACAATACTACAGAGCTATAATAACAAAAACAGCATGGTACTGCCACCAAAATAGATATGAAGATCAATGGAATAGAAGACACAGAGACAAACCCACAAACATAGCCATCTGATATTTGACAAAGGTGTCAAAAATATATCTTGGAGAAAAGATAGCCTTTTCAACAAATGGTGCTGGGAAAACTGGATAGTTACCTGTATAAGCTTGAGAAGAATATGTATTCTGCTGTTGTTGAATAAAATAGTTAATGTATGGGGCTGGGATTATGGCGCAGTGGTAGCGTGCTCGCCTAGCACGCATAAGGCACTGGGTTCGATCCTCAGCACCACATAAAAATAAAATAAAGATATTCTGTCACCTACAACTAAAAAATAAACATTTAGAAAAATAGTTAATGTATATCAATTACATTCAGTTAGTTGATGGTGTTGTTGAGTTCAACTATATCCTTACTGAATCCATAACTTCTGGATCTGTCCTTTTCTGACAGAGGAGTATTGAAGTGCTCAATGATAATAGTGCATTCATTTATTTTTCTTGGCAGTTCTATCAAGTTTTTTTTCTCCTAACATATTTTGATGCTTTGTTGTTAGGTACATACATGTTAAGGATTGAAATGTCTTTTTGGAGAATTGACCTCTTCATTGCTATTCAATATCCCTCTTTTTCCCTAAGAACTTTCTTTACTTTGAATTCTGCTCCTAATGAAATTAATACAACTTCTCCCATTTTTTTGCATTAGTGTTATCATGCTATATATTTATCATTTAGCCATATTTGTTTTTATATTTCAAGTGGGTTTCTTATAGAGAGTATATAGTTTGGTCTGTTTTTTTGATTCACTCCAGCAATCTCTGTCATTTGGTGCATTTGGACAATTAATACTCAAAGTGATTATTGACATAGTTGGATTAATATCTACTGTATTTGTTATCATTTTGTTACCCTTGTTCTTTGTTCTTGTTTTTGTCTTTCACTCCTTTTCTGCCTTTTGTGGTTTTGAGTATTTTAGGCACATACATGTTAAGGATTGATATGTTTCCTTGGAAAATTGACTTCTTTGTTGCTATTTAATAACCCTCTGGGGGGAAAAACATGGAAACAGACATGGAAAACACCTTTAATGACTCATTAGTAGAATGGACATGGCTAAAGAAAGACTGTCTGAACTAATTTCACTTTTCTCTCCTTATCATTCTTCCTCCTTCTCTTCCTCTTCTTCTGCTTTACTTTTTTACTGATTGCTTCAGAATTTGTAATATCAACTTACAACATATCCAAACCCACTTTCAGATAATACTGCACTGCTTCATGGGTAGTGTGAGCACCTTATAACCCTATATCAGTGTTGTCATCCATTTCACTTATATCTAAGTATACATAACCATATATATATACACATAAGACACATACTTAAACATACATAACCTAATACATTGTCGCTATTATTATGTTGAACATGTTTTCTGTTCAATAAAAAATAAAAAATAGGGGCTGGGGATGTGGCTCAGTAGCAGAGTGCTTGCCTAGCGTATGTGAGGCACTGGGTTTGATCCTTAGCATCACATAAACAAATAAATAATAAACAAATATAATAAAGGCATACTGTGCATTTACAACTACAAAAAAACCAATTTTTTATATTAACTTTATTTATTCACCTCCTGGCACTCATATTATACAATATGTTAGACCTTTATAATTGTCCAATTCCTGAATCATCTTTTCTGGTATTTTTTTTTCAGTCTTCATTCTCTTTGCATTCTCAGTTTTGGAAGTTTTTATTGATTGATCCTCAAGCTCAAAGAGTCTTTCTCATCCATGTCTAGTCTAATAATATGACCATTAAAGACATTCTCCATATCTATTTCAGTTTTTTTTTCTCTCTTGAATTTATTTTGGTTCTTTCTTCTACACTTAAATTACACATTTGTTCTTGCATACTGCCTGCTTTAGTCCTTAGAGCTTTTCACATATTAATCATAGTTGCTTTAAATTACTTGTCAGATATTTCAGTATCCCTGCTATTTCTAGTTCTGATACTTGCTCTTTTCAAATTGTGATTATGTCTTTTAGTATGCCTTGTATATTTTCTTGCTACCTGGGCATGATGTGCTGGGTAAAAGGAACTGTTGTAAATATTGCCTTTAGTAATATGGTGGTAAAGCATAGGGAAGGAGAAGCATTCTACAGTCCTGTGATCAGTTTTGACTTTTAGTGAGCCTGTGCCTCTGGACTGTGAACTGCTCAAATGTTTCTCAGGTTTTTCTACTGCTTTGGTGAATCAGGAAGACATGAAGGGGCTAGAGTAGGGTATATTTCTTCCTTTAGGTCAGTTAGACTCTGATAAAACCCTAGCAGGGGAGCTGGGGTGATGGCTCAGTGGTAGAGCACTTGCCTAGCATGCATGAGGCACTGAGTTTCATTCTCAGCACTACATATAAATAAATGAATAAAATAAAGGTATTGTGTTCATTTACACCTAAAAATTTTTTTTAAAAAACCTGGAAGGTTAGCCTCTGGTTAATTAATTTCCTCTAGAGACAGACCTTGTTAAGAAAAATAGTGCTCTGATATATTTCACAATGGTTCCTATCCTTACCTCCATGTCTCGTCAGAAACATGAGGGGATTTTCATCCAACATTTACTATGAGAACCTAGTCAAGCTACCAGATCTAAAACACTCAAAAGTGTGAGAGTTCTCCTATGATTTGGTCCCCCTGGAGTTTGTCACTCTCAGTCTTGTCTACATTGAGCCTCTAGAAATTCATCAATTCCAGTTTGAGTTTTCTTATTCCAACACTTTTTCCTTCTGTGTGTTGTGATTCTCTGTCCTTCCTATATGTCCCCAAGTTGGGGTGAGAGCAGTGGCTACCTGTGACATTCCTTCTCATGATTCTCTGAAAATGTTGAATTTTCCATTTGTTCAGCACTTTACTTATCATTAGGATGGAATGGCAACTTTTAAATTCCTCACATGCATAAC
The DNA here is from genome assembly GCA_028644305.1 of Xerus rutilus. NCBI lineage: Eukaryota > Metazoa > Chordata > Mammalia > Rodentia > Sciuridae > Xerus > Xerus rutilus. The sequence goes on from CM053400.1 coordinate 49,007,228, forward strand.
TGGAAACTGGAAGTGTCCAACACCTTCTGTGAGCTATGTAGACATGTCTGACCACCCACATTGCTGATCTTAATTTCTAGTCCTTCCAGAGGTTTGGTTTATATTTCATGGCCCAAGGTGTCCACCACAAATCACACACAGCATGTTGGTAAGCATCCATTCTAACTCATATTTTTAGCCTATACTATCAGCATGGCATAAGACCTCCAGATCAACAAGGGGACATTCCAAGAGCTTAGAGGTGACATCCTAAGAAACAGATAAGGCATCAAACATTTCTTTGGAAAATATTAATCCTTGACTAGTCAATGATCCTGAGCATTCCCCCACCCCACCCCACCCCGTGTACTTTTTGGCTATTTGTGTATCTTTGGATATGTCTATTCAGATTCTTTGCCCATTTTTAAATTGGGTTGATTTTCATCATTGAGTTGTTAGAGTGAGTTCTTTATATATTCCAGATGCAAGTTCTTTATCAGATTAATGATTTGCAAATTTCTCTCATTGTGTTTGTAATTGTTTTTTTCACTTTGTCCATGGTGTCCTTGGATGCTTAAAAGTTCAATTTTCATGAAGTCCAATTTTGTCTTTTTCTCTGGTTGGTTGTGCTTTTTAAACTATGAATTTAATTTCTTTGATATGTTGAGGACTCGAGTTATTCCTTTCATCTCAAGTGAGCTTTGTCAGTTATGTCTTTCAAGAAATTTCTTTCATTTACATTGTCAAGTATGTTAGTATAGAATTGCTTGTAGAATTCCCTTTTTACCTGTTTAAATGCTTGTGGAATAGAGTGATATCTTCTTTTTACTTTTCTTTCATTAGAAAGCCACCCTTTGAGGTACCATCAAAACTTGGTGGGAAAGCCCCTTTGTCTGTCTCACATGCTGCTGACAGCTGTGTGTGGCAAAGTAAAGAAAAAAACAAGGAAGAGAGGGAGGAAGGAAGGAAGAAGGAAGGAAGGAAGGAAGGAAGGAAGGAAGGAAGGAAGGAAGGAAGGAAGGAAGGAAGGAAGGAAGGAAGGAAAAAAGGAAGGAAGGAAGCAAGGAAGGAAGGAAGGAAGCAAGGAAGGAAAGAAGGAAGGAAGGAAGGAAGGAAGGAAGGAAGGAAGGAAGGAAAAAAGAAAAACAAAGCAAAGAAATAAAGAAAAAAGGGGGAAAAGTGCTCAAACTAGAAAAGCGGAGTCCCTCCTTTCTGCCTTATCTTTCTAGTGCCCTCTACTGACGAAACTTGGCATTGCACAGCTAGCAAAGGAGAAATGTTTGCAAAATCTAGCTGTGCTGGTCACAGCTCAGGGCAAAGAAGGGTGAATGGAGCTGAAAGGCTATATGTGAAGAACTGGCATAACTTCCTATTACACATAGAATACATTCCAATTCATTTCGTCAAGATCTATAATTATCCACCCTCTGTATAGTTCTTTAGCCTTATCAGTAGACTGCTGTGTCTCATTCACATTGTTCAAGTCATTTTCCCTGTTGTTTTAACATCCTAGGCTCATCTAACCCAAGAGCCTTTGACCCTGGGACAGTCTCACTCCAAGCCTTTATATAGTTAACTCTATTGATATTTTGGTTTTTGTTAAATGCCACTCCTTGCTTGGACTTCACTGATCCCATAACCTAAGATGGAGCCAACTGTCTCATACCTGCTGCTGCTTACCTGTTCAGTTTTCTTCGTTCTACTTGTCACTGAATTGTCTTCATTTTTCTAACTGTGTTCCCCTATCTACATAATGTAAGCCAAATGAGAGTCGGGACCTAATTCATATTACACATTAGCAACAAGAAGAGTGAGGATTCATCTCAGGTCTGCCCAGTCAGGGTGCATCTGATTGTCATCGCTCAGTACACTTGCCTCCCTGTGTCCTGGAAAGAGTACATCTTTGTACTTGATGTAGTGAGTTTTCTAAAATAAACTAGCTCTTACTTTGATCTACGTTCCCTCTAAATTACATGCCATCTCTCTTTTCTTTCACAGGGCATAGATCTGGCTTTCTACCATATGTGCATAGATACAAACCCGGGCACGCATTCACTCCTACTGCAGGACAGTACTGTGTTCAATATCTTTTAGGGAAGGAATTCTCAGGGAAAGGAGTCATGAAACTCTTCACAGAAAAAGATTACCTTTGGAATACTTTGGAAAATTAGAAATTTGTTGGGAAAAATGAATACATATAGGATGGATAAAGACACCCAGATCTTGTTTTCTAATACTATTCTCCAATGAAATAAACAGGCTTCCTAGGAAAAATGGTTCATTCCAGCACTGGGACAGAAATATAAAGATAAGCCCAAAGGAATAGAAAGCAAGGAAGTGACCAAAAAGCAAGCAAACAAAGCAACTCCACATAAGGGTGGGGGTATGTTAAAGAGAAGCAGAAGCCAAAGGAAAGAGTTCCCAATGGCCAAAGAAAGAAAAATTGGGGCAACAAAAATCAATAAAATAGTACTGGATTATGATCCAAAGTATAAAATAAATATCCACGGGTCTATCTCTATTGATACAAGTAAATGTTTGAACAAATAAAGAGGGAAGAATGGATAAGTCCCCCATACAGAAGAATTCCAAATAATTTCTCTAGAGAGTCTGTCCTCAAGGAGGCAGAGCACAACGTCCCAGTCCTTAAGTGTGGGTTGCACATGGTGACTTCCTTTAAATAGTACAAGTGTCAGGAGGGGGGAACAGTACAGTGGAGAAACCTGACAAACACCACCTAACCCATGGGATCAGATCAACAATCTATATTCTTGATATGAAGTGATGAGAATGTCATTTTCTCTCTATGGTCTCGCTTGCCCAAGCTCATAACCTAGTCTAATCATGAAAAAAGTGTCTCCCAGTTGAGGAGCACTCTGTAAAATACTGGACCAGTACTCCTCAAATCTTTTAAGGTTGTAGGAAACAAAGGAAGTCTGAGAAACTCTTATAGCCCAGAGAAGACTAAGGAGACACCATGACTAAATGTAATGTGGTGTCCTTGACGGAATCTTAAGAACAGAAGGAGGACATTAGGTGGAGGGATATAAATAACACAGGAAATGTGAATAAAATATGGATGTTAATAATCATGTGTTGATATTGGTTTATAATTGTCACAAATATGTTTTTGTCAGCTTTTAGTTGCTGTGACAAAAATACCTGACAAGAACAACTTAGAGGAAAAAGTTCATTTGGGATTCCTGGTTTTAGAGGTCTCAGTCTATAGAGGGCTGATTCCACTGCTCTGGGCTCATGGTAAGGAGGCACATCATGGGGGAAGGGCCCAGGGGAGGAAGGCTGCTCAGCTCATGGTGGGGTCAGGAAGTGGGGGTGGGGTTGTTTAGTAAGAACAATCCTTCCAGGATATGCCGCCAGTGATCCACTTGTTCCAGTCATGCCCCAGCTACCTACAATTACCACTCACTCAGTGCATTCAAAAAGGATGGACCAATTAAGTTATGTCTCTGAAAATCTAATCATTTTACCACTGAATTTTTTTGCATTAACAGGAGCTTTTGGGGGACACCTCATATCCAAACCATAATACCATTCCAATGTAAGATGCTAACAACAGAAAAAAGTGAGTATGGAGTATTGTAATATAGGAGCAATCTTTCCTATGTTAGTGACTTTTCTGTGATGTAGTCATTCTGAAATGAAAAACTTACTGAAAATATGGATGGAAGAGCAGCAATGAATATTTTTGTCTTGCAGCCTTTGAATAAAGAAAGTTAGAACAAAATCCACAGAGGACTAGAACCTGCATTAGTATCTAGGACAGGAGGAAGGAAGAAGATGGCATTTGGTTGGAAGATGGGCTGAAGCTACATGTTATGATTTGGACCTGAGGTAATCTCCAAAAATTCACATGCAAGACAATGCAAGAAGGTTCAGAGAAGAAATGATTGGATTATGAGAGCCTTAACCCAATCAGTGATTTAATCCCCTGATAGGAATTAACTGAGTGGTAACTGAAGTGGTAGGGTGTGGCTGGAGGAGGTGGGAATTGGAGCGTGGCTTTGGGTATATATTTGTATCTGGTGAGTGGAATCTTTCTCTGTCTGCTCTCTGATCACTATGTGAGCTGCTTCCCTCTGCCACTCTCTCCCGCCATGATGTTCTGCCTCACCTTGAGCCCTGAGGAATGGAGCCGGCCTTCTGTGGACTAAGACCTCTGAAATGGTGAGCCCTCAAATAAACTCTTCCTCCTCTATAATTGTGCTGGTCAGGTCCTTTAGACACAGCAGTGAAAAGGCTGACTAAAACACTACGTGAGCAAGTTCATCTTGTTTCTACTCTGTTGTCTCATGACCCTTACTGAGAAGAACTATAGCTCTACAGAGCCATGTGGACTGGAGAGTGAGGTTCCTGTGGTACTGCACACATGGGCGCTTGCGCAAGTGTTCACAAATATGTATTGTGCATATGCAAATTTGAATGCCCATAGCATTTAGCCAAGGAGTCTGAATAAATAAACCAAGTGGGTAAAAGAAAGACAGAAATGCTAGGAATTATAACACAAGCCTCAGATGAAAAAGAACAGCTGCTGCTCCGTGCTGGCTGATTTTTGATTATGTAGAAAGGTGAGTTGAGATACATCATTCTCTGGTATTTCTAAAGAAACTGGAATTCCAGATTTTTTTTAAATATAGAAAATTCTACTTTTTAAACATTGGCAATGATTTCAGAAAGTTTTTGTTGCACATCATACATACCCTAACTGTGTCAAAGGAAATGCTTTTGCACACGGTCCTTAGACTGCAGTTTGCAATTACCTCCTGTGAAGCTGAGCTATGACAGGCCAAGAAGGCTACTATTGATGAACTGGGGCTGTCTTTGTGATGTGAAGCATGGAGTTACTGGTATGTACTGAGCTATGACAAGATCAATCTGTGAGAGTTCGTGTTTGTGCTTGTCCTTGAGAGTTTGGGATTATGTAGAGAACAGCTGCAGGGCATCAGTGGTGAGTGGCATGAGGAAAGGTTAAGGGAACATCACAGGGTGTAATGGGTGACTGGAATGAGAATTTGTGACGGAGAGAAGCAGTTATAGGGCTATAAAATTAGCCTGGGGCCAGATTATAACAGGTCTGCACATTTGAAATATATGCCATTGACAACATATGACTAATCCCCAGGTTCTCTTGAAGGAGCAGAAATCAGAAGTTATAATGAGAAATTTGACATTTACACCTGAAATTTCCAGCCAGAAAGAGCGAGGCACTGTAAATGAATGCACTGAGTCTAGTTAGGATGATTGTGTTCAGGTGAAGGTGACTATTAATAATAGCCAGAGGGTGTCTACATATGCCCTTGTGTAGTTATCTGATACACAGATATTCATACTGGGTTAAGCTGACCTGTTCTGGCCCAGTTGGAACAGCTTCTATGGGCACCCCAGTTTTGTATTGATAAGAAAATGCTGTATTCGTTCTCATTCCTTTTTCTCTCCCAGCGCTTCTTAAAGCCCCCAAGGGTTATTGCAGAGCTGCTGAAATGAAGAAACTCATGCCCAACCTGTGCACACAGCACACAGCACACAGCAATGACATTTGATGTGAGATTAGGTCTGATTTGGCTAGGAGACCATCTAAAGGGTGGCATACAACCAACAAAATGAAAAAGGGTTTATTTTTGGGGAAATGTTTCCTCTCTGCCTGCCTGTCCTTTTTTACCCTCCCAGGGCACCCTGATACCCTTTTTCTAAAGTCTACTCCATAATTTTTGATTTGAAACTCTCAAATTCTATTGGCCACTAGACCAGCACATTGGTCTCTAAATAGTAGCATTATTTCAAACCCTCACTGTGCTAAAGTTGGTGTTTTAGTAGCCCCAGAGAGACTAAAGTAATGACTTCTTGCCTCGCCCCCATCTCCAAGGAGATAATTTCTAGATTTTTATGATGAGTTCCTCATGCTGAAAGCACAGAAATCAGAAACTAAGCAACTGTCAGCCTAAGTACTTTAAATAGGGTTTTGGCTACTTGTTGGTTGGTCTTACCTGACAATGAATTTAAGTTGTTTTCTTGACTTTTACCCCTGGGTTCTAGTTCTGTCCTGTGAAGACAGCTCAAAGGAGCTCTAATCTCATTTTCATCATATGAATAAGCACTTATTTTTAGTAGCAGATCTTAGCAACCTTGATAAATGAATAGTATCTTTCCTACTGTGGCCTTTCCCTTTTAATTTATAATCATAGCTGTCATTTGGTACAAGGGGTGGAGTAGCTCCCTTCCCGAGTAAGTAAACAGGAGAATTTTTATTTTAATGTTGATGATGTACCACCAATAATTCAACATCACTTATGACTTTATTATGATTTATAATGAAAACTCTTATGTATATGTGATAGGAGTTAAACTTTATGTGAAAAATTGAACAGCGAACACCCTTGATATCTAAATGAGTGTATCTTATACCAGTAATCAGCATGACAGAGGAAGGTTCTATCCTTATTTTTAAAATGTCCAAAATATTTTGTCATAATTTGATAATTTTAAACACTTAGCCAAAGATTATTTGAAGTCAGAAATTGTGAATAAAATGGATGATTAAGACATCTAATAATTGTTGGGATGCAGTGAAGTGGATATGATTAAAAATTAAGGAGACCTGTCAATCTCAGCACATTGGGAGGCTGAGACAGGAGAATCATGAGTTCAAAGCCAGCCTCAGCAATGGCAATGTGCTAAGCAACTCAGTGAGACCTTGTCTCTAAATAAAACACAAAATAGGGCTAGGGATGTGGCTCAGTGGTTGAGTGCCCCTGAGTTCAATCCCCAGTACCAAAAAAAAAAAAAAAAAAAATTAAGGAGACGGTTTTCCTCACATGGTTCAAAAATAGCTTCCAAGGGCAGTTTCCACAGGGGAGCTCCTAAGTGTTCTTGTCAGCTGCAGTAAAGAAAGGGTACTCATGATGATTAGTACCCAAGATGTGTTATTTTATGACCAAACTTCCCTTGGCTGACATAAGAGTTTCTATTTATTTTTGGTCTGATTATTCCTACTTTGCCTCCATGCATGGAGCATTAAACTTAAGGTAGGATCTTCCATTCACTTGATGATTGCTTATTGAGCGCCTGCCATGTGCTGGGTACCAGGAGTAAGATGAGGAACACCATGGACTTGGGCTCTACCTTGTGAATTTATAGTAAGAGAGTGGGGCTCAGGGTACAGAAAAAACAAAAAGCAAATCTTCATCAGGCTGATTAAAAACCACTGCTATTAAACTTTTGAGTTAAATTTTTACTTTTCCCAAAACATTGTCTGGACAACATTGTTGTCCTAGGAAATATTGGAGAATGCAGTAATAAAACTTTGTCAGAGCCGGGCGTGGTGGCTCAAGCCTGTAATCTCAGCACTTAGGGAGGCTGAGACAGGAGAATTGTGAGTTCAAAGCCAGCCTCAGCAATGGCGAGGTGCTAAGCAACTCAGTGAGACCCTGTCTCTACATAAAACACAAAATAGGGCTGGAGATGTGGCTCAGTGGTTGAGTACCCCTGAGTTCAATCCCCAGTACCAAAAAAAACACAAAAAAACAAAACACTATGTCAGGTCTTGTGCCTTTACAATGTTTGTGCTGCTCATGCCCTTTGTACGTGAATATGTTTGTCTACATGGCCAGTCAGAAAAAGATCTGGTTGACCTGTTTGCAAAAGACCTTTGACCGAATCTTTGCTGGACAAACAGAGAATCATGTTTTCAAGAAGGATCTATTCACAAACAGAATCCTATAGTGTCATGCTTTTTTAAATAAAAAATGGGGAGCAAAGTTCCACATTTGTAAATATGCCACTATGAAATGCAGTTTAAAAGATAAAGCAAAGAGCAGTGTAGGCCTTCAAAGCATCAGTACTACCAAACATTCATTAAGAAAAAAAAAAACAAGAGATAAAAACAGTTCACTAATATCCTGTGTGTGGGTAGTAGAAAGGCTATAGTGACTCTTAACTTTCAGAAGAGACTGAACATGTTAGGAATTTAACATCGAGTTATTTATCTCTGATTTAATATAATTCGTTCATTCACTCATTTTACTAATATTATTAAGCACTTACCATGTACAAACATTTTGCTAAGTGTTAGGGCACAATGGAATGTGAGATATGACTGGCATTTTAGCTTTAGTTGGGGAGAGAGACAAATTAATCGCATAGGTAAATGCATAACTAGAAAGTTTGAGCATTTGCAGAAGGAAAGTGGTTGAGTTCTATGAAAACATGGAATAGGGGACCTCATGCAGATTGGAGTGTAGTCAGAGAAGGCTCCATGGAAAAAATGATATATTTAAGCAAAGCCCTAAAGATAAATAGAAAAATAAAAGCCCAGAAGACTAGAAGAAGGGGAACAGGAGAAGAGGAAGAGGAAGTACTGGGAAATGCATTGGAATAAATTATGTTATATGCATATATGAATATGTCACAGCCCCACTATTGTGCAGAACTATACTGTACTAATAAAATTATAACAACAAAGAGGGGGAGGAGGTTTACAGGCAGGAGGACCAGCATGTGGGACACAGGATACTTGGATTTTAATAAATTTCATATTGTGAAAAATTTCCAGAGTCCAAAAGAAAAACATAACATCCCATGATATTACAAAAATCTCATCAATTTGTTTCAGTCTAGCCAGAAATGTGTCAAGAGGAAAACTTCAAAGAGACAGATTTCATCTTTCCAGCCTGTAAACAAAATGCCCAAGACACTTCCCTAAGGCTTGAGATCGATTTGTAATTTCTCTCTTCATCATCCCAGAAGAATTTCCAAACTTTAGTAAAATATTTTTCCACCTTTGTAGATCTACTACTATTAAATATAGTTTCAAAAGATGAAGCAAAGAGCAACTCATATCTTTAAAACACCAAGTACTACCAAACACTAAAAAAAATAAATAAAGCAAAGGATAAAATTCATTCACCAATGGTATGCTTATGTGAGGTGATGAAATGAAGTAACTCAGACTGTATACTGTCATTCATGAATAGGGCTGTGGTTTGGGAGAAGGGGTGGAGTGGCGAAGGGAGTCAACATGCAATCTTTCCCTTTCCATTTTTTCCCCTAACTGATTCTATTTCTCTGGGTCATCTAGCTGTGGCTATAAATCAAAAGTATATAGGTGTTTTCTTTTTCTTTTCAAAAAGCATGATTGATGACAAAGTCACCATGCTTTCAGGGCTGCATCTCTCTGTGAAGTTTCTCCTTTGACCTGAGATTACAAATAGTTCTTTTCCTGGTCAGATTTCTGCAAAGGGTGTGCACTTGACCCCAATGGGGAGTGGAAAACATGATGAAAGTCTCTCCCTGCACTCTCATCCTACTGTAGCAACTCAAATCAAGGGTTCCCTGCTGACCAGCAAGCTCATTTTGTAGGTAAGAGAAAGCAGATCTGTTCTTACATAGCATCTCATCTTTAAAATGGACTTTAGGTAGCATCTAATCCCAAACTCAAGTAATGCAGTGTAGTATTCTTCTAAATTGTAGATATGAAATCTAGCTAAGTACCCCTAGGAAGGGAAGTTCACTATCTCTGATAGCTGCCATTTTTGAAAATTCTTCTTGATATGGAGGTAAAGTTCATTGTTCTTTAACATCCACAAAGAGCAGCAATAATATTGTCTCTTGATCACTTTCCATGTTCCAGGGCTGTGCCAAGGCATTTCAAATGCATTCTTTCTAATGCTTCCAAACAGCAGCACCAGGAAGGGATCATTATGCACATATTGCAGGTGAGGAATCAGGTGCAAGTTCACATGGTTAAGAGAGATGATTCAGTCTGGCCAAATTCAATGCCTAGACACGATTCTTCCTTCCTCCCTTCCTCCCTTCCTCCCTTCCTCCCTCCCTCTCTCTCTTCCTCCCTTCCTCCCTTCCTCCCTTCTTCCCTTCCTCCCTTCCTTCCTCCCTTCATCCCTTCCTCCTTTCCTCCCTTCCTCCCTTCCTCCCTTCCTCCCTTCCTCCCTCCCTTCCTCCCTTCCTCCCTTCCTCCCTTCCTTCCTTCCCCTAACTCTCTCTCTCTCTCTCTTGCATGCTAGGATTGTGTCCAGGAACACTTTACCAGTGAGCTATGTTCCCTGCTCCCCCTGCACACTTTATTTGATTTTATTTTTTAAAATTTTGAGGCAGGATTAGGCCTATTTCTTTTTTTTTTAATTTTAAAATTTTATTTATTTATTTATTCTACTTAGGTATACATGATAGCAGCATGCATTTTGATTCATTGTACACAGATGGAGCACAAATTTTCATTTCTCTGGTTGTATGTGATGTAGAATCACAACAGACATGCAGTCATACATAAAGCTAGGGCTATGATGTCCATCATATTCCACCATCTTTACTGTCCCCATGCCCCCTCCCCCTTCCCACCCCTGTGACCAAATTCCTCCATTCTTTCCGTGTCTTCCCCCACATTATGGATCAGCATCCACTTATCAGAGAGGACATTCGGCATTTGGTTTTTTGAGATTGTAGGCCCATTTCTTGACAACACACATAACTCTTGTTTCAAATTTGTATATTTGAAGGCACTTCTTAGAATCTTTTTTCAGCTTCCTCATTCATATCTCATATGGTGTGGTTTCTAGTGCTCTCAGAGTAAATGTGACTATCTTCATAAAAGATATCTATATCTCTCTTTCTCTTGCTACAAACATGCATACACACACACACACACACACACACACACACACACACCTTTTTATTCCCCCAAAACTGCACTTTGTTCTCCAAATGACAAATGCATTACAAACAGACTTCTTTGAGTCTTTTATTAATGGCATTTATTTTTAAATAAAACCATAACACATTGGTTAAGATATAGATTTATGTAGGTTTAATCTTAGATTTCAACATTGACTACCTTTTAGACTCTTGGACATTTTTACTTCTCAAATAATCAGCTTTCTCACCTATAACACGGGGGTGATGAGGATGAGGATGCTTACTTTTTAGAATTATTGTGAAAATTGACACTACATGTATAGTGCTTAGCAAAATGTCCAGCAAGCACTATTCCCAATAAGTAGTATTACTATTATTTCTTTATTTGCAGTAAATCAAAACTTGTCTGACTGCTGTCAGGTCAGATTTCCCTTTTACCATGTTTGTAAATTTGGATTTTAGATATATGCAATTTAAAAATCCATGCTAAATTTCATCGTAGTTAAAGTTTAGCCAATAGTTCTAGCTGGAATCTTGCTTCTGTCATGGAATATATTTATAATCCTTTCTAGAATTATTAATTAATTATTAATTAATCCTTTCTAGAATTATTAATCCTTTCTAGAATTATCTATTAATTATTAATTAATGAATTATTAATTAATGGGCCACACGTAGATTGGTAAAATTATTACCAGTACCTTCCAGTTGTTGCTAAGGTTAAAATGAGAAGTCAAAGTGTGCTCCGTTTGTGGCACCTTTGTCAGAGTTGTGGATGTTTAGCACAATAAACATGGAATCTTCCCTGTGTTCTTCTGCTTCCTGCAATTGTATCCCCCAGTGATTCCTTGAGTTTTAAGCTGCCTCTGACCTATGATGCTGCAAATCTTCTGATGTTGACATAGCTAAGTCTATTAACTATCTTGTAGGCTGAAAACCAGGACACCTGGGGCTAAGCACTAGCTTTCCACCGATGTACTTAAGCTCTCTGTGGCTCCATTTTTATACTTGTAAAAGTGAGCAAATATTCGTCCTTTCTTTCCTTTTGATGATATGGTGAAAATGAATTTAAAAATAATTATAAGGGGATGTTGCATTCTTAAAATTGATGACATATCATGTACAGATTTCACTATCTAATTGGTTAACAACTAACTACCTGTTAACAAGAGAATCTCTGAGCAGCTGATGTAGATGACATGAAGTCTAGGCATTTATCACATTCCTTTTATTCATGGATTCATCGTATGCACATGTCCAATAAGCTTGTTTTTTTAAATTTCCTAGACCATAGCAAGTAGAAGATGAAAATGGATAGAGACAGACCAAGGTGGGGAAATTGAAAGTAGCAAGCAACAAATAATCGTTTTAAAGGAAGAGAGATGAAAGACATAAAAATTAGAAACTAAAACCTAAAGATTCTCAGAAGTATGAGACTTCTCATACTAAATAAATGGGAAAAGAACCCTTGAACAGCTCCACAGGTTCTGAAGAACATCATTGAATTATAACTCAGTACTATGACTGATGTTCAAAATGGTTACTAGTTTTCGTGTTGGAATTCTGGTTTTGCATGTGTTCATTGTGCTCTGTTCTGGAAGCAGTGCTCTGATTTTATTTTGGATAATAAATTTCCAGAGCTGTATTTAGTTCCAAAGGAAACAACACTATGGTATTTTTCCCTCCTCTGGCCTGTGGTCTAAGCCAGGTCAGTCATCTTCTCACAGGAATTTGGATGTTAAGCAGAGCAACACAAAACTGTTGGGCTAATTCATCCTCAGGGTGGTACTCTAAATAGATACTCTATTCTTCCCTTCCACACGGAGCCTTGAGACTGTGCTCCCTGACCTTTTTAAGACTGGTTGTCCACTTTTCCTTAATTTGGGGGAGTGCACTAAATCATTCTAATAAAATGCTTATTTGTTTGCTTAACTTAGCCAAAGGTATTTTTTGGTTGCTTACAATTTATTAATTGACACAGATTTATTCAATTTCTCTTCCATATTTAATGTTTAGAAAACTATATATTTTTGTGATAAAATTAAGAATATTTCCACAAAACTTTGTTAAAATTTCAAACTTTGGCATTAAAGGGATATTTCTGTACTAAAGAATTTATTAATTTCCTAGCAACATCAAATTAATGAGCTGTAATTGTGTACAAATCCAACAATTGATTATGTATCATTTTTATAGCTTGAATATATCTTGGTGAACAGATTCTTTCTGATTAGCTCCTTATTAAAATGATGGCAGATGTCACAGAAACTGCCTGGGGACATGTCTAAAATGAACATGCTTTTAGTTGTGAACAAAACACTGAAACTTTAACAGATGTTGACATCTGTTTGTAATGGTTGTGCTAAATGCTTAGACAAAACGGAGAGCAAGGAGGACACACACAGCTTCCAACTCTGTGGTACAGTAGCCCTGTGACTGTGCACTGAACGAAAGGAAGAGTTGCTTTTGCTCATGATCAGCTGCTTTGCCATGTCTTTGGCCATGCATTTCTCCTGTCTAGAAAATCAGACGTCAGAGTGTTATCAACATACCTTTTCTATTCTTTACCCATATCCTGTTCCTTTTCCAAGGTCCAGATTGAACAGGGAGTTCTCCATGTAGCTTTTCATAGGAACCACAATAGTGATAACAGTGAAACATGTATTGAGCACCATGGCAACCTCTTTTATTTTTTTGGTACCTGGGATTGAACTCAGGGATACTTGACCACTGATCCACTTCCCCAGCTCTGTTTTGTGTTTTATGTAGAGACAGGATCTCACTGAGTTGCTTAGCGCCTCACCATTGCTGAGGCTGGTTTTGAAATCGTGATTTTCCTGTCTCAGCCTCTCAAAGTGCTGGGATTACAGGCATACGCCACCGCGCCTGGCCATGCTAACCTCTTGACAAGGATCACTTCACTTATTTCTCACTGTGCACTGTGAGGTATTTATGTACGACTCTTTGGATATCCAATTGGTGGGAACTTTGGGAAGATTTAAAAGTATATGTAACTTAAAATATTGAATTCACTATGCCCACAATCACCAGGATCTTGTAAAGCCTAGAATCTAAAATATAAGGTGGGAAGAAAACAAATTTATATTTAACCATGAATCAGAATTGCTGGGGGAATTTTTTAAAAGTAGAGATACTTGAGTACCTTCTCAAGATTCCAGCTGAAGACACACAGCACACGAACAGAATTCAGCTGACTCAGATCTAGAGATAATCACAAAGAATACTTGGTTGTGTTTCCATTCCTTTTTTTTTTTTTTTTGGTAACTGTAAACTTTTAAACATCATTTTAGGAGAAATGTCACCTTATCAATGAGATCTTCCCTGATCATCTTATTTTAAATTTTAACCCATCCCATTTATATTAATGTTTATGTGGTTTCCATAGAATATCTCACCTTCTGCTTATTAATTACCTTTCACTTTTCTCCACCAGAGTAGCTTATTCTTATCCTACTCACAAGAATATCAGCCAGCCAGGCATTACACAGGCCTGTAATCCCAGCGGCTTGGGAGGCTGAGACAGGAGGATCGCGAGTTCAAAGCCAGCCTCAGCAAAAAGCTAGGTGCTAAGCAACTCAGCAAGACCCTGTCTCTAAATAAAATACAAAATAGGGAGGGGATGTGGCTCGTTGGTCGAGTGCCCTCGAGTTCAATCACTGGTGCCAAAAAAATAAAATAAAATAAAAAAAGAATATCAGCTCTATAAAGGTAGAGAGTTTTGTCTGCTTTGTTCATTACAGCATCTACAGCTCCTGCAAGAGTGCCTGACATAGAGGGGCACTCTTTATCCAGTGGTGAATAAATGAATGAATACAGAGGCGAAAGTGCTCTTCAGAAATGCAGTATTATTTCCCTGCCTATGAGAAGTGGGAGTCAGTGCTGTGTCAGCAAAATATTTTTGGTGGATAGAATCATGGGACATCACTACCCTACGGAGAGCACTGTGGTGGGCACTGTGTCAGGAGCCTTGTAACACCGAAGCAGTGCCTACTGTGTCTGGGGCCCCCTGGTCAACAGCAGGTGCTACACACAAGGGCAAAGCCCTGAGGAAGAGATCACCTGACCTCAGATGGGTTCAATGAGAGTGTTTATTAAACACAGTCAGCTGTTAGTTTCAGCACTTGTGCACATAACTCGTCTGCATTACGACTTCAGGGCTGTGTCCTGGTTCCTACAGATCCCATCTTTCTGCCACCCAGATTGCCTAATTTTTGAACTTTTAAAGAGCAGAGTACTGCTTTCAGTGCCATTTAGTCATTTCCCACAGCTCTTCATCTTTTTAGAGTAGCTTTTAAAGTTACTTGGACCATTTTGGATATAGGACACTGGATTTCTATTTTGTTCAACTAAATAAATGGAAGCCACAAAACATGCAAGCTGCACTCTTATTAACTGGAGGTTGGTTTTGAAATCATTCTCTAATTACCCGATGTCTTTCCAAATCAGACAGTAGATCTGAAGATAAAAATTTGGAATTAAAGACACAGAAAGGCATGAAGGGCTTCTTATAAGAATTAAGGGTAGTAAAGTTTCAAGGAAAATCACCAGGGCTTAGATTCAGACCTGGGTTCCAATGACAGCTCTGTCAATTAGCCCTGCAAATTCCACATTGAGTTGGAATAACGGGACTACCATCGCAGTTCACAAGCTGTAGCTCTATTGTGTAGAATTATAAATATGAGAATCATAATGAAAACTGCATATATGTTTAATCTAAAAAGCCACTCCAATTTTGCTGAACACTGAAGAATGGAGGTGGATTGGTAGGAAGAGGGAAGTTGTAGGCATCTAGCGTTAATTTTCCCATACTCTTTTGCCTGGAACTCCACTTCAGTGAGATGTATTTAGCCAGCTTGTGCTGCATGTCAGTCTCAATGCCTAAGTGACTTATAAGCCATACACATTCATTCTCATGCTCATTTGTCTGCAGTTCAACTACACTTCAGCCTTGAAGTTTAAACTGAAAGGAAGAAACTTGGTCTTATTGGGTTCTTGAGTTTCTCTCACTAAAAACAAAACAAAACACACCTCAGTTGAGTGGAAAGAGTTACAAAAAGAAAAGAAGAGAAATAGGCCAGAAGAAAATCAGCTAGAAGCCAGGTTGGGAATGAAAGCAGTCCCAGTGGATCCATACTTCCGTTACAGGTTTGAGAAAAGTAGTCATCGCCCACACCAATGGACACCATGTGGGGACTCACCCATGTTACAGAAAACCTGGAGCTGGAATAGTTCTTGATTTCTTTAAGTAGAAAAGGAAAAAATAAAACAGTGTCCATGGTGGAAAAATACAATGGAACAATGAAAAGGATACCTATCAAGAGGACTTATCTAGGTGGGGCTCCTTGGGTGACTTAACTTCAAGGTTGTGGGTCATCCAGGCTTGTTTTCATGCTACTGGTTGTGATTAGGTCTTCTCCATGCAATTCCCATTGTTCTGAGAAAGATGGCTAATGAAGAGGGCTTTTCGTGGCAAAGACAAAAGTTCAAGAGGGAAACTAATTGATACAAAAGAATTTAAGGCCTGAACTCCAGTCACATCCTCTAGCACTCCACTGGAAAACAAATCAAATTACCAAGACCAATATCAGAAGGGGTGGGAAGTATATGTCACTACAATAGGGGCTGAGGGTGTGACTTGCTAAATATTAATCTAAACCTTCACAGACATTCTTTGAATGGGACTATGGTTAAAAATGCTTGTTACTGTCTTAGAAATTCGCAGTGTGTAGGTATATTAAAGGCTCTGGGAGTCCTGTTCTAAACAAACTGGTTTGATTTTATTTGGTTGAGTGCTTCCCAAATTTATGTAACCATAATACTTTTACCTCTACTTCACAAAGCCTATTTATATTTCATGGAACCAGATTTTTGCTGAATACACATTGGGAAATGCTGTTTCCAAGTATGCAATTATAGGAATATTAATTGCACTGGTTCTGGATCAGAATTGTGTCTCTGAGTTATTTTAAATGTCTGAAATTCTTGGGTAGACAATAGCTTATAGTAGATTAAATTGTAATTCTGGGATTTGGAGATGGATGTGAAACTTGGACTGAAGCTGTGATGGGAAAGAAGTAGGTGCTGGCAGGTTGATTCAGACAGAATCCAGCTGAGGGTTCTCATGATAGGTTCTGTAAAGACCTGGTAGAAAACAGCCCACTATCACAGGGTTTGCTTAGGTGATACTGAGGATAAGGCCTCAGCTCATGGCAGAAATCATTCTAAGAAACTAACTCCCAGGAATACAGTCTTGAAGTATTAAGTTCAAAGGAAAACAACTTGATCTTAGTGGGTATTTAATCGGTCAGCTCACTAAAAAAATAAATATGTAAGTAAGTAAATAAATGTAGACAAAACACAAAAATAGACAAATTTTTAAAAAACTCAGTTGAGTGGAAGGATCATATTAACCATGAAAAGTAGAGGTAGGTCTGAAGGAAGTTAGGTTTGGAAAGAGTGAAGCCATCAGTCTGCCCTTTAGTTATAGATTTGAGAAAAGGAGTCAAGCCACCTGGATGAACAATGAGTGGGACCAAGGGAAACTCCACTCTGCACACCTATTGAGAACATGGAGCTGAAGTAACTCTTGCCTTATTCAAGGGGTAGAAAAGAAAAATATGATAGTTCCCACATTTTGTGCAACATTTAAAAGAAACAGCATCAAGAAGACCTGGGTGGGAGGGAGGGCATGAGAAGAGGTACTATCTGAAAATAAGCTGCTCTGGGATGCAGAAAATATTTAAGAAATAGTTGGACACATTCAGAAAAGCACAAGAAGATGTGGTGCCTACGAACCAGGGGCACAAGGCCTGGGGTATCATGAGCTGCAAGGAAGTGGGTTGTCAAAGACCACGGTGAAGTAAAACGACATAGAAGGAGAATAAAGGACTCCTTAGCTCTAAACATAGGCTTAAAAAAGAATACACGTGGCCATGTAATCCAATAAATCCTAATTTAAAAGGAAATTATAAAATACCTAGGGGTGAATACCTTCAATTTTCTATCAAAATTTGCTGGAAGCAGCTAAAGCAGAGGAAATATGTAGGTTTGAGTACATTTTCTGACAGGAAAAAGCAATACTAAAAAATAAATGATCAAAGACTAGAAGAAACTAGAAAAAGAAAAAAGTTAGCCCCAAACCAAAACTAGAAAGTATATTATAGAATATAAAGATAAAATTATGGTAAAATAAAACAAAAGAGAATAACATCCAAAGATGATAATTTGAATTTTAACCATAACAATATTAGCTATAACAAAATAATAAAACAGCTAATATTTAGTGCTTACTAGCATTGTTACTAAGTGATTTATTTATGTTAATTGATCATTTATTTGTCTTAATTCAATTAAGGAGGGTATTATTATTTTTTAATATATATGTTTTTATTCTAATTGAGTTTACATGACAGCAGAATGCATTTTGATTCATTGTACACAAATGGAGCATAACTTTTCATTTCTCTGGTTGTACACAATATCGAGTTACACCACATGTGCAGTCATACATGAATCCAGGGCATGGTTGTCCATCACATTCCACCATCTTAAGGAGGGTATTATTATCCTCATTTTACAACAGAGGAAAACAAAGCTAAGAGAAGTAGCTTATTACAGCTTATGCGACTAGAAATGCAGAGCCAGAATCTAAACAAGAACTTTTGGTTCACTCTTTTTTCTTTTCTTCTCTTTTCTTTTCCGTGCTGGGGATTGAACCCAGAATCTCATAAATATATCAACGTTAAGAATGTACTGTACCAGTGAGCAATACTCCCAGCCCATTTCATTCTTAATAAGAGAGAAAAGCCTCCAGCAAGGCGGATAAGAAAAGAAGATATGAATAAGCAATATGCACAATAAAAAGGAAAAGAAAAGTGAGAATATTTTGAATAACTAGTTCATATTTAATAAATGTGTGAGGAGCATATTAGTTTTCTAGGGCTACCATAGTGAAGTATTACAGACTGAGTGGCCTATGCAACAGAAAGTTATTTTTCACAGTTCTGGAGACTGAAGGTCTAAAATCAAGGTGTCGTCAGGTTTGGTTTTCTTGAGGCCTCTCTCCTTGGCTTGCAGAAGCCTGTCCTCTAAGAGCATCCTCATGTGGTCTTTTCTCCATGTGCAGGCACACCTGCTGCTAAATTTCTTTGTGTGGCAGATTTTCTTTTATAAAGGACACCAGTTAGATTGGATAAGAGTCTACTCTAAGGGCATCATTTTAACTTAATCATTTCTTTGAAGAATTTCTCTCTAAACATATGTTTGTTTCTTGTGACTGAAGTGCCAGACAGAAGTTTAATATTAAAGGAAGATGTCAGGCAGAGAATGCACTTGATTTATAGCTAAATTCAGTGGTCAGAAACTACTTGGTTTAACTTCTTGATTTCAAACAAATTGAGTGCAAATTACAAGTTTGCCTCTTACCATTTAACTCTGAGCAATTTACTTTAACTCCTCTGAGTCTGAATGTCCTCAACCATAAAATATTTCTTCATCTTTAAAGCCAGAAGGAATAATGATAAAATTCAAAGCAGTCAGTACATATTAATATTATATAAACTATATAACAAATTATTGCCAAGTGTTCACTATGAACCACACAATGCACTAGGCTAAACGCCTTATGTCTATTATTTTTTCTTTTAATCATTATGTGAACTAAGGGAGGAAATGAGGAAAATGGTACAGGCCAGAGAGGAGGGAGCCAGAACTCAAACACACATCTGGCAGGCTTCAAAGTCAGCATTTAAAACTGTCATGTTTATTGCTTCCTTCTGTTGCCATCAAGAGCATTGCCTGTCACAGATGATCTTCAAGGTTGCTTACATAAATCCTTTATTGCATCATAGGCAGAGACACACACATATACTCAGAGAGATCAGCCTATTTCCCTTTCTGATTAGAAGTAGTGTCATTTCTCAGTATTGTTCTAAAAACAGATTAGTCACAATGGATTCTATAGTGCTTCCATTACGGATTTGTACAGTCAGCCTACAACATGGCTTATAAAAATGTTCTTTTAGAGCCACGGTGGATCTCTTTGAACATTTGTGCAATGTCTTCAGTACAGAGAGTACATCTATGAAGTACAAGGATGGGGAATAACGTAATGAAGCCTGTTGGGAAGCCCTCTCTCTCTGCGGTCAACTGTGGTTTCAGATGTTGTCGTTATGTCTCTGAACTCCATTCTCTATAGCTCTATTTTGGAATCTTAGAGTTAAAAGAGATCAGCAGATGCTTTAGTCCCATCTTCTTCCCCATGCTGGAATCATTTCAACACTATTCTTGATAGTCACTGCCACTCACTGTGGTTGGAGAGCTAGGCACAGCATCCTGGAATCTTCCATTTCATTTCTGGAGTTGACCAGTGGTTGCATAGTTCATTTTTCTGTCTTTCTGCAACTTTCATTCTTGATCTGAGTTCTGCCTTCAAAGCAGTATAGAATAAATTTATATTTTATGTATGACAAGTCTTTAAAATTTGAGTACAGTAATTAGATTTTGTGAAGTGGAAATAGTCTCATTTTGTGCTCAATTATGACCACAGCACCTAACGCAGTGTAGGAAATACAGTAGGTACTCATCAACTTTCTTGATGAATGACTGAATGAGTTCTGCTTTTAACACTGGCAAATCCAGAGTCCTGAACATCTTCTAAATCTCATAGGGATTAGTTAGTTCTTCATCTATGAACATGGTCTGATGTGTTGACATAATTCATAAAGTGACTGAAACCAAGTTTCTATGTCTTTGATATGTAAAGCATAAAGTGTGTCCATTAACTCTTCTCAAGTGTGAGTGCCATGTGGTGAGGGACTACGTATTATATGGAAACAGATAAATAAGTGGTTTAATGAATAATTCTGAATGGTTGCTTTAGGCAGTAATGGTTCTGACATTTACCCTGCCACACTTGGCTACAACTGGTTTGACTAAGGGTAAACATCTGATTTAATCTGGGCCAATCAGATTCATTTCTTGGGAATTTGGAATTAGACCTATTTCTGGGTAAATGAGCTGAAAGGGACATTGAAGCTGGAAGTAAGGATGAAACTAGACATGGCTCAAAGTTCCTAGCAGAACCAACAGATTCTTAACACAGATGAGAAACACATTAAGCTCTAAGAGAAAGTGAGGTGGACCGTGTGGTTTCTGATTGCTTCCCTGGCTATGGCTCCAGTTTCCATGAGGGTCAGCTGTTTTTCATTTCTGTGAGAGTTCTGAATTCTTATAGTAATTAATATCTTCCCCAGACAGATACATACACATGCACATGCTTTGAATGGAGTTGGCCTAGGTTAGTTCTGTTCCTGGCAATCAAGCGATCCCTGAATAAAATAGTTTATTCAACTTAACATAACAGTAATTCTTGACTTATACTCCGGGTACAGAAAACTAAAACACTAAGGTTTTTTTTTTCCCACAAGAACTTCTGCTAAAACAATTGTATAACAGATTTTTTAATAAAGTTTACTCAGTCACACAGTTGTTCAGCAACAATGTATTAAGCAGCTCTAGTCACTTGTC
Source organism: Xerus rutilus (assembly GCA_028644305.1). Taxonomy (NCBI): domain Eukaryota; kingdom Metazoa; phylum Chordata; class Mammalia; order Rodentia; family Sciuridae; genus Xerus; species Xerus rutilus. Next base: position 49,028,417 of record CM053400.1, read on the forward strand.
ACTTTTTGCTGCTGCTGAGACATTTGTCTCTAATAATGATTCCTTTCTTACTTCTTATCTAGTGTAATGAAAAAAGCAGGTCACTGATACAACCATGAGCAGTGGTAAGTAAATAAAAGTTAATGAGCTCTGAGAGTGGGCAGCAAGGACAAGGTAGTGCTCTTAAGTACCTGATTTTTGCCATGTCCGTTTGAGTGCAGAGAGAATGTTTTGCTTATTGTGTGTTTCCCTCTGAAGCTTTTGGTTGCTGAATGTGTAGTAAGTGAATATTGGATACCTGGGACGTTATGTATGGTTTTAGGCATATGTATGTATACAGAGATTTCATATAAGTTGCATCTAAACATACGTGTATGTATACACACACACCGTAACTAATCCAACAATGAGAAAGAGTCAATCACATTTTTATAAATAAATGTGATTGCATGTACAGACTAGCAGATATACTGGGAATCTTAATCTCTGATTCATACATATTGAATAGAACTGAAGGCTAAACTTGTCTATTCACTAGGATTTTAATTCAGCTCCTCTATCCCACCCTTTACTTAAACCAAATGTATTAAACGAAACATTCAGATACCCATTTCCTAGCTGCTTTTCAGTGGTCCTACTTTGTGTGGGAGATCCCCTTTGTCCCCATCACTTTTGGATTCAGCTTCAGGGATGACAAGGGACATGATGAAGAAGTACTTTTTTTTTTCATAGTCCAAATGCCAGGGCAGTTTTTACTTGGTGCAAATTTATTTTAATTAGAAATAGAATTATTGTGAGAGTTAAAAGAGTTAATGTCTATAAAACACTTTGCATAGTCCACGGTACTTGATAAGTGCTCAGTAGGTGATGGTTTCTAGCACTGTTTCAATTGTTGGATGATTCTGCTGTCCATGTCCCCAAAGAGAAATGTAGGAAGTGATTTGTAAAGTACAGGATTAAGGTTAGGGGAAGCATATGAAAAAGCATTATGTATTTTCTGGTCATACTGATGTTACTTTTAAATGTTAAAATTTTTGGTGATAAAAATTTATTGCACTTTCTCATGAGGACAAGCCCAAGTGTCTTTTTTTGTGAGAGCAAATTCCCTTGTGCTTCTTAACTTTTTGTTTTCTTGGTGTAGAGTCTGTTTTCCCTAATTCACTGTGGATTTTATGAACTTTTCCCCTTTCAATCCTAGTTGTTTCAATCCAGACTGTGGCAGGAATGGTATTTAGAGAAAAGAGATACAAGAAATGGAAGCTATTTAAGATAAACATATTTTAAGACCCCAGATACTTCTACAATAATTTTTCATTCCTACTTAGACACTTGGTGAAAAATGACCTATCTTGTGTATTTTTACTCTTGAAATTAGGAACAAATTCTTACCAGCCAGCTTCTGTGCCTTTGAAGGTTGAAATGCTAGTGTTTTGGTCTCCACCCTCTTGGATAACTGGTGGAAGTACCTTCTAAGCACCTTCCTATGAGAGTTTCCTCAGATTTGAAGGAAGAATTAGATAGGACTGAGGCTACATAATGTCCTAAGTGTACATAATTTATATCCATGGGAAACCCATTCAAACTCACAGGGGAGGCTGAGGAATGTGGATGCCCATAGATTTTAAATAACAGGATAGAATACAATTTGGAAAACAGGGGATTGAACGGATCTTGGATTGGATGTTGATCACAAGATTACAAAGCCAAAATGAAGGCTGTTGGCTGAGCAATATACAGTTGTGTATATGGCTGTGTAATGTGCTTCCATTTACTTGCCACAAACCCCCACCCTTAGTCTGAGTCTCCGTTGGCAGGGAAATCAGCCTGGCCTTAAGAATACGTTCTGTTAGTTCAGATGTGAAGTGGTTAATGTTTTTGTATACTTAGATTTCTTTATGGCGAATGATACAGACAATTATTTTCCTGTATTCCCATAATATATCAAGGGAATCAAAGAACTCTAACAAGAGGCCTCATTTTTAACTAATAGGTCTGGCTGAGTTGTAAAACTTCAGAAAACTCTAAAGCGCTCATGTTATCCTGAAGCAAGAAATGAACTTTCTTAGTAAATATGTCACTAAGTAACTACTGCTAAGTGACTATTAAAGTACCTATGTCATCCTTTACATGTGCTTTAGTTTAAGATGCTAATAGAATTATGATCAGATTTATCAATATAATTAATTTACTCTAAGATTTTGTGTTCTAGAAGAGAGCTCTTTGTCCTCTACTTGGGGAACCTCTGTCTCTCTATGGTGTAAAAAGCAAATGTCTTTTTTAGAAAATAGCCAGCTATTACAGTAGGGAGTATGTAGATCATCTTGATTATTGTATCATCCATCAGGGCAGAGATGGAAACATTGTGAGCTGGGAACATTGAGTTTCATTTTTACCAGTATCCTTGCCTTTTAGAAGGTATTTGTTAGGAGTACTTAAAGTAAAATGGATTGCTTCAAAAATTGTGAGATGAGCTATAGGGTAGCTTTTCTATTTAATTAGCTTTTTTGTTTGTTTTGTATTTGCTACTGAGAAAAACTGAGTAGGACCTAAGCTATCCATTCTTTGAAGTATCCAAATTGCTTAGAATCCTTTTAGGTTAGCTAAGAATACTGTTTCTAGCCATTCCAAAAGGTATAGCTTGATAATTTATAATTCAATTTCATGTCAATTATAATCTCCTTACTGTACTTCTTTCTGTGTTGTGGGTATTTCCCAAACTCGATCATAGTTTATACTTCCAGTGAGAAGGATAAACAATAAAAAGCCTTTCCTATGCACGGGTGGGGATAGAAGACCCATAATCTTCCCCTACCCCACCTTCAAAGCTCCCAGTCCCCAAACTTCAAAATCATATATTCTTTTTCCCCTTCTGATCTAATATTAAATCATATTGATTTTGTCTCAACAATACTTTTCTATTTATTTCTCATTTTTCATTACCATTGCTATAACCTTAGCTTAGATCCTCCCAAATAATTCATTAGTGTTTATTATGCATTGATTTGTTAACTCAGCAAACATCTGTTATTCATCTATACCTACTAGGTACTAGGTATTAGTAAATGAATACTAGCAATAAGCAAGCTAAAACTCATATTGGGCATAATCTTATTTAGTCCCTAAAAAAGCCTTTAAACACATCTTTTATGTATTATATCTCCCTACTCCAATGCATTAAAAACATATTGCTAGATTAATTGTATTCACTGATGCATTCTTACCTGCATTCTGACCCTAATAGTATGGTTCTCATCATTTTTCAGGGTTATATTACAGTGTTAATTTTCTTACACTTTAGATCAATGTGTTCTCTACACTTTCCTTAGCTTTAGTGGGCATGTCATTCTTATCATATAGAAATGCTGTTTTGTACATCTTATTTTCAAAGTCCATCTCTTTTTTTCCCAATATATTGAATAGTTTAGTAATCTAAAAGCTGAAATTACAATGCTAAATTTTAAACCAGAGAATATAATATAAAGCAAAGACTGGAAATAGAAAAATATGGATCACTTCACAAATTTACATGTCCTTCTTGTCCAGGGCCTTGCTAATCTCTGTATCATTACTATTTTAGTATATGTGCTGCCAAAGTGAGCACACTATTTTGTGTGTGTGTGTGTGTGTGGGTGTGTGTGTGTGTACCAAGGATTGAAGCCAAGGGCACTTAAAACACTGAGCACTATCCCCAGACCTTATTTATTTTTTAATTTTGATACAGGTTCTGGTTAAGTTGCTTAGGGACTAAGTTGCTGAGGCTGGCTTTGAACTTGCCATCCTTCTGCCTCAGCCTCCCAAGTTGCTGGGATTGCAGGCGTGTGCCACCATGCCTGGCCTGTCTATTTTAAACCTCACGTTAACTGTCACTTTTTAATGAAGGTTTTCCTAATCTTCCTCCTTTTCATTTGGGCAGATCCTTATAGTTTGCTGTCCTGCATCAGCCCTTGCTATCTAACACCAACTCTATACCTACTCATCATGAAATGCTTCTCTAACAAGAATTTAGACAAGAAGAGGGAGCTGGAGATGTCCAAATCAGTTGGCAATTGCTCTGTACTTCCTCTTATTGCTGGTATGCTCTTATGCTCTGCCAATGACTTTGTCCATCTCTGTCCTCTTTTCTCTGCACCTTCACACAAATTCTGGTGTTTTCTTTGCCTTTTTCTTGGCATTTTATAATTGATTATCCTGAATGGATTTTGAACTGACATTTCTGTTTTTTTCCAAACTGGATATTCTTGGGTGAAATTTTGCTTTTCTTCCATCCCCCAGAATCTATTCTTGTCTGGGGCCAGGTCAATGCCAATCTTTCCCTATCTTTTTCCTCAACAGAGTTGGGTAGTTGATAAATTATCTTCAGCTGGGCATGGTGGCACACACCTGTAAACCCATCAGCTCGGAAGGCTGAGGCAGTAGGATTGTGAGTTCAAAGCCATCCTCAGGAACTTAGTGAAGCCCTAAACAATTCAGTGAGACCCTGTCTCAAAATAAAATACTGAAAAAAAGGGCTGGGGAGTGGCTCAGTGGTTAAGTACCCCTGGGTTCAATTTCTGGTACCGAAAAGAAAAAAAAAATCATTTTACATTTTTTTTCATTTTTAAATTAAAAATTTTCATTGTGATAAAATACATATAAAATTTACCATCTTGACTATTTTTAAGTGTACAGTTCAGTGGTGTTAAGTCTGATTACATTGTTGTGCAACCAATCCCCAGAACTTTTTTCATCTAGCAACCTTTCTTTACATTTTTTACATGGCCATTACTTCTTGGTTTTATCTTGTCTATTAGACTGAAAGTCTCCTGAAGTCAGAGCAGAGTTACTGATTTTGGTATCTCTTATTGAACTGTCTGGTGTAACCAATAATTGCTTCATGAAATTGAACTGTTTTCTCCAGGTTCTTTTCTAATGTGTTCTCCGCAGGGACCTTGCTTTGCTAGCAGACCTGGATTCTGCTGTCAATGAAACAGTGCGCATCTTGAAAAGATTTCCACTTACATAAGCAGGGGAGATGAATCAACTGAGTTAGAGGCTGGCGTAATCGGTTGGTTGCCTCTGCTTTGGAGGTTTTGGCTTTTGACTTCACTTTGACATGGTGCTGTTTTTGTTCTGGGAGGTGGGGCAGTGCTGCTTTATTTATTTTAAGAAGGCAGAGAGCCAGGAACACATAATTGAAAGGAAGTTTCTGTGCTGGCATTGTGTTTTTCCAACTAAGATGGCAATAAATAAATTGCAACTTCCTTTTGTTTGAAGTGGCTGATGTGAACTGGACTTTAACATTTTATGCTCGTAAAATTGCACATGGCCAATACTTTCAAAATTCCTGTTTTAAAACAGACCTCTGCACACTACCAGCAATGTGTCCTTTTACCTAGCAGCCTTACAGAATTTTACTTTACCTGCCAGCCACATTCTTCAGACTTAGAGGAAATTCATTTTCCCCATCCCTTGTATCCCTAAGGTTCTCAGAGAACTTGTGTCTTTTCTAGTCATCACTGGTTCCCTTTTGTTTTCTCAAAATTCTTTTCCTCACCTATGTTTTGCCTTTGTGACTGCTCTCTGTCCTCCATTAAGCGTCGTATTTTCCTTGATTTCTCAAAAATATCATATTAAATCATTTGTCTATAAGAGATATTTAATGGGTTCATATGTGACTATATGACCAGTGTAACTCCACATCATGTACCACCACAAGAATGGGAAGTTATACTCCATGTATGTATATTATGCCAAAATACATTCTACTGTCATGTGTAACTAAAAAGAATAAAAATAAATAAATACATATATTAAAAAAAAGAGAGATTTAATGGAGCAAGAGGAAGCACAAAAGTGGAGTTTACTATATATCATAATGGTATAGAAAAATTAAATTGATATTTGGTACACTGTTCTTAAACTTCCTTAGCCAGCAGAGAGACACTTTGAAGCTTGACTTCTTTCTTTAATTTGCAGAGTCTCTTGATTTCTTTTCATTTCCTTTATTGGATCACTCTGGCCTTTCCCCCTTCTTGTCTGTAACTTCCCACTCAGACCATAAGAAACTTAGCTCCCACCATTTGCAACACATTTACTTCTTTGTTCAACTGCAGTATATATGCACAGTGGTTTCAGAATTGTTCCTCTGTGCTCCTGTGGGATACTACTTTATCAACTAGAGTGTGGTGCTTATATGCAGTTTCTTTTGCCTTTAGTCTTAAAACTCCACCTATTTCCAAAGTTACTTAGAGTTGCACCCTTCTCCTCAACCCCCTTCAGTGAGATTATTTCCTACATTTGTAATATAGATTATTTAGTCACATGCTGAATTTCTTCCTGTGATTGTTCAATGATTTTTGTTTCAATTTTGTACCCACAGTGGGGTTCATATCATACTATAATGTTTTATGGATTTTAACAAATACATAATCCAAATTGTATCTGTGATTGCAGTATTGTAAAGAATAATTTTACTGCCCTAAAAAAATCCATGTGCTTCACCTATTTATATCTTGTCTATTTCTCTAGACCCTGGAAACCACTAATTTTTAAATTTTCTTTATCAGTTTGCCTTTTTCAAATGACATGTAATTGTAAGATAGTATGTGACCTCTTCAGACTGACTTCTTTCACTTAGCAATGTGCACTTAGCATCCATTCGTGTTTTTGCATGGGGTGATAGCTTATTCTGTTTTATTCCTGTGGTATTCCTTTATATTAATGACCCTATATAAGTTTCCTTTTTGTGCTGAAGAATGTGTTTTGACATTTCTTTGTATCTCCCATTCTGTTGGAAATGAATTCCTTCTATCTTTACTGAGAAGACTTTATTTCTTCTTCATGTTTGAAGGATAATTCCACTGGATAGAGGCTGATTTTTTTTTTCTTTCAACACAAAAAAATTTCATTCCACTGTTTTCTTGTCTACATAGTTTCTGATGAGAAGCACACTGTAATTCTCATTCTTGGTACTCTATTTGTAAGATTTCTTACTGCCCCTCACATATGTGGGTCCAGCTTTTTCTAAGACTTTATCTTTGTCTTTGGTTGCCTGCAGTTTGATTATACCAAGCTTAATTTAAGAAAAACAATTATTGTGCTTGGTGTTATCTGAGCTTCCTGGATCTCTGGTTTTGTCTCCTTTATTAGTTTTGGAAGATTTTCAACCTTTGTTACTTCATATTTGTTTTGCTACTTTCTTTCTTCTGTTTCTGGTTTTCTAGTTTCACATACATTGCCCCCTTTAGAAGTTGCCCTACAATTTTTATATGTTCTAATCTGGCATTTTCATTGTTTTATTTCTTTTAATTTGAGGTTAGGAAGTTTTTATTGACTTGTCTTCAAGATAACCAATGTTTTTCTTGGCTGTGTTAAGTCTACTAATCTGCCCATAGAAAACATTGTTCACTTTTATAGCAGTCTGTTTTCTAGCCCTTAAAATTTCTCTCTCGAGTTTTTAATCTCTTAATTTATGTTACTCATCTCTTGTATGTTGCCTACTTTTTCCATTATAGGCCTTAACATACTATTCATAGTTATTTCAAATCTTCAGTCTGAAATAATTTCAACATTTGAATCTTATTTGAATTGGCTTCCGATACTTGCTTTGTCTCTTCTGTGTTTTTTTCTTGCCTTTTAATTTTTGATTGAAAGCTGGATGTAGGAATTAAAGTTAATGTTCCTTTAATCTGGCTAAGAGTTGGACTATTCTTAATATTTGCTAGAGACTTTGAATTTCTCTACTGGTTTTGTCTTTGTCTTCTCTCTTGACTTTGGAATCCTTTAACTACTTTCCGTTCAAAACAGTGTGTTTGCAGTCATCTCTCTGGGGTACCAACCAGCCACTTGAAGGCAAACTGATTACATTATATTTCCTTTATCCTGGAAGAAGAACAATCATATGATTACAATTGACATGGGTATTGGTTGGCCTTTCCTAGTTACACTGTGTCAGCCAACTCCACGCTAGGAAAGTTTACTTAATGTTTGACGCACTGACACAGCATCTGAAAAAACACATTACAGATTAAAGAACCTCTTTTACAACTAAAGAAGATATACAGTGGCATGATTGTGGGCTCATTCGTTCTATACATACTATACCATCCAGAAGCTGCTGGCCTATTTGAGTGATGTAAAACTTTGCAGAGGCAGTTATAGTGACAGCTTAGTGATGATACTCTGCATGAATGGAGTGCTATTCTCCAGGATGCGGCATATACCCTAAATGAGTGACCATTATATAGTGCTATGTTCCCAGCCAGTAAGATACAAATGAAACAAAAGATAGAAGCAGGAATCTCTCTGTTCACCATCACTCCCAGTGATCAATTTGATAAATATTTGCTAGGATTTCAGGAGAACTATTTTATATCAGGAATCCCATTAAACAATTTATTTCAGTTTGTACCAGACACTTTAGTTTCCTTATACCAAGAGACAGCAAAAAAGAGACACTCTGCTAGCAGTGGTAACTCCTGAAAGTAGTAGGTTATTGTTACATGGTGACATCAGGGAAAAATATAGTTAGCATCCAGATAATCCAAAAGGTTTCTCTGGATACTTCCTTGCCTATGTTAATGGTAAATGTGCAAGTGAATAACCATAGGATGAGAAAAAGGAATGGTGACCAAGGGCTCCTGCATTTCATGAATGAGACTGTGTCACCCAACAGTTAAACTAGCAGAGATGCAACTAAGGGTGAAGGGAATTTAGAATAGAAGTAAAGGAAGATAATGACAAGAATCAATTGTGGCTCAAAGGCCAGCTATAGTAGTGGAGGCTATAGTTTTTCCCACCAAACTTCATCTTGTAAATTTTTCCAAGAGAAAAAAACAAAAAGCGGGGCATGGTGGTGTATGCCTATAATTCCAGTGACTTGGGAGACGGAGGCAGGAGGATTACAAGTTCAAGGCCAGTCTCAGGAATTTAGTGGGACCTTCAGCAACTTAGTGAGACCCTGTCTCAAAGTAAAAAAGGACTGGGGATGCAGTTCAGTGGTAGAGTACCTCTGGGTTTAATCCCCAGCACAAAATAGGGAGAGAGAAAGGGCAGGGAGGGAAAGAGAGGGGGAGAGAGAAGGAGAGAGGGAGAGAGAGAAGGGGAGAGAGGGACAGGATGGGAGAGAGCGAGGGGGGGGAGAGAGAGAGAGACTCCGTCTGTCCTGAAAGAGTTCTTCTCAGATGAAGTGAATTTATTATATGAAGAAAATGAATCCTATTAGTTCAAGAGGTAGTTTGTAATCGATGCTGTTGTATGCTGCTCAGATTGCTCCTCGAGAACTGAGACTCATTTCCCCAGCTGATAGCAGTGCTGTGTGCTGACATCTCACAGCTGAATCTAACCCTGGGACTTACCCTTCAAGAAAGGGAAAGGATCTAAGATTCTGCTTCCAGCTCAGGAGCAGTTCCATATCCTATGGCTGATCAATTCAGAGGTACAAAGATTCTCTCTGCTTGCTGCAGTCAGAGCTCCTTAAAGAACTACTTAAGGGGGCTGGGATTGTAGCTCAGTGGTAGAACGCTTGCCTTGCATGCATGCGTGAGGCACTGGGTTTGATCCTCAGCACCACATAAAAATAAACAAAGATATTGTGTCCATGTACAACTAAAAAAAAAAATTAAAAAAGAGAACTACTTAAGCATCTGTGGCAGCTGTTTTGCCTTTTTTCTTTATCAGATACCCAGTCCTGCTTCACTTACTCCCTTGCAGGTGATATTCCATAAAAACAAAAAAACGAAAAAACAAACCCAACTGGTGTATACCGAAAACAATACAAAAAAACCCCATGTGTTTGCTAACCCCCATCAGAACCTGTTTCATGGTTAAAACTAGCATTTGACACATAACCAGGCGACCAGAAACCATATAAATATACATCAGTTTATCTCAGTCTATTTTCTAATATATATGCTTAAATATAAAGGGTGAGGAATAGTGGGTTGAAGGATAGACAATAAATATGATATAGAGAAACAAGTAAAGGAGTGGAAACTTGCAGTAAGAGTGAGATAGAAGTTGGAGGGCATTAATTCATAAGGAGGTTGGCAGCATTCCAGTCTTCGAAAGGTAGATAAAATATGATGGAGCTGGACACGGTGGTGCACACTTATAGTTCCAGTGGCTTGGGAGGCTGAGACAGGAGGATGGTGAGTTCAAAGCCAGCCTCAACAAAAAGTGAGGCACTAAGCAACTCAGTGAGACCCTGTCTCTAAATAAAATACAAAATAGGGCTGGGGATGTGGCTCAGTGGTTGAGTGCCCCTGACTTCAATCCCCAGTATCCCCTCAGATTTATATATATATATAAAAATATATAAATTTATATATATATAAATGTGTGTGTATGTATATATGTATGTATGTGTATGTGTATATATATGATGGAGACCATCAGGGATATTCAGGGGATTGAGAGAGAGTAATGGTGACATGCTGCATGTTCCAGAGTATTAAAGAAAGCAAGAAATGTCCAAGTTCACATCAACACTGAGAATACATTCAGCCTGCAGTGTCTCAATAGGGTCTTATTCCCTTGAGTCCCTAGTGAGCCTACCTTTCCAGTGTGAAAGCTGCAAGAAAGCCTTGTGGGAGGTTTTCGGTCTCAGCCTAGGAGGTGGGAGGTAGAGGGTGTGTCATTTGGTGGGGAGGTGAGTAGATGGAAGTTCTAGAGTTTCTGAGTTGTTTGTAGTAATTAGGATAATTTAATTCTTGTCAATATTTTGCTTCATTGGAGTGGGACGAAAAGTTGGCCTGTCAAAGTGCCAGAGTCATTCTGTCCATTCCTAATGGATCCAGAGCTGCTTGGACAGTTCAGTAGTGCTTTCTCTGGTGTTTGCTCTTCCTTTTCACACTAAATGATCGATTAGCTTTCCTTTGGTCGCATTGTCATGATTAGTTTCTTTGATCCTGGCTGCTTTGGCAATTCAACGTGCTCATAGCAAATGAGATGTATGATATAGGGTGTTGCGTGCTGTTCAACTAGACTGTGAACTTCGGAGGGCAGGAGCCAGGTCGGTTTTACTCATTGTTGAATGTCCAGCTCTGTGCCTTGACATTGGCTAAGAGTAGATGTTCAATAAATTTGTTGAATGATAAAGTGAATTTTGAACTAGTCATTTAATATCTAAAGTCTTTTTTTTTTTTTTTTTTTTGGTACTGGGAATTGAACTCTGGGGTACTCAACCACTGAGCCACATCCCCAGCCCTATTTTGTGTTTTTATATAGAGACAGGGTCTCACTGAGTTGTACCTCGCCTTTGCTGAGGCTGGCTTTGAACTCGCGATTCTCCTGTCTCAGCCTCCCAACGTGCTGGGATTACAGGCTTGTTCCATTGCGCCCGACTCTTAAGGTCTTTTGTTTCTCCATCTATTTAAGAAAGTTTTGCCATACTTTTTCATTATCTATATGCATATATTATAATATTTAAAAGAAGCAATCACGTGGAAATTAATTCTGTTATAAAAAGAATTGAATCAAATTATTTGATTTGAAAGGGAACGTAAAAACCATTCTCACAGGCAGTGTAGAAATCCTTTCGGTTAGGATTCTGACAAACAGTTATTAGCAGCTATTCAAATACTTCCAATGACTGTCAGCCAAGTAGGTCCCAATGAATCCCATTGTCAGGTAACTGTGCAGGGTGACTTGAGAGGTGATGCTAGAACCAGCAGCATCAGAACAACCTGGAATCTTGTTAGAAGTGAAAAATCTCAGACCCCGATCCAGACTTGAAGTCAAATTTACATTTAACAGGATATCCAGGTGATTCATATAAAATTTGAAAAGCATTGCTCTTGATATTTTTCCTATTAAAAATATATATTGATCTGAAAGTTTATTCTTTCTAATACTCACTTGTCAGTTGCAAATTGTTTTCTTATAACTTTAAGTCTAGTTGTTCCTTATTGCACATGACAGCTGTTCAAACATTTGAAGCCCAAATCTGAATTTTTCCTTCTCTCTTTTCTTCCCAGGGTATTCAAGGTTGGGAATGCTTCCTGTCCTAAGCTTTCTAGTAGTACCAATGTTGTGCAGGATTGTCTTAACATAAACATCAGCGCCTGCAACTGGGGGGTTTATGAAGAGAGAGGTAGGCTACATTACCACTTTTCCCTCAGGATAAATTGAATTGGAATGAGAAAAAACATTTCGAGCTGGTTGTTTATGCATTCAAGCCTTAGGGCATATAAACAGGATGAAACCACTTGTCTCACCTTAGTGATTATTTTCTACAGATTCTGGCATTTCCCTGACTTTTCTATCCTCTCAGGGATGGCTCTTCATACTTAGTCTTCTCTTTTCTAGACAAAAAATACACTGTTCATTCAACTGCCTCTTGCATGACAGGCTTGGAATGTAAACTTTTTGAGAGAAAGGATAAAGTCTTTTTTATTTTAATTTTTATATTTTTACATTTTAAAAAATTTAGTTATACATGATAGCAGAATGCATTTCAATTCTTTACACACAAATAGAGCACAACATTTCAACTCTCTGGTTATATATGATGTAGGGTAATGATGTCCATCTCATTCTACCATCAAGAAAGGATAAAGTTGCCGGGTGTCGTGGCGCATGCCTGTAATCTCAGCACTTAGAGAGGCTGAGACAGAAGAATCACGAGTTCAAAGCCAGCCTCAGCAACAGTGAGGCACTAAGCAACTCAGTGAGACCCTGTCTCTACATAAAACACAAAATAGGGCTGGGGATGTGGCTCAGTGGTCGAGTGCCCCTGAGTTCAATCCCCGGTTCCAAAAAAAAAAAAAAAAGGATAAAGTCTTCTTAGATTTCAAGTTAAATCCATACTTAGCATATAATGTACTCTTATTGTTTTTTGAATACACCAATGATTTAATGAATGGGGTAATGGAGTAAAAAGACCTGTAGTCATCTTGTGAAAACACATGTGTTACTGTCCCTGATAAAATGTGGCCTTGTGAATTGGGCTGAATATTTGATGTATCTATCATATGACTATGTAGAGTAGTGTCATTATTAATTCCCCTAATTTAGACTTTATGTTCCAATGAGCTCAACCAATGATGACAAAAGTAATATGAGCTTTATCATTATGGCTATCTGTATTTAGAAGGCCAAAATGGACTTCTATGAAGTTGATTAAACTTCTTAATAAGGTGGAATTTGCTTTTAATGGCATTTTTAGAGGTTTTCCTTTGGAATCTGAGGGGCTTTCCAAAATTAGGAAGGGCCTCCTGGCTGAATAACTTGTCATTTCTCCTCACTTCCGTCTCCTCATTCAGTTCTTCCTCCTGCCTCCAACTGCATTGGAAGCCACTTCCTCACATACAATCCCCTTTTTTCTGAGTTTTACTGGGAAAAAGACTGAGGAGGAGCATGGTAAACGCAGAATAGATGGATAAACATGGTGATCTAAGAATGACGATGGTGAAATATGACATTTTCTGGTATTGAGTGTAATAATGGGTAGAGACAGAGGAATGGGAAAAACAGACTAGCTCTTTTGCCATGGCAACAATAAGTGCATTTATTAGATAAACAGAAGAAGGAAAAGCATTGATTTGGTCCCTGTACTTTTCTTTCCTAACCCTCAGATTCTCTTGTTTTTGGCTTAGTTGAGATTCTAAACCAAAGACACAGCCAGTTACCTTGCAATGCCATCAGTCATTTCTTTAAATGTGCAAGCCAGGCAAGTCTATGCTTGACTCCATGATATTTCATTATTTAAAAATAAATAAGCCAAGGATTTCTTTAAAAGCTTGCCGAAGAATAGCTCGAGTGTTCTTTTGTCAAGCACAAAGGAATGTTCTCTTTCAAAGTTTGTATCTTTATTTTGAGGCAATAAATTTATAAGCAGGAATCAAGGTGCAGCTTTCTTTCCAATTCAGTGTCATTAGAAATTGGTTCACTCATGTCTGTCTCAAGAGTAAATGGTCATCAGTGAGTCTCTGACAGAGAAGCACTAAGTGATCCCAGCCTAAAAGGAAAACCGATGTGTCCTAGAGAAGCAGCATTCAATTTATAGATAGTTCAAAAGGAACTTTACTATGTCAAAATGCCCCTGATGTCCGCTGGTATCAGTGCAAAAAGCTATTAAATGCTTATGATAGTGAAACATTGTTATTTAGGAGATAGGAAAGATGGGAGAAATAGATGGCAAAACAATTGCAAGGCAAGAATACAGCACATTTCTCCAGAGCATTGCTGGTTTCTTTTTTTCTTCACAATCTTCTTCCTCTTTGGGGGCAGGGGAAGGGAAAGGGTGAAAAAAAATGAATAAACTGTAAAACCTCACTTAAAAGTTTTCTGAGTAACCCCAAATTCGCGACATGAGTTGTAGCATGGGCTGGGATAGGCTAATGAGGCAGGAACCCAAGAATATTCCAAATTCCTGGGTATAACTATCAGCCCACCCCCTTTTTGTTGATGCTAGGGATTACACCCAGGGCCTTGAACATGTCAAGCATGTGCTGTACCACTGAGCTAGATCCCAAGTCCCCCATTTCTTTCCAATTTAATGTCATTAGAAATTGGTTCATTCATGTATGTCTCATGTCTGTGTGAATTCATACATGATACTTCATGTGTAGCCACAAGCACAGTATACAATTAGAATAATAAATTCTACCACAAAGAGGTGATATCACGGTTAGTGCAGGTGAAGCCAGAAGAGAACCTGACATGTGGGAGGAATTCAAAGATAGGAACTACATTTCCATTTCCATTGCCAGTATAGTTTGCATCAGCAGAATCTTTTTTTTTTTTCCCCCCTGGTACTGGGGATTGAGCCCAGGGGTGCTTAACCACTGGGCCACATCCCCAGCCATTTTTTATGTTTTATTTAGAGACAGGGTCTCACTGAGTTAAGTGCCTCACTAAGTTGTTGAGGCTGGCTTTGAACTCAAGATCCTCCTGCCTCAGCCTTCCAAACTACTGGGATTACAGGCATGTGCTACCACACCCTGCCAGAATCTTTCCTTTCTTTCTTTTTTTTGGGGGGTGGGGCGGGGTGCCAGGGATTGAACTCAGGAACACTCAATCACTGAACCACATCCCCAGCTCTATTTTGTATTTTATTTAGGGACAGGGTCTCACTGAGTTGCTTAGTGCTTTGCTTTTGCTGAAGCTGGGCTTGAACTCGCAATCCTCTTGCCTCAGTCTCCCAAACCACGGGGATTACAGGCGTGTGCCACCACACCGGGCTCAGAATCTTTTCTTTAGGCATCCCAATCTTCTTTCTCTATAGTCCAACAATGTGTGCTTATATCATGATACTCTTATAATATTTTGTATACAGCTTTCCTAACTTAATAATATGTCATACCCCATTTTTGAGAGAAGAATTCAAACTTATCATAACTCTTTAAGGACATCCATGATCTGATCCCAAATAACAGCTCCTTAATAAAGAGCCCATGTTCCGTTGTCCTTTTCCCCAACATGTCTTGCATTTTTTTCACCTTAATTTTACTCACTTTTCCCCCTCTTCTACTTTCCCTTTTTGCATATTGCAATCTTAATTTAAATTAAATTCCAGTTTCAGCTGGGCATGGTAGCCCATGCCTGTAATCCTAGCACTTTGGGAGGCTGAGACAGGAGAATCACGAGTTCAAAGCCAGCCTAAGCAATGGTGAAGTGAGGTACTAAGCAACTCAGTGAGACCCTGTCTCTACATAAAACACAAAATAGGGCTGGGGATATGGCTCAGTGGTCGAGTACCCCTGAGTTCAATCCCCGGTATCCCCTGCCCCAAAAAATTCCAGTTTCAATGTCACATTCTCCATGAAGGCTTCCTCAACATTTCAGTGATCTCTCTACTTTGAAGTTGCCTAAAAATTTCTTATGACATTGATTAAAAAAAAAAACACTCCTAGACATTTGTATAATGCTAAGTTCAATGGACACTTTATCATTTGGATACTACCTAGCCTGTCTAGGGTAGCTCACAATACACAGACATCTCCATCCAGTTTCTTCTTCTAAATTCTGAAATGATCTAGTTTTCTCACTATCTTTCTGGCTTCTTGTCAATCTTCTTGTAGGGGTGCATATTTATTTCCTAGGACTGCCTTTAAAAAGTACTACAAACTGGGTGGATTAAAACAACATGAATTTATCTCACAGTTCTGGAGGCTTGAAGTCCATACAAGATGTTGGTAGGGCCATGCTCCATGTGAAGC
>CM053400.1:49045034-49073711 GCA_028644305.1 Xerus rutilus
CCCAAAGGCTGTGATTCTAGAATATCATTAATTTAAAGAAAGATTATTAGTGCTTAACATAGCCAACCTTGGTTAGTTGATGTTATTTATTATATATGTTGAAACTAAAAATTTCCTATTTTCTTCAATTTCCTTTCAAAAATTTTAAAGTAGTTTCCTTTCATTGCTTATTAACCGTTTTGTTTAACTTTGAGTTGCTATAACCTTTTGAAAAATGGGATGTGTTTTAGGGGTACTGTTTGTGTTGAAGATGGAAAATTGATTTTTGACTTTCATTAAGTCAGCTCTTACATCATCCCTGCTGAACTTTCCATGTTAAATGTACTCCCAGTGTAGGCAAAGGTACTAGCTACTATTTATTCATGTAAGTGAACCTGCTAATTATCTGCAAATGGTATGTCAAGTGACCCAAAGTTAAAACACCTTTATGTAAAAGGTTTTTTCTTCCAATGTTTACTTTGTTCTTAGAATCCATTATTTAAGTAAGCAGTTATATTGTTTATCCAGCTAATGCAATTTGGTACAATTAAATATAGGAAGGTATTTACCCAAATCCAAGAATATACTAGGATATTTATTATTATAGGATATATTATAGGATATATATTATAGGATATATATTATAGGATATTTATTATATATTATTGTATCAATGGATTCTTTTTATCATACTACCTTTCATATTTTAAAACCATCTTCTTAATTGTTAGATCAAAGTGCTCCTGTACCCATTTCTTCAAGCCTTATCACATACTCTGAGGCCTCAATTTGGCTGCTGCATAGTGTTTTCCCTTCTAAAGGCAAGAATAAGTGAAAGCAGGGATAGCAATACCAAAACCACAATATAAAAACAAGGCTTAGTGGTACTCATTAGAACTTTAACAATCAAATATTCTCAAGCCCACTGTCATGAATTAATGTTTGTATAATATTTTTCTTGATCCTAACAGTACTGTCCTTCTACCTTTACCAGTTTGTTCCAGACTTCTTTGACATTACTAGTGGGATATGGAATATAAAGCTGATCAAGGCCAGGGGAACTTTGCTAAAACCTTTGTAATTATAGACACTCATAGTTCCTGTATGGTATTGGTATCCTAGACCCAAAGGATTCAGACAAAATCAACCTGAAGGTTATACCAGAGCAGATACATCATAAGCTGCCAAGATATCTAATGGTTATTTGAATGCTTAACTGCACTGGTTAAAGTCAAGGCCTGTGTATTTGTGATTTAAATAATAACCTGTATCAGTTATTTTTCCTGTTTCAGATTTAATTCACCTCAACCATCTTGAAAATAAGGGATCAATACTTCTACATCATCTATCTATGTAACTGTGAATCAAACACCTTGAAAACAAGCTATGACTATCTCTGTGTTATCACTCCTCCTCCTCTTCCTTCTTCCCAGTAGAGAACAGATGTGGGCAATCACTGCCTTTGGAGGGAAAAATTG
The DNA here is from genome assembly GCA_028644305.1 of Xerus rutilus. Lineage (NCBI taxonomy): Eukaryota > Metazoa > Chordata > Mammalia > Rodentia > Sciuridae > Xerus > Xerus rutilus. The sequence continues at coordinate 49,046,492 of CM053400.1, forward strand.
TTCATGTTCTGTAGGTAGTGGATCAACTCTACCATGGATAGTAGGTAACACTTTTATTTCACAACTCATCATTGTCACCCCAGACCTTCAAATAAGTGCTCAGAAGTTGCAGTTTCAAATCATAGAGTATTTAATATGGAGGTGATGCTTAATTACTGTCTTCCCATCTAAACTCTTTCCCATCCAATGCTGTCCTACAACATTCTTGAGGGATTATCAGTTAGTCTCTTTAAAAATACATATGATGCAAAGTTCATTATCTCATCAGGTAACTTATTCCATCTTTTTAAAGAAATAGTTCTTTTAAAAATTTTTTTGTAGTTGTAGATGGACAGAACACCTTTATTTCATTGGTTTATTTTTATATGGTGCTAAGGATGGAACCACTGCTTCACACATGCTAGGCAAGTGCTCTGCCCCTAAGCTACAGCCCCAGCCCCTTATCCCATTTTTAATGATTGTGAGAGTTAAAAAGTTATCCTTTAAGAACCTGGAATATGCCTGTAAGTCCCTGGGAGGATGAGACAAGAGGGTCACAAATTTGAGGCCAATCTGGGCAACTTAGACCTGTCTCAAAATAAAATTAAAAAGGGAGTTGCTGGGGATGTAGCTCAGAGGCAGAGTACTTGTCCTGCATATGAAGCCTCTGGTTTAAGCCTCAGCACTAAAAAAAAAAAAAAAGATTTGGTTTAAATCTGGTCCCCTATGCTTTTTCACTCACTGATATCCTTATTAGTTTGGTTTATAGAAACTACTTAGAATAGTCTATCACATCTTCCTTAAGACCATCTTTCCAATGCTGGAAATGAATTCTAATTCTTTCTTGCCTTCTTCCCAAAGCTAGTTTTCTCCAACTTAATTTAGTATGAATTTTAAAATGTGGAGTCCTGTTTCTCTACCCCCAGAGGTTTTCATACATTAGGTCTTTGGTGATATTTAGGATTATTGCCTTTTTGTAGCATGGTCTGTGTTTGAAGCTAGGTAGTTTTATCAACCTGTTTTCTGTCTATAAAATTAGGAGGGTCTGACAGTTTTTTAAAATTTTGTATTCTTATCTTTTTAATTTCAAGATGTGAGTGTTTCTCCTGATGAAAAAAATCTCAATAACTTTGTATTTTTTCTGGGTGTATTAGAGGAATTCACTCCAGAAGGAAGAGGTTTGTCTACAGATTTTTCTTAGATAAACTCATCTCTATTTGGGGGGTTCTGTTAGATGGCTGAAGCGATCTATGAGTTATCTACTTAATTTCTTCGCAAAGCTGTTTGTATGACTGAATACTCTGAATTTGTAGTAATCTCTCTGAGGCATTAGGAGAAGATTGATCAGACACACTCAGCTTTTTCTTTATATTTTCCCAACAGTGAATCTCAACTGAGAAGTTGAAAGCATTGAGTTGTGGATCCTTTTTAACAACCACTTCCCCAATTTCTCTTGTTCCTTTCACATTTTACTATGAGCAGCAAGAAGCCAGGAGGCACGTTCAACACTTTGCTTGGATATCTCCTCACCTACATGCTCAGTCGCATTGTTTACAAGTTGTGCTTTCCACACGACTGTAGGGTGTGATTTTTGCTAAGCTTCCTACCACTATGTAGCAAGCATCACCCTTCCTCAAGTTTCCAATAACACAATCCTCTTTGCCTTCTGAGTCCTCATCAGTAACCACTGTAATGTCTATATTTCTGCCAATAGGTTATTCATGATGATCTAGGTACTCGCTAAGGCAATACATTTTCTCTATCATGCTTGGCATTTCCCTCTGGGGGAGAAGAAGATAATGTCCATATTTATACTTTTTCTATTTAAGAGAAGGTAGGCTTCCACTATGTTCCTCAAAATTCCTCCAGTTTCTGCTCTCTGCCCAGTTCCAAAGCCTTTTCCACATTTTTAGGTATCTTACCTCCAGGCACCAAAATCTGTACTGTTGCAACCAGAAAAGCTGAACTAATAGGAGCTATATAGTGGCAGATTTATTGTAAGGAATTGATTTATGTGATTGTAGGGAATGGCAAACCAAGCCCATAATCATAAGGCAGACTGCTAGGAAAGGCAAGCTGGAACTCTCAACCATGGGCTAAAGCTTTTATCCACAAGTGGAAGTCTTCCCCTTCTGCTTTTCCCTCTCCAGCTACCCCCTTCCCTTTTTCTTCCTCCTCCTCCTCATAAGACTCAGCTCTGTTTTTAAGGCCTTTCATCTGACTGGAAGAACTGACCAAACTAGGCCCACCCCAATTATCTAGGATAATCTAAGTTATAATCAAGTGATTATGGACTTTAATCACATATAAAAAATACCTTCATAATAACACAGATTGATGTTTAATGGCATAACTGTGGGCTGTAGCCTAGTCATGTTAATACATTAAAAACACCACCACAGTGTCCTGTACCATGTTTCTTCAATAACCCCAAATTGTCTCCTCACATATAACCCAGTCATTTTCACTTGGACATTCAGGCTTTATAGGGTTTTATTCTTAGAGATTTGTTAAGACTCAAGAAATAAATGTTTATATATAATTGATTCATTAAACAAAATAGTTCTTTAATTAGCAGTTATAGATTTATAAGTTGAAAATTATTTCCTCACAAGGACCCAAGAAAGCATTATGTACATAAAATATATATTTCTTTTTGTTGAAAATGGCATTATTATTGTTGTCTATTGCCTTGCCAAGGACCAGTAGCATCGGCATCACCCTGGAGCTTGTTAGAAATGCAGACTCCAGTGCCCACTGCAGCGTTCCTAAATTAAAATTGATGTCATAAAGCTTCCTAGGTGGATTCATCTGCATGTTGAACTTTGAGAAGCACTAGTCCTAACAGATATTTCTGGCCAATAAAGGTTTCCCTTTTTCTTTCTTTGTGATATTCCACATACTTCGAATATTCTTTCCTCTAAAAATCTGAAAACATCATTCCAGAGTCCAGCCATTTTCAATATTTCTTCATATGGAAGGTGAAAGACACGTAAGGTAAATAGATACTGATTATTCTATTAGCGTCTATGAAGGGAAAAACTAATGGTTGAAGAATAACTAAGTAAAAGTTTTCTAGGATGTTATGAAGATTAAATGAGAAAACAATAGGCAAACAGTAGGTAACTATTATTCTTCAGATGCAGCTATTATTGCATTATTTACATGACAATCCAGAAAGGTGATTATTGGATTATTATCTTTTTCAAAAAGAAGGAGGAGGAGGAGGAAACAAATAATAAGGAATTTACTTATTCAAGGGCTCACAGTAAGTGTTCATAAAAATGAAAGCAATCAGACTCCAGAGCCCGTGTGCTTGCCTATACTGCCTCCAATGTAAATTGTTAAGATTTGTGTGGTGGGCTCAGTGGTAGAACACTTGTCTGGCATGTGTGAGGCCCTGGTTCAATCCTCAGCACCACATAAAAATAAATAAACAAATAAAATAAAGGTTTTTTAAAAAATGTGTTAAAACAAGATTTGTGTGGTAACTATACACATAATCATTTGTTGTTATTTTATTTTGAAACATTTAGGGAACCAATGGACAGCATTATATACTATTTTAATTAAAACTACAGTCAGTTCAATACCACCTCTCTGAATTTCTATCATAATGGACGTATGTGCCTTTTTTGGCTTCCTTCTCCCTTGCCCCCTGGGAATAGCACACTAATTTTATTTTGGGGTGCTACTCTTCCTCAGTTATTTGATTAGGGTGAAACCATGCTCTTCCTTCTCCTTTTTTCCAGGAGTAGACAGGTGACTCATGCCTGTTTCTGTCATCATATTCCAACCACTGACCAAACAGCTGGTTTGTGGATGGGCTTGTGACCAAGGAAGTCCATGAATTTGATTCAGCCTAGTAGTTAATAATATGCTGGTTGATTGTTCCCAATCAAAAGAGTGAAAGAGTAAGAAGGGAATTCAGAGAGCAAAGAGGGGAACCTAGAGAGAGTAGAGTCATCGAAATCATTCTATAGAGTTTCAAGAAGTGATGCATCAATATTATCAACTTGATAATTGGGCAATGTTTATGTTTTTGAAATTAACAACCAAAATACTTGGATAAAATATTCACTTTAAGCAACTATAAGTTCAGTCATGATTGATTGTCCCCAGCAGGATCTATATCTGTGTAAATAGGCATTTCATTGATTTTTTTTCAAAAGAGCAGATAGGTGAGCTCATTAATTTCTTTTTTAAATTGAAGATTTCCTTTTAGGGATTTTTCCTTCACTCAAGAAAATACTGAATGAGTCAGGGTGTTAATCTGTTTCACTCTCATAAATTCTATTTTCGTATTATAGAGATGTTTTTCAACGTGTTAATGATTGCCTAGTGGGTTGGTAGTGACTTATTTTTACTCATTTACAACTTTTCCTCAGGCCTGAGATAAGCACCAAGCATTGTGCAGAGGGAATAAGATTCTAAAGTGTCCTGTTGCTTAGAATGAAAATGGTCTATAGAGCCCCTGACTCAGAACCTGGGGGACAGTGGACACTTGGTATTGCATTGTCTGCAGAAATATTTGTGTAGGATGTTAGGATCTTGAGATAAGATCATCCTGGGTTATCAGGATGGTCCCTAAATTCTGACATCATGATTTGGGACTTCTGGCCTCCCAGAATGATGAGAGATAAAATCAGTTGTTTTAAGCACTAAGTTTGTGTAATTTACTGCAGCAGCCAGAGGAAACTAATATGCTAGTTTAAACAGATTATTTAATTAAGGATTCTTTTGGTGTTGTTTTGTTTCATAATAATTCGGAGAAACCAGTATCTCTACTCCAATTCTTGCTTCCATCCGATGGAGACATCTGTCTATTTTTTGAGGTTTGATGAAAAGCCAAAGGTTAGCATTTAAAAAAAAAAATTTTTTTTTTTTAGTTGTAGATGAACACAATGTATTTATTTTTATGTGGTGCTGAGGATGGAACCTGGTACCTCTTGCATGCAAGGCAAACGCTCTACCACTGAGCTACAATCCCAGCCCCCAAAGATGATCATTTCTTGGTTATTTTTACCTACCACAAATGTCAGAGGAAGTACTTCTAGTGCACAAATATGACATTTCTGAATAAAGTGGTTCCAACAGTGGTCTGGAGATCCACACACTTTCTAAAAAACTGATACTGGTCCTGAAAGGATATTTCTATGGGGGCAAAGTCCCATTTACAGAGTTCCACAAGTGGGCAGTTTTCTAGACCAGGGAGCCAGGAGACCTTGCCTCCAGCCTTACATCTCTGGGCCACTTCAAGCAACTCTCTTTCTCTTATTGCCTCTGATGTGCCTTTCTATGAGAGTGTCGGTTAAATTAATTTTTAGATACCTTTGAAGTAACCATCCACGGAAAGGAGAGTATGTCCACTCCCCTTATTCTTTCTCCTTCACCCTGTTGGTTTTCTTCATATCACCTAGCATAACTGGGAATTTTATGAATACTTGCTTATCTGCTTTGCCTTCCTACTCTCTTTCAACTGCCTTCTAACTCTTTTAGTTGAAAGAACATAACTGCATTTAGCATATTGTCTGGTACATAACATACCCTCAATAAAAATGCAGTAAATAAGTAAACAAGTGAATATTTTGAGCAGAAACTAAGAAAAAGTTCTATTTTCTTTGGGGTTGGAATCGGACTGAACCAGAAAAGATTTTTTTTTTCCTCCAGGTCAAATGTTATTGAATTTTAGGGTGGAAGAATAAGTGGTTATTAGTTTACCCCTCCTCTCAGATGCTTGAGTGCCCCTCTTCAGCCTTCCTGACAAGGGTGACCAAGATGTTGGCTGAAGCATCTTTGATGACAGGAGACTCACTCCCTCACTACTTCTGGTCTTTTCCATTTCACTTTCTTTCCCTATTCCTCCCAATTACTGAAAGCTTTATGGTTAGCATTTTCTACACCTGCTGCAGCAGAGGCCTGGAAGCGTAGGGGTGGGAGGGACAAGGGAACTCCAGTGCTACGCTCAAGTCTGAGAGCCAGTGCTTCAAGGTGGGAGGCTATAGCTGACTCCTGGAGGAACTCCCGAAGCCGTGTTCCGGCTGCGTCGCCTCTGCTCTCCGCCTTCCTGTTGCTGGCAGGGGGGTCTTCCTTCCCGAGCTCAGAGCCTCTACCCCCAGGCCCGCGGCCGCGCGCTGCAGCGTTCCCGGCTTCTGCTGGGATCACCTGCGCTACCGCTCGCCCCGCTCAGGGTCCGCTCCTCCCATCCTGGAGCCACCACCCAGCTCTGCGCTCTGCGCTCCCCGCTCCCCAGCCCAGCCCGCTCCTCCTCAGCCACTCCTCCCCACACGCCCCTGCCCGCCTCGCCCGAGAGTTTCCCGCACCTTCGGCGAGGAGTTTGGAGCGGCTGCACGGCAGAGTCCACGGCCAGCAGAGTGCGAGCGACGCAGGTGCCCGAGCCCTGGAGCCGCCGCCATCTCTGCCTCGGTCGGCGTTGGCATTCTGGACCGAGGTAGGACCCGCTTCCTTCTCCACCCGCGCTGTCACCCCTTCCCGCTCCAGGCTGCTCGAGAGCTGCGCGCTGGGGCGCACGTGGCGGGCGCAGAGCCCGCGGGGCACTTGGGGACTGGGAATTGGAGGCCAGCCTTTCGGGGCCTCCTGTGGGGCAGCACCCAGTGGGAGAGCGGGTAGGTGGGACGCTGCACGATTTGCTCCCCGGGGCAAGGAGGATGAGGCGCCTGGTGGTTGCTGCCCGGGGAGCCTGGGCGCGCACCTGCCGAGCCGCGGGAGAGGACTTGCCACCAGGGGAACTTCTTTTTCAGGCTTCCAGCCTACTTTGGAAACTGACGGAACTGCGACTGGAACCAGTAAGCCCTGGGGGCCTGAGGGAGGATTTGTTGGTTTGAATGACAAAAGGAAAAAAAATGTGTTGTAGGGATGGTTTAGACCTCTGCTTCAGTTTCCTACCCTTTCCACCTTCTAGGGAGCAAATTAAAAACAACCCCTACCCCCAGACAAAACCAATCAAATCAACCAAAACCCCAAGCCCAACTCAGCCAAAGCACTTATTTAAACGAATTTGTAGTGCTGAGAAAAAGAGACCCACCTGAGGAATCTTTTTGGAAACCCCAGGTATGCTGTTACGGTGGAAAAAATAGGTTATGGTGGGTGCTATTTCTAGAAATTGTGTTTGCCAACAGAAGATGAGAGTGACTCTTGTAAACTTCAGGGAGTTCTTTATACAGAAGGAGTTGCCTGAAGCGTCCACAATTAAGTGTATTGAAACAAATGCTATTATTTCAGAGCTCTGGACTTGGAGTCAGAAAATTTGAATTTTGGTATTCTGTGATGCTGTGGTTAGCTTAACCTCTCGTTGGCCTCAGTTTCCTCATCTTTCAAATAAGAGAGTTGGATTAGGATCATTTCTGAGGGCTTTTTAGTAATATCTAAGGTGTATCCCAGATTTTTAAAAATGTGTAATTCTTTAACTCTTTTAACCTGTTGCAAATATTGCTAATTTCATGAAAATAAAAATAGAATATTTGATCTTGGTATTTGGTTTATATGCATTTATTATTTATGGTTTCAGGATTTCCAGCCAAAAGTTGTAGAGACTACAAAACATTTTAAAATAACTCAGGAATATATAGCTTATATATGAATATTTAGAACACCTCTCAAACTAACTTAAAGAATCAGGTTTAGGGCTGGGATTGTAGCTCAGCGGTAGAGCGCTTGCCTCGCATGCGTGAGGCCCTGGGTTCGATCCTCAGCACCACATACAAAACCAATAAAATAAAGACATTATGTCCATCTACAACTAAAAGAAAAAAAAAATTTAAAAAAAAAAAAAAAAAAATCAGGTTTACCTTTAGGTCAATATTTGCAACACTGCCACAAAAACACCTGGCTTTAGCATAGGGCTTATTCTCTTTCAGTATTATACATTTGGAGGAAATAAAAATTGTTTTGGAGATAAACAATGATTGTATCTTTGCTACCAATTACTGCTTTTGTACAATGTTTGTTACTTTTTAGCATAAAGTTGTGTGCAGAATGTTAAAAAAATGGTTTCAGAGCCTCTTTGAAATTAAGCTTCATGGCAGAGATGCCAATTTTAGTAATATATTTAGTTGACTTGGAATGAATCCCAGAAAGTAGCAGAGGTTAATTAAACAGATAAACCAGAAATTAAGTATTGACACACACACAAAATTTTTACTATAAAGTATCAGTGTACCTTTTGCTTCCTTTTTGATTAAAAAAACCCAAAACAATCCTTGGCTTGTTTAAGCAGAGAATGATTAAGTAGCTTTTTGGTGGGGGGGGGGGTACTGGGGATTCAACTCAGGGGTACTCGACCACTGAGCCACATGCCCAGCCCTATTTTGTGTTTTTTTAAATTTAGAGACAGGGTCTCACTGAGTTGCTTAGCGTCTGCCATTGCTGAGGCTACCTTTGAACTCTCGATTCTCCAGTCTCAGCCTCCCAAAGTGCTGAGATTACAGACATGGGCCACCCCACTGGCTTTAAATAGCTTGTGTTACTACTTGTAATAAATATTTACTGATCGTATTTTCAGAATGATTAAAAATTTGGTCATGGCTAGTTAGGATAGGCTTAGAAATGTTTCTAGCTCTTTTTGTTGGCCTGATATAATAAACTGATCTTTTCCCACCCACATGTGCATGTGTGCAGTTTGGGAGAGTAGAATGGATTTGAAGTACTCTTTTGTAAATGTGTTTTAACTTGTTTTTCACTGTCTTGTTTTTGGGATGGGAATATAATCAATCATTCAAGCATTTGACTTTCCTCATATTCTCTGGTGGAGTAGATGGTCGTCTCCTGAAACAGATGCTCATAGAGTTAAGTAAATTGCTTGTTGATATAACAGGGAGTAGTAGTAGAACTCAAATACCCTGGCTGCTAGTTGCTTGGAAAACAACTGAATCAGTGGATGGATTTGATTGCTCATGGTCCACAGCCAACTCATTCATGACTTGGGAGTGTCTTTGTGGTTGGCAAAGCCTCTATTCCTCTTTTGTAGTGTGAGCTTTACTCTTCCACAGATTTATCAAGGAAAATAGTGGCCATCTTTTCACACTTAAATCACTATTGTAGGACCAAATGTTTTGTGTTTGTGAAGTATAGTGTCTTTAGAAAATCTTAGAAATAAGACCTAAACATATCCAGGAAAAAAAATTGTCTTGGCCAATACTGTACTGAATTTTTTATTCTGGGAGCCAAACACATGTACTAACAGTATGTCCTGTGGAGTTAAAAATGAAGAAAAAGGCTTATTATGATCTGTTCTAATTCTTAAGATTTTATGTGATTTACAAATTCCGATTTTAATTAAACTAGAAAGGCTCAAACGTTCATCTACTGGCCAGATTTAGTACATATAGCCTTTTAGATTTTGTATTCAAATTTCATCGGCTTATAATTCAGAATATTATTTCTCAAATACTCTTTATGATTCAATATGATATCTGTTGTCTTTTCACACACATGATCTTATTAATCTTAAAAAATTGAGTACTTTGAACCATAACATATATAAGAAGTACATAAGACAGATTTATTGTTTGATATACAATATAACAAATGATTTTAACAGATAATTATAAGGCAAATGCTTCACTACTCACTACTCAAGAAAGGACACTGCCAGTATGCAGAAACTACTTGTTTGATCTCTCCTTATTTTAAACCTAGTCTGAAATTTTCTTAAAAGAAAATTAACATGAGTATAGTAGGTATTCTTCTGTAGATTATTTTGCTTAACATTTTGTTTGTGAGATGAAGCCATTTCTTCTCCTTAAAACAAAATTGAGAGTTGTTTATATTCTTTGTTTCCAATTTTTCTCTTCACTTTCTTTTAATCCCATTCTTATCCAACTTCAGTTTTCAATACTCTGCCAGAACTACTTTAAGATCTGCTGCTGTTAAGGTCAACAGTGATGCCACCTTTGCTAATCCATCAGTCAGTTGTCAGTATTCATCTTATTTTCCCTATTGTCACTTCTCCTTGATTTCCAGGACACTATGCACTCTTGGATTTTCCTCCTTCCCTGGCTACTGTTTTCTGTCTACTTTGCTGGACTCTCAGAGATTTTAACCTTGCAGTGCCTTAAGGTATAGTTAATTTTTCTCTATACTCTGACGATTTCATGCAGTCTCTATATTTTATACTGAGAACTCAAAAAGCAATTGCTTAAGCCTTGATATTTCCCTCTGAACTTCAAACCTCGTTATCCAGCTGCCTAACAACATTTTCATTTGGGTGTCTGGTAGACATTTCCAGTTTATCATGCTCTAAATGGGATCTTCATCTTGCCTGAACCTACACATACTGCAGTCTTTTCCATCTTCAACTTTCCAGTTGGTTAAGCTCCAAACTTTGGAGTCATCTTTGATCTCTCCCATTCTCTCATACTTTATATATAACATGTTAGGAAATCTTCGCTCTGTCTTCAAAATAAACATAATCACTTCTTTTCATCTCTGTGGCTGCCACCCTGACGTGACCCTCACCTTGGGTTATTGCAAGGATCTCCTAACCAGTATTTTATCTTTTGCCCTCCTCAGTCCACTTTCAGAATGACAGTCAGAGTCAGACTTTGACACTTTTCTGCTCCAGACTCATCAATGGTGTTCTAGTTCATACAGAGTGAATTCCAAAGTCCTTACAATAACCTTCCTGGTCTTTCTGTCCTTCCCTTTACCTATCTAGTCTCTTGTCTTACAGTTCCTCCTCTGATTTAATTTCAGCCATACTGGGCTCCTTGCTATTCCTTGAATAAATTGGAAGTCATCTTTGGTTCCTCTGTTGGGAATACTCTTCTCCCAGAGATCTGCATGATGTGTTCTGTTACATGTTCTGTTATAGTCATTTCCTCTTTTAGTTTTTGTTCAAAGGTTTCCTTTTCAGTTAGGCTATTCTGATTGTCATATTTAAAACTGTCTATTGTCTTACTTTGCAATGTATCTTTTTAGTTTTCCTTTGCTTTTCTCCATAGAGTTTCCCTACCTTTTAAAATACTATATGATTTTTTTTTTTGGTTCCATTGCTACTAGAATGTAAACTTCACAAGGGCAAGATTTAAAAAAAATTTTTTTTTAGTTATAGATGGACACAACATCTTTATTTTGTTTATTTATTTATTTTTAATGTGGTGCTGAGGTTTGAACCCAGTGCCTCACACACGCGAGACAAGTGCTCTGCCACTGAGCCACAACCCAGCCTGGGGGACAGGATTTTTTTCCCCGTTTGGCTCACTGTCTTATCCCTAGTGTGTGAAATAGGGCCTAGCATTTAAGAGGAAAGCCATATTTTTTTCCTGTTGATTGAATACTATTGATTGTTCATTTTCATTGCTGGCTATATCTCATCGTAGGAATATAACATTTTAAAACTTGATTCTGATTATGGATATTTAGGCTCTTTCCTTTTTCTTCCCTTATTTCCTCCTTCCTTTTTTTGTTACTGTCTTAGTTCAGTTTCTGCTGCTATTACAGAATACTATACCCTGGGTAATTCTTAAACAAAAGTTTATTTGATTCGATTCTGGAAGCTGAGAAGTCTAAGAGCAAGGGACTGCATATGACAAGGACCTTCTTGCTGTCTCATGGCATCACAGAAGGGCAGGCAAGCTCAAATGAGAGAGGGCAAGAGGGAGCTGAACTTAGAACAAATCCATTCCAGCAATGTCAGTTAATTCATTCATGAGGGCAGAGCCCTAACGACCTTAAGTCAACTCTTGTTAGACCCCACCTCCCTACACTGTTGTATTGGAAGCTCAGTTTCCAACACATGAACTTTGGGGAACCTACTCAAACTATACCTGTTACTACACATAAAACAAGTGTGACCCATCCTCTACAACTATCCTAGTACATAGGTACAGGAGATTTTTTAAGAGTATAAAAGTAGTAGGCAAATTACTGGGTTGCAGGACTTGCAGACTTCAGCTTTATTAGGTATGCCACACTTTTGAAGTGTGGTCCTACCAATATACATTCCTACGCTCATTGTTGTATATCTTTGCTAAAACTTGGTATTGACAGAACATTTAAGTTTTGCTCATCTGATAGGTGTGTATTGTTATCTCCTTAATAGTCATTTCTTTAATTACTAGTGAGATGGAGCCTGGCCTCTATGAGGATAGGCTAAATTATGCTGCAATAACAAATATTCCCCAAATCTCTCCATTGTAATGCAGTTTCTCATTCATACAAAGCCTCTGAACTAAGATAACTTTCTAGGGTAACTGTCTTCCATGTAATAACTAGAAGTCTAGTTTAGGGAAACTCTACCATTCTGCAGCTGTACAATCGGGAACATAGGACTTTACCACTTGGTATAAAAGTGGGGAGAGAGCAGTGATAATCTTGAGTGAGGGTTTACTTTTTATTTTTTATTTTGAGACAGTGTCTCACTAAGTTGCTAAGTTGCTGAGGCTGGCCTTGAATTTGTGATCTCTTCAGCTTCTTTTTTTTTTTGGTACTGGAACTTGAACTCAGGGGCACTCAACCACTGAGCCACATCTCCTGCCCTATTTTGTATTTTATTTAGAGACAGGGTCTCACTGAGTAGCTTAAAACCTCGCCCTTGCTGACGCTAGCTTTGAACTCATGATCCTTCTGCCTCAGCCTCCTTGAGCCAGTTTTAGATGCTGGTTCATTTAAAGTGAATTATTTCTACTCACATTTTAGAAGTGAAGGAAGTCACATAATCATGCCTAACTTCAAGGTGTTGGGTCATGTCAGTTGTCCTCTATGGTAAAAGGATAATAAATCTAAAAGTCCTGGTGAGCAGAATATATTATCTATTGTTATATAACAAATTACCTCAACATTTAGTGGCTTAAAACCATAAACACTGATTATTACAAATATTAAGGGTTTGATATGTGTTGGTCTGTTTTGGGGCTTTGTCTTTGATAATTTGGTCTCTGTGTGTATTTGCCAATATCACATTGTCTTGATTACTACAGATTGAGTAAATCTTGCTTTCTGATGCAGCAAGCCATTCCATTTTACATTGGGAGTTGGGGAAGTGACCAACTTCATTCTTTTGCTTGTGGATATTCACTTGCTGCCCCATTGTTGAAAAGCCCATTCTTTCCCTGAATTGTCTACCTTGTCAAATATCTATTTACCAAAAAATGTAAAGGTTTATTTCTGTAATCTCAATTCTATTCCAGTGATCTATATTTTTTTCCTTATGTTAGTCTTGATTATTGTACCTTTAGAGTATTAAAATTTGGATTGTGAAGCTGGGTGCGGTGGCACATGCCTATAATCCCAACACTTTGGGAGGCTGAGACAGGAGAATCGCTAGTTCAGAGCCAGCCTCAGCAATGGTGAGTGCTAAGCAACTCAGTGAGACCCTGCCTCTACATAAAACACAAAAATAGGGTTGGGGATGTGGCTCAGTGGTTTAGTACTCCTGAGTTCAATCCCCGGTACCAAAAAAAAAAAAATTTTTTTTTTTTGGATTGTGAGTCCTGCAGCTTTGATCTTTCATTTCAAAATTGTTTTGACAATTAGCTCACAGATTCAGGAATTTCAGTATTAGCTTGCTGATTTCAACAGTAAAGGCAGCTAGGATTTTGATAGGGATTGAATTGAATCTGAGATCAATTCCTGAAGTATTATCATCTTAGCAAAATTAAGTCTTAATTCAAGAACATCTTTCCTTTTATTTAAGTATGCTTTAATTTCTTTCATTGATGTTTATAGTGGTCAACGTACAAATCTTACATTTGTTTTGTTAAATTTATTCATAAGTGTTTTATTATTTTCATTGCTATTGGAAATGGAATTACCTCCCTAATTTTATTTTCGGATTGCTCATTGCTGGTATAGAAAAACAGAAATAATTTTTGTACGTTGATGTTATATTTTGTACCCTTGATGAATTTACTATTTATGAGATACACACACACACACACACACACACACACACACACATATACATACATATATATATATTTGTGGATTCCTTAGTATTTTTTGTGTTCAAGAAATCATTAGAGAACAGAGATGACTTCCTTTTCAATCTGGATGTGTTTGATATCTTTTTCTTGCCTAATTGCCCAGGCTAGAACCCCTAGTATAATGTTGAGTGAAAGTGATGAGAGCATACATTTTTGTCTTGTTCCTGATCTCAGGGGGACGTATCCAGTCTTTGAACTATTAAGAATGATGTTAGTGGTAAGGGGTTTTTATATATATAGCTATTAACAGGTTGAGGAAATTTTCTCATACTCCTTGTTTGCTGAATTTTTAAAAAAATCATGAAATAGTATTAGAATTTGTCAAATACTTTTCTCTTGGATGATAATGCCTTTTACTCTGGTGTATCACATTGACTGATTTTCATATTTTTAATTAACCCTGCATTCCAGGGCTGAATTGTATTTGGTTATAGCATTTAATCCTTTTTATATGTTGCTGGATTTGATTTGCCAATATTTTTGCATCTAGTTTGATCATAATGCCTTTGTCTGGTTTTGGTATCAGAGTAATTTTTGATCATAGAATGAATTGGGTAGTGTTTGAAATAATGGATTTTATAAAGTATTTTCACTTGCTGAACTTTCTTATGTTAGAAAACTTCCGTGTAGATACTTTTGGATTTTCTTCTCTCTTATCCTTTATGAATAATGACAGTTTTGATTCTTTTGTAATCTGTAAACTTTTTCTGCTTCCTTTCTTTTCTTTCCCTTTCCTTTCCCTTCCCTTCCCTTTCCTTTCTTCTCCCTCCACCTCTCCTCCTCCCTTCCCCTCCTCTCCTTTCCCTTCCCTTATTGACAAGGACTTCTAGTATAATGTCAAAGTGAAGTGCTGACAGGGAATCATTTTATCATTGACAGTGATGTTTGTTGTGGGCTTTTGGCAGATAATGTTTGTCAGATTTAGGAAATACCCTTCTATTATTGTTTTGCAAATAGTTTTTGTCAAGAATAGATGTTGACTGTTTTTCAAATGCTCTTTTGTACCTTGGTAATGAGATACTTTTTCTCCTTTATTAATGTGGTTAATCATATTAGTTGATTTTTAAAATATTAATCACACTTGTTCTGGAATGAATTTCTACTCACGATATATGAACATTTATAAGCATTCATGTCCCTTCTTAATTCTTGATATTTGTGACTTGTCTTTCAATCTCATTGGTGTTTTGTGAATTTTGTTTGTCCTTTCAGAGCACCAACTTTATATTTATTGATTCTTAATCTTGTATGTTTGCTGTCTTTTTAAAATTAATTTTGGCTACTATTTCCTTCGGATTTCTTTTAAAACATTGTTGTAATAACTGCGTACATGAATATTCTGTTAAATATTTTTTCCAACTGCTTATAAAGGAATAATAGCACATTGATGTTCAACATTTCTAATTTTTAAAAATTATTATTTATTTATGGCTTTGAGCTCCCTTCTACATACTTATCTATATGCATGAAAAAATTTTGAAATGCTGTTTTCACTATCATTAGTTCAGAACATATTCTGAATTTCATGATTATTTTTTCTCAGAGATTTATTTAAAAGTACTTATTTTTTTGAGATTTATATTTTCCACATTTTTAAATTATTGCATTATAATTGTGCATAGTGGTGGGATTTGTTGTTACATATTCATCCGTGCACACAATATAACAATATAATTTGGCCAATAACATTTCCCTATATTTCCCCTTTCCCTTCTCTCCTCCCTCCCCCTGATTCCTTTCTTCTACTGATTGCCCTTTGATTTTTAGGAGATCTTCTCTCGCACCTTGTAGTCCTTTTTTCTCTCTCTAGTTTTTACGTATGAGAGAAAACATATGACCTTTGACCTTCTGAGTTTGACTTATTTGACTTAACATAATGCCCTCCAGTACCATCCATTTTCCTGCAAATGACATAATTTTATTTTTATTTATGGCTGAATAAAATTCCATTGTGTTTATATATATATATCCATATACAGGTATATAGATATGTATACCTCACATTTTTTTCAAGAGTGAAAGGAGTGGGATTTATTCAAGCTGTATTTATATATATTCCCATTAGCATCACTTAAGTATTCCCCTTTCTTCCCATTCTCACCAACATTTGTAATTTTTTGTCTTTTTGATTGTAGCCATTTTAATTGGAGTGAGATGCTATCTCATTGTGGTTTTGATTTGCATTTTCCTGATGATTAGTGATGTTGAGCCCTTTTTCATATTTGGCCATTTGTATATCTTCTTTTGAGAAATACTTATTCAGGTAATTTGTCTTTTTAAAAATGTGATTATCTTTTGCTGTTGAGTTTATTGAGTTCTTTATGTACATGGATTTAATCCCTTGTTGAATAAATAGTTGGCAACTATCTTCTCCATTCTGTAGGTTCTCTCTTTGTTGATTTCTTTTTGCTATGCGAGAGTTTCTTAGTTTGATAGACTCTCATTTGTCTGTTTTTGCACATTTTATGTATCTTGAGGCTTCATTACAATATGCACATTATTTTGAGGCTATATTATAATGTGCATATAGATATAAAATCTTACATTCCTGGTTAGTTGAAACTTTTATCACTTTGGAGTTACCTTCTTCATTTTTAATGTTTCTTTTTGCATTAAAGCCTATTTTGTATGATACTGATATAACTTCACTACCTTTCTTTTGTTGGTATGTGCTTGGTAAATCTTTTTGTCATCCTTTTGCTTTCAATTTCTTTGTTATTTTTGGATGTATCTCTATGGTATATATCTTACTTCTACTCTTCTCCATTCAAGCCGATGTCTTAGATGTATTTCTTGTAAACAACATATATTTCTTAAGGTGTTTTAAATTCGATGTCTTTTCACTGAAGAATTTAGTCAATTTCTATTCAACTTGATTACTGATATATTTAGGCTTGTATTTACTGATCTATCATTTTTATTTGTGCTGTATTTTGGTTTCTTTTTCCTTTTTTTATTTTTATATTTTAGGTTGATTACTTTTTTTATCATTCCAAGTTTTCTATAACTACTTTCAAAGTTTCTACCATTCAGTGATTATTGTAGAAGAATTACATGAAACCTTTAATTGAAAATGGATGAAATTTGAACGGTAATGAATTGAGGAACATACAAGGGCATTATCAGCTTACTTTAACTGCATTTAAACCCTCTTGACATATATTACCAATATCTTGAATTTCATTTATTTGACAAATATTTATTGAGTACTTAGTTTGGATTAAGCATTATTTTAGATGTTGAATAAAACAAATGACCATCCCTATGCTTGTTAAACACAAAGGGTACAGATAAAAAGTGACTGGACTCGATTATAAAACTATGCCATATATTGGAAGGTGATAAGTGTTACAGAAAAGAAAAAAAATAGAGGTGAAAGGGACGAGGAGCGCTGAGCGAGTGTGAGCGCCCAAGTGCAGTGAAAGCGGGTGAGCACATCCCACCCTTGCTTCAGTCAGTTCATCATGTGTTCTATCTGTTGCTCTAGATGATAGCTAAAGGTTTGAGCCAAATAGAGATTCTTGGGAATTTCCGTGATGGTGTTACAATAGGCTTTAAAAATATGAAGTCATGTTTAAGAATGACTGTTACCAAATAATCTGTTTTCTGATGGTAGGACAATTTAGTTTTTCTCAGAATTGTATTTTCTCATTTTATTTTAGCAGCTGTTACCCGGTGTCTAAATGTATGAAAATTGAGAGACTGTAAACATGAGATAATTGAACAATTAGATTTCTGTGTGTAACCACAGAATTTCTGAACCAAACTGGTCAGTGTTTAGGAGAGGAAAGAAAATAAATCATACACATACATAGACAAGACACACAAAAACGCGTATATGTGGACAGCATATTGGCACACACATAAACGCCCATTAATCGCAGTTGCTCTTATGTTAGTTAGCAAGATGTTATTGCTTAAAATCATGGCATACTTAACATATTAGACCTGTCCAGAAGATAGTTGGGTATTTCTCTGGTGAACTGGGTATCTTACAATAATGCTGTTTGTGGGGACAAGGCTTTCTTATAGAACTGACACGATATAAAAATATGGTGTATAAAAAGCAGTCATCTGGTCATGTGGCTTCTTTGTTTTTTGACTCCATGATTCTAAACTTGCAGATCAGTTCTTACCCAGGAGGTCCTGCTGTCTTTTACCTCCACCCTTTGGCTGATCTTTGTTCCTACTGACAGTAGGTTCTGGGAAAGTATATGTTACAATGCTTAATTAACAGTGTGCTTCATATTTGTCCCCATTCTTGTAAGGGCTGGTAAGTATGCATTATGGAGTCTTTTTTATGATTTCTCAAAATAGAAGTAATGCCACCAGTCTGTTCTTTTTTTTTAAATTGTAGATGGACACAATAGCTTTATTTTATTTATTTGTTTATTTTATGTGGTGCTGGGGATTGAACTCAGTGCCTTACGCATGCGAGGCAAGCGCTCTACTACTGAGCTACAATCCCAGCCCCACTGATCTATTCTTTCTAAGGCATTGTAATTCTTAAAATCTAAGACACCAGGGATTTTTAAGATTCATCATTATTTTATATCATTAAGAAAGATACCTATTTAACTATTTTGTAACACTTTCTCATTTAAAATTTTAGTTTTGTACTTATTGAAATAATTCATTTAGAATTTGATAAAGATTTCTATTTAAATCATATTCTTTTTTTTTTGGTACTGGAGATTGAACTCAGGGGCACTCAGCCACTAAGCCACATCCCCAGCCAGATTTTGTATTTTATTTAGCGACAGGGTCTCGCTGAGTTACTCAGTGCCTTGCTTTTTACTGAGGCTGGCTTTGAACTTGGGATCCTCCTGCCTTAGCCTCCTGAACCGCTGGGATTACAAGTGTGCACCACCGCACCTGGCTAAAATCATATTCTTATAAGGAATGTATGAATCAGATTTTTTGGATAAGAATTTCTTATTCATACTCATAGTCTGTTTTTTGTTTGTTTTGTTTTGTTTTTGAGTTGCTTTTGAACTTGGAGCTGTTGGTATCAATATTTCTCCAAATGTACTATGGGCTGTTAAGAATATTGAAACAGCAATTAAAAAAATAATGTTTAATTCATATTTCTAAGAATGTTACAAGAATCAAGGTTCAAGGGATTATTCCTACTTTTAAATGGATTCTTTAAGTCTAGTATTTGCTCAAAATAATGTTGGGCTGGGGTTGTGGCTCAGTGGTAGAGCGCTTGCCTAGCATTTGTGAGGCACTGGGTTTGATTCTCAGCACTGCATATAAATAAATAAGTCCATTGACAACTAAAACAATATTTTTAAAAAATGTCATTTTGTTTTGGTTCATATTTATATCATGACTTTCTGAAAAGCTTTTCTTAATTAACTTTATTTTTCCCTTTATTTTTTCTTATTGGGAAAAAGAAATAAACCTTTATTTCACCCTTAATAATTTTCAGATTCTACTTATTCTCTTTATTATTCAGCATCCATTGCAGTTTTTTTTTTTTTTTAAGCCCATGGACTCATTTTCTTAATTGGTCTAGTGGCTTCAGTTTTAAATTGTGACTTCCTTTTGCCCTGTGTGTTATTCTGTGTTCTTGCCTTATTTTCAAATTTTTCCTGTTTCAAAATCACGTTATGTATCAATTTGCCCTCCATCTCCACATTCCTGGGTACCATCCCTTCTCAGTCATCCTATCCTGAGCTCCTATCCTGACTGCTCCCTCTCTGGTCTGCAGAGCCATCTAATTGGCTTGTGGTCACATTCTGACCCATGCTTCCCTCTTCCTTGGTTTGCTCCTGGCTTTGTTGAACACTTTGTAGTTATTTTTGAGAAAAAGAGTCATACTGTATCAATTTTCTAAGTCATTGCATTCCTGCAAAATCTGTTTGTTTCCTTCTAGTAGTTCTTTACCTAATATTGAACTCTAAAATATAAGTCATTTTCTGTTAGGCAATTATTAGATTGTCTTCTCTAACATTCAGTGTTTGAAGTGAAACAAGTTCCCGCTCTGTTTCTTATTCTTATTCTGGAGGGAAAAAAGTTACTCTTTGCTGTTCTGAAGTTTCTTAAATATGTTGTTTAGGAATGGATCTTTTTCCATTGTTCCCTTCAGTTTGAACACTTGGAGTTTTTTTTATCAGCTCTGGGGAATTTTCTCATATTATTTCTTTGATAATTTCCTCCTATTTTCTTTTTCTGAAAATACTGTCAGTTTGATTTCAATCTCTTGACTTTATCAAAAGTAACTTACCTATTTTTTTAAAAAGAAAAAAAATCTTTTCTGTCTTCTTCACCTCTTGGGGATATTAATTATGTAAATTTGTTTTTAAACCTTTCTACTGGAAAAACTTTGCATATGCATCTATGCATTTAATTTTCAAAAATTCTTTTTTTTTCTTTAATTATTCCTTTATGATTTGTTTTTTTTCACCTTTGTGATGCTGTGAATGCAAAATCTTCTGAAATGTCCCCAAGGATAACTCATTATACATTTGCCAAATCTATTTTTTCTTCTTTGGTTTGTCTCCATGTCTCCTGTGGTCAGTTTTCTTTTTTTCTTTCAATAAAAATTTTTGACATTATACTAAAGGCTTTCTTCAGGTCTCCGTACATGACTCCATTCAGCGTGGCTATTAAGTGAAAATAGGAAGAATGTTAATTCTCTGCATAGGGGCAGTGTCTATCAACCGATGGCTTCATTTTAGGCACTTAAGTAAGGAGCTGACATTAATGATGAAGGCCTAGCCCCCTAAATGCCAGAATGTGTAAAAGCTTTGCCATATTTGTGCCAACCTTATATATACTTTTTTATAGACTCCAAATTCATGAAATTACACTTTTGGAGGATTGCCTAAGGAATGTGTATTTCATTTATTTATCTATATGAGCAATTCAAACTGGGAGCCTTGGATAAATTTCAGAGGGTTTGTTGGGCACTCAAAACACTTGGGTGCATGTGCTTCCTCCTGGCAGTTTTTACATTGCTGCCTCCAAACTCTCAATGAGGTCCATGTTCCAAAAATGCTTAACCATTCAGAATCACTGTTCTGAAGCACGTCTTGGTATTAAACTAGATCCTCAAAAACCTCTATATGGATGAGATTAGGATGCCTCTTTTAAAGATGGCTTTCATTCAGTTTTGTCTTGGTGTGATGTCACCAGCCTATATTGGAGGATATTTCAAGAAAGATTTGTAGTTCATTCTTTTATTCATTTGTCCAGTTAATACATATGTAGCACCTGCTACATGAAGGGCAGGCTTATATTTGTGAAGGATATAATGAGAAAATAAATCAGAAAAAAAATTCCTTGATTTTGTAGAGTTTTCATTCTAGTGGTGGGAGACAGACAATAAAACAAGAAAAAAAATAACATTCGAGTTAGTGTTAAGTGATGAGGTGAAAAATTCAAGCAGAAGAGTATATATGAGATGTTGGGGTAGGGAAACTGTTGTGACTTTAGATGGGATGGCCAGGTAGGGCTCCTCTGAGAAGGGGACTAGAGCAAAGGGGATAGCAGTGGTTGGTGAGGTCAGAGAGGTAATTGGGATCCAGGACCTCCGAGTCTTGTGTAGGACTTAGATTTTATTCCGAATGAAAAGGGAGTATTCTAATGTTTTGAGAGAAAGATATGACTACTACTGTGTTGAGAACAGACTTAATTGGGAAGAAATGCAGAAATAGGGAGACCAGTAAAGATCCTCTTCTGGAGTCCAAGGAAGAGATAATGATGACTGTGAACAGGATATTAGGGGTTGCAGGGTGATAAGTTATTGGAATTTGAAATTCCCATAAAACTCTGGTACTGTACCTTCTGTGTTATGAAGTTAATCAGGAAAATGTCATATCATTCTTAGTGTTAGTATCAATTTACTTTTTCCCCTAAGCTGTTAGTTTTATTTTACGTACTATGTGCATTTATTGGACTGTAACAAAATTTAGAACAAATTATGGTCACGCTTAGGAAGCACATTCAAATTGATAGTTGTTTGGCATATTGGACTCACTTGACTCATTTTGGTCACCCTACCATTAGTTTTCCCATGGCTTGATTTTCTTTCTCATAGTTTAAATATTTTTTGTTATTTTTCTGTATTGTTTATTTTTGTAAACCTCCTTGTATTCCTTTGTTACAGTTCAGGTTACATATAAATATTTCTCTCTCTGAGTCTGTGTGAGATGCCACCTTTACAGTCTCTTCAAGGTTGTATCTAGGCCCTTTTTATACTTGTGATTGTTTCTCTGTTACATAAGAATGAAATCCACTTGCAAGAATTCAAACCATCAGAATAATTAGTGTTTTGCATGGGACATTAAATAAAGAAATAGTTGTCTCATATAAGGATGACAGCTGACCTGTTTGGTCACTTAGCAGATCAGTTGAGTTCAAGGTGACTCACATCTATTTTTGTACTGAATTAGTAGTCACTAGTTTAATCAAAGCAGCCTAGTGGTGTGTTGTATCTGTGACACATCCTGATTATGATCCTTGCTCTTGAGCTTATTTTATGGGGACATTTTATATCAGAAACAGATAACAAAGAATGGAACAAATTAAAATCATATAAATACTTGCACATATTAATATGATTAGATCATATGGATTCTAAGTACTGAAGCCATTTCTAGAGAGCCTAAAGAAATGTGATGTCACAAAATCCCAACGAGGGCTGGGGATATAGCTCAGTTGGTAGAGTGCTTGCCTTGCATGCACAAGGCCCTGGGTTCTATCCCCAGCACCACAGGAAAAAATAAATCCCAACAAATTTTGTCAAACCAAACGAAAAACTGATACTCTGAAATACAAATATACCAGGTCATAAATTGTTTATATGCATCTATTTTCTTCCTAAGAGTTTATAGGTTGTAAAATAAACAAACCCCCATTTTCTTTGTACTCATCACATGGTACAATTCCTCAGGTGAATTATGAGGCATGTTTCTCATTTAATAATTTCTAACTTTCTTTGTAGTAAAGCTGTGATTTCTGTTTTTAAGTAAAATTTCTCAGAAGAATAGGCAGCTCTGAAAGAAATTGTAGAGGGCATCCAGCGGTCTTATTTGTAGATGAGGAACCAGAGGTCAATACAGTTAGAATCCCAAGTCCTGCAGCCGATCAGTAGAAGAGTAGTGGAGGCCAGCATCCAGGACTCCTGACGCAATTCAGAGCTTTTTTTTTAAATCACAGATTACAAAAAATATTTTGTGTAGTGAACTGAGTCCAAATTTGAGATTAAAAAAAAGAAAAAGACTTAAACATCCAAGTCTTATAGGGTTTATCATAAATCCAAGCCTAATAGGTTAAACTTTTACTGCCATTCTAATTTATAATGTACTAGTACAAATAATCTTACTTATGATGTATTTCAAATTGAGTAGAATTCATAGAGAAGCTTATTTCTGAAGTCATCCCTAGCATTTGTATAAATTGAATCATGAGGCCTTCCCTGAATTACTCTGGTAATGCTTTAGTGTGAATATTATCTGCAAATGAATAATAGGTTTTCAAAAACATTTTGGAAATTTTTCTATTCTTTATTGGAAATACATATAAGTCATTACCTATGCTCTATCCGTTTGACTTAGTATGATCACAGTAAAGATAAAGGCTTTAGGAAATAAGGGAAATTGAGCACTGAATATGAAAAAAACCTGCAAAGATGGTGATATTAAAGGTGTTAGATTACCCATTGTATATTTATATTAAATATTATGTATTTATATAATTATGTAAATTAAATTATATTTATATAATTTAAAAGTATATATTTAACCACCACTGTGATCATTTTTGTTGAGTTGAAAATTCACTTTCGTCTTGTAACACTTGTGCTGGTTTCTGTGGTATAGAAGAACATTGACTGTTTCTGTATTATATGGCTTATATTTTAACTATGTAGGATAATGTGTATAGCAATAAATCTGTAACTTATAATTCAATGTGGAAGACTTCTCTGATATTGATACAAATTATTACTGGGATTAATTTTAAATATTTATTTATAATTCTTTTATATTTTCTACAGACAGCTGGTATATATGTATTTTTGCATATGTGTGTTTTTGTTTTAGATTTGCTGTTTTTCAGGTGCATGTCTCTGAAGTAAGATGACTTGTCAAAAACTCTGTGTGTTTTTTTTACATTGGGGTAAGTTATTTGCTCTTTTAATGTCATTATATAGAGATCGTGCTTTTAGAGATGCTCTTTGTTTCATTGACTAACAAAATTTCCTTTTTCCAATTAGGAATTCCTATATATGGTCATAATAAACTAAAAGCCAAATAAAATTATAAATGTGAAAACAACCCTTCCCAATCTCCTGAAAACAACTTGATACTTTACCCTTCTAGAATTTTAACATGCCGCGCACGCGCACACACACACACACACACACACACACACACACCCCTATAGTTGCAAATCTAGAATTGGTCTTTACATTTTGATCTGCATGTTTCTTTTTCCACTTAACAAGTTTTCAATTTATCATGACAGATTTTCTTATTAGTATTTACTGATGTACTTATTAATTTAATGGTCACATAATAATGCATTGCATGGATGTATCTTGAATTATTTATTTAAGCAATTCTGGATTGATAGACATTTTTCTTTAACAAATAATGTTGCATTGAAAATATTTATACATCTTCAAATGTTTGGAAGAATATTTCTGTGAATTAATTCCTAAATAGAAATGTCTGTGTAGAATAGTGTGTACATTTTTTATTTGATACTATGAAATCTCCTCCACAAAGCTTCGTATCTTTTGCTGTCCCAACATAAGGCTGCTATCCCATTGCGTTTCTGCCAAAGATGCACATTATTATACTTCTCCTTTTTGCCCTGTCAGATAAGCAAAATATGTCATTTCATTTTAGTTTTATTTGTTTGATTATTTGTGAGGTTGAATTTATTTGACCATTTGTATATCTGATGTCATTCTCTAGTTCATGTACTTCGACCATTTTGTTGTTGGGTTGTAGTTGCAATTGAATTTTGAAATTTCTAAAATGTAGTAGACAGCTCTGTATTAGGGCTCTTTAAGAGAAAGAAAAACACTGAAGTGGATGTGTGTGTGCATACCCATGTGTGTAAATGTGTATATAAAGACATTTAGTATAAAGAATTGGGTCATGCAATTATAAGGCTAAAATGTGCCAAGTTCTATAGTTGACAGGTTGGAGATCTGGGCAAGGCAATGGTGTTTTTCCAGTCCAAGTCCAAAGACCTGAAAACCTGGAGAGCTGACAGTGTGAGTTCCAGTCTGAATGCAAGCGGGCTTGCGCCCCAGGAGGAGCCAGTGTTTTAGTTCTTGTCCACAGGCAGGAAAAGATAGGGTCTCAGCTCAGAGCAGTCAGGCAGGAGGAACTTTCTCTTAGTCAGCTTTTTGGTTTTATTCAGGACTTTGGATGAGGACCCTCCACTTAGCCTGCCAATTTAAATGTTAATCTCATCCAGAAACATCTTCACAGACATACCCAGAATGGTGTTTGACCAAATGTCTGAGCATCCCTGGGCCTGGTTGAGCTGAAACATAACATGAACCATCAGAAATGTCATGTTTGCAAATATTTTCTTACTGCCCAATATTTGCTTTGTAGCTATTTTCTTTTACAGTACAGAAAATTTATGATACACATACTTAAAAATAAGATATAATGACATTTAACTATTTTATTCTTATTCAGCAAATAAAGCGTTATTAAGTTATAAAATAGATGATATCAAAAATTTAATTTTCTATATCAAGGAATAGTTTAACTGGTAATAACAATCACATTGTTATGTGACTGTGATGCAAAACAATGGTGGATATCTGTGCACAGGGGTGTAAGGGGGGAGGGGGCATGGGGATAGCAAAGGTGGTGGAATATGATGGTCATAATAACCCTAACTTTATGTATGTCTGCATATATGTTGTGATTCTATACAACTTACAACTAGAGAATTGATATATTATCCTCTATCTATGTACAATGAATCAACTTGCACTGTTAACATGTAAGCCTAAATAAAACAAACAAAAACAACAACAAAAAAAACAACAACAAAAAATGATGGGTTTATTTTCAAACAGAAAGGTGATGAGGTTATAAACACTTTTCTGTATTATAACTGGAAGGTAATGACAAATATGAAGTAAAGGGTGTATTATCAAGGAATGGTACATATGTTAGGGAGCTCCTCTGCCAATACCACCAGAAGAATGCTTTAAGAAATTAAATGTCCTTCTTATTGCCCATTGCAGGATTGTCCTCCAGAGGAAGCTTCATATGATCTGTTATTGTCTTAATGCTTTCAACTGCTATGAACCATAGCAGTCTTTTGTTTGAAATAAGTCACCCATTGCTGATAACTTTGAATTTTAGACAGGAAAACCAAGCTAATTTTTCACTTATTTAATTTTTCTTTTTCCAGTTCTTTTTTCAAATTTATCCATATTTTCTATATTGGCATATGAAATTATATGTATTTATCATGTACAAGGCGACTTTTGAAGTCTTTATGCTTTTTGCTGTTGGTTTAATCTAGCTAATTAGCAAAGGCATTACTTCACATATTTATTGTTTTTCTGGTAACAACATTTAACATCTACTCTCCCAGTATTTTTCAAGAAACATATTATCATGTTTTTCTTTTTTAAAGATTTGTTCTTTTTAGTTACACATGATAGAATCTATTTTGACATATCATTCATACATGAGGTATAAGTTCCCATTTTTATGGTTGTATATCCTGTGGAGTTATATTGGTCACATATACATGTATGAACACAGGAAAGTTATATCTGATTCAATCTACTGTCTTTCCCATTCCCACCCCACTTCTTCTCTCCCCCAATCCAATGAACATCCCCCCCGCCCCACCTATTGTGAATCAGCATCTGAATATCAGAGCGAACATTCAGCCTTTGGTTTTTTGGGATTGCCTTATGTCACTTAGCATGATAGTCTCCAGTTCCATTCATTTACCAGCAAATGCCATAATTTCATTCTTCTTCATGGCTGAGCAATATTCCATTGTGTATATGTACAACATTTTCTTTATCCATTTATCTGTTGAGGGGTACCTAGGCTTGTTCCATAGCTTAGCCATTGTGAATTGATCTGCTATAAACATTGATGTGACCATGTCACTATCGTATCCCGATTTTAAATCCTCTGGGTATATGCTGAGGAGTAGGATAACTGGGTTAAATGGTGGTTCTATTTCAAGTTTTCTGAGCAATCTCCATACCGCTTTCCAGAGTGGTTGCACCAATTTGCAGTCCTACCAGCAATGTATGAGTGTACCTTTTCCCCCCACATCCTTGC
>CM053400.1:49074211-49217013 GCA_028644305.1 Xerus rutilus
TTTTTTTTTTTTTTTAGTTGTTGATGGACCTTTTATTTTATTTATTTATTTTTATGTGGTGTTGAGGATTGAACCTCGTGTCTCATGCATGCTAGGCAAGTGCTGTACCACTAAGCCACAACCCCATCCCCGGTTGGTAGGCTTTTGATGGTATCTTCTATTTCATTGCTTGAAATTGATCTGTTTAAATTGTGTATGTCCTTCCAATTTAGTTTGGGAAGATCATGTGTCTCTAGCAATTTGTCAATGTCTTTGAGATTTTCTATTTTATTGGAGTATGAATTTTCAAAATAGTTTCTCATTATTTTCTGTATTTCAATAGTATCTGTTGTGATATTTCCTTTTTCATTACGAATTTTAGTAATTTGAGTTTTCTCTTTCTCTTTGTTAGCTTGACTAAGGGTTTATCAATTTATGTTTTCAAAGAACCAACTTTTTGGTTCATTAATTTTGGGGATTTTTTTCTTTTGTTTCAATTTCATTGGTTTTCAGCTCTGATTTTAATTATTTTTTCTACAGCTTTTGGTATTGATTTCTTCTTTTTCTAGGGCTTTGAGATGTAATGTTAGGTTATTTATTTGTCGACTTTCTCTCATTAATGAATGAGCTCAATGTAATGAAATTTCCTCTTAGCACTGCCTTCATAGTGTCCCAGAGATTTTGATATGTTTTGTCACTATTCTCATTTTTTAAAAAAATTTATTTTTTTAGTTGTAGATGGATGCAATATCTTTATTTCATTTATTTATTTATTTATTTATTTATTTTTATGTGGTGCTGAGGATCGAACCCAGTGACTCACGCATGTGAGGCAAGCGCTGTACCACTGAGCTACAGCCCCAGCCCTCACTATTCTCATTTACCTTTAAATATTTTAAAATTTCATTCCTGATTTCTTCTGCTATCCATTGGTCCTTCAGTAGTGTATTATTTAGCCTCCAGGTGTTAGAGTAGCTTCTTTTTTTTTTTTTTAATCATTGATTTCTAATTTCATTCCATTAAGATCTGATAGAATACAGGGTATTATCTCTATTTTTTTTTTTGCATTTGCTGAGAGTTTCATTGTGGCCTAAGTTATGATCTGATTTAGAGAAAGATCTATGTGATGGTAAGAAGAAAGTATATTGTCATTGATGGATGAAATATTTTATATATACATGTATATGTTAAGTATAAATTATTAATTGTGTTTTTTAGTTCTAGCACTTCTTTATTTAGTTTTTGTTTGGAGGATCCACCCAGTGGTGAGAGAGTTGTTTTACAATCACCCAGTATAATTGCGTTGTTGTCTATTTGATTCTTGAAATTAGAAGGGTTTGTTTGATGTACATAGATGCTCCATTGTTTGGACCATAAATATTTATGATTGTTTTGTCTTGTTGATGTATAATTTCTTTAAGCAATATACAATGTCTTTGTTCCTTCTGATTAACTTTGGCTTGAGGTCCACTTCATTTGATATGTGGATATAGACCCTGGCTTGTTTACAAATCCATGTGAATAAGTTTTTTCCCATCCTTTCACCTTTTGTCTGTGGTTGTCTTTGCCTTTGAGGTGAGTCTCTTGGAGATAGCATATTGTTTGGTGTTGTTTTTTAATCCAATCTGTCAGTCTGTATCTTTTTATTGACAAATTTAGGCCATATATATTCAGTATTATTATTGAGATATGATTTTTATTTCCTGTCATTTTGATTTATTTCTAGTTTGAATTTGAATTAGTTTTTCCTTTGATTGACTATTCTGCTAGCATAGTTTCTCCCTTTGCTGGTTTTTACTTTTATTTTTCATTTCTTCTTTATGAAATACATTATTGAGTAGTACAGGCTTTTTATTTGTGAACTCTTTTTACTTTTGTTTATCATGGAAGGTTTTTATTTCATTCCAAAGCTTAATTTTACTTGGTATAGTATTCTTAGCTGGCATCCATTTTCTTTCAGAACTTGGTATGTATTATTCCAAGACCTTCCAGCTTTGAGGGTCTGGGTTGAGAAATTAGCTGAGATCTGGATTGTTTTCTCTCTAAATGTGACCTGTTGATTTTCTCTGACAGTCTTCAAAATTCTATCCTTTTTTTGTATGGTAGACATTTTCATAACAATATGCCTTAGTGTGGGTCTGTTGTAATTTTTTATATTTGGGGTCCTGTAAGCCTCCTGTACTTGATTTTCCATTTCATTCTTTAGGTTTGTGAAATTTTCCAATATTATTTCATTGAAAAGATTATGTATTACTTTTGTTTGTATCTCCAAGCCTTCATCTACCCCAATACATTTTAAATCTGGTCTTTTTAGTTTATCCCATATTTCTTGGAAGTTCTGTTCATGATCTCTTACCTTTTCTCTATAATCAACTTTATTTTCAAGATTATATATTTTTTCTTCATTGCCTAAAACTCTGTCTTCCAAGTGATCTAGTCTGTTGGTGATGCTTTCCATTGAATTTTTTTTTTAAATTTTTTTTTCAGTTGTAGATGGACACAATATCTTTATTTCATTTATTTATTTATATGTGGTGCTGAGGATCGAACCCAGTGACCCACGCATGTGAGGCAAGCGCTCTACCACTGAGCTACAGCCCCAGCCCCTCCATTGAATTTTTAATTTGGTTTATTGATTCCTGCATATTGAGGATTTCTGCTTGATTTTTTTTCCAGAATCTATTTATTGAATTGATCTTTTACTTCCTGTATTTTCTCTGTGATATCACTCCTTACATTGTCCTTTGCCTTGCAAATTAGTTTAACTAAGTATATTCTAAACCCTTGTCTGACATTTTTTCCACTGTAGGAGTAATGGATTCTGTTATTGAAGTATCTTTGTTTTTTTGGGGAGATTTGTTCCCTTGCTTTTTCATGTTGTTTGTGTGTGAACCCATCTAACAGTATGGATCTGAGGCAGTTGAGTTTCTACCCTATAGACTTATAGTGTCTCTGAAGGCTTCCAGTACCTCACTATTTAGAGGAAGACAAATAATAATAAGAACCAATACAAACAATATATAGCATTAAATCAAATAGTTCCTTCTATGACATCTACAGTGTTGTCACAATAAACAGAAATGATATGTTCAGTTAATGCCTACAATAAAAATAGCAAGCATGCAAGATAGTTTATAATTTTGGATGGTGGACAGGGAGAAAACAGAAGTGATGTAGGATGTAATGATTATGAAGGAGGAGAAAAGAGAACAGAAGTAAAAAGTTAATGGGAGAGTGAAAGAGAACCTTAGAGATTGGCTGCTAGAAGAAAAGAAAGACATTCAAGAGAAACAGATAAGTGAGAGAGAAAAAATATATAAAGTAAAAATTTTAAAAAATTAAAAATAAAAAGGAATACAAAACAACTGAAATATACAAACTTCCTAGTCCTCAAAAAACTGATTTATGAAAAATAACTGATTTCAAAAATGCTAGAACTGAGAAAAGAAAACCCAAATAGGAATATGTATAAATGTCCATGAACCGTTAAGGTCACAAATAAGTAGAGAAAAGAAAAAAGGAAGGGGAAAAAAATTAAAAGATCCGAGGAAAAGAATTGTTTCCATTGGAGTTCAAAAGAGTCTCAACTTCCCTTCCTAGCAGTTACGTGAGATTGTCTGGAGTTATGATGCTCACTCTAACCTCAGGTTGGGGTTGCTAGGTTGAGAGAGGTAGTTCTGGAGAGGGACTCCTGGATAGGAGGTTTAGACTTAGGTAGGCTCCAGGTGGTTCACTGGATGCCAGTTGATCTGGAGATTCCAAATCAGTGCACCACAAGGGCCCAGCAATTGCCAGTCTATGCTGGAAGACTGTGCCTCAGGATCTCCCCTAGGTTACACTCATGTGGTGGAAGAGCCAATTCTTAGTCTACTGTATTACCTGTGGACCCCATGTTTCCTGGTCTTGATTTCAGTCTCTAAACTCAGTCTTTCCTGCCCCTCCCCTTTTGAATTCCCAGCCAGGCATGTTTCTCCCAGCTGATCCCACAAGCAGCCTGATTAGAGGGGAAAAGGGACAGCCAGGTAGGTTTCTGTAACGAGTTGTCCCCTGTGTAAACTTCTCTCCATGTTTGATTTTCTCCTGGTCACTTAGGCACACTCTATGTTGTGCCGTGTGGGTTTGCCAGGCCTGTATTTGGGGCTGGACTCCAGTTTGCCAGGACTTAGCTCCCTCAGCTGTCAGTCCCTGCACCACAGCTGCGGGATGGTTTCTTCCTCTGTCCTCCACACTCTGCAGGCAAAGATGCAGTTTCTTTCCTGTACAAGGATATGTGCAACATGTCTTTCAGTTTAGTCAGGCAGTGTCTTTGTTCTCTAAACTCTCTCTACCCAGACACACCTCAGTCCTCCTAAAAAATCCGGGTTCATTTAATTTCTTTATTCCTCCACTGTGCTTGCATTTTCATGCCATGGAGCAGCCAGGAAAGCAACCTGCTCTATTCTGCCATTTTGAAACCTCCTCCAATATTTTATCATTAACTGTAGCCATTACTTACTCTTCCTAATTGTAAATATGTATTCTTTGACATTTCCCCAACTTTTTCTCCCCTTTAACCACCCCTGCATCTTAAAACTATCATTCTGCTCTCTACTTCTATGAGATCAACTATTTTAGTTTCCATATGTAAGTGAGATCATGTAGGATTTTTCTTTCTGTGCCTGGCTTATTTCACTTAACCTAATGTCCTCTAGATTTATCTATGTTGTTTCAAATTTCAGTGTTTCCTTCTTTTTTATGGCTGAATAGTTTCCTGTTGCTCTGTTGTGGGTGTGGTTTGAGTGTCCACAAAAGGTCCATTGTAATTGGAGGCTTGGTCCCCAGGATGGTGATATCAAGAAGTTTTGTAGAACTTTTAAGAGGAGGGCCTACTAAAAAGTCCTTACGTCACCAAGTTGTGTGAAACCTTAAGTTCTTTTGAATAGGGTATTGTAAAAGGAGCAAGGGTGACCACGTCCAGCTTCCTCACTGGACTTCCCCCATTGATGCCCATACCCTGAGGTGATGTGACTGAAAGGCAGCCATTGCTAAGCCTACACTATGTCATTTGGATAGTCAGCCTCCAAAACTGTGAGCTAAATGAAATTGTTTGCTTATAAAGTTAGTCTGTGTCAGGTTAACACATTTAATATGTATATATATCATATTTTCTTTGTAATAAACATGGGAGTGCAGATACCTCTTTGACATACGATTTCATTTCTTTTCCTATTTTTATTGGTGTATTATAGTTGTACATATTGATGGGATTTTTTGTTATATACTTGAATATACTGATTTCTTTTAGATATATGCCCAGTACTGTGCCAAATGGTAGGTCTATTTTTTTGTTTTTTTTGAGGAATCTGTATTGTTTTCCATAATGACCATGCTAATTAACATTCCAACCAACAATGTACAAGGGTTCTATTTTCTTCACATCTTTGCCAACATTTGTTGCCCTTTTTGTCTTTTGGATAATAGCTATTCTAGCAGGAGTAGGTGATATCTCATCATGATTTTGATTTACATTTCCCTGATTTGTGATATTGAACATTTTTTCATATACCTGTTGACCATTTGTATATCTTCTTTTGAAAAGTGTCTATGTCATTTGCCCATCTTTAAATCAGATTATTTGTGGGGATTTTTTTTTCCTCAGAGGTTTTTGAGTTGTCTGTATATTTGGGCTATAAACCCCCTTATTAGATGTATAGTTTGCAGATATTTTATCCCATTTTGCAGGTCATATCTTCATTTTGTTGATTATTTCCTTTGCTGTATAGATGCTTCTTAGTTTGAAATAATGCTATTTCTCTATTTTTGCTTTTGTTGTCTGTGATTTGGGGTTTTATCCAAAACATTGGTGTCTGTACAATGTTTTGAAGTCTTGGCCCTCTTTTTTTTCCCTCCCTAGTAGTTTCATAGTTGCAGATCTGATGTTTTGGTCTTTGATTCATTTTGGGATTTTTTTTTTTTATGATTAGAAATAGAGGTTCATCTTTCTATCTTTTTTTGCATGTGAATATCTAGTTTTCCCCGCACATTTATTGAAGAGACTGTCATTTCTCCAGTGAATGTTTTTGGCTTGTGAATTCCCTCTTTGTTGAGGATCACTTGGCTATAGAAACATGGATTTATTTTGGGGTTTTCTATTCTGTTCCTTTGGTCTTTGTGTCTGTTTTTGTTCTAGCACTATGCTGTTTTGGTTACTGTAACTTTGTAGTATGTTTTGAGGTAAGCTATTGTGATACTTTCAATTTTATTTTTTTTTGATCTAGATTTCTTTGGCTGTTTGGGGTCTTTTGTGGTTACATATAAATTGCATTGTCTTTTCTATTTCTGTTAGGAAAGTCATTGGTATTTCGATAGGCATTGAATTGAATTTGAAGTCTACTTTGGATAGGATAGAAATTTTAACATCATTAATTTGTTCAATCTATGAACATGGGATTTTTTTCCATTTATGTCTTCAATTTCTTTCATTAATGTTTTATCATTTTTAGTGTAGGAATCTTTTATGTCTTGTAGTTATTATACATGAGATTGTTTTCTTAAAGATTTCTTTTTCAGGTAGTTTGCTGTTATTGTATAGAAATTCTATTGGATTTTGCATGTTAGTTTGTTTTTTTTAATCTGCAACTTTACTGAATTTGTTTATTCTAACAATTTTTGTGTTTTGGTTTCTTTTTGCAGAGACTAAGGTTTCTGCAAGAAGGTTTTATAAAAAGAAGGTTTTATAAAAGGTTTATAAAATCATTTTGTCTGCAAACAGGGTCAATTTAACTTCTTCCAGTTCAATTTCATTTCTTTCTCTTTCTAATTACTCTGGCTAGTACTTCTAATAGTATATGTTGAATAAAAGTGTCAGGAGTGGGTATCCTTGTCTTGTTCTAGATCTCAGAGGAAAGCATTCAATTTTTTCTCATTTAGTATGATCTCACCTATGGGTTTATCATATATGGCCTTTATTGTGTTGAGGTACATTTCTTCTATTTCTCATCTGGTGAGAGGTTTACTGTGATGTTGAATTTTGTCAAATGAGTTCTCTGCATATCTTGAAATGGTCATATTGTTTTTGTTTTCTATTCTGTTTATGTGGTATGTCATGTTTATTGATGTGCATGTGTTGAACCAGCCTTGTATCCCTGGGTTGATTCCCACTTGATTATGGTGAATGATCTCTTTAATGTACTATTTAATTAAGTTTGCTGTTTTGTTGAGGATTTTTGCAACTGTGTTTATCTGGGATGTTGGCCTGTAGTTTTCTTTTTTTCCCCTTTTGTTGTGTAATTGACTGGTTTTAGAATCAGGGAAGTTCTGGCCATGTTGAATGAGTTTGAAAGTATTATGTCATCTTCAACTTTTTGGAAGAGTTTGAGGAGAATTGCTTTTAGTTTTACTTTAAATGGTTGGTAGAATTCAACAGTAAAGTCATCAGACCCTGGGATTTTCTTTCATGGGAGAATTTTTATTACTGATTCAGTCTTCTTTCTTGTTATTAGTATATTTAGATTTCTTGTTCCTTCATAATTCAGTCTTGAAGGTTGTATGCATCCCAGAATTTATTAATTCCTTCTAAATTATCCCATTTGTGTATGATGATTTACATTTCTTTTGATCTTTTGTATTTCTATGATCAATTTTTTCATTTCTTATTTATTTAAGTCTTTTTTTCTTAGGATCAATTTTGTGTTTTCAAA
The DNA here is from genome assembly GCA_028644305.1 of Xerus rutilus. Taxonomy (NCBI): domain Eukaryota; kingdom Metazoa; phylum Chordata; class Mammalia; order Rodentia; family Sciuridae; genus Xerus; species Xerus rutilus. The sequence goes on from CM053400.1 coordinate 49,081,870, forward strand.
AAAACCCAACCCTGTTTCATTGATTGTTTCTATTATTTTTCTGATCTCTCATTTATTTTCTGCTCTCTAATCTGTATTATTTTCTTTTTTCCTTATAAATTTGAGATAAGTTTGTTCTTGCTTTTCTAGTTCTTCGAGGTATAGTTTTAGGTTATTTCATATATTTTTTTGAAGTAGGCATTTATTACTGTAAACGTATTAGAACTGTTTTTGCTATATTCGATAGGGTTTTGTTATGTTGTGTTTTCATTTTCGTTTCTTTCTTTCAAGAATTTTTAAAATTCCCTTTTTCTTCATTGACACACTGTTGTTCACGGTAATGTTTCTAAATTTCCATGTATTTGCAAATTTTCTGAAGTTCCTCTTTTTTTATTTTTTTCATATGATGGATTGAACCCATATGAAAAAAGGGGCACTTAACTATTGAGCCATAACCCCAGCTCTTTTTCATTTTTTAAAAAAATATTTATTTTTTTTAGTTGTAGGTGGACACAATAGCTTTATTTTATTTTTATGTGGTGCTGAAGATTGAACCCAGTGCCTCCCGCTTGCTAGGCGAGCACGCTACCACTGCGCCATAACCCCAGCCCTTTTTCATTTTGAGTCAGGGTCTTGCTAAGTTGCTCAAGGCCTTGCTAAGTTGTGTTGAATTTAAGATCTTCCTGCCTCAGCCTCTTGAGCCACTGGGATTACAGGCGTGTGCCACTGCATCTGAAGTTCTTCTTGCTATTCATTTCTAGTTTTATACCACTGTGGCCAGAAAAGATACTTGATTTTAGTCTTCTTGAATTTTTTAAGACTTGTTTTGTGGCTTAACATGTGATCTATCCTGGAGAATGCTGCTTGTGCAGTTGAGGAGATTGTACATTCTGAAGCTGTGGATGGAATATTCTGCATATGTATCTATAAGGTTCATTTGGTCTAAAGTGTAGTTTAAGTCCTTCTTGATTTTTCTGTCTGGATGATCTGTCTGTTGCTAAAAATTGGGTATTGAAGTTTCCTAGTATTACTATATGGCAGTCTACCTCTTCTTTCAGAACTTTTAATATTTGTTTGATTTATTTTGTTTTCTGCTTGCTCTTGAACCCTAGTAACTTGAAATTTTGCTCTTTTGATGCTGTCCCATAAATTCTATAAGCTTCCTTTATTCATTTTCAGTCCTTTTTCTTTTCTCCTCAGATTGTATATTTTCAAATAACCCGAGTTCATAGATTGTTCTGTGTTGTTAATTCTATTATTGGTGCTTTCTGTGCCCTTTTTTATTTTATCCATTCTGTTTTTTGGCCCCAGTATTTCTGTTTGGCTTTTAAAATTATTATTTTAATGTTTCTGTCTTTCTTATTCTGGTCACTTATTTTCCTCATTTCTTTGAATCATTTCTCTGTATTTTTTGAAGTTTGTTGAGCTTCTTTAAAAAAGTTATTTTGAATTCTTTGTCAAGCAGTTCGTGCATCTTTATCTATTTATGATGAGTCATTTGTACTTTATTTTTTCCATTTAGTGCCGGCATGTTTCCCTGCTGGTTCTTTACCCTTGTGGTTATGTATTGGTGTTTGAGGTATACAATGATTCTAGTCTTTTCAGACTGGCTTTGTCCAGGAACACCCTTTTTTTTTTTTTTTTTTTTAAATATTTTTTAGTGGTAGTTGGACACAATATCTTTATTCTGTTTATTTATTTTTATGTGGTGTTGAGGATTGAACCTAGTGCCTCACACGTGTGAGGCCAGCGCTTTACCACTGAGCTACAACCCCAGCCCCAGGAACACTCTTTAGCAGTAAACCTGTGCAGAGATTCTGGGTAAGTCATCTGGTGTCGTACCTACGCCTGTGATTGCTGTAGCTTTGGAAGCATTATAGGGTGCCCTAAGCCTAGGACTACTGCAGCATAGTGGCAAGTGAGAATTTCTTGGCTACCCACACTGGCCCATCACTGGTATACACTCAAAGCCTCTGGCTGACTGAAGCTGCTGTACTACTGTGTGCACCTGAAGTCTTGTCCACAGAGGCTTCCTTGCTTCTGAGGTTTGTCTTAAAACTAGGTCTCTGTAGTGGGTCAGCAATCATCCAATTCAGAGTTCAGGCCAATTTTGTAAGGGGTATGGGTTCCAATCTTGCACTGGGGGAGCAGGTCAGGAGGCTCACTTTTTAGGTACCCGTAGAGTTTAGAGGTCATAGGTGTCTGGGTATTTTCATGCATGGATAGTTGTCTTAATTGATGTTTCTTAGAGGATGATGACCAGAGAGTTCTTGCATCTTCTCTCTCCACTTTCTCCAGTTGCTGGTAACTTTTTAACATGTGATTGTTATTTGCTTCTCATCATGTTCTGATATTTAAAAATCTGAATAATCTAGTTTAGTTTAGGTTCCAAAGTTTTGAAATTAAAGCCAGCTATCTTTTTTTTTTTACATATTTTTTTAGACATTGATGGGCCTTTATTTTATTCATTTATTTATATGTGTTGCTGAGAATCGAACCCAGTGCCTCACACATGCTAGGCAAGTGCTCTGCCACTGAGCCACAACCCCAGCCTTAAAGCCAGCTATCTTTAACAGAACTTATTTTATCTGGTAATTGTCACCTTGGTGTCAACTAGTTCTGAGCATATCTTTTGCTGCTCCAATGTAAAGGTGCTCTTGGAAGCTTCCCTACAAGTCCTCCTTGTACATACTGTTCTTTCTCATTGTGGCCATCTGTATCCTTCCGGAAAGTACTCAAAATAGCTCCACTTTTACAGATTTCCAAAAATCTATGTTACTGGGACTGTCAAAGAGAAATAATTATTATTTATATTCTTCATCTAGTTTTATTATATATGTAAGAGAACTATTATTCTTTGTATTGTTTTCTAATTTTATTAGACTCATGTTTCATGCTGGCTTTTGAAAGACTTGTTTTAGTCTTGCGAATCAGAAGAGATCCTGGGTTATTGTTACTTGACAGCATATGCATTTTAGAGAAAAATTTTGGATATCTTGCTTTTCAGGATTCATTCTGAGGGAAAGAAAATTTGCAAAGAAAGTGTGTAAATAAAATAGACTCATCTTTTAATTAAACCAATTCCATTGTTGCTATGTTTATGAATTTTATTTTCATTTTTTTATTTCAATATTTGAGGCTCTTAGGCTAATTTTGGTTCAGTTCACTGAATCTTCCATGTGCAATTAGAATATAAAATGCTTTTAATTAGTATGAAATATTCATGTTTTTTTTTAAAAAAAACTCTCACAAAAAAACATTAAATTTTTAAAATAAAAATATTCTGATTTCATGGAGATCTCTTTTTAGAAACATACGTCAGAAAGGTTGAAGTTCAGAGAAAACTAGTTATAGTGAGCATTTTCTTTTGGTGGTGTTAATGATACCTAATTATCATCAGTGTGGTGATAACATTAGTCAAGTTAACAATTTTTGATTTAATTTTTGCATCAATACATATTTATATTTAGAGAAAGGTTTAGAAACCAAACTATTAAGTCAATACCTATATATTATTTGAGTATTTTACATATATTGCTTTTTGTATTTAAAAATATGTGAACTAATTTTAAAGATTTCTGTGTTCTTATGTTTTCCATAGATCTTATTATTATTTTTTGTTTATTTTTTAGTTGTAGGTGACAGATATCTTTATTTTATTTTTATGTGGTGCTGAGGATCGAACCCAGTGCCTTATGCGTGCTAGGCGAGCACGCTACCACTGCGCCATAATCCCAGCCCCCATAGATCTTATTTTTAAAATCAGTTTTAGGCTCATAGCAAAATTGAGAGGAAGGTACAGAGATTTTCTGTATACTTGCTGCCTCCACACGTTTATAGCCATCACCATTATCAGCAGCCCTCCCCTGAATGATATGTTTGCTGTAACTAATAAACTTTGGTGCTTCGTCACCACCCAAAGCCTGCAGTTTGCATTAGAGTTGATTCTTGTTACATTCCATGGCTTTTGCCAAGTCTAATGACATTTGCCCACTGTTACAGGGTCACACAGAATAGTTTCACCCCGTTTGTCCTCTGTGTTGTTTATTTATTCTTCTTTCTCTCAATTCCTGGTAACCACTGATCTTTTTAATATGTTCATAGTTCTGCTATTTCCAGAATGTCACACAGTTGAGAATCATACGAAATGTGTCCCTTTTCAGATGAGCCTCTTTTTCTTAGTAATATGCATTGAAGTTTCCTCCACGTATTTTCATGGCTTGATAGCTCATTTCTTTTTAGAACTGATTAATATTCCTTTGTCTGAATATACTGCAATGTATTTATCGTTCACTCACCTACTGGAGAACATCTTGGCTGCTTCTATTTTCTAACATTTTTCATAATTCTCATTCCATTTAAATCCATACAATATTCCCCAAATTTCCATTCTGCATTATTTGTGCGTGTGTGTATGTGTGTGTGTGTGGGGCAACAAAGTTGTTGGATTATTTGGATAATTTGTAAAACAAACAAAAGAACAAACTCTCCCCCAGAATTATAGTTAATAATTATTTTCAAACAAATACTTATTTAAAGATAAATTTAATTTTTGAATATTTTTTGGTACAAAGTTATATAAATGTTCCTAGTCTTCATATTTAAAAAGTGATAATTTAAACTGAGATGTGCTGGAAAAAAAAAGTGATAATTTAATTAGCAGTTAAAATTTTCTCGAAGAAATCTGTTGCTGTGTGTCACTTCTTGGAGAGTGCATTAAGGCACACAGGTCTTATATGGTATCTTATACCTGAGGATCCTGGTCAGAGTTTGTCCAGTTGTCTTCATGTCAGGGCAGACTCTTTTCAAATGTGCTCAGTAAAAGCAGTGTTAAATGTTTTGGTTTTATTCTTAAATATATGCTAAAAGAACACTTTTATATTTGTTTATATTATTTCACATCCAGATATTTCTCATTTCTGACAGATCTTAGAATAATTTTAGTATAGAAAAGAAAAACAATATATTGAGTGTTAATTTCCATTCATTAAAATATAAATATGTTAGATTAATGAGGGAAAATGATGTATGAACTTCCAAAAAGAGTTGACGGAGTATGGGAATTATTTGAATAAATAAGTGAACAATTTCAAATTTAACACATTGTGTCATGGGAGCACAGAGCTGGTCATTAGATATTGACTGAGCACTTTGAAAGCTGAATAACTATTACTGGGTGCTACATGGTTTCAGAACTTTCAGCTTATGTTTTAGTCAAAATAATTACTTGCTTTCTGTGTGTCTTTTTAACGTCCTATAGAATTTCTTTATGTGATAACGGCATTTAACTTGGCATATCCAATCACTCCCTGGAGATTTAAATTGTCTTGTATGCCAGCAAATACAACTGATGACGGCTTCCTTTTGCCTGATGGAATCTTAAAGAACGCTTCACGTTTGGATGGACGTTATGAGGCAGCTCTTGAAGCTAAATTTAATTCAAGTGGTGCCTACATTTCCAACTTCTCCCAAACAAATTTCCACTGTTGTTTTTGGAGCGAACAAGAAAAGAACTGCTCTGTACCTGAGGTCAGCACTGATGGGAAGACGTTTGTTTCAGCGGTAAATTCCTTAGTTTTTCAACATCTAGGTAGGTATTTTAATTTTCCGGGCATTAACTGGTAGGTTTTAACTGTATCAAACAGAGTTATAATTCTATAAAACCTATAGGAAACGATGTCTTATGGATGTCGTTCTTAACATGTATTATTGCTTTTGTGTTATTAATAAAATTAGGATTCACCATGTGAACAAACTAATGTATATGCCCCAAATTATTTCACATCCCATAAAAATGCAATAAGAGAACTCTTTTTACCTTTAAGTACATTCCTTGTAGTCTTTTAAATTTGCTTTGAAACAGAAAAATCACTTTTTGTTAATTATATAAAATATCAAATTACTAATAACACCGTTGAATGAGTTAAATTTTAAATAGTTTATAAATACTAATGATTTATTCAGACAGAATCTGTCTGAAACCATATACATTTTAAATCAAGGGATTTTTTGTTTTAAATATAATGCATACTAAATATACGTACTCTAGTTAATAATTCTGCCTCTGAAAATATAAAGAACAAAATTATTGCCAGGTCTTCTGGGAAAGCTAAATAGACTAGAGTTAATTGGTTCAACCATATGAAGAGACTTTATAAAAATGTAAGCGTAAAGCATAATACCTCCGTGTGGACTTATCCATATTTCCCAATTGACACAATTGCCATTTTGGCACATTACAGCATGGATGTCTTATATGAGGTCTTATATTTTGGAGGGTCTTGGATATAGTTTGTCCAGCTGTTCTCAAGTCAGGGTAAACCCTTTGCAAAAAGTGCTCAGTAAAAGCAGTCTTAATATTTTGGTTGTACTCTTGGTTTTGGGGGGCTCACCTGTACATTGTGGGATGATAAGCAACAGCCTTGGACTGTACCCACTAGATGCCAGTAGCATTCCCTCCCAGCTAGAATGAAAAAAGGTCTCTAGGAATTGCCAGATATGCCCTGAAATACAAAATCACCCCTGGTTCATCACCATTGATAGACATAAAGAAATACTCCAGTATATTGAAATCAGCTTAGGAATAATGATGAAACATAAATATGTGATAAAATCAGATTTGAAAAATCAGGTAATAGTAGTAATTCAGTGTGTCTCCAATTCAGTTTGTAGCTATTAATTTTATTTTAAATGAGGTACTTTTAAAAATGTGTAAGGAAACTTAATCAATTCAGTAATTATTAAATATGCCAAGAATTAACTGAAGAAGTCAGGTCCTAGTGATGAGTCTTGAAATGATTAAAAAATTAAAAAAGTTAACACTTTCACAATGAAGGGTAATGATTATTATTTTAATTTTATATTATATATGAAGGCTGATAACTAGTTACTTTTAAGTGAGTTTAAATTTTCATAACTAAGATTGCTAGGTTAAGTAGTGATTCCTGAGGATTTCAGTTTATTCTTCCAAGTAGGCTGCTTCTTTCATAGGGGCAACAGTGTCACAAGGTCCCTAGTAGCTGGAAATCCTTCTAGTTTGGGGAAATGTGTTAGTGTTGTCTTAAGTTAGTTATGATTTTCAACAGTTGCTATTCCTGTCTTATGAATTATAAATTATGCAGTTTATCTTCATCATATCAGGTGAATGTTTCAATGTGTAGTGGAAATGTACTTTTATTAATTGTATTTGGGGCCTATGATAGTGCAATAACAAAATTTAAGACGTGGATCAAAGCTCAGATATGAGTCACTCACTAAGCCTTTATTTGCTAAAACAAGCATGTAAATATCCCTCTAGATTTGCTTATTTATTGTTCTCTTTTCTCCTGAAAAGAAAGAATGAACTGAATTAGGTGAATTTTGAGGTCTTTTGTCTGACTTAAGTGATTGGGGATTAAAGACAAGTTTGAGAAGGAAATAATTGAATTTAATTCTCTTACTTTACAAAGAAGGAAACTGAGGGTCACAGGTATTAAGTGACTTGGGCAAGCATACCACTAGTTAGAGCTTGTTTTTTCTCTCAGAACAGGCAATGGAAGTTGTATCAGAACATGAGTAAATTCAATTTAGCTCTTCTCTTTCAGTGAGTTGTTTAGAATGTTTTTCAGACTTAATGTAGTTTGTTTTTAATTCAGGTGCAAACTGGAACATACAGTGCTGGATGAAAGGGGATTTGAAACTATTCATCTGTTATATGGAGCCATTATTTAAGAATCCTTTCAAGAATTATGACCTTAAAGTCCATCTTTTTTATGTTCTGTAAGTACCAAATACATTAATTTGGCCATTTCTACACAGTTTTTTTTTTCCCCTAAAATGCAAGAGTTTCCATCTACAGAAGTATATTGTAGAACCTTTCCCATCCTTACATTTAATAGCTAAACATTTATAGAGAGTGGTTTGTATAATTTTTCCTTTTTATATACAATATTCTTCTCTATTAGATTTCCTTTTTACTTTCCTATTGATTTCAGGTAGCAAGATATTGCTGATATGAATAGGCATATAATCTGAAAGAAATGTGAACTCAGTTCAGGGGTCCTGGATATTTAAATGGAAAAGGGAAAAACTTATTTTGTATTTCTTCTTCAGGTAAATTTTTTTTATATGTGATATTTTTTGTTAGCTTAAAAATACAAGTACTTGGTATTTACTTGTGCTAGGCAGAGAGCCAAAAATGTGGTTTGAAGTAGCCATATACTTATAATTCAGGTAACATACTCAAGTTTTCTTATAGCTCCAATAATAATATACACTCTTAATTTTAACTCTTTAAATTTTTTCTTATTTATTATTTTATTTGGTACTTAAAGTGAGACTTGACTCCTTCAATACTGTAGGTACTGAGACATACCACTGAGTGGTGATATGCAAAAAACCTGTCTATATGAAGACAAATGGAGACACCAAGTAGAGTATTGGTTACCAGGGGCTGGGAGGAGGGGAGGTGGGGGAGTCATTGCTTGATGGATAATGAGTTTTAGTTTGAGAAGATGAAAAAAGTTCTGGAGTCACATGGTGGTGAAGGTTGCACAACAGCATGAATGTATTGATGTCACTGAATTCTACACTTAAAGTAGTTACAGTGGCAAATTTTGTGTTATGTATATTTTACCACAATATAAAGTTTTTAAAAAGAAGCATAAAGACATATCAGAATGTAAAGATGAATAGTTAAGATTCTGCCCTTGAGGTGCTCAATGGATAGTGGTTGGGACAGATATGCACAAAGTTTCAGTCTCAGTGGTTACTTGGATATACTTGGTGGGCACATGCTGCTTTGGCAGCCCTTGATCCTTGTGGGCGCATCCAGTCCAGCTTGTGAGAAAAGAAAGGAGGGAAGGTTGCTTAAGGAAGAATACAGCTGAGTTGAATTTTTAGCCATAAATAAGAGCTAATAAGAACATGTGCAGGCAGTGTAGTGTTTTGCAGAGATCAATTTCATGAAAATTTAAGTTAGGTAGCTCTACCCCAGAACTAGTAAGTCCACAGTTCTGGGGGTGAGGCCCTTTAATCTTTATTTTACCAAGCCCTTTAGATGTTTGTGTTAGAACTCAAGTTTGAGAGTCCCTGGTATAGAGGTTGGTATGACAGATTTTGGAGTCATATACTACCTGGTCATACTTCTTAGTAATATACATGCACAGCACTTACTGTGCTAAACAGCAGTTCTACCTGTAGAAATTAACTCAATGGAAATGTTTACATAAATGCTTAAAATTATTTGTTGAATGAATATAAAAATGCTTCTGAATTTTTGTTTGCCAATTTACCCTCCAGAAATGTCTTAATTAGCCAAAAATTATTAATAAAATAATAATATTTTCTAGAAGTGGGAGAAGTTGAGTGAATGATGGTCAAATATAGCAGAAAGGTATAATAAGGTCAGACTTATATCTATGGACTTGACAATGTGGAAGTAATGGGTACTGTTATGGTTTAGATGTGAGTTGTCCCTCAAAAGCTCATGAGTGAGATAATGCAAGAGGTTTAGAGGTTTAATGACTGGGTTATGAGAGCCTTAACCTAATCAGTTCCTCAGGCTCTTGAGGAGGGGCTTTGATAGCTGGAATTTACATACTCAAGGAGGGGATGTGAGATGGCTGATGGAGGAGGTGTCTCTGAGGGGGCATATAATGGCATGCTCTGAGAATGTGGAAAAACACCTGGTTACTGGAACCACCTGCTGCTGTCTAGGTGGGAAACCTTTGCTGGATGATGCTTTTCAAAAATGGTAAGCAAAACTGGAAGGACCAGTTTTTTGTTCCTCCACTAGCCTTCTAATCTTCCACTAGCACCCCCATAGGTAGTTGTTTGTTTGTTTGTTTGTTTTTGATTTGCAGAGTTCCAGCCTCAGCCTGGCAAAACAAAGGATAGAGTGTCTTTGAAGGTGAGAGGCAGCAACCTCATTGTCAGCACAGTCCACCCCTTTGGCTCCTTAGCATGCACTCTTTAGTCTATATATTCTTGAGGTTTTCTACAACTTTCCTATAACTTCATGCTTTCACTTAGTAAGATGCAACTACACCTTAAACAAAAGGAGGCCTTTTTATCCTCTCCCTCAAGTGAGATGATGGTGTGCCCCAGTCATCATTCTATTTCCTTTTTCCTTCCTTTTTTTTCTTTTTCTTTTTTTTTTGTGGTACTGGAGATTGACTCCAGGGGTACTCTGCCCCTGAGCTACATCTCCTCCTACCTCAGCCTCCCGAGTTATTAGAATTATAGGCGTACCATTTCTGGACAACATTTATGATATTGATCTCTGGGCAACATTAATTGCTTCTCATATTCAGTCACAGTTCTACCCGAATGCATATTCTAGAAGCTAAATTGTAATGTTAACACCACCAAGAATCCTCATATAAAATAACGAGGAGGAAATTGAGAAGAAATTAGTTAATATAATTAGTTAATGTAAGAAATTAGTTAATATAATCGAAGCATACTATCAATGTCCAAGGGTGAATAATTGTCTAGGTCCATTTTCTAGTGCTACAGCAGAATACCACAGACTGTGTAGCTAGTAAAGGAAATTTCTTTCCCACAGTTTCAAAAGTGGGAAATCCAAAATCAAGGGGCTGCACCTGGTAGAGACAGATCACATGGCGAGGGTAAAAGGCAAGAGAGTGAGCAAGTTCAATTCTATAACAAAGCCACTCCTGTGGTAATGGCATTAATTCATTCAGGAGGGTGGAATCCTCATGACCTCTTAAAGGACCCACATCTAAATAGCATCACAGTGGCAATTAATTTCAGTAAGTTTTGGAGGGCCTTTCAAATCATAGCAATAGTTAAAGGATGGGAAAGAATGAGCTTGTTTCTAGTCTGTAGAAAATGACCTAGCAGGAAGAGAAAATTCAAAGATATGGTAGAAGGAGACCCATTGAAGATATATTAAAGAGAGTGAATAACTGAAAGACAACATCTCAGAGAAGGACCAAAAATGTAGTTGGTCTTAAAACGAAGGAGGCTATTTTGGTTAGCTTTCCATCTCTGTGACAATACCTAAGATAATAAATTGATGAGGAGGAAACATTTTGGCTGACAGTTTGAGATTTCAGTTCATGGTTGTGTGGCTTTGTTGCATTTGGGCCTGTGGTGAGGCAGAGCATCATGATGGGAACTCATGGTGGAGCAAAGCTGCTTACCTCATGGCAGCTGGGAAAAGAAAGAGCAGGAGAAGGAGAGAAGGGTAGGGGCCGGGTCCCAATACCTCCTTTGAAGGCATGCCTCCAGTGATCTAACCCCCTTCTGCAAGGTCCCATTTTCTAAAGGTGCCACCACTTCCCAACAGTGCCACAGGCTGGCACAAGCCTTAGACACATGGCCTTAGACACATGAGGAACATTTAATATCCAAACTGTAATAGGTTCACTTCAGCTAGTTAAGTATTGAGAGAGGAAAGCAAGCACTGTGGTAGATGAAGACGTATTTTAGATTTGGGGCAGAAATTGTCTTGCTTTATTGAGCAAATAGGTTTGAGTTCACAGAAAAGTATTCCTTTGCAAAATGATACATTCCTGCAATGAGTCATGCTTTGGATGGGGACCAAAAATTGGTGGCTAAGCTAGAGAATTTGAAATCTTACCAGCAGGCTAGAGTAGTGTGCTCAGTTTTAAAGTTATATGAACATGTGTACAGATTTATACATAAATATATGTATCTCAGAGCATTAAAAGTTTGACTAGTAACTTAACTATACCTGAGACTTTTAACTTTAATCTAGTCAACTAAACATTTGTTTATTTATCTAAATGGTAGAACCCAGAAAAATGAGAAAATTTTGATAGATTAATGAATTTTTACAACTCACTTATTTGATAAATCAGATTTTTTTGCCTGCTTTTATTTTAGACCCAGTTTTCTAAAATTATTATAACCATTCCTATTTCTGGCAGTTTGAGAAACATTCTCAATTTTTCATGCCACATTATACCTCTCTGTAATTTGGTTAATATGTCCATTGTATCAATTATCATATGCTACCTCTGCTTTGACTTCCATTTCTATGTCCTTCTTTAGGCAATATAGCTCCAAATAATTTAAGTAAGCCTCATCAGATCAAAAGGAAAAATTGGTCAATATAACAAATGAGATCTCCATTGAAGGGAGAATCTATCATGGTGGTTACTATGGACGTTTTTAATCTCTCCTCTTCTGTACTTCAGGGAATTCATGAGGGAAATCTTTTTAAGGCTTCTGTGTGTAAAAAAAAGTATATTGTTTTAAAAAACTACAAATCTAATGTTTATACAGGATTTTAAACCCCATATATTTGTCTACTAAGGGAAAGCGTTATTTGAACTCAGATATTAATGTTTGTCAGAGAATTTAGAGAGATGCCCTAGAAGTGGGATATTTTGAAAACTGCTTTTATCTGAGACCTAAGAAGGAAATCCTCTTTTTCCTTTATAAGGTGCGTGCCGTGTCTACCAGATGCTGAGCTGCGTGTGGGGAACACCATTCAACAGTATAGGTTCTATCCTGGCTCTTGTGGAGCTAATGGGGTTCTACAAGCAAGACATAAGAGCCAAGTTTAAAAATACTGTGTTGTAATAAATTTAGGGACTTGTGGAAATGTACCTAGGAACATCCAGCCCACTCCAGAGTGGGCAGAGGGAAATGAGCTAGAGAGAGGGGAGAGCATTCTCAAAGGCCAAGAGTCACATAAGGCATGCTTGAGGACTGGAAATGTTGAATGTGCTTGGGCTAGGAGTGAAGAGAGGCAAAGGAATAAGTCAGGGCAGATCATGAGGATCCCTGCAGGTCATGTTCATGAGATTGGACTTTTGTAATTACTAACATCTAGTTTACTTTGTCTCTTCACAGTTACTGTCAACATTCTTAGTGATTTCAGCATTCAGGTGGATGATCTCCAATTCCTTGAATGCTTTTGGTATTGTGTTTTTGCCTCACCTAGTTTACCCATTCTCTGGACTTTATCATTACTGATAATGTTGCTCTTTCCGTAATCTCAGTTTTGAGAGCCCCACTCTTAGACTGCTCTCCCCTAACCCCTCATGTTAGTCATTTCCTCCGTGACCTAACTCCAGGGATAATTCCCCATGGTTCTTGGCTTGACTGTCTGGGTGCCACCCAGACCCTCTGGCTTGAGCCACCATTTGGGAAGGTAGCACGTATCTTCCCTAAGCAGTTTTCTCAGCCTGCCTGTTGTCAGTGCAATTTTGGGGGAGCCCTGGTGCCTTTTTTCCATTTTGTGTGGTCTCTGTCTTTAAGTCTTTATGGTAAGGGCGTTTCTGCGAATTTAATTCTCTCATAGAACCACATCGACCTCCTGTGAAACTTACTGGGATTTACTCTACTTGGTTATTGGGATTATCTCCTGGAGATAAGCCCTTCTCTGACTTTTCTTTTGAATCTTTGCTCAGAAGTAATTTCTTACTTTTAACCCATATGCTATTGGGAAGGGCTCTGCACTTGAAAATTACTAGGTCCTGGTTCCTTTTGTCTAACAGCCCTTTCCTCAGTCCTGTCTCTCCTCTTTTAGCAAGAAGGCCTGCTTACTTGGAAACTCCCGTGAAGCCCCATCAGGAGGTGTATTCTGTGCTTTCCACATAGCCATGATGGAGGTGGTGTCACTAAGCTCTGCCACTACTCAAGAAAGATTCCCTTTCTTCCAATTTTTATAACATGTTCCTCATGTCCTTTTTGCCCTTACTGGCAATATCCTTAAAGTCTAGAACCATTTTTTTAAATTATTTAAAAAATTTTTGTCGTTTATTTTCTTTTCTTCCATCTTTTAATTGGTGCATTATAGTTGTACATAATGGTGGGCGACATTGTTACATGTTCACGTATGCACACAATAAAACAGTATAATTTGGTCAATATCATTGCCCAGAATTTCCTCTTATAGTCTAGATTCCTACTAACGGTCTGTTCAAGGCCACTTAAACTTTCCTTGCTATGTTTCTTCAAATCCTTCTTGTCTCTGTGTGTTGCCTGGTTCCATAGCCACTCTTATATTTTTAGGTATTTCTTATGGCAGTACCCCATTTCCAGGTTCCAATATCTGCATTAATGACCTGTGTAATAAATTATTTCAAAACTTTGTGGCTTACAATTGCTTTGGCTATTCTAGGTCTTTCATTTTTCCAGCTGCTTTTTGTAGTTCTGTGAGAAATGTCATTGGTATTTTGATGGGGATTGCATTGAATCTGTATAACACTTTTTAAAAAAAATACTTTTTCAGTTGTCAGTGGACTTTATTCATTTATATGTGGTGCTGAGAATCAAACCCAGTGATTCTTACATGTTAGGCAAGTGCTCTACCACTGAGCCACAACTCCAGCCCCTGTATAACACTTTTGATAGTATGGCCATTTTGATAATATTAATTCTACCTGTTCATGAACATGGGAGGTCTTTCTGTCTTATAAGGTCTTCCATTTCCTTCAGTATTCTGTACTTTTCATTGAAGATTTCCTTCATGTCCTTTGTTAGATTAATTCCCAAGTATTTTATTTTTTATTTTGTTTTCTTTTAAAATATGAAATGCTTCACGAATTTTGCATGTTGTCCTTGTGCAGGGCCTATGCTAATTGTCTCTGTATTGTTACAATTTTAGTATATGTGCTGCCAAAGTGAGCACGTATTTTTAATTTTTTTTGGTTATTGTGAATGGGATAGTTTTCTTAATTTCTTTTCAGCAGATTCATTATTGGAATATAGGAAAGTGATTGATTTATGAATGTTGATCTTGTATCCTGCTACTTTACCAAATTTGTTTTTCAGCTGTAGAAGTCTTCTGTTGGAGTTTTTGGGTCCTCTAAATATAGGATCATGTCATCAGTAAATAGCTGATTTGCCCTCTTCTTTCCCTTTTCATATCCGTTTCATTTCCTTCTCTTACCCGATTGCTCTGGCTGGAGTTTCAAGGACTATGTTGAATAGGAGTGGTTAAAAGTGGGCATCCTTGTCTGGTTCTTGTTTTTAGAGGAAATGCTTTCAGTTTTTCTCTGTTCAGTATGATGGCCTTATACACAATGGAGTATTACTCAGCCATAAAGGAGAATGAAATTATGGCATTTGCTGGTAAATGGATGGAACTGGAGATGATCATGCTCAATGAATTTAACCAGACTCATTAAGTCAAAGATTGAATGTTTTCTTTGATATGCAGAGGCTAGTCCAACATAATGGGGAAAAGGGAAGAGAGGGAAGGGTGAGTTTCATTAAAACAGAAGATCAGTAGACTAGATGAAGGGGGTTGAGGGAGAGAGAAAAGGGATGGGAGAAAGGAAGTACAGTGGAATGAATCTGACCTAACTTTCCTCTGTACATATATGAATATACCACAGTGAATCTCGCCATCATGTATATCCATAAAACACTAACTAAAAACAAATAAAACTTAAATAAACAAACAAACAAAACCTAAAAATAAATAGCAGAAAGATCAGTAGAGTAGAGGGAAGGAAAGAGGTGGAGGGAGGGAGGGAAAGGGCAAATACTGGGGACTGAATTAGAGCAAATTATATTCCATGCTTTTATAATTATATTGAAATGAATCTAATGTTGTGTATTACTTAAAAGAACCAATAAAGAGGAAAATAGGGCTGGGGATATAGCTCAGTTGGTAGAGTGCTTGTCTTGCATACACAAAACCCTAGGTTTAATTCCCAGCACTACACACACAAAGAAAGGACAATAAACACTTTGTGGTTTAAAGCAACATTTATTGGCTTCCTGGGTCAGGAATCCGGGTACAGCTTAGCTGGGTGCATCTGCCTTGAGGTCTCTCACAAGGCTGCCATGCAGATGTCAGCCACCAGGACTCAGGGCAGGAATGCAATTCAGGAGGATCAGCTTCTGAGCTCACCCCTGAGCTTCCAGGTTCCCTCTAGGGTATTAGAGGACATTAGCTCCTTCTAGCTATTGGCTGGAGGCCTCCTGTAGCACTTTGTCACATGGATCTCTCCAGTGGGGCAGCTTAGGACAGAGTAGCTGGCTCCCCTGAGAGCATGTCCCAGAGACTCATTGATGACTGTTCCTTTAGTTTTCACAGAAAACAGAAGTCCATGGAGGCTCTCTAATAATTGCTTTTCTCACCCAAGTTTACCAGGCTGCCCCTGTTAGTGCCCATGCATTTGCCTTCTCTCCTTTTATTATGAATGAGTTCTCTGTGTTCTAGTCTAAGGTGAATGCTTTCTCATGTGCTCTGAGTCTCAAACCCTGTCACCTACTCAGGGTCTTTATTCTTGCCATCATCTACTCTCTTCTGTGTTGTTAAGTTTCCATCTCAGCTGATGGACATGCAGCAGTAATTCCTATTTAAAATGTACATTCAGGGGCTGGGGCTGTAGCTCAGTGGCAGAGCACTGGCCTGGCACATGTAAAGCACTGGGTTCGATCCTTAGCACCACATAAAATAAAATAAAGGCATGCTGTCCATGTACAACTACAAAATTTAAAAAATAATAATAATAATAAAATAAAATGTAAATTCATTGACCACACATTTCGAGCTCATTTCCACTGTTTCACACTACTCCTTGGCTTGACCCTCAGTGCAAATATATCATCTGTGCGAATATATCATCTCTTCAAAAGTTAATGTAGGCATCAACATAAATGACTGTGGTCTTGAGGGAAAAAAATGGATCTGGAATTCTGTCCTAAACAACTAAAACATTGGGTAAAATTATTTTCAGACATTAGACAAAGGCAGAACAGAACTGTGATTCCTGAGTGAAGGAAACAAAATGAGTTTTACAACTTCTTGGGGTGTCTGGAGGGGAAGCAATTTCCAGAATGTGGCACAGGGCTGGGTCTGGCAATATTGCTGAGCTGAGGAGACAGAAAGAGGAGTTCAGAGTGTAAGGGGGCTCCAGTTCATGGATGTACGCAGAAATTTGTAGTAAAGGGCCTTTGGTTTATTGTCTGAAACCTAGTCTGCTCATGGTGTTGGAACTGGTAGGAAAGGGTTATTCCCAGAAGTCATGCAGGACTGAGAATCACTCCCTCTCATCCTTCTTGCTTGCCTGTCTGCCTCAGAGGGTGGACTCATGGATTTTTATTTTATGGGCTATAATCTTTTGCTGTCATCATTTAATTACTCAGATTGACTCGTATTTGGCCTGGGGGAGCCTATTCAAGCTGATCTTTGTGTTCTTTCATCTTGTGTCCTTTTTTTTTTTTTGAGAACTTCCCTATTTTCTAGCATTGTAGGATGCTCTTATCTTTTTGATCTTATATTTTTCCTGATACAGCAGTGGAATCAGCCATTTCTCTGGGGAACCCAGAGTTTTGTTATTGGAGAAAGGTATCTTCAAACCAGTATTTGGAGGCTAGTGCTCATTGTCAGTGAGTTGACATTGTTTTTAGCCCTTTCACAAAGGGCGTAAAGCTAGTGCTATGTATGTGCCTGTTCAGTATACACAAAAGTCCAAAACCACAGGGCCCATTTCTTTCTCTCTCTCTCAGCTTCCTTCTCCAGCAGTGAGAAACCTGGCTTCCCTTTTCCACAGTATACTGTTGTGTATTACTTGTTTGCTCAGCCCTAGAGTACACATAAGGTAATTTTGGAATGGCTAACCCATACCACTGTGAAAACAAACATACCAAACAGAGTACAATATTGTTTACAATCATTCTGTCTTTGCTAAGGTTAAAGGTTACATGGTCAAAAATATTTTGTTCCAAAGTTAATCAGGATAGGTCTTCTCCCTCCCTTCCGTGTGGTTATATTATTAACTTGACAGATTGATGGGTTCATTTGTGTCTGTTTGCATTCCTCTTTTTTTTTTTTTTTTTTAATTTTCCTTCTCCCATCCTTGTTGATTTTACATTTGCTCAGTTGTATCTTAGATGGGAGAATATCTTGTGTTTTACAAAATGCTTCATAAGCTTATGTCCTTGAACAGATTTATCCAGGTCAGTCCTCAACTTTGCCCAGTTTAGTAGGTCTGAGGTGGAGCGTGATTGTTTGCATTTATAAAATAGAGTCCTTAGTCCCAAACTTATTGAATTCCTCAAGAAAGGTCTAGGAATTTAGTTTAATAAGTGTTTCAGGTGATTTTAATGATGAGATTAGTTTGAGATACCAGTCTGATCTGTAAATTCCTTGGGATAAGCAAAGTAAATTGGGTAACATTTTGATAGATTTCTCAGCATGAGATTGAAAATTAGTGACTTGACTAAATGATTTAGAAAGCTAATAATAAGTATTCTAATCCCTCTTCACTGTTTTTTTGTCTGTTACGTTTTGCTATCTATCAGTTTATATAACAATCGAGAACTTGGGTGGCACCCCTTTAGTGTTATTTCTATTACAACCTAGTGTAGATCACAGTTTAGAGAAGTTTTAACGTATTCACAGAGAAATTTGGGGGGAAGAAAGATTGGATCAAGAGTCAGAGGATGGAGGGTTCTTTCTATAAACCATGCTTTCTATAAACCTAAACTCTTATGTCTCTAACTTCTGAGTAGAATTTTCCAAAAGGAAAATTTACAAAGAAGCCAAATTTAAAACTGATTTGACAAATGTTTTATACCGTTTTCACTTTCAGTTAAAGTTTGTTTATATACATCAACAAATAATGAAATAAACAATGGCACCTTGTGTGTGTGTGTGTACATGCGCGCACGTGCGTTAAGGCACAAAAGACTGTTGCATACAAAATTTCCAAGAATTTCAAAAATTCTTAAGATTTAGTTCTTTTAATTCAGGTATATCCCTCTTTATTTTATAAAATGAGTGATTCTCTTATTCTTATGTTTTAAAATCACCCAAAATTTTAGATTCTTGTTTTAATATCCATGAAGACTGAAAAGTCGTTTGGAAAGTAGATGTTCTTAAATTCTTTTGTTGATTTGGGCATATTTAACAAGGCTGGTTCCAGGTCTTACACAGACTTGGAAGAACTCTCATGTATATGAGACATATGTAGTGTTTTTCCTCAAAGAACAAATAACGTGAGCATATAATTTTGTAATATTCTGACTTATAGAAACATTAGCATAATTCAGATTACAGTTATTCTTTAGCTGTGGAGCTAATGTATTATTGACCCTAATTAAAATGGCAGTCAGTGAGATTTGTCTTGTGATCATCAGGCATGTAATGTATGTAATGAAGTGACACTGAACATGGAAGCGTATGACTTTGGTTGAATGCTAGTTCTGTGCTCTCTCTGGGCCTCAGTTTCCTAAACTGTAAAGCAGATGCAGTTACCTTAATGTAAGACAAATGAGGCTGGAAAGGAATTTTCAGGAAGCAGATTTATTGGCTGCAGTGGTCTAGAGGGGTTAATGTGTAAAAATCTCTGGACCCTGGGTCTGGAAATTCTTTTCTATTTATACTCAGTGGGGTAATTGCATGGCAATGGATGGGTACATAACAGTTATTCTTTGTCCCATATTTTAGGTCAGACAGAGGTTTCACAAGTTTTTACCAAGGAAAACAGTAATTTTTGTACAGCAAGCTCTCTTGAGACAGACTCTATCACACCTTTTGCTTGCAAACCTGGCATTTACAAAAAAGAGGAAGCTTCAAACCAGTTTGAGCTCTCTGCAGAAATCCTGTGAAATCCTGCTGATACTCTCTAAAATCTTCCTGACAAGAAGCTTAATTATGGTGGGGGTCCCTGGAGAAGCTTAATTATGATGGGTCTTTTGGGGGTACTTCAACCTGATAAGGTAGTTTGAAAACTTGGATTAAATAATGTTCCTAGAAGTATTTTATGTAAATTGTAATAATGAAATTATACAATATAATGAATACCTTTCTCTATTTTTGTGTCCTTTGCTCATGAAGAATCTATCAGGAGGGACTAAAAAATGTTTTGAAACTCCATCTGGGGTGGGCAAATTTTTCTTTTGCAGGGGGGGAATATCGGGGATTGGACTCTGGGGCACCCGGCCACTGAACCACATGCCCAGCCCTATTTTGTATTATATTTAGAGACAGGGTCTCACTGAGTTTCATAGCGTCTCACTTTTGGTGAGGCTGGCTTTGAACTCACAATCCTTTTGCTTCAGCCTCCCTAGCCAATGGGATTACTGGCCTGAGCCACTTTGCCCAGCTAAATTATTTTCTTAAAGGAATAGATTGTAAGTATCTTTGGCTTCGATGACCATAATGTCTGTCACAGTATTTAACTCTTCCCTTGTACACAGGCAGCGATTGTTACTATGTAAATGAATTAACTTGACTACATTTATGGATGCTGAAACTTGAACTTCATGTAATTTCCATGTATCACAACACATCCTTTCTTTCTTTTCTTTTTTTTTTTTACTTTTGAAAATGTGGAAACTGTTCTTAAGCTCACAGTCTGTACAAAAACAGACAGGAAGCTGGATTTGGCCTGTGAGCTATAGTTTGCCGACCCCTACCTTAGAACATTAGAAATTAGTTTTAGATTGTTCTTATGATTTCATAGTAAGGTTTCCTGTTGCAGTGATTTGGGAAATATCTGAAAGGAACTGCTGCTGTTTTTTTTTTTAAGCAAATTATGAATTGCTGTAATGTATATTCTTTTAGTATAGATACTGATATAGTCACTATTAAGGGTATATACTCTCATGCATGATTTTTGCATGTTTTAAAATTGCTATCATAGCTCAATCATAGAGTACTTGCCTAGCATGTGTGAGGCACTGGGTTAGATTCTCAACACCACATATGAATAAATACATAAATACATAAATAATAAAATGGCTACCAAAATGAAAAATAAATAAGTAGAAAACACAACAGTGATGGAGAAACTATAAAGTAATCTGATAATCAGCTATATTCTACAAATATCCACTGTATTTAGAAAAGGATGATATTGGGGAAGCCATCTGAAAGATGATATGATTCTAACTTTTTGTCTTAAAAAAGAAAAACAATATGGCTAGAATTTCTTATCCTTTAAAAATATTAGTGGAGAATATGTGTCTTATTTTGTGTTCAGTTCTGGTTTTCTGTTAAAATCTGGTAGTTCTCCAGTTAGAATGAGAGTCACCAAGACCACAAATAATAAATGCTGATGAGGCTGTGGTACACTGATGCATTGTTGGTGGGATTAAATTAGTACAATCACTTTGGAAAGCATTAGGGAGATTCTTCAAAAGACTAGGAATGGAACCACCATAAGACTGAGCTATCCCACTTGTCTGTATATATCCAAAAGACCTAAAGTCAGTATACTGTAGTGATATAGCCATTTCAATGTTTATACAGCGCAGTCCACAATAGCCAAGTTAAGGAATCAGCCTAGGTGTTCCTTAATAGATAAATGGATAAAAAAAACAAAATTATGTCATTTGCTAGTGAATGGGTGGAACTGGAGAATACCATCCTAAGTGAAATAAGCCAGATTCACAAAGTCAAGGATGAGATGTTTTCTCTCATATGTGGAAGCTAGAGAGAAATAAGGAATTTTTTTAAAAAGGGGATCTCATGGAAATAGAAGGGGATCAGTGGGGGGAGAGGAAGGGATTGAGGGAGAGAGAGGAGTGATGGGAAAGGGGAAGAACTGTGGAATGAAACTGAGCAAACTGTGCTATGTGCATGTATGAATATATCATGAGGAATTTCACACTTACATATCTATAATGTACCAGTTAAAAAAAATAATAGAAGGAAGAGCAATAGAAGAGAGGAAGAGGATCAGGGGGACAGTACTGGGGATTGAAATGGAGCAAATTATGTTATATGTATTTTTGAATATGTCAGAATGAACCCCACGATTATATGTAACTATAATGCATGAATAAATAAATAAACAGGAAAGTTCTTTGTCAAAGAACATACCTTGCAGACATGTTCTAACTTAAAATAGCACAATTTATTCAATTTGTTTATGCAAATTGTAAAAACTTATATTTGAAAAACATGTAAAAGATGTGGCTTGATTTTTAAAAATTGTGTTTAACTGGTTTTATTTAAAAATGCATATAAAAATGAAAGCACTAAGTCATGGCTGATTCAAAGCAATATTTTATGGGTATATAGCAATTTAAAAATCTTTAAAAATCCTTAAATGTAATTATTTTCTGATTGTTACAACTGCCTTGTAAAGATAGAGAGTGCAGGCATTTTTCTTGTTTTTACTGATTAAGAAAACTGAGGCTTACAATGTTAATGTACTTGTCTGTGATCTTATAGTCAATAGGCAAACAGAAGTACTTGATTTTAGGTCTCAGTGTTTCTTTAGTAGGCTTTCTAATTTAATCTATGTCCCTTGTACTATAACCAGTAGACTGCCTTGCACATTTAAAGCTCTGTAAATATTGTTTCCTGATTTATTTTTTAAGTAATAAATTAATAATTTTGATCTCAGAAAACTTGAAAATCTGTCATTATTGAAAATGATACTAGTGGAATGTGCATAAGAAAGATTAGCATCCATTTCTTCATGCTTCATTTATATCTGAATGCTTATGTATATGCTAGTTAAAACAGTTTCTAAAGCAACTCTTTTTCCAACTGAATTTTTACTTCTTACATTTATTATTAACAGTGCTTTCCATCCAAGATTTCTGAAAGCAGTGATCATCCCTAAATATTAATACTCTCTGAGCACCTTAAAAAGCAGAATGGTTTGAATATAAGGTAGTAGATGTTTAAGGACAGAATGGGGTCACTTAGGTGAAACAGGGACTGTGAGACACTGTTGCTCTAATACTCCCACTCCTAAATCTTACACCAAGGCTTCAACTCCCTAAGGGACAAGGCATATTAAAGCAAAATCTAATAAATGAGAAAGAATAACTTTTTATGTCTCTGTTGCATGCTGTTATTCATTATCGTCTGAATTAGGTAATCTTATCCAACTAATTACAATTTTTTAAGGTTAACTTACTTATGTGAATATTTATAATGATAAAATATTGCTTACAAAAAATTTCCTAAATTTTCTGTCATTCTGTTTTTATAAATGGCTTAACTGAGATACTATTGATATTTGATAAACTATACATAAATAATACATTTAATAAGTTTTGATAGATGAAGCCACTCATAAAACCATCACTATACTAAAGAAAACGAATATATCATCAATCAGAAAATTTCTTTTTGCCCCTTTATCATCTTACCCTCTTACTCCTGTCCTCCTCCCTTCCACTACCACCACCACCAGGGAATGGCTGTTGTGATATCTGTCACTGTTACTTTACGTTTTTTAGAATTTTATATAAATGCAATTATGACTTTTGCATGATGTGATTATTCTGAAATTCATTAATGTATATATCAATATTTTATTGCTGAGTTAGCTTTCCATTATATGGATATATGGCACAAGGTTTTTCTATCCATTCCCTTTTTTTAATAGATGATTGAATTGTTTACTGTTTTTGGCTGTTACAAATAAAGCTGATATATATCTCTGAATTGATTATGTGCTTTCTTGAAAGGAATATTTGTGAGTGGAATAGTACATTCATGTGGAAGGTGTATGTTTAACAATTAAATCTCCAAATTGTTTTCAAAAGTTGTATCAATTTTACATTCTCACCTGCAGTGCTTTAGAGTTCTGATTTCTTCACATCCTTGGCGATAGTTGGCATGGTTAGTCTTTTTATTTTTAGTCGTTTGTTCTAATATGTGGATAGTGATATCTCATTGTGGGTTTAGCTTGTGTTTTTTAAAATGACTAATGGTGTTGAACATTTTTTCATGTACTTGTCATTCCTATAATTTCTATGGTAAAGTGACTAATTGATATCTTTGCCTATTTCTTACATGAGTTGTTTGTTTTACTGTTGTTGAATTTTGAGTATTAATTATATCTGATGAATACAAACCTTTAATTAGATAAATCAGTAGCAAATACATTTTCTTAATCTATGGTTTGTCTTTTTGTTATAGCGCCTTTCAAAGAACAGTTTTGAATTTTGATACAGACTACTTTATTAATTCATTCCTTTATGGATTATGATTTTGGTATTATACCTAAGAAATTTTGAACTAACCTAATGTAAAAAAATTTTTCTCATAGTTTCTTCTAGAAGTTTCATAGTTTTAGATTTTGCATTTGGGTTTACGATTCATTTGAAATTAATTTTTGTATCTGATGTGAGGTATTGATTGAAGTTGTTTTTCTTCCTTCTCCTTTTTTGCATATAGATATTCCATTATCTTGGGACAATTTATTACAAAGAATATTCTTTCTTCACAAAGTTGCTTTTTCTAGCTCTGTAAAAACATCTATTGTCCATATATGTATGTCCATGTATGTCTATGTATGTTTCATTAATTTCTTTTCCATTTTTACACAAATACCTCATTGGCTTTATTATTATGGTCTTAAAAAAGATGATATTATTCCTCAAATATATTCTTCTATTTCAAAGTTGTTTTGGCTATTCTAGATCCTTTGTATGCTTCCATGTATGTTTCCAATTCATCTTGTCAATTTATATAAAAAGTCGGCTGGGATTTTGATTTGCATTCCATTGCATCTATAGATGAGTTTCAGGAATGTTGACATTTTAGCATTATTAGGTCTTCTAACCTGTGAGCATAGTAGCTCTCATTTTAGTTAAGTCATAATAATTCTATCAAAATATTTTTGTGGTTTTTAGTGTATAGATCCTAAACATCTTTTAGCAAATATTTTCCTAAGTAGTTCTGTTTTCGATGTATTGCAAATGGTATTTTAAAACAATTTCAATTCCATCAGTTTTCAAATATGAATTCAATGGCATAAAATTGCTCAAAATATTTCCTTATTATATTTTAATACCTGTAGGGTATGTAGTGATGTTATCTCTCTCATTTTTTATAGTGTTAGTTTGTGTCTTCTAGTGTTTTTTCTCCCCAGTCTGGCTAAAGGTTTATCAATTTTATTGATCTTCTGAATCAGCTTTTAGGTTTCTTGATCTTTGTTTATTTTTTGTTTTCTATTTCATTATATTCTAATCTCAAGATTAGATAAGTTTAAGGTGGAGACTAAAGTCATCATTTGAGACCTTCATTTTTTTTCTTTTTCTTTTCTTTTTTGGTACTGGGGATTGAACTCAGGGGTACTCGACCACTGAGCCACATCCTCAGCCCTATTTTGTGTTTTATGTAGAGACAGGGTCTCACTGTGTTGCTTGGCACCTTGCGCTTGCTGAGGCTGGCTTTGAACTTGTGATTCTCCTGTCTCAGCCTTCCAAAGTGATGGGATTACAGGCGTGTGCCACCATACTCAGCCATTTTTTTCTTAATTAAGCATTTAGTTCACATTTTCGTATATCATTTATAGGTGCCTTGCAGTTATACATAATAGTTCTCATTTTTAGTGCTATAAATTTCACTGGAACTATTGTTCTAAGCAATACCTCATAGTTTATTTATTTTTTAATATCTTGTTTGTTTCATATTTAGTTAAATGAAAATTTCTTCTTTGATCTATGAGTTATTTTAAAGTTTGTTTTCAAATATTCAAGGCCTTTCCAAATATTTGTGTTATTGATTTCTGTTATTCTCTTTTTATATGAGTTTTGAATCTTTTTAAAATTCATTGAGACTTGTTTTATGTTTCAGAATGTGATAAATATTAGATGTGCTCTTGCAAAGTATGTGTACCTGTTCTTGAAATGTCTGCTAGGTCAAGTTGGTTTATAGTGTTGCTCAAGTCTTTATCCTTAATGACTTATGTCTACTTGACATATGAATTATTGAGAGAAAAGTTGAAGTTCTGTCAATAATTATGTTAGTCTATTTCTCCCTGTGGTTCTGCCAACCTTGTGCTTTATGTGTTTTGAAACTCTGTTATTAGGTACATAAAAATGTTTTGGATTATTATCTCCTTTTGGTAATTTAACCCCTATGTCCTTATGAAATGATCTTCTTGACCATGGTGATATTCATTGCTTTAGCTACTCTTACATTGATGTAGCCATTTCAACTTCCTTTTGTCTAATCTTAAAATGGTGTAGCTTTTTCCACCTGTTTCCTTTTGCTTATTTGTGTTTTGTAATTAAATTTAATTTCTTATTGGCCTTACTCTTTCATCCAGTTTGATAATTGTTACCTTTAAGTGGAATGTCCATTTCTGAGTTCTATTCCATATATATTTAATGTGATTATTGAGATGTTTAGACTTAAATCTTTTCTTTTCTCATATTTTTCTTTGTTCCTTTTCCCTTTATAACACCATCTTTTGGATGGATATTATTTTATGATTCCACTTTATCTCATTTCTTCTTAGCTATAGCTTCTTGATTTGTTTTTTTAGTGGTTTAGGATTTATAATGTATAACTTAGCTTATTATAGTCTAAATGATATTATACTACTAAGTGATATCATACCACTTCATACATAGTATTAGAACATCAGAATTTATACTTATTTTTCTCCTTTTCCTCACTTGGTATTAATGTTGTACTTCACTTCTGCTTATGTATAAACCCCATGCTATGTGGCTGCTATTTTTACTTTAAACATCTAATAAATAATTATCCTTTTAGTGAAATTTTATTTCTTTGTGTGAAATCAGATTTCTGTCTCTATCATTTTCTTTTTGCCAGAAGGACTTCCTTTAACACTTTTTCTCATGCAGATCTGGTGAAGATGTATTCTTCAACCTTTGGTATATCTAAAGGAAGCTTTCACTTTATTTAGGATTGCCTCTTTTCTTTCCTTTTGGTACTTTACTGTTTCTTCACTGTCTTCTTATTCATGTTATTTCTGACAATCTGCTCTAATCTTTATTTTTGTTTTTCTGATATCATGTATCTTTTAAAAAAATTATTCAGAAACTCTAAACTTGGCATCCATAATAGCTTACCTCAATGGATTTGATGTCTTATTTTAAAAACTATCCAGTCCTTTCACATCCATGTTAATATTTTGCTCTTCTATTTTACTGTAGGCCTGAAGTGACAGAAGATTTGCCATTGACCTCCCAGAAAGGCAGTTTTCAGATTGTCCAGTGCAATTGCAGTGCTCATGAATGTTGTGAATGTCATGTGCCTGTACCAACAGCCAAACTCAACTACACTCTTCTTATGTATTTGAAAATCACATCTGGTGGAGTAATTATTCAGTCACCTCTAATGTCAGTTCAGCCCATAAATGTTGGTAAGTTCTGCATTAAAATGATAACAAACTTAAACATCAACCATACAGAAAGGTTTTAAATTGCTTATAAGATTTTTCGCTGGCTTATATCTTTTTGACCAACATTTATATATGATGGTAAATGTAGTAGTAGTATGCATTGTGATCATCTTCTAGAATGAGTTAGTAGTATTTTCATTTGAATTCTTCTTTTGAGGGGGGAGCGGGAGGGTACTGGGGATTGAACTCAGGCGCTCAACCACTGAGCCACATATGCAGCCCTATTTTCTATTTTATTTATAGACAGGGTCTCACTGATAACTTCTTTATTAAAAGCACTTTGATTTCTTTAAATCCTGGATCTAATGGATATGTGTTATTTGGTTATCACTTTTTCATATCTCAAATAACTAATTCTGAGAATTGTCATGGACTGTTCAAGGGGCTAGAGAAACAGTGGAGAACAAGACAAAGTTCCTGCCTCGTAGAGCAGGGACAAATGGTAATGAGAACAAAGGATAAAAAAGTGAACAAACAAATAAGCAATTTATTGCACAAGCCTGATTATAAGAAAACCTCACATAATAGACAGTGTCCCCTCCCTCCCCTTGTTTTGGTCCAGGGATTGAACTCAGGAGTACCCCACCACTGAACCACATCCGCATCCCTATTTTATGTTTTTATGTAAAGACAGGGTCTCAATGAGCTGCTTAGCGCCTCATCGTTGCTGCTGGCTTTGAACTCGAGATTCACCTATCTCAGCCTCCCAAAGTGCTGGGATTACAGGCATGTGCCACTACGCCCGGCTTCCCTTTTTCTTAGTGCAAAGATCCCCAAACCTCTTTTGGTCAATTTGAATACAATTACAAACATGAATAATAGACACAAACGTTAGCTGAAAGTATTCGTTAACTCAGTTTTGTATATACAGGTTAAACTATCTCTTATACATTATATATAATTTAGCAGTGTTGCTAGTTTCCATATATATTTCCTAAAATAATTATATGCAACTCAACATCCATCTTTGCACCGATTTCCAAAGCACTGGTGTCACTTTTTTGATTGTCACAATTTTCCATTCAACTACAATTTCACTTCTTTTTTTTTTTTTTTTTTAAATATTTATTTATTTATTTTTTTAGTCGTAGGTGGACAGAATATCTTTATTTTATTTTTATATGGTGCTGAGGATCGAACCCAGTGCCTCACGCATGCTAGGCGAGCACGCTACCACTGCGCCATAACCCCAGCCCCAATTTCACTTCTTTTTAAAGTTTCTTAAGATATACCACTTTTTGAGTCTCTGCATGGTATCATATACATATATATTTTTAACATTAGGCTTTTCAAATAATTTGTTCTGTAGGGGTGTATTTGTGATTTTCATAATAACTTTATAGTGATAGCCAAGCAATTCAATTGTGGAGTTACACCAGAGAAAAAAATTACAAAGACTTTGTTAAATATTATCTTCAAAACTAGTTTCCACCTGGTAATTTTTACAAGTATTTAAGATAGCATTGCATTTAATTAATTTTAATTTTTTAAAGTAGTAAACTGTTATGATAGAATTAACAAGAACTTAAAAACTTTCTTAATTTTGTCTTTATGCAGAGATAATTTAGGAAAAAATTTTTTCTTATATTTGGGCATATATAATAATATCTGAAAATTGTAAAGACCATGAAAGAACTAAAATAAGTGATATGATGGAGTGTCGGGGGTAGATGCAACTATTTTTGCTATGGAGGTCAAAGAAAGCTTCTTTTAGAGCATAATATTTAAACTGATGAAGAAAACATATTCATGTAAAGATTCAAGGCAAAAGGTACTTCAAGCAGGAACAACACATCTACAGAGTCCCTGAGGTGGAATGAATTTGGCAATCGGGAGAACAAAAGAGAAGGTCTTTGTGCTTTGAGTGAATGAGGTTCAGAAATATTAGGTGAGGTCAGAGTTGTTTGCATCCAAAGCATATCAGAGGCCAGGGTTATGGAGTTTGGATTTTTTTCCCAATCATAGTGGAAGCTTTTGAATTAGAGAGTTGATATGATCAGATGTATGTTTGTGTGTTTGAAATTTACTCTACATTGTAGAGTATGAAACTGATAAGGAAGGAATAGTTGGAAGAGTAGAAGGAGGAGTCCAGACAAGAAGCTTTTGGGACAGGCCAATTGTTTAGGATTGTAGCAATACAGAAGTAAAGAATTGACGAGATTTGGATTTATTTGGAGAATGATGCTGACTGGACTCTCTAGTGGATTGAGTTGTAGGGTGTGAAGATAGAGTAGAATGAAGGGTAATCTTTACATTTGGACCTGAGCATCTAAGGGAAAGCAATACCAGTTACCGATGGGGAAAACGAGCTTAGATGTGTGTGCAGAAATCTAGAGCTCTGTTTGGGACACACTGTGCTTGAGATACCTGTTAGGAGCCCAAGAGATGTTGAGTGGGCAGTTGGGTATGTGAGTTTAAAGTTCTGGGGAGATACATACTTGGGAGTTGTTAGCATATGTATGAGATCACCCAGGAAGAGAAGGATTTAGAGGTGAGCTGTAAGAATGAAGGAGTAATAGAGTATGTTGTCCTGGAAAAAAGTCTTTCAAGTAGAAGGGAGTGAGCAGCAGTGTGGAACATTCCTGGGATGCAGAATAAAGTGAATTGGTCATTTTCATTGGATTTGGTAAAGGGTAGTGACCTAGATAAGAGCAGATTCAGTACGTTGATGAAGGGAGTGTGACTAGAGTAGGTCGATAGGGGATGGTATGCAAAGTGGAGAGTGAGCAATGCCAAATCTGATGAGCGTTACTCTGGGAAGAAGCAGTTGGATGTGAGTAATTCTGAAAATAGGCATATAGGGGATCCAAGGGAAATTTATTTTTATACTTCTATTACTGATACACATTAGTATATTGGTAAGAAATGTACAGTAGTTGTAATTTTATAATTTCACTTTGCTTTGTTTTCAGTTACGGGAACACAGTAAAATTCACCTATTGCTTCCAGATGGTAGTGTTTAGATACCCATGCTTTAAAATAACTTAAGTTTATAATATGACCCATTAAATAAAACCTCATCAATTTGACTAAAGAAGAGGAAAACTAGCCTAAATTCCTGAAGATGTGTAATGTGAAAAATATCTTTTGTGCCATTTTATTTACTGAAAATGAAATTCAAACCAGTTAATGTTTCAGTGGCATAATGATTTCTGTGTAATGAGTAATTCCTATTAATTGTAAAAACCTTGCAAATATAGGTGTGCAAAGAATAAAATGCATATTTACTTTTTACCATTTTGATAATCTTCTGATTTTTAATATATATTTATACATATTTTATTTGTTAACATCAACAAATCAAGAATCCAAATACAAATATGTGACAAACTCTTAAAACTTAATAGCAGTAAACATTTTCAATATTCTGCTGCAAGAAGGTTGTATAGATTTCAGTTATGGTATGAACAATAATTTATTTGAGAAATCCTTTATTGAAAGACATTTAGTTTCTACAAATATTTTAAAGGTTTTGTTAATTGTTTAAAACCACATGCACACATATATATAGACACACACATACATAAATCAACACTTACACATCCATAAACATGCTCACATACATTTGAATTCAGAAATAACTAATAAAACTATTAAGCTATGAAACTTCATCCCTATTTCTGGTGACAATTTCTCTACTTCTGGTAGATTTATTGTGTGGGAATATTCATGCTGTGGGCTATTTTAATAGGTGTTTTTGTATTGTCGTAATTTAGAATGAATAGATATGCAGAATTTTGTATAATTTATGCATTTTGCAATAGCATTCTGCAAAGTTCTTTTTTCCCCTTGTTATTCACTAAAACAAGCAAGGTGGGGATTGAGGAAAGACTTCAAATAAGTTTGAGAAATAAATTGAGTTAAATAGTTTAGCAGGCTTTTTATAACAGGAAATCACATTTATCAAAATAATCTCATTTACCAATTTATAGTCTTTGCTGCTTAGGGGGAAGGAAATGAAGATATGTGGATTGCTATGATAAGGTACAAAGAATAAGCCCAATATTATAGCTTTGTTTTGGTTCTGTAGTTAGCCGTGAGTGAAGTTACCTTTTAAGTGGTTGAAAGGCAGGATATGCTGAAAAATCATGTTGACTTCATTTTATTCAGATAGTAGTCATCATGAAAATTGCTTGACTTTGAAGTATTCTATTTTTTCTTAAGTGAAGCCTGATCCGCCATTAGGGTTGCACATGGAAATCACAGATGATGGTGATTTAAAGGTTTCTTGGTACAACCCAACATCAGTACCATTTCCACTTCAATATCAAGTGAAATATTCAGAAAATTCTACAACAGTTACGAGAGAAGTAAGTATATTTTAGTAAATAAAATGAAAACTTGAGCTGCTAAAGACTAAAGACTTCCCCAAATCCCATAAAAATTATCCTCTGCATGCTAAATATACATGTTCCTTTTAGAACAGAATGAATTATAATTGAATACATACATGCATATGACTACAGGAAGTCCATTTGCAGAAACTTTAATTCATAATTGTTTTTCAACTACAGACTACTATTTTTACATTTCATCCTATTGCTAAATTTATTAGTTTACACATTAATGTATTGATTTTTACTGTGAAGTGTGTCAAATTCTTCTTTATTCATTAAGTATTCATTGAGCACCTATTTGTTGCTAGAACTATTTTATGTGCATCAGGATACGTTGGGATAGTAGGGCAGGGTAAGAGGAGTTTGGGGGTGTTTGTGGGAAACAAAGGTTGTAATGGTAAGTGGAGATTGTGTAGGCCACATTGAAAAGTTGACATTTGGCATGGATTTGAGGGAAATGGCCATGTAGATGTCTGACAGAATTTGGTTCCATGCAGAGAGAGTAGCAATGCAGAGGCTAATGTGCCTGGGAGAGTGAGTGAAGGTCCCAGTATAGTGGACAGTGTCAGAGACATCTATCAGTGGGGGAAAGAGGGAGGAGCTCATGAATGGCTTCTTGGGTAATGTGAATACTTTGGCCATTACTTCATGAAACTAAGTGTTATGTAATTCAGAAGTCAACACCAGTCTTTTTAGATCTGGACTAATTTTTTAAGGTTTTATTTTCACAAAGAGCAGATTGTCCGACTGTATGGGAAAAAGCAGAGTTGAGGCTTCTGTGAGTTTCTGCTTTCTCCTCTGTAGAGATAATAAGATTTTAATTATGGGCAATCTGATTATTTTATGCATTGCTGATGCTTTTCATTATTTTTAGTCTGTGACTTCCACAGTCTTAAGAGGCCAGACAGCTTAATAACTTTGGAGAACATTATTGAAAAACTGAATTTATTCAAGCCATTCTTAGCCAGAGGTTTTTTAGTGCAAGGGTTTGTCTCAGATGTTTTCCTTTGGTTTATAAACTGTATTTTGATTCATGCACTGTAGACTATCCTCAGTCAGGTCCTTAAAAATTACTCATGCCCTCCTTTCACACAGCTGTCTGTCTTCTAGGAACCCTCATAGCTCTTTCTCCACCCCTGCACATCATTTTCTATCAGGTGTGT
This sequence comes from Xerus rutilus, assembly GCA_028644305.1. Taxonomy (NCBI): domain Eukaryota; kingdom Metazoa; phylum Chordata; class Mammalia; order Rodentia; family Sciuridae; genus Xerus; species Xerus rutilus. The sequence goes on from CM053400.1 coordinate 49,114,417, forward strand.
TATAGATGGCAACAGTGGTTTGATTTTAGCTACATTTCTCAAAATTCTAGAGGACATACATTCATTATCATTCTGGAACAATAATTGATAATTGTCATGATTTTTTTTAACGCATGGCCTATTTAAAATTATATTAAATAATGTGCTGATATTTGTTATTTAGTCACTGATTTCTGTTTGTTTGTTTGTTTGGTTTTTTTGGTGGGGAGTACTGGTTGTTGAACTCAGGGGCATTCAACCACTGAACCACATTCCCAGCATTATTTATTTATTTTTTTGGTACCGGGATTGAACTCAGGAGTACCCGACCACTGAGCCACGTCCCCAGCCCTATTTTGTGTTTTATGTAGAGACAGGGTCTCACTGACTTGCTTAGCACCTCACCGTTGCTGAGGCTGGCTTTGAACTCGTGATCCTCCTGTCTCAGCCTCCCAAAGGGTGCCACTAGACCTGGTTTCTGTTTATGTATGTATGTATGTATGTATGTATTCATTCATTCATTCATTCATTCATTCATTCATTCTAATTAGTTATACATGACAGCAGAATGCATTTCATTTCATTGTACACAAATGGAGCACAACTGATTTCTGTTTTAATCCCACTGTGGTCAGTTAACTACTCTGTAAGAATTTAATTCTTTGAAATTTGTTGAGACTTGCTCATGATCAATTTTGGTAAAGGTTTCATATTAATTTGATGATCTGATGTTTTAAAATAATACCTAACAGGTTGATGAGATTGTCTCAGCTACATCCCTGCTAGTAGTTGGTGTGCTTCCTGGATCCTCATATGAGGTTCAGGTAAGGGGCAAGAGACTAGATGGCCCTGGAATCTGGAGTGACTGGAGTATCCCTCACGTCTTTATCACGCAAGGTAGGTTTTGTGATAGCTTCTATGGGGGACGGGGGGAGTATACTTCCTGAATTTGCCTTTGGTACATTGTCAGCATATTATGTTTTATGACTCTAAAACAAGAGGGGGCACAATATTTACTTTCAGTTTAAATTTAGAATAGGCTAATTTGTTAATTAAAATTGAGTCAGAGTTCCTGTGTTATATGCTTCTATAGTAGCATCTTGTTGAACTACTTTTTAATAAAAGTTAATATAAAATCCCAAATTAACAAATTAAGAATATCATTGCATTACTAATTCTTTAATTTACATTTGAAAACCAAGTATATATTTGTTAGAAATTTCAAATATGAAAAATTTGTTTTAATATTATTTTCCACATAATAGATGAATTCTTGTCACTCCAGCTACCTGGTTTTAGAGTTTTCATATAAAGTTTTTATGATTTATTTACTTATTTATTTCATGGGGCTGTGGATTGAACCCTGGATCTTGTGCATGGTTGGCAAGCACTCTGCCACAGCTATATCCCCAGTCTCTGAAGTTACTTTTATCATCAGAAAAACTGCAATTTATTATAACTTCCTCATGAAGATGATGTGTGTAGATACGCAGGAGTCGTGGTGTAGTCCTAGCCCTGTTACATGCTAGCCCTGTCACATGCTAAGTCGTGATTTACTTCCTGGCCCTTTGGTTGTCTGATCTGTTGGAAGGGAAATTTTTTTTCCTATTCTGCTTTTACTCATGTTGATTATGGATATATAGAAATAACAAATGCCATGGAAAATACTAAGCAAATATTCAAGCCATTTAATGCGACAAGTTTATTTATTGATTACTTACTACTTAAAAAGCATTTAGTGAGAAAGCAAGTAGCATTAGTGGTTTACTATAATGATGTAATGATATGATGGTATGTAATGAATCATGAATAAAATATATAATCAGGTTCAGATTTCCCTGTTGAAAAATAGCTATAGTTGACAGGTATGAGGTACTTCCTGTATTTCAGGCAAGTGTGCAGTTAATGAATGATTGATTATTCCTAATCAAGGAATTCTTATGGATTCTTTTGAAAGAATTTTTTAAATATATATGTGCATACTATATACAAATATATATGTTTATATATATAAAATAGGTACTGTTATTTATGTTAGTACTGTTATAGATGAGACTGAGATTTGTAGAAGTAATTTATAAAAAAGTTCACACAGTTAGTGGTAGCATTTGCTGCCTAAGTCCAAAGTACATGTTTGCAAAGACTATTATAAGGCAGATAAATGCACCATCTATAATTATAATTATGCAAGATTTCCAGTAACACCAAAAATTGATACTCAAACCTACTAAGCAGTGAACTTAATTATGTAAAGATCATTTCCTTTACAGTACCTGGGAAATGAAGTTTTAGAGTCTCATGGAGCTTTTTGTTTGTTTCTTTCTTGAATTGTCTTTGCAGCAGTATCTACTTTCATAGCAGTTAATCACACTTGTGTTTCATCTTCTGAATGGTGTGCAACAGCAGAACAGGTTTCTCCAAACTTGGGAACTTTCTATTCTTTGCATAGAGAATTCTTGCTTAAGTCAAGGTTCTTAATGTTAAGCTGGGCGCCGTGGCTCAAGCCTATAATCCCAGCACTTAGGGAGGTATTGGATTGTCTTTCATTGTTCATTAATAGGTGCTGTAATAGCATTCATCAAACAAAAATATTCTGTGATATTAAGTCATGAATTTATTTACCATGAACTAACAGTCACCTCATTTTCAAACAATTTGGATTTTATCAATTTTTTTGAACAGAGATTATCTGGTATAGTCCTATCATAACAAACAATGTGAATTATTATTACCTTTAAAGTTACTACTTTTTATTCATTGATACAATTGTACCTGTGAACTGTGCAGTTAATGAAGGATTGACTATTCCTAATTAAGGAATTCTTATAAATTCTTTTGAAAGGAATTGGCAGGATTTGCTCTCTATAGGTGTTGGAAGGTCTTGGCTTTTAGAGTTGAAAACCTAGATCTTTTGCCAGAACTGACCAAACCTGAGAATATTGCAATTAGGTTATGATATGTACCGAAAACGGCTTTATTAAATGCATTTTTGTTGTTACCAAAGAAGAGAAGAAATAGACATTATGCAATTTTCACATTTCACTGTTGGCAGCTCTTATAATGGGAGAGAGACAATATTTTCCTCTTCAAGAAAACTAGAAGCTGGGTGCGGTGGCACACGCCTGTAATCCCAGCACTTTGAGAGGCTGAGACAGGAGAATCGTGAGTTCAAAGCCAGCCCTAGCAACGTGAGGTGCTAAGCAACTCAGTGAGACCCTGACTGTACATAAAACACAAAATAGGGCTGGAGATGTGGCTCTGGCTCAGTGGTCAAGTACCTCTGAGTTCAACCCCCAGTACCAAAAAAGAAAAAAAAAGAAAAATAGATACATTTGCTCTAAGAGCTAAAAAACCTATTTTCTGAAATAAAACACCTATTCAAATAACTCTGAAATGTTTTGATTCATGATGTATGTTATTTTGAGTAACTCAAATGTTAATATTTATAAAATTTCATCTTTTAATAAAAGTTCATTTATGTAGATCTTGCAAAGATACTGCTGCTTGATCGTGAGAAGAAAATTATTCTGTTACTCTACAGTTTAAATTTTGCATAATATCTCTGTGAGGGTAACTTTCTATTTTGCCAATTAAATATTCAGTATTGACCTTATATCAGTGTCAATAATTTTTCAATATAAATTTCACAAATTTCCAGTTTTTATCAACATATTTTCTTGTTTTTAAGTTTATCTTTAAGCATTTAGTAGTGCCAAAACACTAACTTTAATCTTATTTCTCATTTAAGAGCTACATTTTGATTTTGAAGTGAAATGCTGAGCTGTTCGAATCGTCTTTAAAATGAAAAACTTCAATTTAATTTATGAAAACTCATTTGTACTTTTTGTGAGAAAAGAAGTATTCTAAGACTTTTGAGGCAGTCAGTGGTGAGGTGGTGGAGCATATTGAAGGAAGATTAACGATCTGTGCCGAGTGCTTGTTGGCAGTAAATGACATGCCAGTGAAGCCTGAGAGCCCTATAGGCCACGGTCAAGCTCAGGCATGCCCGGCATCACATCGTCTGGCTTCTGCCAGTCATTTCTTGCTAAGTTTTTTCCTGTTCCTGTTTGACTATAGACTTACAAAACACAAACGTCTCATGTGGATTGTAAATATAACAATATTAAAGTTTAGTGTTCTCTTACAGACTAGAGAAAATTTAAACAGTAAAAACCAGTGAAGTTTTTTGTTTATAGCAGTAATCCAGGTCTACGTGAAAAGAGATACTCATATTCTATCTGCAGAACATATCTTACCTTAAATTGTGCAATCAAAATATACTGATATATTTGTAATATACTAGGATGTGTTAATTTCTTCCCATGTTAATGATCATCTACTCTTACCTGTTCCTCACTAAAAATAGTAGACAAACTAAGTTTCTGATAATAGAGGACTGAAAAAATAGTATGGAACAGCATATAGGCATTACAAAAATCACATTTTAGAAAATGGTTCTCTTGTCCTCAATCACAGGATATGGCATTAAATAGCCCATTAAATATTTCAGACCAGTATCTACAGGTTTACCTGCTTCATATATTGGTGCAACACTCATATTACATTTTCTAATTTTCTTTTTACCTTATTTCTCTACCTATTTCTTCGGAATTTTCATATATCCAAACAAGAGTAGCAAACAATTTTTTTTTCCTTCAGGATTTTGTCTCAGTGATTTGCTCACTCTAAGGTTTCACTAATTCTTAAATCAGATTCTGATGGGAAATATGCCACTGTGGAATTAGACTATATTTCATTCCAATTTTCTGCCTATCAGCAAATGACCATTGCTGACTAAAACATACTTTGCACTGAATAAGTCTCTGTATTTAGAAGACAGCAGAAACATTCCTGGCAGCTAGATTCACTTGAGAGCAAGTTGAGTTCACTTGAGTTTTTTTTTTTTTAGGCCTCTTTTTTAAAATATTTTTTTTTAGTTGTTAATGGACCTTTATTTATTTATATGTGGTGCTGAGAATCAAACCCAGTGCCTCACGCATGCCAAGCAAGCACTCTACTGCTGAGCCACAACCCCAACCCAAGCAGGAGTTCTTGAGACACAGAATAACTGCCATGGACAGGCAATTAGAGTCTTCCAGTTCTTAGAATACTGTTTGTTGTTGTTTATTTGTTTGTTTGTTCGCTTTGTCAGTGTACTCCTGGAAGGTGTTGTGAATCCGTTTTATAGAATGTAAGTGGCTTTCATGATATTTTCTGTCTTCATCTGATCTCTTTTTTTTCTTTCATTATAGATGTCATATACTTTCCACCTAAAATTCTGACAAGTGTTGGGTCTAATGTTTCTTTTCACTGCATTTATAAAAATGAAAACAAGATTGTTTCCTCAAAAAAGATTGTTTGGTGGATGAATTTGGCTGAGAAAATTCCTCAAAGCCAGTATCATGTTGTGAGTGACCATGTTAGCAAAGTTACTTTTCCCAACTTGAAAGCAACCAAACCTCGGGGGAAGTTTACCTATGATGCCGTATACTGCTGCAACGAACACGAATGTCACCATCGCTATGCTGAATTATATGTGATCGGTAAGAATTTTGAGGTTGTTCATTTAGTACTATTAGACACATTTTCATTATCGACCCTATATCAGTGGCCTATTAAAGATGTAAGGGCAAATTTTTTTTTTATTAAAAGTTCTGGTGTTTTTGCTTTATACTAATATTTTAATGTGTTTTAAATAGATGTCAATATCAATATATCATGTGAAACTGATGGGTACTTAACTAAAATGACTTGCAGATGGCCAGCCAATACAGTCCAGTCACTGGTGGGAAGTACTCTGCACTTGAGGTATCATAGGTATGTGTTATTTTGCTGCTTTATTTTTCTGTGGGTATGGTGTGATAAAAATTTTCCATAGAAATACCACTGATAGGGGATGGGGTTATGGCTCAGTGGTGGAGCTCTTGCCCAGCACATGTGAGGCACTGGGTTTGATCCTCAGCACCACATAAAATAAATAAATAAAATAAAGGTATTATGTCTGTCTACAACCAAAATTAACAAAAGAAAGAAAAAAAAAGAAAGACCACTGATAATAGTATTCTTGTAGATTTTCTTCCTGAAAGCAGAAAGTAGATTATAATAATTAGTGGGGAAATTTTTGAGAGATTAAATAAATTGATGATTTTTGAAAAATATTCATACCAGAGGTTTAAAAATCTGTAACTTGTTTTTACTTCAGGTTTTCTTATCTGACAACCAGTCAGATAAAAAAAAAGTTACTTTTCCCAACTTGAAAGCAACCAAACCTCTTTTTTCTTTCCATGTTTTTTATTGGTGCATTATAATTGCTTACAACCAGTTTTCTACAATTGCATTTTAATTCTTGAATGATATACAGGAAAAAATCAGTTTATATACATTTGAGTTTGACCTAGAAAATTGATTAGAAGAATGTGGAGGATAAAAAAAGTTTAACATCATTTGGCTAAAGATTACTGTTTTGGAAAAAAGAGGCATACACTAAATATTCTGAGAAAATATGAATGTTTTTTAGAACTGGGTGATGTTTTTAGAAATATATTAATGGAGAGTAAGTATTCTAATAAGGAGAAATTTGTGCCTGTTTATTTTTATGTTTGTTTTAAATAAAATTTAAGAAATCAAATTGTGAAGAAACCATTATTGTCATTTCTGTAATCTTAAATGCTCAGTATATACTACCCCTTGCATCACTGGGCACACTTCAATCAAAAAATCGAATTAATTCTGAGTTATTGGTAGTGTGTAGATAGCCTCTGATAGTTGTGATGGAGTTCCTTTCTTTGCTGAAGATCATGAGGATGACAAGGTATAAATGTGAGATCCTTGATTCATACCCACATGAAGATCACATGATGTATCACCTTGGGATCCGCATGGCTACTAATTTCAGAAGCCATTTGCTGTTTCAAGCACAGTACTCAGTTTGACACCATAGAAGATGTTCATTTAGAAACGTGTAGGCCCATCCTGCCTAGCTAGGCATTTTAGTTATACTACCCTCTAACTTAACTTTCTAAACATTTTGCTCTGTGCTACAGGCAATGGTAATACAGTAACAGAGAACATATAATCCTTACAATAGGAGTTGGGCATAATTAATTCAAAAACACTTGAAAAGGTGAAACTAGGAAACTGCCTCAGATTATTATTTTTTTTTATACCAGGAATACTTGACCACTGAGCCACATCCCATTCCTGTTTTGTGTTTTATTTAGAGACAGGGTGTCACTGAGTTGCTTAGCACCGTACCCATTACTGAGGTTGGCTTTGAACTTGTGATTCTCCTGTGTCAGCCTCCCAAAGTGCTGGGATTACAGGTGTGCGCCACTGTGCCTGGCTATTTTAATTATATTAACTTGAACTAAAAAATATTAGGGAGTATCAATTAAGCTATAATTTACCATCAACTATATTCTCCATTTGTGGTGGAATTTAATACCCTATTTAATGTGTGAGGATTTTGCCTTTCTCTGATGCAAAGAGTGTCCCCATTACAACTTTTGAGCAATACTTTTAAAATTATACCACTAATATATAATATTAGCTTAGCTTTCTAAGTATTGTAGATTCTAACTGGATTTTATTATTTGCATTTATTTCATTTGCATTCCTACTTAGTATATAATGAAATATTTTGTAAGAGTTACTGTCTGTGGAAAAACTTTAAAACTTTAAAATATAGCTGGGAAGTCAAGAATGCCTTTCTAATAAGAACATTTATTTTTAAATAGAACATTTATTTGTAGACAGCAAAACTGTTTCTTAAGCAACAAATCAGAATTCTCAAATATCTTCTTATTGGTTTTATCAATGTTGTATATCAGTTGACTATTTTGGTATATTTTAAGGAGCAGCCTTTATTGTTCGGATATTCCATCTATTCATCCCATGTCTGAACCCAAGGATTGCCATTTGCAGAGGGATGGCTTTTATGAATGCACTTTCCAGCCGATCTTTCTGTTATCTGGCTACACAATGTGGATTAGGATCAATCACTCTTTAGGTTCACTGGACTCTACACCAACATGTGTCCTTCCTGACTCTGTAGGTATGTCAAACTGTGTTGTGGGTCTACACTTTTTTTTCTTTCTTTTTGCAGTACTGGGGATTGAATCTCCACCTGCCTCCATTTTTATTAGCAGATTTAGTTGCAGATGGATTGAGGATTAATGTATTTGCCATTTTCTGATCACACTGGAGTTTGAAAAAAATATTATATTTACAATGGAATTGAGATAATTAGCCTTAGAAAGCGATACATTTTAAAATTTTTTATTTATGACATTCAGCAATTGAAATATTTTCAGCACACTATTTGATGAATTACATGGGTCACTGTGAATGAAATTCAGCAATGGTTTTCTAAATAATGCTCTGCTTTATGTTTTTCTCCTAGTATAGTTACGAAAACACTGATACCTTTAATCTGAAAGTTTAATTTGAATATTCTAAGGGCCTTTGTAATCTGAATAGTCATAGCCCAAGACCTTAATTGTAAGTCTGAGTTGTAAAAGCATTGAAAGTATCTAAAGTGAAGTGCCTAAAATAGACAAGATGATGACATTCATTATGATATTAAAATACTCTTTTCAAAGGTGTTTTGACTTAAGAAAATTTAGATGGTCCTTTGAAAATTGGAGCTACCCCTCCAAAACCATTGTGAACTCTTTGGGCAATGACCCATTTATGACTGTCCAACAGAAGTGAAAGAACGTCTTTTGAATTAAAACCTACATGTTGTTAAATGTAGGATAAACTTGTCTTACTTACTAGATTTCTTTTTGGATATTAAGTCCCAATCAATTGATTCTCTCTCCCCGTTATATAATTCCTTTATAAGTGTTTTAACTACATGTGGCACTTTTCTGGTGCCAAATATCTCAGGACAGCAAGGACTCTTCGTGCCCCATCAGTACACACAGATAAGACATCATCTCTTAATTTTCCTACACAGAATGTCTAGATTTAACCTTTGTTATGGTTTGGATTATTTAGTGGTTTTTCTGGTTGCTGTTGGTAGGGTGGCTGGTTTCTTCCCATTAGCCCATTGACTTTCCTCTCTGCCACTACAATTGTGTCCTGCATTTTCCAGCCAAGGGCTATCACTCACTTGGTATTGTCCACTGGCAGAGGAGAACCTTCAAAATAATTACTAAGGAGAAGGGCATTCCAGCCACACTCTTGGAGGCCTCTGCTGTTCCTACACTTTAATTCATTAGGTGCTGGATCATGGGCAATGTGGAGGGCATCCAGTGTGAGCTGGGTTTAGAGGGTTTATTTTCAGAACAGTTCTTTAAAGTCAGTGTGAAACTGTAGTACTTAAAATTTCTAGCAGTCTGTTTGGCATACTACCTAAATCTATGCCCTCTGCATGGACTCCTCCACTCCTAGTGCAGATAATCAGGACATGACTGCAAGTGGAAATGGCCTTGTGAATTGATCTTGGAGTTGTGGCAGAGGAACTCTAGAAGCTCCCCATTATGCTTGGGCTTCCAGGCTTTTAGTTTCAAATACATCATATTTCCATATTGACTTTTATTGTTAGGGGGAGTGGCCCTCAAAGTAAAATATTAAGAACTTAGGAAAATCTATGGAGTTCACATATTTTATACATAAGCTGAAGTTATGACTTTAGCTCGGAGAATAGCAACGTAAAAAGATGATAAGAAAATAAGGTAACATTTTTCTTTGCATTTCTATAGTTTTTTTCCTTTTCTTTTTTTTACATTATGCCTTTAAATATGTCTTACCTATATGTTTAGTTTTTAAAATGCTGTTTTGAAAAATCTGGGCATATTTACTTCTGTTTTTCTGTTTATTAACCTGTCTTCCTCAGATTGTACAAAACCAAGATTTTACTTTGAGAGATTACTTTTGATCTTGACCTTAATCTAGAAATAATAATAACTCTTCTCATCAAGAGTTTGAAACTGACACATATAGAAATTGATGATTTTTTTTGATCTTCAGTTAAAGTTGCACGTAGAACAGAATTTACTATAGACATTTATCATGTGTTCAGTATGGTAACTTTTTACATGTAAAGCCAATGTCTCAGTTTCTAATCAGGTATTATTATTACCATATGAAAGTGACATCAATGTTGTTCTTTTTTTTACTCAATCTATTTGCAAAACAGATTATTGTCTTCTTATGTTTCACATAAAGTTATAGGGGATCAGAATGGAAACGAATGATTATGTTTTAAAAAGATATTGCTTTGTAAGTAAGGTACGAAAATATAACTATGTTTAAATTTCTATTACATAATATTATTTTTTAAATTTCAAGTGAAACCACTGCCTCCATCTAGTATAAAAGCAGAAATTACTGTAAACATTGGCTTATTGAAAGTTTCTTGGGAAAAGCCAGTCTTTCCAGAGAATAATCTTCAGTTCCAGATTCGATATGGCATAAGTGGAAAAGAAGTACAATGGAAGGTACATTTTATTTAGCTTGCCTCACTAAATGCAGTTTCCTATAATGTTTAAGAACTTCATGGCACAAGATTAATTGTATTGACATAAAAATAGATCCTCCTGAATTCTGTAGCTATTTTCACTATTTAGATTGAAGTCTGACCCTTTTAAGGACCAGTTTGCTGATCCATCATTTCCCAAAGTATGTTTCCTGAAACGCTGGTCCTGTGAAATGTCCTTTGACAAGAAGGTGGCATGGCTAAATAAATTTAGGAAACCCTACATCACTCAATCTTCCACATGTAGAGTTGCCATATTTTTCACAATAAAGATTTGGAGAGGTAAAGGTCCTGCGTTAAGAAACATTTGTGAATTTGTTATCTCATGTCTCCTGAACTCATTTTTCTAAGAAACTCTTTTTCCTCTAACATCTATTAATATCTTTTAGTATACCAATGTTCAACGGAATGCTTCTATTAAGCAATCAAAGAAGCTGCTTTTATTAAACAATCAGATTTGTATCCATAGTGACAAGTGTGGGTATGGTGACTTTCCATGCCAGTTTTGTGATGGCAGTCTTCAGAAATCTAGGAGTATGAGGAACCCCAATTATTTCCATTAGCCCATAGTGTTTTCAATTAAATGAATGTAACAGTTTGTCTGCTTGTGGAGGGAAACTAAATGCAGAGATTCTTTATAGAGGGTCTTATCTAAACAGTAAATTAGAATTCTGAGAAGTCTTTGTGGATAGAGAAATAGAGGACAAGGATTAGTAACAGGGTAAAAGAGTACTTGCAAAACAAAGGTTGCAAGTGGACCAGTCCAAAATCTTGTCACCAGTTAAGATGAGGACAAGATGCATAAGGAAATCCTTGACTTGAAGCCACTCAGTCCAATCTTAGTGTGACTATTTCTGAAGCCAGAAAAACAAAATCAATTGTCTCTTAATTTTGAAATAGTGTTAAGGTTTTAAATAAAATGCACTTAGGGCCTTTTAAATACATGTGCATTAGTAATGATCAACCTAATGCTTTGACTTACTTTACAGGTACATGAGGTGTATGATGCAAAATCAAAATCTGCCAGTCTTCCAGTGCCAGACCTGTGTGCAGTCTATGCTGTTCAGGTGCGCTGCAAGAGGTTAGATGGACTGGGATATTGGAGTAATTGGAGCAGTCCAGCCTACACAGTTGTCATGGATGTCAAAGGTCTGCAAGGATTATGTAAACATGTTTTGAAAGTCCATAAGTGTGTGCTTCAGATATGACTCAAAATATTCCTTCTCAAAACACATGTATAACTTGGGCTTCTTGTCATTTTTGCAGTTCCTATCAAAGGACCTGAATTTTGGAGAATCATTAATGGAGATATTACTAAAAAAGAGAGAAATGTCACCTTACTTTGGAAGGTATTCCTGCTTTTTGTGTTATTCTTAAATTTTATTTTCATACTCTTTTAAGATATACTTATTGTTAATAGTTCTGTCATTATTAATCTCTCAAATGACCTGCAACCCCATATTTTCACTTCCTTTTTTAAATGTGATTGCAAAGAGGTAGGATATATAGTGACTGGAGCATTAACTGGGAGTCAGTAGACTTTCATTCTTTTCTCAGCTTATTTTATAATCATGCTAATACTATTACACTTAGACTCTTTGGGCTTTATTTTACTCATCCATATAAATGTAAGATTGGACCAAATGACATTTGGTATTCCTTTGAGATCTAAAACTTTATTATATTTAATCCTAAATCCACATTAATAAATGTGGTCTTTCCCTTGTACCCCAAAAGCATCTAAGACATATGAGACCATTCTATCTATTTGATGGCATATGAATAATGGATGTTTCCAGAAACAATGGATATTCAATAGAAATTTCAGAGCATTCTTTCTCCCAAATGAATTGATTTCTATCCCAAGTGAATAAAGTATTTGATCCGTAGATACCAAATTTAAGTCTGATTTGGGAATAGAGTATGTGAGACTTAAGTTCAGTTCCCAGGAGTGAAACATGTTTGAAAGTGGTTTCCTGATTTAAGCCCAATCCCTGTATAAAAATTAGAATGTATAAGAGTTTATGTACCTTTGATTTTTAAATCTAATAACTATACAATTTCATTTGGTTAATAAGTAATGCAATTTCTGAATATTTTTCATTTCAATATTTTACATTTAAAGTTTGCATTAATAACTGATAGTGACTTTTTAAAAACTTTTATTTAATTTATTTAAATTTAAATAGTTACAGTCGCTAGCTAGTGGCTGTCACGATACAGCCTCAGCTATATGTGTTTTTCAGTGTTGCTCTGAGGGAGGGAAATAGTGCCCTTACTAATCTAGCATCTTTCAAGGAACTTGAATGCCTTTTGTTAACTAAAATTATCTTTCATTAACTTTGTTTTGTATAATTTTATTTTGGTTTCCTAAAGTGAAGAACTAAGTCAGTGATTATGGTTCCTGTGATAGTCGGCTTTCTAACACTGTAGCAAAATACCAGTGGCAGCTTACCAGGAGGAGGAAAGATTTATTTTGGCTCACAGTTTCTAAGGTTTCAGTCTGTGGTCAGTTGGCTACTTTGCTTTTGGCTTTGTGGCAAGGCAGAACATCATGGTGGAAGCACATGGGGGGGAAACTGCTAACCTCATTGTGGTGGAGAGATATTATGAGTGTATGAAGGTGGTCAGAGAAAAGTCCTAAGTAACTGAAGAGATGTGGAGTTTTAAGACTAAAGGTGAAAGCAACCACTTCAAACACTGAGCTCAAGTTGATATGCCTCTTATGAAGGTGTAGGCTAACCGTTTTTATACGACCATACATATCCTGGGATGGAACAATTAAGCAAATGAACTGCAGATGGTGAGATACAGGTTTCTCACTATTGGAATGGGATGGTATAGATAAGCAAGGGGAGGAAGCTAGAATGATCCTTGCAGTTATTAATTAGAGTTGGAGACATAGTCCTGGATTTGAGTTGGAATATGAACTCATATTTAGCTTAATATAGATGGACTCTTAAGAGAATATTTAGAGATATATGTATTTGCAGGAGTTAATTCACATGTACATTTCCTTGATTTGTAAGCTAAGAGCTAAAAGTAATAACACTCAAGTGTAAGGAGCATGCCCAGATTTGTTCCTAATACCATTATCCATTGAAGGGAACAGGGATCTTGAGAGAAATGGTTAATGTTAAGGTAGGGGCAGGAAATATATAAGATGAGCCTAGAGCATTGTGTAGTACAGAAAAGGGACATTTATCATTATTACTTGATTAAAAAAATAAATATTCGTATGTTAAAAGTGCCATGGATTTTTCAAATAAAATTCAAAGTTTACATGACTTTTATTTATTTCTTGCTATAGCTACTTACTCCCAACCTATGCACAAGATTCTAAGTGCTACAGAGATACATGTGTTTGTTTTTCTCTATCATTGCTGACTTAGAGGTATCTAAATGGGAAGAAAAAAAAGAAAAGCAAAGCAGTGTTCTAGTCTGTATTCAGCTGTCTATGGCTTTATAAGGGATTGGTAGCTTTTAATCTTTAATAGGTGAAGGTGATTGGGAAGGTAAGATATATTTTTAAGCTCTGTAGAATAGAAGAATAGAGTTGAACTCAGTATATATTTTACATAGTAATCTTCATTGACCTAGTGTGATTTAAGAAAAACAAAACAAAACTATAGGATAGAAATATGAGAAGTTCTGTTGCCTGTTAACCTTTTTCCAATCTTCCAAGCATATCAGAGGAAGGGGGAAACGACTGATAGATTTTACTACGATTAATGTAAATGATGATTAATATCTTCTTAGCTCTTTCTTGTTACTTTACAGAATATGAGAGTTAGTTCTTATTTGCTTTTGAGATGAGGAAACCCTACTTCTTGTCATTCTTTCTTTCTCTAAAATTAGAGTGAAGTTTCTAGTTAGAAAAGTGTCCTAATATTCATTATTTTCAAGGGATTTATTCTCCAAATCCTAAGAAAAAAACAACTAAAATAAAAAGATGTGTGTGGGGGATTAAGTTTCCTAGGCTTCATAATCACTCAGTAGTTGTAGTCCCAGCAGCCTCCATCCCTCCCCACCTTTCCAGTCCCTCAGCATTGTAACAGGCAGTGCCTGCCCTGGTCTAATTCCTGCCTCCTAATGGCAAATGTATAAGAGCTGCATGAGCTCAGCTGGCATAAAAAGCACTGTGTTCTTAAACTAATCAATTTTTATGTTTACTACAGCCCCTGATGAAAAATGACTCATTGTGCAGTGTGAGGAGATATGTGGTAAAGCATCATACTTCCCACAATGGAACATGGTCAGAAGATGTGGGAAATCACACCAAATTCACTTTCCTATGGACAGAGCCAGCACATACTGTTACAGTTCTGGCCATCAATTCAATTGGCGCTTCTTTTGAAAATTTTAATTTAACATTCTCATGGCCTATGAGCAAAGGTAAAAAGATATACAGACTAGTAATCTGTTGCCACTTTTAATATTTAACCTGTGCAAAGCATTCCCTGTCTAACTTACCTTCCGAGCAGCCTGGGGTTCTCTTTCATCCTTCATCTCTTTTTTGACTGGAAAATAACAAAATACAGTGTACGCTGATTATATTCATGTGGTAGAATGTTGTTGAAATGGTATAATAAATGAAAATATTCTAGTAAATCTAATACTTAAACCTTTGGAACAATGGAGGTTGTGCGTCAGTATCCTCTTTCCTTGTGTATGTGTAAAAATAAATTCATGTAGTATTTTATATATAAATACATGCCATTTTATTATAGATATTCTATATATACACTTTATAATATATAGTTTATTTACTTATAGTATTTTATACATAAAATATTATGCATTCATAGTAATAGGACATATTATATAGATACAGCTTAATTGCTAAGAATTGAAAATTACTGTGGACTTCATTTACTGTGAGTGGCAAACCCTTTTTCATTAATATTGATATATGATTATTCAGAATAAAGGACTGCTTTCAGTAGGTGTTTCTATTCTAGATTATATATTCAAAGTATAAGTTTTTAATAAAAAATGCAATACTTTTTAACCTATTATGTAAAACTTCTTGTAAGTTTGACAACACCCCATACAACATTTATACTTAAAATTTTTTCAGTAAATATGTTTTAGAAGTATTTGTTGAATGCTTTAGTGTGCTAAGTGGGGAAAGTTCCAATGTGAGAAAAAAACTATAATGAGGCATATTCAGTGTCCATGGATGGGAAGCTGGGGGTATAGTTGGTAGAGTGCTTGCCTCACATGTACAAGGCCCTGGGTTCAATCTCTAGCACCACACACACACACACACACACACACACAAATGTCAGCGTGTGGGATAGAGGAGCAGCTGATCAAAAGCCTTTTCAGCACAGGATAGGAAAGGAAGGAAAACCAGGGTGGCTTTATTGTAGAAATTTGCAAAAGGCAGAAAAGTAGGTGGAGATTTGGCCCTTAGGGCCTTTTAGGCATGATAGGAATTTTATCCTCAGATGTGGAAATCTACTGGAGGCTTTTAAGTGGGAATCTGCACTGAGGGTGTTAAAATGAACAGATTTGTGCTTTGAAAGCATCACTCTGTCAGCAGGAGAGAAGTTTGGAGGGAATCCTAGAGGATGGTTAAAAGGCTTGTGCAGGATTCCATCTGAGAACAATTTTGACTGTCTGAGAAAATTCCTTTTTTTAGATTGTAGGCAGAATGATTTTTCTCCTCTGTATCAAGTATTCCTCTATGTCTCTTGCTTATGTGACTCTCGTGATGGAAAAATAATTGGTATGTATTGCATTTATATAAATTGCTTGCTACATTTTCTCCCCTCATCTAGTAGATCATAAGTTCCTCTAGGGTATTAATAAATTTTCATTAATTTTGAATTTAAAAGTAAATTTTCTTCTTTCCCCTTCAGTAAATCTCATGCATTCGCTCAGTGCTTATCCTTTAAACAGCAGTTGTGTGATTCTTTCCTGGATGCTGTCACCCAGTGATTACCATCTCATGTACTTTATTATTGAATGGAAAAATCTTAATGAAGATGATGAAATTAAATGGCTTAGAATTCCTTCAAATGTTAAGAAGTATTATATCCATGGTAAGTTTACTATACTTTTTTTTCTTTTCTTTTTTTTTTTTTAATGGTAGTGGGGATTGAACTCAAGGCCTCATGCATTTGAGGCAAACAAGCTACCACTGAGCTACATACCTAATCCTAAATTTACTATATTTTAATAAGTTTCTCTCATGTATTAGTATGATACTATATATCATTAATTTAAATAATTTAGACAGTTAATAAAAACTTTAAAAACATAATACTTCCATCACCTTATCAAAACATTTGATTCTATTTCCCTTGACTTTTTTCATTTTAGTATTTTACATCATTGTAATCATATATCACATATATTTGACCCAATCCTTTTTATCATTGTTTTTAATGCCCATATAACTTTTTACTCCCAAATCTGCTTAAATTATTTGAGATTATGTTGCTTTCAGCTTTACCTTTTAAAAAACTATTGCCAAATTGCTTTTCCAAACTGTGTACTCACTTATAATGTCACTAGCAATGAATGGGAGTGGTAGGCCACAAATCTAAGCATCTAAGACATGGTTACTTAGGTCAGTGTGATCTCTCAAAGGTACAACGGTTATCACAAGGGACAAGTAAAGCACAAATTTTAAGTGTATCATACCTAAGGATTACCATGATCATATCATACAAAATCATCCAAAGGACTCACACTTTCATTTCATTCTGGAAACTTATCATCAGGGTAAATTTATTTATAAATTATTGATAAGAGAACTGAGTTCATTACCACTGTCTTCTAGATAGGTAGTTACACTCTGCCTTTCTTTAAACAATGGGGATGTAGAATTTAGGCTTCAAAGAGATCTGCCTCTTTTTTTTTTTTTTTAATATTTTTTAAGCTGTTGATGGACCTTTATTTTTTTCATTTATTTATATGTGGTGCTGAGAATCGAACCCAGTGCCTCACATGTGCTAGGCAAGCGCTCTACCACTGAGCCACAACCCCAGCCCAGATCTGCCTCTTCTGCAATAATATTCACGAGTTATTAGCATTCATGAAAATCTTTGCTAGATCTTTGAGCTTTGCCACAGGAATGATGTTTCTCCTTGTACCTAGACCTCCAGGTATTGCAAGAGGAGGCTCAATCATCATGCCCATCCTCTTTGCAAAGGATTTCACAAGGCTTTAGTCTTTCAGTTACCTTGAGTGGGGAAACTAAGTAGACTAAATTCCTATAGAAGGGAAATATTGCCTCCTTTGAGGATAAGGGAGAAAAAGAAGAACGTATTATCTCCCTTCACTGGAAAAGTGAAGGAAAGAAAGCACTTATACCCTGAATTGAACATATTGGCTATAACTGAAACACACCTTTGAAAAATCAGTCTTCTATGTCTGAGTAATATATTTGAAAAGTTGTTTGGAAAACTGTTGTCATTACTAGGCAATGTGGTATGCTTAGGTTGTTTTCAAAACTCCTCTCACATCAGTTCAGTCTGTAATTACTGAGTTCTGTTTGGAAAACAGCATATTTTTTAAAATAGGGTCTCTTCAGTATTAGTTAAGCATAAATGAACTTTTACTATATTTTTCTTCCCAGATCATTTTATCCCCATTGAGAAGTATCAGTTCAGTCTTTACCCAGTATTTATGGAAGGAGTGGGAAAACCAAAGATAACTACTAGTTTCACCCAAGGTAAAAGTTTTACTTTTAGTTCTTTTTACACTGATATGTGCTTCCTAATTTATTAGAAAATATGTTACCATTGGATTGTTCTTTTTCTGATGAGATCATGGAAGAGTCAAGTCTTATGTAAATGTGTCATAGGATGGAAATACCTTTAAAAATACAAATGGACAGTTACAGAGTTAAATTCACTAGACCTTTTATATTTCTGATTTGTCTTATTGCACTTGAATTATCAATGATTTGATCTTATTTTTTTTTTAAATTGTCTTCAAACTCAAGCAACTCAATAATGTGCTTTTGGTTTTGGTATTGGATATTGAACCCAGTGGTGCTTAAGCACTGAGCTACATCCTCAGTCCTTTCTATTTTTTATTTTGAGACAACATGTCACTACATTGCTTAGAGCCTTGCTAAGTCACTGAGGCTGACTTTGAACTTTGGATTCTCCTGCCTCAAACTCCCAAATTGCTGGGATTAGAGGTGTGCCCTACCTCCCAATAACATAGTTTTTAGAAACATTTTATCTGATTTTAGAATGAAAATAATTATAAAAATTATTTCAGTATTTAATAAACATTTATTGAGTATTTTTCTAAGAACTGGGGTAAAAGAGTGAATATATATCTGTCGTTATGGAGCCTAAACTCCAATGCTCTAATGGGAGTGATGGACAAAGAAATTATATAAAATATATCAGATAAAAATAAGTACCATAGGAAAATAAAAGTAAGATGAAGGATAGAGTTAAAAACGTGATGCTTTAGTTAGTACGGCCAGAAATGGTAATTTTGTGGTGCTGATATTTGCATATAAAAGGGAAGAACACTCTAGGCTAAAGGGTAGCCTTTTTTTTTTTCTTTTTTGATGGTGCTGGGAATTGAACCCAGGGCCTTGTGCATGCAAGGCAAACACTCTACCAACTGAGCAATATCCCCAACCCTTTTTCTGTAATCCCAGCACTTAGGGAGGCTGAGACAGCAGAATTGCGAGTTCAAAGCCAGCCTCAGCAACGGCGAGGCGCTAAGCAACTCAGTGAGACCCTGTCTCTACAGAAAACACAAAATAGGGCTGGGGATGTGGCTCAATGGTCAAGTGCCCCTGAGTTCAATCTCTAGTACCAAAACAGGTAGCCTTTTGCAAAGGCTCTAAAGAATGAGCATGGTAATTCAAGAAACACTGAGTCAGTCTATACCCAAAAGACTTAAAAACAGCATACTACACTTCAGCATACTACACAGCCACTTCAATGTTTATACATTGAAGCTAAATTGTGGAACCAACCTACATGCCTTTCAATAGATGAATGGATAAAGAAACTGTGGTATATATATACAATGGAATATGACTCAGCAATAAAAGAGAATAAAATTATGGCATTGGAGTTGGAGAATATCATGCTAAGTGAAGGTAAGCCAATCCCAAAAATCCAGATGTTGAATGTTCTGTCTGATAAGTGGATGCTGATCCATAATGGGGGAGGGGACACAGGAAGAATAGAGGAACTTTGGTCAAAGGGGAGGGAGAGAGGAGGGGGCATGGGGACAGTAAAGATGGTGGAATAAGATGGATATCATAGCCTGAGCTTCATGTATGACGACATATATGATGTGATTCTACATCATGTACAACCAGAGAAATGAAAAGTTGTGCTCCATCTGTGTGTAATGAATCAAAATTTATTCTGCTATCACGTAAACATAAGTAGAATAAATTTTTAAAAAAAGAAACAGTGAGGAGGTCAGTGTGTCTGGAGGGAGCAAGATGAAGTTTGGCAGGTGTTATAGAATGGGTTCGCTGGGAGCAGATGGTATGACTGGTATGATGGTATGATCATGACAACTGTTATTTATTTTTTTTAAATTTCTTTTTAGATATACATGACAGTAGAGTGTATTTTGACATATTATACATACATGGAGTATAACTCATTCTTATTAGGATCCTATTCTTATGGTTATACATGATGTGGCATTTCACTGGTGGTGTATTCACAAATGAACATAGGAAAGCTATGTCTGATTCATTCCACCATCTTCCCTTTTCCTAGCTCCTCTTCCTTCCCTCCATTTCCCTTTGTCTAATCCACTGAACTTCTATTCTTCCCTTCTCCCTTGTTGTGTGTTAGCCTCCACATCTCAAACAACATTCGACCTTTGGTTTTATAGGATTGGCTTATTTCACTTACCATAATTTTCAGATCCATCCATTTACTGGCAAAAGTCATGAAGTCATTCTTTTTTATAGCTAGTAATATTCCATTGTATATATATATACCACATTTTCTTTATCCAATCATTTTTGAAAGGTACTTGGTTTGGCTCCATTGCTTAGTTATTGTGAATTGTGCTACTATAAACATTGATGTGGCTGTGTCATCATGACAACTTTAATTGATACTTTGACTCTTATAATCTAAAGGTACTCTGATGGAGTGGCTTGGCAAATAAATAATTTTGAAAAAATTTTGCTATATTTTAAGTATACTAAACAAAGTATTAATGCAAATACTTTTGTTTCCTTCTTATTTTTGTATTTTTGAAGACAAAAATTTATGAGGAAATCTGAAAAAGTCTATAATTTTTGATACAGAAAGAAATAAAGATTGCCTTTTAAGTGTCTGAATTATGTGAATTGTATTTCTTTTTCAGATGATATTGAAAAACACAAGAGTGATGCAGGTCTATATGTAATTGTGCCGATAATTATTTCCTCTTCTGTCTTATTGCTTGGAACATTGTTAATATCACACCAAAGGTATTAAACTTAATGTTAAGACTCCTTATGGCAAAAGCCCTAAGTATATTTAAGCCTTAATTTACAACCCAAATCATGAATAATAAAATATTTTAAATGTTTTTATATGTATTCATTGTACAGTTAAGATGGCATAAAGAAAAAAGTTTGCTTTCAGAAAATTTGATAGGACAAAGTACACCTCAAGGAAGAATTTAGTTGAGTCGTGTGTGTCCCCCCGCCCCATATATACATTCAGGAACTAACAGACTGAAAACAGGAGCCTGAGCATGTTCTTGAATGTGATCAAAATGCCTTTTGGAGTTCTTCAATTTGGGTTGAGGATTTTAGTGTTGATCACATGACTTTAAAAATGGACTTTTAATGGTGACTTGAAGCAATTGGTTCCTTTTCATGCCTGGCTCCAGTCTGTCTGGCTTGTCAGACAAATGGCCTTGAGTTTCCTGGATGGTTCTGTGGCTGCCACTTAGCTTCCTGCTGAGAACTCCCTGCCAATTAAGTTATTTCACCCATGCCAAATCTCTGTAGAGACTTTTATCTTCTAGCAAAAAAGAGGGAGAGGTTTCAGAATCTGGTTTTGTATTTTGGTCCGTCACGTTGCTGGGGCTGTCAGGTGGGTTTGTTCCTGACATCCATGTAGTGGCCACTTTCAATGTATATATATATATATTTTTTTTTTTTTTTTTTTTTGAGGAAAGCCTGTGCAAGGTGTTTGGCCTGGTGCCTGGCCCAAGCTTTCAATAAAGTGAGCTATTTTCATTATGATACTGATCATTAACTTGGGTCTAGATAGAAATTTGGTAGAACTGTTCATGGGACAGAATGTAAAAATGAATGAGACCCTACTGAAGCCTAACTACCCTGAAGGACCAATTTCTATTTTGTATATTCATTAACTTTTAGCATTTTCAATGTACATGTTGTTCTTTAATTCTTATGCCTTATTTATTTATCATTTGTAGAATGAAAAAGCTGTTTTGGGAAGATGTTCCAAACCCCAAGAATTGTTCCTGGGCACAAGGACTTAATTTTCAGAAGGTCACTTTTCTAATCTTTTTAACCCAAAATATGTAAGATTGCATTTTAGATGCCATATGCCTTCTAGATCTTTAAACATGTTTTAAGATGTAAGAATTTTTATTTAATTCATTTTAATACGAGTGTGTTTAGTGTTGATCTTTAGAAATATCAGAACACAGTGTTTGAAATTAGAAGGAAACAAAATTTAGTAATAGCTTATCATATATGGGTTGATAATATGCATATATTTCTTCTAGTAATAGTAAAAAAATAAAATGAATATTAGAATATTAAAGGTCAAATATGATGAACAGATAGTTGGCATAAACTCTGTTTAGGAAAGGCTTGGTGTCATTATATTTAAGCTATGATTTAATGTGCATAATTATTTAAAGCAACTTAAGAATTGTGTCAATAATCTTGTCCTCAAAGTCTACAAACTGAAAAATGCATTTATCATAACAACCTATGTGTGTGAAGATATTCCCCTTGAAGCTAGAGTAATTTATGAAATTGTCAACTATCATAAAATAATTTGAACTTACTTCTGTAATAGAATTTTTCAGAAAATTCTAGAGTTTAATGAACGTTTTTATTAATCCTCATAATTTTCCTTGAACAAGATTGACTTTTCACCCATAACAATGAAAAAAACCAAAATTCGGTCTTCATGTCAAAATACACAATTTTTAAAACAGTAATTATTTCAAGGCCATTAAATGGTCTCAGTGATTACATGTTATCATTACTCATTTAGGTCTTCAGTGGTTTTCTTTTGGCTACAAGATACAAATCCTTTAATCTAGTATCCAACGCTTCTCTCTATACCCTGTTGTCTACTTCTCTGTCTAGTTGTTCCTCCCCTGGGCCTTGGCTATGTCTTTACTCTTTCCTTCTAGCTATGCAGAGCCTTCCTCCTCAAGGAAGATCTTGCTCTATACCCTTCTTTCTCCAAGGCTTCTTTTAATGCATTTATTTAATTTCCTAGACTTTATTGTGGAGAATGCTGAGTGCAAGGACTGTATTTTATCCATCACACACATTTGTGAAACTTTTCCTGCTCCATACAAGATACTAAAGTAGGATTCGTTAAATAATTGCTGGTAGTTCATAACAAGGGTGTCCATTATTTATGTGCAAATCACTACAGTACATACTCTTAGGTTCATGTAGACTGCCCCTTCAGTTCTCAGTGCCTTGGTTTCCTCTCCTGAAAAGTGAGGTTAAGTTAGCTTTCTTGGATTGTGTTGGAGATTAAAGGAGATGGTATTCATGACATAGAAAGGTCTCAATAAATATTAGTCATGATTATTTATGTTATTTATATATTTATGTATTTTAGATTATTTTTAGATAAATTATCACATATTTTAGATTAATTATTAATTGTAAAAGAAGTGGTATTTTAAAGCCAGGATTAGTGTCCCAATTTGTCTGACTTTGGAGCCTATAGGAGTGATTCTGTAAGCAGTGACTTTCTATATATAAATTTATATATTTACATATTTGACCATGACCCACAGTGAGAAATACATTTCACCTTCCAACCGAGCATACATAGAGACATAGAGATGCAAAAGGAAAACAAAAGATGCATCAGTGGAGCAAATTATATTTCATGCTTGTATGATTATATCAAAATGAACCCCAATGTAATGTATAACTATAATGCACTAATAAAAACATTTTTAAAACATTGAATTTTTTATTATATTCCTATCAGGAATGTATAAAAATCTCACTGCTCCTCATCATTGTTGATCATAATTATTTAAAGTTTAAAAATAATTTAAAAGTTTTAAAGTTTTAAAATAATTATTTTAAGTTTAACTTACATCACTTAAATTGTTAAAGATTATTTAAAATACCCTATAATTCAATAAAAATAGTATTTCAGCATAAAAAACAAAAACACTACTTGCTTGAAATAGAATGAATACAATGTTGTTAAAATTCTATTTCATTTGTTAAAATTGCTCTTTGCAACCCAGTAAATTGATTGCAGAACATTCAAATGGTCTATGATCTTCAGTTAGAAAAACTGCTTTACAGCTTATTAATGAATGAATACATAAGTAATATTGTAATCATAATTAACAATACAAAAGACTGAACTATATTCTTTTATCAGAAGAAAACAATGCCCTATTTTCAGAAGAGGCATGAGTGTAATTTTACATATAATCTTTCTCTTATGGAAACTTTGCCTTGCCTGGCTCTAGCCACAGGCCTGCACACTCCTCAGCTGTGCTGTTGCTTGCTGTAAACCATGGAATCTCCCTTTATTGCAACACAGTTGCTGATTTTTGTCAATTAGAAGACATCTCTTTTCTTTCTCTTCTATTACAAATTCATACAATAGCCTTCCTTATGGTGATATATATATGCACCCGAAATGGTGCATATATATGTCATTCATTCATTTGTTCAAGAAGCAAACATATACAAGCCAGGTTGTTGCTCCTCTGTAGCAGAACAGATTGTCAAGCAATTCTCCCTATCTAAGAAATAAGATGGTAGGGTCAAAGAACAGGAAGAACTTGTCTTTTTTTGCTTCTCTAAAATAGATTATTCATTTTTTCATTCATTCATGTATTTATTTCATTCATTCATTTAGGATATTGTTGATACCTTCCCTATGCCAGTCACTTTGTTATCCCATAGTGCTGTAATAATAAGCACCGCACATTCCTGGAGTGTACAGTTGGCTGGGAACGATGAGCACTACTCAGTTTATTATAGAAACAACATTACAATCATAAACTAACGTGCTAAGAGCTTACGGTGTGGCCTGGTATAGTTTGTGGAGTGGGGAGGAGTAGGTTCAGTTAAGAAGGTGACCTTTGACCCAAGATCTCGTAGATGAATAGTCAATATCTAGACGCCAGTGAGATCACTTGCACATACAAAGCCATGTGGTTGGAAGGATCAGAGCATGTTTACAAACTGGAAATGGATTGGAGGTGAAAGAGTCTGCTGAAGATTTTTTTTTAATATTTTTTAAATTGTTGATGGATCTTTATTTTATTTATTTATATGCAGTGCTGAGAATCAAACCCAGTGCCTCAAGCACGCGAGGCAAGCACTCTACCACTGAGCCATAACCTCGGCCCTTATTATTTCTTAAAAAGAAACTGAAACCCTCTCTGGCATGTTCATGTGATAGCTCACCTGGGAACTACCCATGGACATGACTTCTAAGTATTTACCTGGCAAGGGAAAGATCAGGCCCACCTTAGCAAGGTGCAGTGTTAAGCCACACCAGATGACCTTCCCATGTCTAGAAAATGCTGACATAAACGTACTGCTGAGTGGGCACAGGGTGGTTGACTTTGTGAATGTCATAGACTCTCTTCTACCCCACTGTCTACCTTAACACACCCTGAATATCAGCATGGTGTCTAGCTGGTAATCTGCCAGATCTTACATACAAGAAAACTGAAATGTCACCAAAATTTTCCAGATTCTAATAAATTAAAGAAATGTGAAGAATTTTTGGGACTTACAGAAGATGTGAAAATCTTTACTTATAAGTGAGACTATTTGTTTATCTTTGCAAGTATTTGATTTTCTAATCTTAGAAGATATTTTCTAAGTGTAATAAGTGACAAAGCTTAATTTATTACTAGGGCTTAACAGGTGAATTAGAAATAAGTCAGTTTTGGAATAGAGTGGGAATATTTAAAGAATGAAGAATGTAACTTCAAGGATTTTATTAATGATAAATATTCTCATAAAAAGATAAAACATATCTAGTTTTTTGCTTTAATCTTATAAATAACTAAAATTTACATTTTCAAAGAAAAAGTAATACAGAAAAACTCACTTTATTTTACCAAAGAAAAAATCAGGGGCTGGGGCTGTGGCTCAGTGGTAGAGCGCTTGCCTCGCATGCAAGAGTCACTGGGTTCGATCCTCAGCACCACATACAAATAAATAAAATAAAGATATTAAATTTAAAAAAAAAAAGAAAAAAATCAACAAGTTTACTCTCTGTCCTGTGCTTTCATATTTGTGTTATTTTATTTAATTCTTTCATAGGTCAAAGAGCCCAGTATTTTCTGATGACAAAACTGAGTCTCAGCATAGTTCAGCTGACCACCCAGCCAGTACATGTAAAAACCTGCATTCAAACCCAGGTCCATCTGATGCAAACTGATACCCTGGTCATTAGTTCCATAAGAACAATTTGTTCATTCCTTAATGTACTAAATACCACTGAATTACATACCTAAAAATAGTGAAAATGGTAAATCTTGTGTTCTATATATTTTAGCACAGTAAATAAATGGGCGAGAGATTTGATTTGGCATTTATCCAAAGAAGATATGCAGACAACCATTTGTGCTTACAAAGGAAAATACGCTCAACATCATGAGACATTAGGGAAATGCAGGTTAAAGACCCAAGGTTCCACTTCACACCTAGCAGGATGGTTGTAAAAGAAAGATAAATATTGGTGAGAATGTGGAGAAGTGGAGCCATCATCTACTCTGCTAGATTGTAAAATAGTGTAGCCCTTTTGAAATATAGTCTGACATATCTTCAAAAAGATTAAATATGAGACTCAGCAATTCCGCTCTAACGGAAAATGAAGTAATTTATTCATATGGAAACTTGTACATGAACTTTCATGTCAGGATTTTTCATGATAATCAAAACATGAAAAAATGACCTTCAAATGATTAATGGATCAATCAAATAAAGTTTTTCCAATTCTAAAACAAAGTAATAAATAAGCAAAGAAAAACCCCACAATGTATTATAAAACAAAGACTATGGTAGCCTATTGTTTTTAAAAACCATTCAAATATAGACATTTATTAAGGAAGTAATTCAGGGGCTTGGGTGCTGGGGATTGAACTCGGCGGTACTCCACCACTGAGCCACATCCCCAGCCCTGTTTTGTGTTTTATGTAGAGACAGGGTCTCACTGAGTTGCTTAGCGCCTCACCATTGCTAAGGCTGGCTTTGAACTTGCCATTCTCCTGTCTCAGCCTCCCAAAATGCTGGGATTATAGGCATGTGCTACTGCACTCGACAAAGAAGTAATAATTATATATGAAATATTTCCTTTAATTTGTTCTCCAAATTCAGATTTTTAGGAACTTTTTTTTATAGTACTAGGAATTGAACCCAGGGCTTTTTGCCATTGATCTACACCTCCACACTTTCCTTGAGTTAACAGGGCTGTCCACAAGCTTGCAATCTTCCAGTCTTCCTGAACTAGCCTCATGAGTAGCTGGGATTACAGGCCTGCACCTCTGCGCCCAGCCAGGAGTATTGATTTTTATGAAATGGCTCTATACCTGTAAATCCTAGACATAAAGCCTGATCTCCAAAATGTTCTCTAACATTAATCTGTTCCATTTTTTAAGCTGTCATTCTCTTTCCTTTAATATGACTTATGCAAATCAAAGATATGAAAAGTCTTTTAAAAGCCAGTTCTTTGAGATCTCTCTAAAAGAAAAAGAAAACATTTATTTAAAGCACTACATGCCAGACTTTGCTAATAGGGTAATAACCATATGTGATTAAAAATAATTCTTCTAATATAATTTCCTCAAGATCTTTATTTCATATGCTATACTTCCTTTTCCCCTTTAATTTTTCAGAAAATGTAAATATGTTAAAGCAGTATAATGTAGGGTCTGGGGATGTAGCTGAGTGGTAGAACCTTGCCTAGCATGTGTGAGGCCCTCAGTTTGATCCTTAGCACTGCAAAAACAAATACATGGGGGGTGGAATTATATTAAAACACCTATTATATACTCGCAAAATGTCAAAAATTTTCTATATTTGCCTTATTTTAAATAGTAAGAATCTCAGATAAAGTTTGTCCCACTTATTCCCTTCATTTTTCCAATCCCTCCTTCCCTTCCTCTGTAGAGCCACCACTTCTATTCACTCAGTTTGTACTTAAATATTTCCTGTACCCACGTGTGTGTATGTGCAGCCAATGAACAGTGATCCCCTGGGGGAATTGTTAATGTTAATATACCATCCGTGTCATTCATTCCAAACTACTTGTTCTCTCAGCTTTGGTCTTACACTCTCCATGTTGATAGAGTTAGCATGGTATAGATGTTTGGGCTGGTACATACCAGTGTGTCATATGAACATGTGACAGTTCCTTAGTCCACTCTACTTCTAGTGGATATTTGTTTGAACCTTTTTTCTATTTATTAGAAAATTGCTACAGGAAGCCTGGTTATATATGTCCCTTCATTATCTAAGGTATATATCTTGATATTTCTTATTATTTAAAAAATTTGTGAAATACTTGTACATGGTTTAATAGCCTAGAAAAATTTTTATTGAAAATACAGTCTACTCCTCCACCCCACCCAGCCCTTAGTCTTGCTCTCCAAATAACACTATTTTTAACTGTCTTGCTTTTAATTTTTCTAACAGGTTATCTTAATATTTCTAAAAAGCTATGCTTATGTCACAGTGAATTGTACATGATCTACTGGTTTCTGGCTGTAATGAGGACTTCACTCACCATGTACTTTTCCTCGGGCTCCTACCACATGTTTTTCTACTACTTTTTCCAATTCCTCTGCACCCTCAGAAAAATCTACCGAAGCTTCCATTGTTTTGTTCTAGCAAATAAACTTCCTTGGAGCTCCCCATCTGTTTTTATCCAGTGCGTTACCCATTTCACCTTTTCCTCCATTTCTCCTTCACTTTCTAATCTCTGGAACTTACAACTATTTTTAGACGTAAGCCAGGGTTGATAACATGCCATGTGTTATAAGCTGTCCATGGGTTCATTTTAAAAAACAGAAAACGAATAAATTGACTTTATACTGTTATGATTATGTTAGTATTGTTCCTTGCAGAATCACAATGTGATTACATTTCTTGGTGGTTTCAATGTCAAAGGAGTATTAGAAAATATATTAAAAACATTCCACTTGATCACACATTCCACTGTGCCAAATGTTGTTGCCTTCATCTTTTTCATCTAGTTTTTTTCCTTTTCTAAGAGTTTCTAATTGTCAGTCTGTCTGTCGGTCTGATTTGTCATCTCAACTTATGCGTACCTCTGTTGTATAAGCTATTTCATTCATTCCCTGTCTTCACTGGAGACCTGGTTCCAGCACACTCTGCCCAGGAATCCCTTCATCCTTTTACTTCAGTAAGGATTAGGCTTTTGTAAAATTGCTACAAGTGGTTATTCTGAACCTTCCCTTAACTAGTTTCTGGTCATTACTGTTTCCTAAACTCCTTTCCCTGCTTTTACTTGATTAACTGCATCCTTGACAGATGGCCTAAAAAAATGGGTGGAAGGTCTCGATCTCTGCATGTTGGAGTTTAGTTTATTCCACCTTCCTCTACTGTTACTTTGGTGGTCAGTTAATAGGTTGAAAAGCCTTTCCAATAAAACTTGGAAACCATTCCTTTCTTGTGGCCTGGTGTCTCAGGTTGCTTCTGAGAAGTCAGATACTATTTTAATTTTTCCTCCTCATTGGTTACTTGCAATTTTCTCTTTTTTAAAAACATACGTTGCATTTCTGATGTTATAAAATTTCAGCATTCAGTCTAAGGTGGTGGTTTTTCATTTAATTTTGTCATCATTTGATGCAACTTTTAGTTTTATCTCCTGTCAACTCTAAGAAATTCCATTATTTCTTTATTTTCTCTCTTGTTTCTTTGGTTGTTTCTAGTATCTGCATTTGTTGGAGGTTGGGCACTCTGTTGTTTTGGTTATTTTCGTTTCTTTGTTTCACGGGGCACTCTGGATATTCTATGTATTTTTTCTTTAATATCTAACCTAATATTTTCTGGTTTGTTTTTCTTTTTCCTTCTGACATCGTACTACCCTCTATTATTCCAGTGCTGCTGTTGGATTTTTATTTACTGTTATTATTTGTACATTCCAAGTATGCTTTTTCAGAATATTGTATTCTAGTTTTATGCATACAATTTTTTTCTGAAATCTAACTAGAAATATGAGTTAGTGGATTTTTTGTTTATTTAAAATTTTTTCTCTTTCCCAAGTCTTACATATCTGTTAGGTCATGTTTTTCACTTGTTTATCTTGACTTGTCTCAGATTTTCCCCAAATATCTGGTACTACTTTCCTTTCCCTTTCATATTTGCATGAAGCAGCAGACAGGCTGACTGGTAGCCCATGCGTATAGCAGAGATTGCTGTGCCAGCTGTGTAGCCAAGGCTTGGCCAAATTGAGAAAAGATGGGCTCTGACATAGTAATATCTCGCAGTTGCTCTCTTCCTCCCACAGTTCGTCAGCTGCTTTTGAGAACAAGCCGTTAATCTGGGTATGGAAGTTTGTTCTTACATGAAGGTGCTTTCAGGTTCAGCAGAGAGTAGAAGAGCCCCATTCCACATGCAGAGCTTTCATCAGGCCTGTTTTCAGCCTGGGGTCTTTCTTCTGTGTGTTTATTGGCCATTTCTTCAGCTACCATCTGCACTGTTTTCAGCAGGCTGGCTCACTTGCTCTTCAGCTGCAGTCCACCCTGGATATATTCTGGTCTTCCTTAACTTTTCCTCATTTTCTTTGGTCCATGCTCCTCTAATTATTTTCCGTTTTTTAGAAATGAATGAAATGACTCATTCCCTGTTGCCCTCTTGAATCAGAATCATCTTCTATGCCATTTTTGTTTATACTTTAAAAATCATTCATAAACAAAGATTGAATTCTTGGCATAGGAAAATGCAGTAACTCAATAACCTTGCTTTTTTTTGTAATTCAGGAATAATCTTTTTTACTCTTTCTTCTAAATCCAGATTATCTGAACTTTCTTTGTTAAACATACTTTAAGACTCTTTGTTTATGTTGAATTTGCTTCATTCCTTCCCGTTTTTAATTTATTTTACAGTATTTTTCTCATCTTCTATTACTTTTGTTGGAGGCTTGCTTTTTCTCCTCCCCACTCCCCCTTTCTCTTTCTATCCAACATGCTTCTTTATCTACATTTATGTCAGTCTTTTCAAAATATTTTAGTAAATTTTACAACTTGCTTTAGGAGGGGTGAAGCTGAAACTGAGTAAATTTTTCCTTGGGATCTAAAAACTGTTCTAGATTTCTTGACTTCCTCTAGGTCCTGAAGCAGAGCATCCTACTGTTGCTAAATCGCCTTGCAAATGTGTGGAAGACCAGGTGCATTTTTGAGTTACAAATTCTATTTGGAAGTAGGCAGTCTCCAGGAAGTATATATTTCACTCCTCTAAAATAAGAATTCAGCTTTGCTTGTTTTCTTCTTGCATATAGATGACCTTGGGTTACAAGGAACCTGAAGAGAATATAAACTAATCAGGTCATATCCATCACAGCAAGTAGGAAAAGGAGGGAAAAAAAACTCATTCTTTTGCCTATTTCTGTTTGGGAAAGCTTTTCATCTTCCACTGTGTTGTAGAAAGATAGGTAGACCAGATAAAAGAACTAACTCAGGGTTTATTGACTTTGCTTCAATAAACTATAATTTTAATCAAACAACCCTTCAGGCCTCAATGCTTTGTCTAAGCAAATGAGGAGAGATTTGGGCCAGATGATTTCTTGGATCTTTTTTCTAGATTAAGAAAAATAAATCCATGCTAATGGTTCTGTGGTTCTATTTTTCACCATTTGGCATTTCTTTCTCTTTGTTTTTTTAAAATTTTTCTTCTCACTGCTCTGCTCTTTTTTATTCCCAACTCTCCCATATAACTGTTGGTTTTATCCCAACAGTAATATTTTTCCAGCTCTTTGTCTTATTTCCTTTGACTTATTCAGTTATTCCTGTGGCAATTAAAACTGTCTTTAGATTGTGATATTAAATCACCATTAAGAAAATGAGAGAAGCCACTTGGTTTAAAAAAAAAAAAAGAAGGTTCCCTTTCCTAAAAGGCTATGTTTTTATAACAGAAGAACTTATAGACCAAAACCACAGAAAATGTTTTTAAATCTTTTATCTTTTGCTTTCTGATTTTTTTTTTATTTTGCTTTATTTTATCTAAACAGAGAACGGACATTCTTTGAAGTCTAATCATGATCACTACAGATGAACCTAATGTACCAACTTCCCAACAGTCCATAGAGTATTAGAAGATTTTTACATTTTGAAGAAGGGGAGCAAATATTTAAAAAAAAAAAAAATTGGTTGAACTGTTCATAACTAACATATGGTAGATTATGTTTTATTTAGAACTTAAAATACATGCGTAAACTCTGGGTCTCATAGGTTTGAATCCAGTTCAGTTTGAATGTGTGATTAATTTTCACGTCATCTAAAGTTTTAAAAATAATCATGATTTCTGGCTTTTGATTTATCATTTTCCTGGTATAAGATGTTAAATGACTGTTGCTATCATAACATATCTACTAGATACCATCAAATACCTAGGTAATACTGTAACCAGGTGAACAGGAACTTCTGGCACGTATCTTTGCAAACACAATGACTCCATCTACTTCAGATTACAGTGAAAGTATTTAGTTTATATTTTTATGTCCAAACTTTTCTCTTAGATTCCCTGATAGACACTTGAGACTATAAATGGACCCATTTGGATTTCCTTTTGAATGCCTTGTAGCTTGGATGTGTCTAACTTTGGTCAATCTGGGAATTTCAGTTGTCAATAGTTTTTGAAAATGACTTCAGTGCTAACTTTCATTTCAATTCAAAGAAAGCCAGAATTTGTGGTTCATGCTAGTCACAGACCAGTGGAAATAAACAGTTCACATCAGGATAACCCTACATACTCAGGTCATATTCCCCAGATCAGAAAAGAACAACAAACTCTAGTCCAGCCTCCTTGTGCAATTCTTGCCTAAATCTAATTTATTTCCACTTAACCATCCAAGACTTCTGGCAGTCAAGGAAGTGTGCACTTTTACAAGGAAGGGAGTCTCTTTGGCACTTTTACAGATAGTTCATGGTGAGGACAGGATTTTTCTACCTGAAAAAAAGAGCACTTGCCACTTTTGTGAAATTAGCATGCTAAGTATGCTCACATTCAGACTAAACCGAAGAGTCTAGTGATGAATCCAAATAATATTCAAATTTAGGGTATATGTGGGTAACTTAAATTTTTTTGTAGTTTTATATGGCTGTCTTTAAAAAAACTTTAAAAAACAGGAAGAATGTGTCTTTTTTTTCCCCCTCCATTGACTATTAACAGATGTCATTGGAATGTAAAATCTAAGTGTGAAATTATGAAAGGATAGTCTTTAATCCTTACCAGCTGAATACATATTTAACATATGCCTAAACTGTTCTAAAATCTCAAAAAAATTAGATACAGATAGTGAAATAGGTTTATATTTTTAATTTAATTTTAAATTTTTGTTACCAGAGATTGAACCTAAGGGCGCTTTCCAGTGAGCCACATCCCTGGGCCCATTTTTTTATGTTTTATTTTGAGACTGGATCTTGCTAATTGCTCAGTCTCACTTTGAACTTGAGATCCTCCTGCTTCAGCCTCCCGAGCCACTGGGATTACAGGCATGCGCTATCTGGCGTGAAATAGTTTTTTAAACAAACTTTTAATAAAGTTTTGTGGCCCATTGGTAAAATACATTTCAATAATGTATGAGTATGTGATTTCTTAGTATTAGTGAATCTTCCACCTAAATGCATTTTAAGACACATACGTTTGGTTTCAACAGTTAGTTAACCATTATGCAGTTTGAGGGAGCATAAAATATACCAGACAGGTTGTTTGAAGAACATATGTGAGTTTTCATGCTATTTGTACATATTTTTTGTTTTCATTATTCATTGCATCTAATAATTTGATGATGTTGTAATCTCATTTAAATTTTAAGACAGTTCAGTGCCTATGTATAGTAGAAGCATTAAGAAAAAAAGAAAACGACCAAGCAAATATTGAGAGGTAATCAGAAACCTATGGATGTATGTTAGAAGGAAAACAGGCATAGGAATAGTTTTCTCTTCCTATATTAAGTTGGTGGCATAATAAAAGAGTTGTATTGACACAGTATTTATCCTTATACAGTATTTTAATACATATGTAAGTCTATTCCATTATTATTATATTTAGTGTTTGGTATATTTATTCCTTTATGGTTTTAATCACTAATATATTTCACTTAAGATTTTGAAACTGCTAAATAAATTGCGTTTTTGTATGGAATATACTTGCCATTCAGAACAGTTGAGGATACCATTATCTCAGGCAACAAAACTGAATTCATTCTACTAGTTTAAAAATTGTGAAAAAGTTAAATTACATGTATGATATATAAACTGAACACATGTTCTGTAGCACTTAATTTAGCTGTATTAGTTTTTTGATATGATGTATCCACAGTATTTTTTTTTTAAATATTTTTTTAGTTGTAGATGGACACAATGTCTTTATTTAATTGCTTTGTATGGGGTGCTGAGGATTGAACCCAGGGCCTCACGCATGCGAGGCAAGCGCTCTACCGCTGAGCTACAATCCCAGTCCCCACAGTATTTTTTATTGTGCATTTATTTTTCATTGTGTTTACATTGTATGAAGTGAGCTTTGTGTATAGATTCTTGATTTGTGGCTGCTTGGCAAGATTTTTGTTGTGATGTAACCATCCTCCTTATAAAAAATATGATGTACATTTGTCTTGTGTATTTGTCTTCATTCCGTGTTATGTGTATACTTTTATATGAAATTATGTATAAGGAATAGAAATTCACAAGTCTGTTACCATTTCTTTCACCATCATTGTTTTTAACAAACAGGCATTATTAGTTTTTATTTGTATATAACCTCAAACAGATTCTCAATATGATATAAGGCAGATATGTTCTTAATAGTTGGTCATGATTATTTTACCTCTGTACCATATCTTATGTCATAAAAGTTATTTTAAGTATCTTTAGACAAATTGTTTTGCTCATTTTATTTTATTTCAATTTATTTTTTTCTTTGGGAGACTTAAATTTCAGTTTGTTCAAATATAATTTACTATGAAATATAAGGAATTCTTCGGCAGATAGCATTTTGTAATTATAGTCACCTTTTTAAATTGAAAGCTAAGCACTTGCAGACACTATCTCATTTAACTCTAGTCAAAACATGACAAAGCAAGCATTAAACTCATTTTACAGATGAAGATACTGAAAGGCACAGAGGATGGTGGTGGTCATAGAATCAGAAGAACTCAAGCCTATGTCTGTCTTGTCCTGCTTTTCAACACTTAAGCTGACTCTCCTTTATGATTTTTGATGTATGTTCAGTCTAAAACTAGTTCATTTGGGGGTTGACTTATGTCTTTTATTATTAACCTTACAAACTTGCATTTCTGCAAGCATGGCATAATGAAAAAAATTTTAATATAATTGAGCATTAAAATGTGTCTTTTCTTTTAGCCTGAAACCTTTGAGCATCTTTTTACCAAGCATACAGAATCAGTGACATTTGGTCCTCTTCTTTTGGAGCCTGAAACCATTTCAGAAGACATCAGTGTTGATACATCATGTAAAAATAAAGATGAGATGGTGCCAGCAACTGTGGTCTCACTGCTTTCAACAACTGCAGGGCTTGAACAGGATTCTGCCTGTATTAGTGACCAGGGCAACAGCCCTCACTTCTCTGAGGCTGAGAGCACCCTGGCTATCTGTGAGGACGAAAGCCTGAGACAACCCTCAGTTAAATACGCCACACTGGTCAGCAATTCCAAGTCAGGCGAGACGGATGAAGAGCAGGGGCTCATACATAGTTCAGTCAGCAAGTGCTTCTCTAGCAAACATTCTCCATCAAAACATTCTTTCTCTAATAGCTCCTGGGAGATAGAGACTCAGGCATTTTTCATATTATCAGAGCAGCATCCCAACATGATTTCACCACACCTTTCGTTCTCAGAAGGATTGAATGAACTTTTGGAACTGGAGGGAAATTTTC
The DNA here is from genome assembly GCA_028644305.1 of Xerus rutilus. NCBI lineage: Eukaryota > Metazoa > Chordata > Mammalia > Rodentia > Sciuridae > Xerus > Xerus rutilus. The sequence goes on from CM053400.1 coordinate 49,150,188, forward strand.
CTGAAGAAAATAATAGTGAAAAGTCTGTCTATTATTTAGGGGTCACCTCAATCAAAAAAAGAGAAAGTGGCATGTTCCTGACTGATGAGTCAGGAGTATTGTGCCCGTTTCCAGCACACTGTTTAGTCACCGACATCAGAATCCTCCAGGATACTTGCTCACACTTTGTAGAGAACAACTTCAACTTAGGAACTTCTGGCAAGAAGACTTTTGTATCTTACATGCCCCAATTCCAAACTTGTTCCACTCAGACGCATAAGATTATGGAAAACAAGATGTGTGACCTAACTGTTTAATTTTGTTCAAGAAACCTTCAGAGTTGTGTTATAGTGGATCATGTGGCCTGTAATATATTGCTTTACAATTGTAAATGGGGAAGACAAGAGGAAATCATTAGTCAAATTTGAAAATGATTACAAAATTAATGATATCTATTTGTCCTCTCTAATATATACCAACAAAAGGTGAGAAAACCTTCATGAACCTAGGAGTGTAGATAGACACTTCAAATAATTATATTCACTGACCACTGTGGGAATGTCTCTTGTTGCTAGCTATGAACAAGCCCAGCAGGTACCATCTTTTGTGAACATTAGACCTGTGTAGAAAGAACCAGTCTTTTGTATCACACCACCATCTAAAGGAAGGCTTTTCACCAACATTTGTGAGACACAATTGTTGTTTCTAGGGTGTGTTTGCTTTACTTTCAGTTGCCTTTGTTTTGCGCTAATTCATACACACAAACACACAACTTTATACTTCATAGGTATGCTTATGGGCTTTGAAATTATGTGATGTTTGTATTTTGTGCTACCAAAGTGTGTGACTTGTAGGCACATCATTAAATGTTGAACATAAGTAGAGACATTAGCTGTGGTCTGAGGAAGACGTATGAAGGTCTTGTGAAGACTGACAAATGGCGAAACGTTATGCACCAAATCTAAGTTACACAGCTTAGACTGAAATCACCTGTTAGAAGGGCAGGACCCACAGCCAGTGTTTTGATAACAGCACAAGTATTTTTAAAAACAATGTCTATTATAACTCTTCTCCTTGAAATATAACTAACTAGATGGCCAGTGTCATTGTGCACCACTCTGCAGTCATTGTGTTCCCCCAGCCCCACCCGCACGTACACTATTTCTTTCCCTCACTAAGATTCTCTCTGTACACAAACCATTGCACAAATACTTTACATACTTTAACTCAATTACTTCAATAATTGTATGAGATGTGTTGTTATACTCCTTTTAAAGATGAAGAGATTAAATAATTTTCCCAAGGTCACAGAGTTAATGGGTGATAGAACCAGAATTCAGATTTAAATCCACATCTTATTAATGCTAGTAATTTTTTTAAAAAAACTGACTTGCAATCAAATAGAATCTATTAAGAAATTTCTGGTTGAAAAATTAAGTGAGATTTACACAGATCTTATAAGAAAAAGAGCAGCCATACCAACTCACTAATTAGTGTGGGATAACCTTATTTCTATGCAAAGACAAATGAACATGTTTTCGCTGATTTTTAAGCAACTTCAGAGATACAGAAACAAATTATGTGCATGGAAATTTTGGTAAAACTGACTTATTTTTAATACATGCTTACAAAATATAGACATTTTAATTGAAGGTATGGTATAGAAGAAATAGGACATTAAATTTTATCCCACTCACGTAACTGGAGATTAGTCATTGAACATGTCCACTGAGACACAACATTCTCCTGTGGTCTGTGACCCAGAACAAAGAAACCAAGAACTTCAGTCAGTTCAAGGGTGTACCAGGCTGTGTGTACACTCAAGTGAATCAGAAGTCCCAGGACCATTATAGTGCCACAGATCCAAGTTAAGAGAATTCAGTGATGTCATGTTAACCTGAGATCATTGATACCATTCTGGTGCAGCTTTGGGCCTCCAAACAAGTAAACAAAAAGGCACTTTCATTCATAGGTCTGAGCTGGCATAGTTTGGTATATTAGGTCATACTTATTGTCAGTGCACTTGAATTGTAATTTCCACGTTTGAAAGTTTACTTCTCCATTGTTATGTTTTATTGGGTTGTAAAAGGTTTCTACTATTAATTAGGGTATTTTTACACAAGTTAGGGAAAATTCAGGGTGTGTATATTTCAGAACATTCAGATACTCTCCTTTTCTTATTGGAACTTCTATAAAAAGTATTTAAGGGATCAAGGAGCTGAAATATGGGCTTTGGACCTTTCTCCTCTCTCTTTCCTTGTCCTTTCTTCCCTCCCTCCCTCCTCTCTCTCTCTATTCAGTGTTGGGAATTAAATCCAGGCCCTTGTACATGCTCAGCTATCCCTTCAGCTCTGGATGTCCAAACTTGTGATAAATCTGGAATTTTGAATATTTCATTTAATGACATCACAACAACAAGCTACTAATTAGACCTTTCAGACCCTTTTCACCTAAAGTTCATGAAAAGAAACTAATCATCTGAGGTATGGCTTCAAGTGTAAATAAATTGAAGATAAAACATATGCCAGGGTTAATGAGATTATATAATTCCTAGCTTAAAACCCCTCAGAAGAAATGTAAAAAAGTGAGGTACAGGGCTGGGGTTTTGGCTCAGCAGTAGAGCACTTGCATAGCACGTGCAAGGCCCTGGGTTCGATCCTTAGCACCACATAAAAATAAAATGAAATAAAGGTATTATATCCAACTACAAATAAAAAAATATTTTTTAAAAAAATGAGGTACACCTCACTAAGTGTAAGGACCTCCCACTGAGGCCTCATATCCCATTTAGAGATGGGCTACATATTGTCAAGAGGAATAGGAACAGATAGTCTTTTATTTTTAAACCTAGTCTTCAGGTAATAGAAGGACTTGGATGAAGTTCCCAAACCAGTGGAAAATCCTGGACTCGGAATAAGGATTTATAACCCTCATCATGACATTCCTTTACTTCCTTTCATTCTTTGCCAACAAACCAACTCCCTCTTTCCAAATATCAAACACATGGTCATATTCCTTTGATAACAAGAGCTCCTTGCCAGCTGAAGGCAGTTTGCACTGTTGGGAGGGGTGCCTGCAGGGCTCCCGTGTAGAGTGGACTGTGCTCTTGGATTTGGACAACTGCAACCACAAAGGTCCATATCGCCTAGATATGGATGCAAAGAAAAGGCTTTTTTTCTGAATTCCTGTAGTCTCAAAAAAAGTTTCTTCTACTTTTCATCTTCCATGGGTGATCTTGGTAGTTCTATTAACAAACTCTTCTGAAGTATTTGTTATTGAGAAAACCCATGCTCAGATTTTAAAGCACAGAATTATACATGCTGCTCTGATTAACGTAAGCTGCATTTAAGAAAATGTAGTTACAAAAATGTGAAGAGGTCTTCACAAAAGGAAGCCAGCCAAGTCAGTAATTTTACTCTATTGAAGACTAGTTTAAAACAGTAAAGCACATCCATATCTATTCACAATGTTGAGCGAGTGACTTAAAATACAAAAGTATATTTGAACTGAGATCCTGTTGCTTGTATTAGAGTGTCAAGACGTGGTTCCCTGGAGTTTTATATTGAATGAATTATTTTTCTATAAAGTTTATATTTATTTTGGAAAGCTGCTGAAAACGTCTATTTTTCAAAAGTAATTGTGCTTAAGATGTGTGGCATCAAATTTAATTTCGTGAGAATCTCTGATGGGTTATTTTAAATCACAAGTTTATTCAAAAAACCTGGAACTGAGAATAAATTTGAAAGTAAGATACTTAGTTTTGTAGTAAAATACATATAGATAATGTACTTTCGAAACCTGTCATTGTGTGTTTGGCATACACTTTTGTCACAATTGACATGGTAATAAATGTTATACACACAAGTGTCAAGCTATGTGTTATTAATTGTTCTTTATAAAATTTCATTCCCCGTTATGTTTCCGAAGTCATAGATAATGTAGTGTAAATTACCACCAAATATTTTCATCTATTATTATGAATCATAAGGAATGTTACAATATTTTGAGAAATGAATATTCTCAATTACTATAAATTTAGGATTATATTATCCATGGTCTGATAAATAACAGTGGTATTTTAGAAAACATTTGAAAAAAGTAATCTTTGTAGTTTATATAAATAGGCATCATAAAATTTGCATCCATTGTTGGCCTTTGCTTGTGTCTTCAAAATTCCTACAAACACATATCTTGCTTTTGAAAGGGTCTGAAAATGTTTTAGATCCAATGCTGCCTTTTGGTTCTTATTTTCTCTTTCTTTTATGAGTCATGTTACAGCTTTATTTAAGAATTGGTAAGTAGCCTTCTTCTGGCGGAGTGACACATTCCTCATGATGGCATAAAGCAGTAGTGTGTCTGGGAAGCCCTATTCCCAGGCTAACTGGCCCCAAACTTACATCATGTGCAGAGAGCCAGGCTCCTGCTGTGTGGCAGAGCTCTGCATGCTGCTTTCACTCTCCTCCCAGCCATGTTCTCTGGCTGACTGTGAACCCTTCATTAACAGTAGACAAAAGACTGGGAATGATTTTCCCTGGACAGAATTGGCCCCTTCCCTCCTCCAAAGGGAGTTCAGAGGATAAGAATCTTTCTGACAAACAGTTTCTAGACCAATTCAATCTAGCTTTCATTCACCTGCTGAAATCAAGGACATGCTTATCAAACACAATAGTGAGTCAATGACTGTTCCTCTCCACATCACTTACACCACCATCTCCATGATTTTGAAGCCATACTTCTCTGTCTTTTCCATTAAGAGATGGAAAATCACTCTCCATCACGAACCTGGGAGGCACTTTCTGCAGAATTCAAGATGTCTACAGTGGCATCAGACACTACAGAGACAGCAGTTTGTTCTTGCAGAGTGAAGACCTAGCATTTCATTTTCCCCCTTTCTGTGCTAATGAAGCCAGAATTGGACAGGCAGCCAGTATAGAGAGGTAAATCAAGTCAGGTCAATCCAGGAAGACAAATCTGGGCCTGAGAAGTTGGAGAGGGATTGAAATGCTAATGCCTTCAGAGCCCTTCCTCCACCCTTATCAAGATAACCTGCCCCTGCTCCGCCCTACTGCTAAGGTAACCTGTCTCAAGAATTGTCCCTCCCTATAGGAAGTTGTTAACTATGCCCCTTTCCTGTCCAGATTACTCCACCTTGGATCCACCAGCCCATCTGCTTCTCACCTTTTGGCCAGCCCATCTGAGCATCTCCTGGGCCTAGTCACAGGCAGGAAGGAGAGAGAGAAGGGCAAGACAGGGGGAGAACAAAGGAAGCCTAGGGCATATCAAAAAGGCAGAACACTTGCACTTCTTGGGATACCAGGATACCAGCTATGGCCCCCTTCTCCCTCCGGGAGAAGTCTATGTTACCTTTTTAAATAAACCCTGTTTTATATGCTTGCCTCAGTGTGCATCTCTGATGTTATACTTCAACATTTGAGGAAGCAGGACTCGTCGCCGGTAACTGGTGGCATCACTAAGAGTCCAGTAATTAAACTACACTGTTCCTTGGAGAAAACTTCCTATTACATCAGGACTTTATCATTTATGGACCACTAGCAGAATGTATCCCTCTTTTGTATTTGGAAAATTGTGAAGGTGAATTTATTTGGACAGAAGGAGGTGGCTGGCCATCACCACCTTCTCTAGGTAACAAGTCGCCTTTCCATTGTTCACAATCAACAGAGCAAACAGTAATTATGTTTTTCTATATTGCTCAGAGTGTAACAGTGGTCCCTTCACCTTCTGAATATAGTCCTCATTGCTCGAAGATTTATTTATTTTTTAATTTTCTGTCTTCTCCCTTCTCCCTCTCCCTAACACGATTAGGGAGACAGTGTTATTTTTTCTTCCCCTAGTTAATTGCCCTTGAACACACCCAGTACAGGAAGGAGATGCCTACTGAGGATCTGGAAAGTGAATATCTCCCAAGTTAACAAGTGAATCCTAACAGGCCATCAGGGACCTCTTGGCCCCCCTACTGGAATATAACCCTTGAAGAGTTCCTGTCCCTCCTGATCAAGAGAGTCACAGATTTAGGACAGGAGTCCCCTTTGTTTCTCCTTTGCTAGCAAAGCAATAAACCTCATCCTCATTATTTTTCAAAACCTTGTCCTCATTATTAAGTTGACATTGATTAGTACTGGGGACAGAAACTGAGCTTTTGGTTACAAGAGCTGCTTTCTTCTGAACTCTTCCACAAATCTCATTGATCAATTTGGAACCAAAAGAGAATGCAGTGGCTTATCTAACCTAGAAACCTGGTTTGCACATTTCCTTTAAAAACACCACTGGGAATGAAAAAAAAAATTCCTTTTTTGTATTTTGCAGAAGTGCTATATAAAGCATATCTGAAGTCAGAAATATGAACACAGAGACATAGACATGAATGCTTATGTACACAAAAGTGTTGAGATCAAAGAATCTTATCAGATAAATAGTTTGGAACTCATAGGAAAAACCTAGCAAAAGAAGATATGGAGATGGATTCAGCTAAAAATGTTGGAATGTTTGAGTTATGGCATGGATATGGTTCTTGATACATATAAATAAGTGGGTAGGTGAGCAGAGGGAATGATAAATCCAGGCTGCTAGAGAGAGGTTCTGTGGTCATGCATGAGTTAAAGATAATAGAGACTAGTTTACAGGATAGTATGTTGTATTATGGGGTGGTCATTTAAAGAAGGATGGACTTGCATGGTCCAAGGGGAAAGTGTCCGTTAGCAGGACACCTCTATGGTCTGGTGTGTAGGACATCAGGAAACTCAAAGGATTCTTGAGTCCCTCTGACTGACTGCTGGTGACAGGCCAGTTGAAGGGACTTTCTCCAGAAGTGATGTCCTGTTGAGTAGGTTAGTGATCAGGTGAGCTGGGCATACTGGCAGATGGTATGTAGCCCATTCCTTTCCCTGAAAAAGGTACTTGAAAGCCTCAGTGAGTTTATTCAGCTGAAGTACTTGGAGCAGTCTTCCAGCCTGTCATCTTTTTTTTAAAAGACCTGTATTTTATTTATTTTTATGTGGTGTTGAGGATCGAACCCAGTGCTTCACACATGCTAGGCAAGCGCTCTACCACTGAGCCACAACCCCAGTCCCAGCCTGTCATCTTTAGCAAAGTTATAATTTTAGGATTCAAGCAGGAATTCCCTTCAACCACAGCCTCAACTGCAAGTGAATTATCCCCTCCCACCAGTAAAGTAGAACACTTCAGTGTTGTTAATCTGTAATCACTTTGGCCCAATATATTCTTTCAGTCTCCAGGTCTCTGCATTCATTATAGGGACAGATTTGGGACAGGAGTCCCCTTTATATCCAAAAAGAGCTGTAGGTTTTCATGGTTGATATCTTGGGCAATATGCAGCCTGTAGTTAGGAAGAAGATCTAGGTTGACCTTCAGTTATTCCTGAAACTGAAGGGCACTGAAATCCCTCCTAGGAAACATGATGGGGGATCAATCTTATTCTGTCCAAAGTGATAAGGCAAAATACTATTCACAACATTGGTTGTCAAGCCTGAGAGTTAGAAAGTTTCCCAGTCAATCCAACATTCAGGGCAAGGAGCAACATTAATAATGAGCACATAGCCTTCCCCTAGCTCTGGATAATTGAGTGAAAATCTGCTAATGATGTAACCTATAGCCCCAACTCCAGTTCCAGTGATGCTTTTCACACTTAAGTGGGTAAAAACAGGAAGCAGCATTTTAGCCACCTTATCAATCATGGATCACTGGTTCTCAGTTGAGAAATAGGGCACACCTTTGGGCAGGCCTAGGCAACCACATGACAGAGAGTAAAGTGCTGGGTGCTCTCTTACATATTCTCAGAGTTAAAGAATGCATAAAAACAGGAGTTATGGCTGAGATAAAGATCATGACGTTAGTATAATTGATCTGTTTCCATTTAGAAAGCTTATAAGGATGTAAACCATATCATGAGTTGCTTCTCCATCATGTTCTCAACAGAGTCCTGGAAATCTGGAATACCAATGGTAGTGGCAGTGATAGTGATGGTGATCTATCTTTTTTTTTTTTTTAAATGATGTGCCATTTTTTTTTATATCTTTATTTATTTATTTTTTATGTGGTGCTGAGGATTGAACCCAGTGCCTCACGTATGTGAGGCAAGCGCTCAACCGCTGAGCCATAACCCCAGCCCCCCGTGATGGTGATCTATCTTTGAGGTGACCAATTATGTCACTCATTACCAGCAGTTTATAATTAAACCTATTCCATTAGGTCCTTGTCCATTTGATTCCACTTGACAGATTTTGTCTCTTGAAATGCTCTACTTCATCCATATTTTCCTTTATTTCTCTTTTTTTTTTTAATTTTTTCTTAGTTGTAGATGGACACAATGTCTCTATTTTATTGCTTTGTATGTGGTGCTGAGGATCGAACCCAGGGCCTCACGCATGTGAGGCAAGCGCTCTACCGCTGAGCCACAATCCCAGCCCCTCCTTTATTTCTCTTAACATCTAATATCAATAGTTTTAACATGCTATTTTCTGAACCTAGTATGTGTATTATTTCTGCATCTGCCTCTATTAATTATTTCATATCTCAATTTCCTTTTTGTTCAGATACTTAGTAATTTTTGTTTAATATGCTGGACATTACAGGTAATATGTTGTAGAGGCTCTGGATCGAGTTATTTCTCACAAAGAATGTTGAAGTTTTTTCTTCAGATTATTGGTGGGTCACTTGGATCATACTGTGCTATATATTAAGCTACCTAGGAAGGGCATATTTTAGTTTTAAATAGAGTCTTTACTATTAACCCTAGTCATAGTATTTCCAGGATTACATCCAAATCTCCTGGATGTTCACTGATGTCTTTCTATTCTAGCTGGGATAAAAATAGAAACTTTTCTTGTCGGGTGTGGTGGTGCAGGCCTGTAATTCTACCGGCTAGGGAGGTTAGGGCAGGAGGATCACGAGTTCAAAGTCAGCCTCAGCAAAAGCAAGGCACTAAGCAACTCAGTGAGACCCTGTCTCTAAATAAAATACAAAACAGGGCTGGGGGTGTGGCTCAGTGGTTGAATGCCCCTGAGTTCAATCCTGGGTACATAAAAAAAAAAAAGAATAAAAATATAAAATTTTCTTAATATTGTGCTCTTACAATTAATAAACTTTTAATTCGCAATCAGATTCTCTACTAGAGATCTTAGAGTTTTATCTTATGAATACCAGCTTAGGATTTAGCTAAGGACTAAGAGCAAGTTCATGTGTATTTTTTGGGATTCCTCTCTACAGCTCACTCCTATAGAGTACCTTGCCCTCAAATCTCAATGTCCTTTCCATTCAAAATTCATATTCCCTGAGATACTAATGCTCTCTTCTTAGGCTCCAATTCTCTGTGTTTAAAAAATAATTCCAGGGACAAAGCCATGATAAATATGGGACTTATTTTGTATGCTTTCTTTCCTCATCTCCCAGGGCTAATGCCAGAAAGTAGTTGTGCTATATATTTTGTCAAGTTTTATAGTTGTTTCTGGGAAAGTAAACCTGATACAATTCCTTGGTTATACTTACCCTGGTAATGTGCAAGAATTCTTTATATGTTAATATCTTCTTTATCTCTCATACATATCAACATTTGTTATAACTTTTCATTTGTATTTTGATTTGTATTATTGTGACCATTCATACATTCTGTACACTTTCTTTTTTTAACCCAGGGTGCTCTGCCTCTAAACTACACCTTGATCCTGTTTTTTAATCTTACTTTGAGACACGGTCTTAACTGTGGCTGGTCTAGAACTTGTGATCCTCCTGCCTCAGTTTCCTGAGGTGCTGGGATTACTGGCATGTACCATGAGTGCACATGGCCATTTTACATTCTTACATTATTACATTTTTCAATTTTCTCCTCTGTTCCTCCTGGATTTTTCATCATTTTAGAAAAGTATTACAAATTCCAATACTTGGTTAATTTATGAATATTTCTAAAATTTTATGCTTTAATTTTTGGATTTGCATTTCTAATTCATTTACTTTGGTGTAAGAAGTGGAATAGTGATCTAGCTTTAATTTTTTTCCAATTGGCTATTCAGTTGTCCCAGTAGAGTGTGATTCTGGGAAAACAAAGTTTTTTATTTCACTCACATAAAATATCACATTTAGCACTTACTAATTCTCATGTACATTTGTGTTTATTTTGGTGTATTTTATTCTTTTTCCTTAATTGTTTAATCTATTTTTCTCCAGTACTAAATTTATCAATTATCATAGCTACTCAAACTCAATATCTGGAGAGCTAGAGTCTCCACTCTATTCATTATACCTAATTGACATTTTTTTCTATTGCAATTTTAGTTTAAGTTTTTAGGAAAAACAAAATTATTGGTATTTCAAGTAGAGTGAAAACAAAAGTGTTGAAAAATGTTACCATTACACTATTTATTAGCCCCAGCTTATATGTTAATTATAAAATAAACTTAGAGCCAAGTGCTTGTAATCCCAGAGACTCAGGAACCTGAGGCAGGAGGTTCACAAGTTCAAGTCCAGCCTTGGTAATTTAGTGAGAACTTGCCTCAAAAAAAAAAAAAAAAATGTGATGAGGATATAGCTCAGTAGTACAGCACCCCTGGGTTCAATCCTCAGTACAAAAATAAGAATAAAAATAAACTTGGGAAAAATACTAGTCGTATTTTCTTAAATAATGATCAAAGACAACTCATTCATATCACATATATAATATTAAATTTTCCCCAGAATTCACCTTTGATGTTAGAGAACAGAAATGTGGTAGTTTGGGATACTGTAACAAAGTACTGCAGACTGAGTGGCTTATGAACAACAGACATTTATTTCTCACAGTTCTGGAGACTTGAAATCTGAGATCAGGGTGCCAGCATGACCGGGTGAGGACCTTCTTATAGGTACCTTCTTGTAGGTACCTTCTTGAAGATCTTCTTGTAGGTACAGATCCCCATTTTCTCATTGTGTCTGCACATAGCAGAAAGAAAAGCTAGAGAGCTCTCTGGAGTAGCCATTAAAAGGGCACTAATTCCATTCATGAAGGCTCCATCCATTTGACTTAATTTCCTCCCACCAAACCTACCTTCTAATAGCATTAATGACTATTTCAGCATGTGAATTTGGGAGGGGCACAAACATTCAATCCATTCAAGTGCTGAAAACTATGTTTAAATGCAGGCCTATACATAAGGTAGCTTATTCCACTGTGTCTGACCAAGTCCCCTCCACATATAGATAGTGGCTCCTTTCATTGGCAGTTGCAGTAAAGGATGCAAAACTCTACCTCCTTCCTCTTAGGGTCCGGATGGGACCAAGAATTAAACTGATACAAGAAAACTTAACAGAAGGAAAGCATACAAATGTATTTAATATAACTTTTACATGGCATGGGAGTCTTCATAAGGAAATGAAGACTCAAAGCAATAATGAGAGAAAATCACTACAGAATTAGACAAAGACTGGAAAGTTGGAAAGTGTGGTAAGGTGAAGGGGTTTGAGCTAGGGTAGATAACTGGGTAGAGAAATGACTAAGAAGATGAAGGTTAGTTTACCAAGATATGTTTGTACAGATTTTCCTCATCTTCAATTTCCTGTCCATGATAAGAACGTTGCTTCCTTTTGGTATAGAGAGGACATATTTCATATGGAAATTTGAACACCTGCTTTTAAAAAAAAAAGATAGGATGAAGGCTAGAGTGATCTTTTGTACCTGATTTTTTTTTAAAGACTCTTTAATTCAAAATCATCAAAATACCAGAGCAACTATCTTGCTGTGCAATATTCTTGACTCCTTCAACTCTGGAAAGTGTTTCAGTTTAGACAACAAAATACATGGTCGTCCTAACTATAAAGGACTGGTCCTGCTAACAATGCTTATTACTGTTGCTTTTATCACTTTTAAATACCAGTGGTTCTCAGATTTGTTCAGCCACAGGACACTTAGAAATTATGGTTCCCTTTAAAGATCACCAAGAAATCAATTTACTTCTATCATGTCATTTGCAAACAACTGCCTTGTAGCAAAGCTGTTATTTGGATGTATGTACCTACTTTTCAAAAACAAGATGAAAGCTTTTTTTATCTAGCAATGTGGTGAGCTAGATGTGCATAAAAGTTTTCCTAATATAGCATAAACCAAAAAAAAAAAAAACAGTAGAGTAAAATATGTTAATGGAAGGAAAGTAAGGGAATTCCAGAGGAGCTCACTAACATGGGAGGCAGCTATTCCTCATGAGCACTGTGGTGTAGGATGGCTTGAGTGTGTTCATGGGTTGGAAGCCTGGTCCTTGGTGTGTGGTACCAAGAAGTAGTGGGGCCTCTAATGTGGGCTTGGTGGGAGGTCTTAGGTCATTGGGGTACTTCTTTTAGAAAGAATTAGGGTAGTTCTGGTGGAACCCTAAGATAGGTCTGGCAAGAGCTGTTGTAGGAGAGGTCCTATCTGCTCTCTGACTTCCTGTCTGACTGCGTGATGTCTCCCTCTCACAGATGCAGTACCATGATGCCCTCTGCTGTGATGTGAGGTGGCCAGAAGGTCCTCACCAGGGCCAAACCGATGCTGGTGCCATGCCATTGAACATCCCAACAGTAAGCTAAATAAACCTCTTTCCTTTATGAAATACCCTGCCTTGGGTATTTCATGATATTATGTCCATTTCACAATGGAAATCTGACTAATACTGTTACCTACAGCCTGGTTTGGAGAGAGTAACATATGAGCAGTAAAACACTGGAGAGATGTGAATTGAGTACCTTAGAAGTGAACAGGATAAAATTGTGCCTAGGATTGGAATAAGGCAAGGCTTATGTGTCTAGTTTAGTCATTGGTCTGGACTGGGTTGAAAAAATGAAAGGGAAAAAAACCCCAAAACATGCCCTGAGAATTCCTATGCTTAGGTTTGCATTCACTCAGATTTCTTTCTTAAGATTTTCATTCATATAGATTCCAAGCTGGAAATCATACTACCTGCATGGTCCAGAAAAATAAGGGACTCTTAAGACTAAATAATGATTTAGTTTTAATAATTTTAATAGTTTTAATAATAATTTAGTTTTAAGAGTCCCAGATCAGATGAGCCTCTGAGGCACATCACAGACACAAATGCAAGTGGCTTCTGGGGAAATCCATCTTCAACCTAGACCCTGAAGCCTTCAAAAGTCCAAAGAATATATAGTCATTAACAAAAACCACATAACATGCAGGGACAGAGCTCCTTATTTAGTGAGGGTCAGCAGAAGCAATGAATGGCAATACCAGAAGACTGGGAGACCAAGCTAACACACTGAGGAAGACAGAAGAGGCAAAGAGAAGAGGCCTGGTCCTTAAAGACAGCATCAAACCACTGAGAACTCCTGGAAGAACAGATACTTCCCTTTTGTTGGGTAAGTCATTTTAATTGGATATTCTACTGACAGCAGGAAGCATCTCGACTAACAGAGAAAAAAAACACCGACTTGGGTGTAGAGTGAATGATCACAAAATAGCAACACAGTACAACTGATTCCCAGAAGGACAGACCATGCGTTATTCTGTTTTGAAGACCGTGCCCTGCCAAATTGAGGAGAAAATAAAAGCCATTTTTAGTTTGGGGGAAACTCACAGTAAACATTAACACAAATCCTGAGTCTAGTGGAACTAAATACTATTTGAGTATATATATATTTTTTTAAATTTTGTTCCTACCCTTTTTTAATATGTGTGTGTGTGTGTGTGTGTGTTTTAGATATACAAGACAGTAGAGTGCATCTGGACATATTATACATACATGGATATAAGTTACTCTAATTAGGATCCCATTCTTGTGGTTGTTGTATATGATGTGGAGTTACATGGGGTGTACATTTCTATTTTGGTAATAATGAATGCAATTCACATAGAAATTCCCGACAGCAATTGTGCCTCCAGCAGACTAAGAAGACAAGTGAGCAGCTATTAACCCTGAGACAAAATGCAGAGAAACTTAAGTGACATAAAAGCTTCTGGTGGTCTGATTAAATTCAGATTCTCCCTGAAAATTTCAGTATATTTGTTATCAGAAGAATATTCCAATTCTTCTTCACAACACAGAAGTCAATACAAAGGGTAGCTGTTGGAAATTGTTTTGCTGAAATGCCCAGTAATACTTTCTTTCCCTAAAGCCTTCTCTTTTGTACAGTTACAAGCTGGTCTCTTTTGAGGGTTTTGAGATGGACTATAGGTTTGCAATCAGTTTTTTCCTCTACTTCATTTTGTGACCTCTGTAGATCCTTCCTTCTTCTCTCTCTGAACCTTAACTTACTGACAAATGAGAAGCTTGTTTTACTTAATTTCTGAGGTGTCATTCAACTCAAAATTTCTAAGACCATATGTCTTTACCAATATTCCTTTTTCTTGAGATTACTCTTATCAGTGGCACAGACAGAATAAGTGCTGATATAAGGGGCATTTTTACTCCAAATATGCCTTTCTACTTGACTCAGCACTCCAGGTTCCTCTGCTGTGCTGATTTTAATTACAAGCGTTCTCCTGCAGCTGCACTTATGAGGCTTTGGGTAGAACCCACATGCAATAGATGTACTGCAGCTGCAAAAGGTAGTTCAATCTCTGAGAAAAGAGTTTCATGTGGACTGACGAGAACAGGCAACAGCTTGGGGTAGGTGATGGTAGAGCTACTGAGAGGTGAAATTGATTATATAGACAGCACCCTGGGATGTATGGTGGAGTTATATAGAGAGCTGATAGATAATAGGCCTTTCTTCATGAAAATATTTTTAGCAAATATTTTGTGTATAGCCTCAAAGCATGATATTTCAAGGTACTGTAATTTCATGAGAAAGTTATCAGGGAAAAATTTTGACTCTGAAATGGATACTTTTTAGTGAAACTGTACCTTGGATCCCCAGATTCCAAGCTTCTGGCTGCAGGGCATTTAAACCATTTACAAGAAAGGTATTACACTTGGTTAGGGATTTTGACTCCACCATCCCTCTTACTTACCACTGGTATATATCACCACATCCTACCTCTTCTATCTCCCAAGCATCTACAGATTTCAATACCTTCTATTTCTGGTCCAGTCGATGCGTCTGTGATGTCTCACAAGAAGATGGCAATTGTCTGTTAAATTTAGGCATTTAGGAGAGTGTGTAATGGTGTGTTATAACATTGTTTTGCCATTTCTTTAATGAGAAATGAGATTGCACATCTCTTCATATATATTTTAATCCTTCAGATATCCACTTTTTAAAAAGTACCAGATTTCTTGTTAAATCTTTTTAAAGAAAAAATTACCTTGCACCCTTTTTATTGCTGAGTAGTATTCCATGGTATAGATGGATCATTTTTGTGTAAACATCCATCCAGCTACTGTAAGTCATTTTAGATATTTATCATTTTTGGCTATTACAAATAAAACTTCATGAACAATTGTGTATAGGTTTTTGTTGAGCATCTATTTTAATTTCTCTTGATTGTAGAAGTAGAATTGCAGGGTTGGTGAGTGCATGCTTAGGGTTTTTTTTAATAGCTTTGCTGAGGGGCTGGGGTTGTGGCTCAGTAGTAGGGTGCTTGCCTAGCATGTGTGAGGCACTGAGTTCGATCCTCAGCACCACATAAAAATAAATAAATAAAATGAAGATATTGTGTTCATCTACAACTAAAAAAGAAATTTTTAAAAATAGCTTTACTGAAATTTTAATTGACAGAAATTGCATATATGTTTAAGTATACAACTTGATGTTTTGATATATGTATACCTTGTAAAATGATCACTACAATCAAGATAATTAACAATTAATCACCTCATGTAGTTACTATTCTTTTCTGTGTGTATGCTGTGAAAACACTTAAGATGTATACTCTTAGCAATGTTCTCATGTATAATAATATTAACAACCATGCTATACATTAGATCTCAAAATCTTGTGTAACTAAAACTCTATACTTTTGACCAGTACTATCCTATAGCCTCTCAACCCCAGGCCCCAGAAATTCCTACTCTTACTTCTTTCTTCTATAGTTTTATTATTTTAGATTCTACATGTAAGTGAGATCATGTCTTTCTGTGTGGCTTATTTCACCTAACATAATGTCCTCCAGCTTTATCCATGTTGTTGCAAAGGCAGAATTTCCTTGTTAAGGCTGAAATGTATTCGTGTGTGTGTATGTGTGTGTGTATGCATTTTTCTTTAGCCATTCATCCATTGATGGACATTTAAGTTGTTGCTGTGCTTTGGCTATTCGGAACAAAGCTTCACTGAACTTGAGAGTGCAGATATTTCTTCAACATATAGATTTCCCTTCCCTTGGGTATATATATATATATATATCCAGTAGTGGGATTGATGTTTCATGTAGTAGTTCTATTTTTATCTTTTTGAGGAAACTTCATACTGTTTTCCATAATGGCTGTGCCCACTTACTTTCCTATCAACAGTGCACAAGGGTCTCATTTTCTCTACATCCTTGCCAACACTTATTATCTTTTGTCTGATTTATAATATCTACTGTAACAAGTGTAAGGGGATATCTCATTGTGGTTTTGATCTCCATATCCCTGATGATTAGTGATATTTAGCACCTTTTCATATACCTCTCCACCATTTGTTTGCTTTCTTTTGAGAAATGTCCATTCAGGTACTTTGCTCACTTTAAAATTGCATTATTTGGAAGTTGTATGACTTCCCTATATATTTTAGATATTAACCTCTTATTAGACACAGGGTACAATAGTCAGCTTTTTATCACTATAATGAGATACCTGACCCAGGCTACTTATGAAGAAGAGGTTTATTTAGCTCACTAATTTGAATGTTCAATGGCATGGCACTGCATTGTTTAGCTCTTGGCTGTGTCACATTGTGGAAGATAGAGAGCAATGGCAGGTACATATGTAGATGCCAGCAAGTGGTAACATCTTGAACCAGGAGCAGAGAGGAAAAAAAGGACTAGTGGGCAGGACCAGGCTTACTCCTTTTGTAACATTCCCCCCATGAAAACTCAAGAGGTTGCATGCAAATAACTACCAAGGAGTTGCATGCAAACTACCCCATGCCCCCAACAGCCTGAGAACTGTCCACTAGGCCCCACCTCCTTAGGGTTCCACTTCCTCCCACCAGCCCCACCCTGGGGACCAAGCCCTTAATCACAAAGGACACTCGGTGGATGCAAATGATATTCAAACCATAGCATATGGTTTATAAGTATTTTCTCCCAGTTTGTAGGTTGACCTTTCACTCTGTTGGTTGTTTACTTTTCTGTGCACAAGGGGTTTGGTTTGCTGTAACCCCACTTGTCTATATTTGCTTTTGTTGTCTGTGTATTTGGTACCGTATCAAAAAAAATTACTCAACAATTTTTCCCCTAAGGTTTTTTTTCTAGTATTTTTACAGCTTTAGAGCTTACTTTTAGGTCTTTAATGTATTTTGAATTGATTTTTTTTAAATTTAATTATTTTATTTAAATGCGTTTCAAGTCATAGTACATAAACAGAGCTCAGTTTTTCCATTTCTCTGGTTTCAAATCAGATAGAGTCACATTATTTGTGTCTTCATACCTGCACCAGGGGCAGTAATGACCCTCTCAATCAACCATCATTATTTTTTTAATATGGTGTGAGATAGGGTTTAATTTCATCCTTTTTGTGTGTGGACAGTCAGTTTCCTGGCACTGTTTAGTGAAGAGACGGTCCTTTCCCCATGAGCACCGTTGTCACAGCTCAGTTCACTGTAAGTGCATGGATTTATTTCTGTGCTCTCCAGTTTTTCTTTTTCTTTTTCTTTTTTTAAAATTTTTTTTGTTTGGTTGTAGATGGGCACAATATCTTTATTTTATTTATTTGTATGTGGTGCTGAGGATCGAACCCAGTGCCTCACGCATGCGAGGCAAGCGCTCTACCACTGAGCTACAATCCCAGCCCCCTCCAGTTTTTCTTTGATCTGTATGTCTGTTTTTACTCCAGTACCATACTGTTGTGACTACCATATTATTATTATTTTTTTGGTACTGAGGATTGAACTCAGGGGCACTCAACCACTGAGCCACATTCCCAGCCCTGTTTTGTGTTTATGTAGAGACAGGGTCTCACTGAGTTGCTTAGCGCCTTGCCGTTGCTGAGGTTGGCTTTGAACTTGGGATTCTTCTGTCTCAGCCTCCCAAAATGCTGGGATTATAGGCGTGTGCCACGCCCAGCAACTACTGTATGTTTGTTAGGAAGTATGATGACTCTAGTTTCGTTCTTTCTCAATATTGCAGTACTATGCTGAGTAGAAGTGGTCAAAGTAGGCATCTTTGCCTTGCATTGGATCTTAGAGGAAAAGCTTTCATTTTTTTCCTCCGTTGATTATGAAGTTAGCAGTGAGCTTTTCATGTATTGCTTTTATTATGTTGAGGTAAATACCTTCTATATTGCTTTTTGAGAGATTTTATCATGAATGGATATTGAATTATCAAATGCTTTTTATGATCTATTGAGATCATTGTATCATTTTTTTATTTGCCATCTGTTAATGTGGTTGTGTCATTTATTGATTTTGATATGTTGAACCATCCTTGCATCCTAGGGGGTGGAAATCTTATTCATCATGATGTGCAATCCTTTAAGTGTGCTATTGAATTCACTTTGCTGGTATTTTATTGATGGATTTTGCTTCTATGTTCAACAGGGATATCAGTCTTTAGTTTTCATTTCTTGTGGTACCTTGGTCTGGCTTTGGTGTTAGGGTGATGTAGCTTCATACAATGAATTTGGAAGTGTACTCTGTTCTATTTGGGGGAGAGTTTAGGAATGGTTTTAATTATTCTCTGAATATTCATTAGAATTCATCCCTGAAGCCTAGGCTTCATGGGACCCAGATTTTCTTTATTGAGGCTTTTAAAATTTTGGTTCAGTCTCCTTATTTGTCACTGATTTGTTCAGGCTCTCTATTCTTGATTCAGTCTTGTTAGACTATAATTTCTAGCATTAATCCCTGGATTATCCCATTGGTTGGCTCATAATTGTTCATAAGTCCCTTGTGATGCTTTCCATTTCTCAGGCTTCTGTTGTAATGTCTCCTCTTTCATTCTGACTTTATTTGAATTTTATATTTTTCTTAGTTGAGCTAAAGGTTTGTCAATACTGTTTATATTTTCTAAAAACCAACTTTTGCTTTTGTTCATTATTTTTAATGTTTTTCTGTTTTCTATTTCATTTGTTTCTGCTTTAATCTGTATTTTTTCCCTTCTTTATACTAATTGGAGCTTAGTTTGTTTTTCTTTTTCTAATTCCTTGAGGTGTGAAGTCAGGTTGTTTATTTGAGATCACTCTTTGTTAATGAAGGAGCTGATTGCTGTAAACTTCTTTCTGAGTGCTGTTTTGCTATACACTGTGTTTTGGTATGTTATATTTTTCTTTTCATTTGTCTTGTGATACTTTAAAACTTCTCTTTTGATTGCCTATTTGACCCAATGATTATTCAAGAATATGCTTGTTTAGTTTCTATGCATTTATGAACATCATCATTTTCTTGCAGTTATTGATTTCTAGTTTCATTTTGTTGTTTTCACAAAAGATACATTGTATGATTTCAGTCTTCTTAAACTTATTAAGACTTATTTTGTGACTTAATGTGTTACTTGCACTGAAGAATGTTTTGTATGTTATTAAGAAGGATATGTATTCTTCTGCAGTTGGGTGGAAATTTCTGTATATGTTGACAAACCCATTTGGTATCTAGTGTTGTTCTATTCATCATGTGAACAAATAGAAAATTTTTGGTACATACATACCATGGAATAAATGATTAATGTAGGCAAAAAATATGAATGGGTTTAAACAATAATTGTACTGAGTGTAAGAAGGCAGATTAAGGAAGAAAAGAATGTATCCATGTAAGTCTGTTTATCTAAAAATTCAAGAAAATTCAAAATAATCTGTGGTTCCAGAAAGTAGGTCAGTGCTTGCCTGAGGTGAGTGGGTTATGTAGGGACTGCTAGGGGACACACTTAGATGTAAGTTCTTGCCAAAGGAACACTAAGAGAAAAGATGTATGTCACTTACTGGATGGAAATGCAAGGCCTGGTCTTGCCTCCTCTGTTCTGTTTTCCCTTCTAATTAACAGGAACCCATTAAAACTCCAAAATGTTGAAAGGAAGGACCTAGAAACTGGCAGAGCAGCACACTGCATCCCTGAATGCCCAGTGAAGTAGAGCTCAATGTTGATCTTAAATATGCTCTCAGTCTCTTGTGTGAGATGAAAATGAACATCAGTCTCCTCTAAGCCAATGAATTATTGTTGGGTCTTATTTTTAGAGCAGCCTACCCTTACCTTATCAAACATTTATTAAATTTTAAATTTCAATGATATTTACTTTTTAATTTTAGGAATTGTATTTCAAATCTGCCCAGTCAATTTTATAGTTACTTATTCATCTTTTTAAAATTTCAACATCTATTTTTTAATGTAGCTTATCAGTAATCATTTATATTCTATAGCTGAAGATGCCAGCATTTTAAATCTGAGGTCATCTAAACCTGTTACTCTTTCTGCTAATTCTAGATCATACTGGCTTATTTTTTTTGTGTGTGTTTTTTTTAAAACTGTAGATTCATTTTTGATGTTTGACTGCTTATTTATTTATTTTGTACCAAGGATTGAACCCAGGGACACTTAACTACTGAGCTCTGAGCTACATCCCCAGCCCTTTTTATTTTTTATTTAGAGACAGGGTCCTGCTAAGTTGCTCAGGGCCTTGGGAAGTTAGTGAGGCTGGCTTTGAACCTACTGCTTAAAACAGAATCCCTACATTCTGCTTTGTGTATATAGATACATTGAGTTGATACTGGGTTCAGTCTTGGATCCTGGCTGATCACCATAACTTATTGCATATCTTTTAGTGGGATAAGATCTTTTGATTTCAAAAAACATTTATTGCAATTTAAGAAAGAAAATGTTTAATTTAAGGAAATAACTTTAGCTCGATAGACCTATGGTATGTTTCCTAATGTTTGGGAATATTGGAGATGCAAAAGGGTCACTTTATCAACCTTAAGATTTTAAACTACATAATAAATCTCTCTCAAACTCATCAAGTTTTTATATGCTCGAATCTTTCTTACTTGCTACTTTAGTTGGTCCCAACTGAGTGTAAATTATTTAATCTCTGTGAAACTGATGCTATTTCATGAAATGAATGGACATAATTTATATTTACTTTGAAGAAATTTGCATTCTATGGTTACCTTTCCATCTGTCCCTCTTCGTTTCTCAGCAGTGATCCATGAGCACCCACCAATATGGTCAACAATTTCCAGTCTAGATTAGAACTGGAACTGGAAAGCCACCAGAGACCGAACCTCCAGATAATTTCATTATCTCTGTTTTAACTACTACACTATCTCTCATGGTGATTCTACTTCTGAATATGTGTAGATTCAAGCCCTTTTCTGTATTCCACAGTTGAGATGGGGGGAGGGGGATAAACACGCTAGTTGTTAAATTCTACCATTCCCGTCATACAGTCAGCATTTCATGCTTGGTCTCCGGCTGCCTTTGGTCATGGGCCCACTGCTGATATGATCATTGACTATCACCGTGGAATTACCTGTTACCTCTTCCCTGAAGTGGGGGTGGGAGGGAATTGAAGGTGGAAATGCTTGAACTTGAATGCTCTGCACTCAAGTTCTTATGGGCTTCACTAAAGTTCCTCATTAACAACTACATTCAGTGTTACCACATCTCTTGTGCTTCATAAGGTCCTTGTCAAACATCAGAGGAAGGGATGATTCATATTAGACAAATGAAGCCTTTGAGGAGGATGCTGAAAGGAAATGAAATCTTGGTGAAGTGGGTAAGAGTCATTGGGGGGAGGTGGTTATTCTCTCAGAGCTGCTGCATGTTTGACCTATTGTAAAGGGCACTTGAAGTCAGAAATGCTAATTACATTCTCCAGAGCAAATGACTCAATGGAGTCTCTGAGACAAATTGACTGCTTCAGTTCCCCAAATTCCCCTGTCAGTAACTTCAGCAATATGTGCCCAGTATTGTCTACCTGCTATGCATACTCTGCTCACAAAGACTGGCAGAAAAAATACTCCCAGCTGAGATTTAGAGCTGGACTCAACAGCTCAGCCAGATATGTAGGCCAAGAGTGCCAGAGAGAAAGGGAATCAGTATGGGTGTGATGGCTGTGGGAAGGATAGCACAGTAGAAGACAGGAAAATTTCAGACAAGACGTAATCAAGCCTGAAAGGAAGTGATTCATGCTGAGTACCTGGAGACATAGGGGATGCAGGTCACCCGGGCCACCCTTAACATCCAAAAATGTACACACTGAAAGCTACAGAAAGGATAGTTGGATAGTTCTAAAACATTACACAAGAAGGAATTAGTTTTATGAAATAAAACTCTTTCACAGACATATAACATTGATCCTACTTTTGAAAACAAATTATTATGATTAATTTTGAAATATTATCCAGATGAAAAGGTGCTTTTTTTTTTTGTATCTGGAATTCAACTCAGGGGTGTTTCAGACCCTGGGAAACAGACTTGGGATCCAGCAGGTGGAAGAAGATACAAGACACAATTGGAATAGTAGACATGCTTTATTCAGATGCTGCAATAGACTTTAGCCATCACCCAGGTCTTGCTTCAGCCTCCAGCCAGTTCCAGGTATCTCCTTGAGCCATTTCCTTAGGCCTTTTTTATATGCAGGCCTGACAAAGAAGGCACACTGCCAAGAGACTAGTCAGTGGGCACATGCTCATAAGCAAATGTTTATGACCTTGAATACATGCGCTGAATCAGAATGTTTATGACCGTGACTACACACTAAGTGTAAGGTCAGATATCGATGACCAAATTACAACCACTGAGCAAGGCTTTATTGATATACGCTCAGGGTGAGACTCCCCAGTCCAACAGAGTGGTCTGGAAAAATCTCCTGCAGGCTCAGCTGGTTTGTAATTTTTATAGGCTTGGGGCAGGAAGGGGCGGGCTTGGGACAAGAAAGGGAGGTCTTTGGGAGTCCTGTGTCTCCTGGGGTTGGTGGGGGTGGGGGGTGTCAGCTGATTGATAGGT
The DNA here is from genome assembly GCA_028644305.1 of Xerus rutilus. Lineage (NCBI taxonomy): Eukaryota > Metazoa > Chordata > Mammalia > Rodentia > Sciuridae > Xerus > Xerus rutilus. The sequence continues at coordinate 49,173,174 of CM053400.1, forward strand.
GGTTAGGAGGCGTCATCACTGCTTGTCTGTTGGCGTCTGATTGGTTGTTTTTTCACGCATGCGGGCTGCCTGGTGTTTTTGTTCCCCTTAGCCGCCTTAAAGCGACCTAACACTAAGAAAATAGCCCGCCAGAAACTTCAGCAGAGGAGCGTAATTATAGCCATTCTGGGCCTGCCCTACAGCTGCCCATAAAGAAGGAAGAATGACTAAAGGATATGGAGGTGAAGAGAGAAGCTATACCACGTGGCTAACTTGAGCTCCAGAGAAAGATAATGGAGAGGACAGAGGGAAAGTACTAGTCAAATGGTCCTCTGACTGACAATGTTTTAGGATTGATGAAAGATATGAATCATATGACCCAGAAATCACAAGCCCAGGTTGTGAATGGAACTAAACTCTTAGTAAGTTTAGTGACTTTGTAGAAATAAAAATTTGATATTTAGGCTACATATTAGTAATATATGGATGTTAAGAATGGCTGTAATAGTATTTTCTTGCTTCTGTTAATTAGGAAAGGAAGTGAAAAAAATCCATACGGGAGAAAGATTCACCAAAATCCTTGTCAAGAGGTAACAGGAGTTTACCTGGGTAAGAGCATGTTAAACTCAGGCTGATCAGAACATGGTGATTTGATTATTGTTTTGTGTCTGTCTACATTTAAAAAAATTTCAGGAAATTTTTCATGAATTGCTCCTTCACTTCAGGCGAGTATTTGCTGAAGTTGATTTCTTCAGATTCCCTCAAAGACCTAACTATCTAAAGCTGTGCTCTCCAACTTTGCTCTTTTTAGAAAAACAAAACCATCCTCCAACTTAAATAACATTAATATTTACTTTGCTTACTTTAAAAATATCTGTATCTTTCATTGTAATGTAAATTTCAAGAGGGCACAAAACTTGTTTTATTCAATTCTACATAATTCCTAGAACAATGCCTGAAAGAGCAAAGTAGTCATTTTTTCCCTAAATAAATATGTATTGAATTGCCAGGAGCCTGGCCATAATTTTATCATCATTGGATTCCTTGCCACATCTCAATCCAGATGCTTTTCCAAAGTCAATCTTTGAAGACATTAAATCTTGCTGACTGTTGAATAGCTCAGAATGGCACAACTCAATCAAAATTCAGAAGGTACAATAATCAAATAAAGTTGCCCTATCTCTTGAAATATATAAAATACTAAAGCTTGGTCAGATAACCCAAATAGTTTTGTATCTATTAGAGAAATTGAACTTCTTATTCTAAACCTTCCCAAGAAGAAAACTCTAAGCCATTTCATTGGTGAATTCAGCCAAACTTTAAAGAAATAAATAATACCAATTCTGTACAATCTCTTCCAGAATAAAACAAGAAGAGTACACTTCCCAATTTTATTGTTACTAAATGCCCCAGTACCAAAACCAAACAAAGATATTACATGGAAAAAAGCTACAGACGTAAACACAGACATAAAACTCTTCAAGAAAGCTTTAAAAAACCTAGTAAAATGTAAAAAGGATAATAATGCACAAACAAATGAGGTTTATTCCAGGAACATAAAGCTGGTTCATTACCAGCAATTAATCAATATAATTCCTCATATTAAGTTTCTCAAGATTAAAAAAGAAAACCTATATGATTTTCTCAGCAGATGCATAAAAACAATTTGACAAAATTCAGCACCCATTTGTGATAAAAGTTCTTGGCAGACTGTAAATGGAAGGAACTTTGCCTGATAAAGAGCATCTAAAAGTATTCCTACAGTTAACACCACACTTAATGGGGGAAGACTTAATTCTTTTCCCCTAAGATTGAGAATAAGTCAATCTTATTTAGCTTACTATATATATTTATCATCATACTGGAAATCCTAGATACTGTGATTTTTAAAAAAAAGGAACAAAAAGGAGAAAAAGAAGGCATAGAGATCAAACTAGGGAAAAAAATGCATTTCCTTCTGTTGGATGATGTGACAAAGTATGTGCAGAATATCCCAAAGACTCTACAAAAAGGCTCCTAGAACTACTAAATAAATTTAGCAAGCATACAGGATACAAAGTCAACATAGAAAAATAAATTATATTGGAGGCTGGGGTTGTGGCTTAGTGGTGGAGCACTTGCCTCGCATGTGTGAGGCACTGGGATCGATCCTCAGCACCATGTTATAAATGAATGAATGAATGAATGTGTTGTGTCCATCTATAACTAAAAATATTTTTAAGAAATTGTATTGTATATATTAGCAATGAACCATGCAATTAGAAATTAAAATGCCATTTAGAATAACACCAAAAATATACTTATGTATAAATCTAACAACATCCATGCAGGATGTGTATGCTGAAAACTATAAATCCTGATGAATGAAATCAAAGATCCAAACAAATTAAAAGATAAACTATTAATAGATTTGAAAACTCAATTTTATTAAGATGTGAATTCTTCCCCAAATGATCTATAAACAGTATCCCAGTAAAAATCCCAGCAGGCCTTCTCATAGATTTTGACAAGCTGATTCTAAAATATATGTGGAATGCCAGAGGAACTAAAATAGCCAGCACAAAAGAAAGAAGCAGCACACTACTGATTTCCGCCTACTACAAAGCCACAGTAATCAAGAGGCCATGGTAATGGTTTAAAGGACAGACCCATTTATCAGTGGAATAAAATAGAAAGCCAAGAAAAAAGCTCAACGAAACATAACCAACAAATGTTTGACAAGATGGTAGAGCACCACAACAAAGAAAGAATCGATTTTTAACAAATGGTCCTGGAACAATTGTACATACAGATGCAGAAAAACCAAACAAAGAAAAACCCGAGTCTACTAAGGTAAGAACCTGGGTACTTAACCATGGTAGATGAAAACCTATGATCACATAAACCATATAAAAAAATTAACCAAAAGTGGATCATAGACCAACACCTACAACCATATAACTTCTAGAAGATATCCTGAGAGAAAGGTTGCATAATGTTGGTTAAGGAAAAAAATTTCTAGATGTGACACCAAAAGCATAATTTGTAAAAGAAAACTTGGGCTTTATATTAAAATTATATTTTTTTTCTTAGAAAGACACTGTCAAAGATAAGCCACACACTGAGAGAAAACATTTGCAATTCAGATCTCTCAGTGCTTTATCTTGTCGAGGGAATTTTGAGAAAATGCTCAAAACTCAACAATTAGGAAAAAAACCTCCTTTTTAAAAAATGTGCAAGAAAGCTGAACAGACACCTCACCAAAGATGGAAAATAAATATATGAAAAGGGGCTACAAATCACTAAAAATGAGGGAGGAAAATGAAATACATACCTAACTGTGGTACTGGACATTCTATAAGAATGTCTGAAGTTTAAAAGTATGTTGTTTAGGTGTGTTGGAGAGGATGTGGGTCTACTGGAACTCCGATTTTTCTGGTTACAATGGAGAAGGATTTGACTACTTTAGAAAACAGTTTGGCAGTTCTAATAATGTATATATTCAAATATACATCTATATACTGTCAAATGATATATCCATATGCTATCCAATGATTTGGCAATTTCAGTCTTAGGAACTTAGCCAAGGAAGAGGAATACCTATGATCACATTAAAGAAAATCATGCACATACACAAAAATCATGTACACAGATCATTACAGCTGCTTTATAACTGGAAATTATAATTGTCTAAACTTGGGAAGAAGCCCATGTTTTTCAGCTGGTGAATGAATAAATAGTGGCCCATCTATACAGCAGAACATAAATCAGTGATATAAGGGAACACACCATTGGTTGACCAACCCTGTGCCTGAGTCTGCAGTGCAGTTTGCTAAGGGAAAGATATGATACTGAAAGATTACATATTGTTTCATTTCACAGGCAAATGTACAGGGAGGAAAACTGATCAGCGGATGCCAGGGTTAGAGGTAACTGGAGGGATTTTGGATAAAAGGGATGCATGCAGACTTGGAAGTAGAGCATGCAATGGATGTGGTCCATATAGAACTGTGGTACTGGACATCTGGTTCCATGCACTGTCAAAACCTGTGAAACTAGCTAGGCACAGTGGCTCAAGCCTGTAATCCCAGCACTTAGGGAGGCTGAGACAGGAGAATCCTGAGTTCAAAGCCAGCCTCAGCAATGGCGAGGCACTAAGCAACTCAGTGAGACCCTGTCTCTACATAAAACACAAAATAGGGCTGGGGATATGGCTCAGTGGTCAAGTGCCTCTGAGTTCAATCCCTGGTACCAAAAGAAAGGAAGAAAGGAAGAAAGAAAGAGCCCTGTGAATCTATATCACGGAAAGTGAATTTTACTGCGATAAGATTTTTAATAGGATATTGGGGGTAAAATGGAAAGCTGACCATGACAAATGGATTCAAAGTACTATAAAAAAATCACATAACCAACACTGGGTGAAGTGGGGAATTAAGGAACTGGTCAGTGCAATCTTGGAAACAATGGTGGAGACAAGGCATTCTGTATAGAATTGGTTCAGGTTCCTCTTGGACAGTCACCGTGTGTGGATTGTGAAAGTGGGGCTCTCCCAGCAGGTCAGATTTGTTTCATTAATTCCATTGCTTTCCTATTATACTGTCTATTTCCAGAGAGCTGCACAAAGCAATGTCTTATTTCTGTTTGTACCTCCAGTGTCTATGATAGTGCCTGGTATATAGAAGGTAATTGAACAAAATCAATTTGAAATGTTTAGGACAATGAAATGCTAACATTGCTTACATTCTGCAGGATAGTTAAAACAACTATCAAGGAGCTAACAAGGAAAATTCTGATTTGAAAATCATCTTCTTTGCCTCTTTTAAATTATTTAAACTATTTGAAATGACACTCCCCTCCATAACAGATTATCTCTTTGATTCACCTCACTTGTTTTAGAAGGGTCAAGGTAGCGGACATTCATTGAGGAAGTCCCAAAGTGACAAATGTCATGTTGGTCATTCAACTCTATGTTCTCATTTAAATCGTTATAATGCTTAAAATTCCCAATGAGAAAACAGGGAACTTAATAATTATTAATTACTTCAGAACCAGTAAGAAGAATGAGAAAAGGAGTCTGGGCCAAAACATTTGTAAATGTCAAAACCAGTTTGTCAAATAGGTGCATCTCACAGAGCAATCTCAACTTACAGAGTTTTCCATGCTGTAAAACCTGGAATGGTCAGTGGGTGAGGACAGGGGACTGCTAGGCTCCAAATCTCCAAGGAGTGATGGGGCTGTCAATTGCAGTAGGACTAAGTTACTCAAGAAGTGAAAATGTATCATTTATCATCATAATGAAAAATTACACATGCTTCTTGACAATGAGGTTACATCCTAATAGCTCATTACACGTCAAAAGCATCACAAGCTGCATTTAATAAAGCTAACCTTCTGGATCTCATAGCTTAGCAACGGAACACTGCAGAAGGGGCCTTTTCCCTTCCAGATGTCATGTACGACTGCCAGGGAGCTGCAGCTAGATGCCACTGTCTGGCATTATGAGAATATCATACTGCATATCATTAGTTTGAGAAAAGATCAAAATTCAAAGTGTAAAGTATGCTTCCTAATGAGAAATATTGCTTTCACACCATCAGAAAGTAAAACATGGTGAATTGAACTATGGTAAATTGGGGACCGTTGATAAAATGTTAGCAAACCTCTTTCGCCAAGCACCTTTCAAGGTCCTTCTGATTTGCTTTATGCTCTGCTGCCACCTGCTGGCTACATAAGAAAATGCAGAAGGAAGCTTGACTACAGATGGTCAGTACTTTTGAAATTCAGGCCAAATCAGCCACTGCTCCTGGTTTCTGCGTAGACCTTTTAGACTTCCCCTGTTCTTAGTTATTTGCTTCTATAGACTTAACCAGCTTCACCAGTTGTTATTTCTTAAACTCTCCATACTTAAACCACTTCACCTGCTCTCATTTAACTTCCAATCACCTTTCCCCATAAATATTTCCAAGCCCTACTCTTAGAGAAGCAGATATAAGACTTGAGTCTACCGTGTTCTCACTCTTGATTGCCTGGTGAATAAACTCTCACTTGTTTCAGTAACTGACAAACTGTGCAGTGGGCAAAATGAGCCTCATTTAGTAACAATTTGGCAAATCAGCCAAGAGCCAAGTCTGCCGAGGTTGTTTAGCTCCTTGCGGAGTAGACAGAACCACAAATAAGTTGTAGCAGCTGCTTGGGCTGTTGGCCCTGGAGACTATCTCCAGCAGGGTACTGTGACAAACATAATTTCATTTTTGCAATTTAGAAACTGTTTCTGGGTTTGGAAGGCATCTTATTTGGTGAGTACAGGTAACTAGAGTCCTATCTCTTCTTTGCTCTGGTTTGGTCTTTATTGTGAGGGTTCTGGTTTGGAGATGCCTCATGCTTGTGAAAGGAAACCTTGGTTTGGCTTTGTTAACAGGGTCTGGAGTGAGGGAACACATGATAATAGGGGAAAATTAGGGACTCTGCTCACAGAAATGCTTGGTCTTGTTTGGTTTCTGAGACCTGCTTGGAGCTGCAGCATAAGTTACATAAGTATACACTTGTAACTAGCCATGTCTGAACTCTGAAGCAATAGGAAATGTTAATTCAATTCCCACATGCAACCTGTTCGGACATATTTTCCAAACTGGGTGACTTTCAGCTACTGCCTTGTCCCAGTACTCTGTGAAATTAAGAGAGAAATGGCTGACAATGGGTCATGGAGCAAGCATTGGGCAGAATTTAATTCAAGATCATCAAGGTAAACTGTCCGCAGAATTGCTAGATAAAGCTTTTTGGTGGGGATTCCCATGGCCACTCCTGTTTTTCAGGGATCTGTCCTGCATTCTTTAGCATCTTATGACATTTTATGGTGACTTCTACAGTCTAAATTCAGTGTTTTGTTTGATCAAGATGGCTAATTGAAAAATTTCTTGTCAATGTCTTTAAGATAATTTTTGAACTGCAGTTATAAGGTTAACACATGAAGGGTTTTTAGCTTTGCCTATTTTGAATTGGCTGACTGCTTGAAAGCTTATTTCAGATAGTTCTAGCAAAAATGTAAACAACTAAGAGTTTCTTTAATTTATTTGAAACTGAGGAAAGGAGAGAGAAAAAAGGTAAGAGAACCTTTAAAAAAAGCACAGAAAAAAGTTATTATGGGATATGCTTCACCTGAAAATTTTGGTCCACAGCCTACATAGGACCTATAATGAAAAATCTTAGTTTACCCATATGAACAGGTGAGCTTAATTCTTATAAATTTGGTTGTAAAATAAAAGTTGTTTCAAAATTCTAGCATTTTTCTCCTGCCACTGAAGCTCCCCAGTGGTCTGGTGGGCAGGGTTCTGGGCTCTTACTGCCAGGACCCTGGTTGGGTTTTCAGTCTGGGAACAATGACAGTTTTTGGTAACTCACATGGAAAGCTGTGGCTTCCCTCCTTATATTTACCTTTTAAAAATATCATTAAGATTATCCCTGTAAGCTCAACTCCTGATGCTCCAAGTGGGTCCTCTTCCAGGGTCCCACTTCTTTCTGCTTGTCTCATTTATATGGATGCATCTTCCAGGTAGGGAAAAGGAGAAATGCTCTGAAACTTAGGGCTAGCAAAGCGATCAGGAGTTTAGACGCAGACTCTGGAATCCTTTCCCTATAAGATTCTCTTTCTAAACAAAACTGAAACGTGTGATAAACTAAAACAGGGAAGGAAAGCTTTAAAAAGCCCCAAGGAAACTTTCCCAGGCACTCTCTTGGGATGGGTGTGCATAGAAAGTGCTCTTTGCCCTATTCATTGAAAGGTTTTGCACCAAAGTAAGGGATCTAGTTTGGAAACAAGCTAAGATAGAAAGACTGAACTAGATTTGTTTAGGGCAATGGAGGAGGTTATTGAAAGATTGATAGTCTAAAGGTGGACAAAACCATTTTGGACATTAGCAAATGCAAGACTCTACATGCAAACTAGAAGAATTTCTTCTGTTTGCATTTTACGTACATTTGTGTATGCATGTGTATCATCCTTTATGTCTGCATGGTACTGAATTGAATTAGAAATAAATGAGCAGTCATAAATTAAATCCTAAATGCTTTTAAACAACACAAAAACGAAAGCTTTTAAATAAGACTTATTATTGCAGCTGTGTCTTCAGATTAACAAAATGCTCAGGTACTTAACTTCACAGAGCTCAAGGGAAGGCTGCCAAACAACCATGTGCTGTGACAAGGGAATAACTTGAGGCGATGGCTGATTAGATTTTGCTTGATGCTCCAAAATTCCAGGAGCAAATCAGTCCATTGTTGCAGGGAAAATGAGACATGTTTTTTTGAATGAAGTTATAGAATATGAAGATGTGTTTTGGGAAAAAGGTAAACAAAACTAAGGATTTGGGCAAGTGAAAGTTTTATGAAAAGGTTTTGGAAAGAATGAATCTTGTGGGAGATTTCATGCATGACCAAGTTGTCAAATGCTATTGGTATTTTTTTTCTGGAGTCTGAAAACAGATATTGAAAGTACATTGGTGCAAAGTTAATGTTTGATCCCTTGTGTTTAGGTGACCGTTTTCTCAGAGCAGTCATCTGTTGACAGGAAATTGTGAGATTTTTCTTCACTTTTTTAGGAAGCTGACCTAGAAAACAAAGATTCTATCATTTCTTATACTTTGTGCCTTAAAATGATTTTTCAGCTTGGTTTTATGTAGCCAAGTGCTTTAAACTTTTGATATGCTGAAAAAATTTCTAAAATTAAATCTTTTTGATCTAGAACTAATTCTGGGATTTCCAGAGGGCTCCTGGAAGTCCAAAAGACACATATTAGACTTTTACTGTATGAATTGCAAAATTTTACGAGATTCTTAGAAATCTGATATGTCTTGCTCTGTACTATCAGTACTAAATTGCTTTGTCAATTGTGAAGAGTCATCAGATCTTTAACTATGGCTATTGACACCCACAGTTTTAATTCTCCTCTAGAGCGTTTCTGGTCAGGTTCATAAAGGGAACTGCAGTAAGTTCTCTTGAATACAGCTCTCTGACTTTTGGTAAAACTTGGTATGATAAAAAAGAAAAAAATGTTTCTTGGTTATAAAAGTTGGATTTGTTTCACTACTGTCAGTTTTGTTTTGATTATTAAACTTTGTGCTTGCTTTCTACAAAATTCTGCAGAAGTACAACTCTTTAACAAAATAATGCTGGTCTCGTGCTTTGAAACAAAACAGAATCATACTTAGAAGTGAACTCTAGGTACGCTTATTGTGAGAAATACCACTTCTAAACCTCCTTTCTTCTCAAATATGGCTAAAAGTGTTTTGACATCAACTCCGAATCATCAGTCATTTCCCCTCCAACTTGGAACTTGATGAGACCAACAATTGGGACAGGAGCCTCTCAGTGACAAGAGACAGTCAAAGCCTACCTACAGTATGGTTGGTCAGCAATGTTCAAAAGGGAGAATGTAAAAGAAATGAATCAAAATGGAATCACTTGTGTCAACCCTATCAAAAAAGTAGATAATGCTGGGAGGTTGTGGAGGAAGGGTTCTTATGCATGAGGGTCTGATGTTAACAGTCACAAAAGACGCTGCCAGAACCATAAGAATGCAAGGAGGCCACCACAACCTCATACGAAAAGCGTTTCTACAAGGATATCCGACTGTCTGTTCAACCTCAGACTGCTGCTTGTCTTGTTTTGAAGTCTTCTTTTATCTTTAAAAACTTTCCTTTTTCCATGTAGTTCCTGGTAACAGGGTTGCTCTTGATTATTTGCTTGCTTCCAAAGCAGATATGTGCCATCGCTCACGTGACTTGCCACACTTGGATTTACTTAGATACCTTCCAGGTTTGACTCCCCCTTGCTCACTGTTTTAAGCGTCTGGCTCCTTTGAAGGTAATACTTAGATGTTACTGTCTGATTCTTGCTTTACTTGTTGGACTATTTGCCTATCTAAATCTTCTATTTGTGTATGACTTATTGTTTGAGATGGAATCAATGAGTCCTATGACCAGGAAGCTTCACTGTTAATAAAATCAACCATGGAAGTGGCCATGCAGTTGGCAAGAAGAAGTGGTGGATGCTGCTTTGTGGTTTCGGTTGCCTGGAGCACAGGTTACATGGGATGCAGCTGAAAAGGATGCTGAGGCCCAAATGGCACTAGCAGTATTTTCCTGGGGGTTCAATAGCCTGCTCAACACTTTTAATAGTTTATCCTATGTTATGGTATAGATGTGAGGTATCCCCCAAGAGCTCATGTGTGAGACAATGTAAGAAGATTCAGAAAAGAAATGGATTGTGTTGTGAGAGCCTTAACCCAATCAGTGACTTAACCACCTGATGTGATTAATTGAGTGGTAACTGAAGGCAGGTGGGGTGTGGCTGGAGGAGGTGGGGCATTGGGGACGTGGCTTTGGGTTATATATTTTGTATCTGATGTGTGGAGTTGAGCTCTCTGCTTCCTGATCCTCATGTGAGCCGCTTCCCTCTGCCACACTTCTGTCATGATGTTCAGCCTCACCTCGAACCCTGAGGAATGGAATCTGCTGTCTATGGATTGAGACCTCTGAAACCGTGAGCCCCCAGATAAACTTTTCCTCTTCTACAATTGTGCTTGGTTGGGCTAAAAGTAGTCACAATGGCAAAAAAGCTGATGAAAACATCCTATTTACTGTCACAAAACACTGTGATATTGGTATCATTTGTTCAGCTAAAGCATGTGTTTCTATAACATGAGTTAACTCACATTTCATTGGAATGATTTCACTCTAATGGAATTGGTTTGGTCCAAACAATTTTTTCTTAGGCAAGGGAAATTGGAAGAGCAAGAATAAGATTAGAACTTTCAGCAGGAAATGAGAAAGCCCTCAGCTCAACTGTGCTTAGACTAGGGCCCTTACTGCTCTATTTTAAGAAAATTAAAAGTGAGAGTTTGCCCTGGGGCTTCTTCTCTGGAGAGGCCAGCCTTACACCAGCTTCTGGCTCATGGCAGATACACGTGCCTGTGTTCACTGCAGCCCTGTGGCTCAGACATTCTCTGCTAACTGCATTTTCTTAGTCTGTCCATAATATCACCTCCACCCTATAACTTTGAGCTTCCTATTATTTTTACTAGTGTTCTGGTTGCAAAGCTTCACAGCTTTTGAGAAATCTGCCCAATTTTATTTTCCCCTTGAGTCCTTTATTTTCAGTGTGATTTTTGTAGAACATGAGTTGGATTTTTTTTAAGGACATATATGTTGTGCAATAGGGGACATGTACTATTTCATTTATTATACAGAGGAGGAAATAGAAGCTTAGAAGCATGTAACTTGCTCATGTTTGTGCAGCTGGTAAGTGATAAAGCTGGATTTCACAGCTCAAGCTACATTATTTTTGGGGGGCAGATTATGCAGGGTCTTATGTGCCATGTGTTCTGGCATTAAAAAAGCCTATTCTCTCTCAGCAACAAACCTACGTTCTTATATATGATCTGTGAGTCTGGGCCTGGGACTTTGTAAATTGCATTTCTAAGACTCTTTTTGCCAGCTGCTTTACTGGTAGATTTTGCCAATGGAAGGTAGTAGAAGGAAGCTCGAAAGTGAGAGAAGGGAAAGTGGACCTCCTGTTCCTGGGCATGTTTCTCATGGATAAGTGCTTCCGTACCCCTTAGCTGCCAGTCTAAATGTGTCCCTGTGCATTCCTTTGGCAGTCAGTGAATGGGCTATGTCACAGCCCTTCACTAGGTGGGCCTTACCATCCTTTAACAATCTGGGTCTTGCCTGGATTCTGTCCTTCTGCAGCAGTCTGAGCACCAGATTTCTGGAGCTTCTTCCAAGTCTGAATTCCAGGCCCTCTGAAGCTGTCCCAGCTCTTCAGTTCTAGAAATGCCATCTGTTCCCTTTAATGTCCATCCTAGGAGGTGTAGTTGTTTTCTGTTGTGCTTATTCCCTAGGTTGTTGCAGTGGTATTTTGATCTTTCAATCTTCCAAAACATAATTCCTTGCAACAAATCCTCTTTAATGTGCTGTTTCACTAAGCAGACCCCGACTGTTACATGCTCATGAATACGACTCTATAAGGAAATGTGAGTCTTTGGAGGCATGTAAGCAGAAAAGTGACTCTTGGCGCAGATCTTATTTCTTCCTTTGGCAGCTCGTGACTGTGTTGAGAACGTTTTCTTCCATTAAACACAACATTGTGTTGGCGTCTATGATGTCATATTATCTTGTTTCCCCTATCTTTCTGGCTTCTCTTTCTCACCATCCTATGGAGACTCTTCTTCCTTTACCTTAGTGTTTCTTAGGGCCTAGTAGACTCTTTTATTTCTTCAGTATAGATACTTTTCCTGGAATAGCTCATTCATTTCCATAGCTTTAGTTTTTACTCATTTTCTTTCTTTTGGCACCAGGGATTAAATTCAGGGGCGCTAAACCACTGAGTCACATCTTCATTCTTTTTTTATTTTTTATTTTGAGACAGGGTTTTGCTAAGCTGTTTAGGGCCTTCCTAAGTTGCAAGGGCTGGCCTTGAACTCGTGATCCTCCTCCTGAGTTGCTTGGACTATAGGCGAGTGCCACCATGCCTGGCCGAATTACCCATTTTCTCATCATGCATGGATTCAAGTCTCCCGTCAGACATTTCTCCTTAGGTCCAGGCCCATTTATCCAATGCCCACCTGGACATCTCCATTGAATGGTCCTCTATATTGTATTAGAGGGCCCATACTGTGATACAGGAGACTTTGCTTCAATCCAGAGTGTGGCTGGAGAGCCCCTGATCTGCATCCAGTCCAAGGCATCCCAAACTGAGTAGGTCATCCTCCCTTTCTCTCTCCAACCCTTCTTTTCCTCTGTGTACCTAGAGTGAGTGGCTAACCCTAGTGTAGGGGGTCATTAACTTAACTTGGGACCAAGGGAACATGTTTGACTTCTTTCCTTTAGAGTTTTAAGATATTAAAAATTATTTGATAAGTTAGTAATCTGAGTTGATATATCTTCATGCAGCAGAAATCACCATGGGAGGGAGGTGAATTTGGTGCTAGAAGGTTTACACTGACATGGAGGCACAAATGGCTCCCATCAATGGTATTAATACCCACCAGAGGAGGCTCTGAAGTAGCAGATGGATGGAATGACTTGTCCTGTGACTATCCATCTGGCTTCTATCTGCACCTCAGAGCTTATGCACACAGGCCATTTTGGGCAGGAATGGATGCTATTTTTAGGGCCAATTGCTTGGTTTCTTCTCTTCAAGGCTGATTTATTTCTGCTTCTGTGGGAGACCAGGCACCAGACTGCCTACAGAGTTCAAGAGGCCCTTTGTTCAAAACTTATTAAGAATTTCAAGATAATAGCAGACATAAGCCAAATGTTGACTCTTCTGGGTGTGGGGTCCTGTGTGATTTTACAGATACTACACTCATGAAAACAGCCCCAACCACTTGACTTCATCAGGTGAGGTATTCACATTGCACACCTTCTAACATGGCATGGTGAGCCATTTGTCCTCACAGGAATTAATGCCTATTCCAAGTATGGATTTGAACTCATTGTCTGCAGTATCTCTGTCAGCACTAAATTCTGAGGGCTTGTGGAAAACATGGCAATTGAAGTGATATCTGATATAATGTTCCTTTAGACTAAGGGACCCAATTCTTGGAAAGGAAGGGAGACAATGGGTGTCTGATTGCTCTTTTCATTGATCATACTATTACTCTAGTTCTCAGAAGTAGGTACCCTAAAAACACTGGAATAGGCTTCTGAGCCTTACCTAGAATACCAGCTCTGGGCTACCACCATTCAAGAGAAACCAAGATGTGCTAAAGAAAACAATGGCTAATATACAGTGCTATGTCCTCCAAACTAGAATAGATGGATCCAGAATGCAAGAGATGGAAATAAGTTTGACCTTATCATTTCCAGCAACTCTGCTTGGGAATTTGTGCTTTCTGTTCTCACAATCTTAAATTCTATGATTCCTTGTTCTCATAGGAGTGGGAATGTTCTTCCAGGGCAGGCCTATACACAGTTTTATGAATTGGAAGTTTCTGCTGGATACTTTGGGCTTCTCATGCATGTGAACAATCAAGAGAGTTCCTATCTTTTTTGACATGGTTGGGCCCTGATTACCATGAGGTGCTAGTATTATTGCTATACAATGGGATGTTTAGCACAGAATTTATTGAAGCCTCTGGATGAGGATTTGGCAAGCTTTTTTTTTTTTCTTTTAAATGATCAGAGAGTAAATATTTTCAGCTTTACAGGCAATATGGTCTCTGTCACAACTGTCAACTCTGCTGTTATGGCAGCAATGTGAAAGCAGACATAGACAATACATAAATAAATGAGCAGGGCTCAAAACATTTTATGTACAAAAACAGGTTCTCAAGCTACAATTTGGTGATTACTGCTCTAGATTTAACTTCAAGTAACTAAAAATTACAGTGACTAGAAGTAGATGTGAAATACCATCTTGAAGACACAATCAGTCAACTCCAGAATGTGAGGAATCCTACAAAACAAATGACCTGTTTTCTTCAAAAGATAAATGATATGAAAACAAAGAAGAACTATATATTTAAAAATATCTAAGAAAAATATTGGTAAAATTCAATATGTAGACCTTCAATTATTGAAAGATTGGATTATCAAAGAAAATTAGTCATAGTTAGAAATTACATGATGTTAAGGAATTAAACATTTTTGTTTAATGTGATAATACTCAGTTATGTTAAATTTAAAGTTCTCATCTCTCAGCCTTGTACCTCACAAAATACTTTATGTAGTAAGGTATTGTTCTACTTTGGATGTGAGGTGTTCCTCAAAAGTTCATGTGTGAGACAATGCAAGAAGGTTTTGAGGAGAAATGATTGGGTTATGAGAGCCTTAAACCCAATCAGTGAATTGCTCCCCTGGTGGGATTAGCTGAATAGTGACTAAAGGCGGCTGGGGTGTGGATGGAGGAGGTGGGTCCCTGGGGTCATGCCTTTAGGGTATATATGTTATATCTGAAGAGGGGAGTCTCTCTGCTCTCTGATCATCATGTGAGCTGCTTCCCTCTGCCACACCCTTCCACCATGATGTTCTGCCTCACCTGGAGCCCTGAGGAATGGAGCCAGTTATCTATGAACTGAGACCTCTGAAACTGTGAGCTCCTAAATAAACTTTTCCTTCTCTGAAGTTGTTCTTTTCAGGTTTTTTGGTTGCAGCAATGAAAAAGCTGACCAAAACAGGTATTTATTGTGAAATATAATTATATCTGGAATTTGCCTTAACATAGTCCAATAAAAGAAAAAGAAATATATGTGTATGGTGATGGGTTGAGGGGAGATAGGTATAATGAAATAAAAATAATGGAAAAAATTGACAATAGTTGAAACTGGTTTTTAGATACCTAACCTTTTATTTTATTTATTTATTTATTTATTTATTTATTTATTTATTGTGCTGGGGATTGAACCCATGATCTTGTGCATGCAAGGCAAACACTCTACCAGCTGAGCTATATCCCCAGCCCTTCTCTGCTTTTTTGTTTTTAAAAAATCCGTAGTAGCAAAACCAATTTAAATTGATTAAAAAATTTGTAGATGTTGCCAGGCCAAATTTTCTGCCAATTTTCTCTTTTAAGTACTCCCCAAATGGAAATTCTAAGACTACTCAACTCTCTCAATCACCCTGATGAAGTTCACTTTCTAATCTAAACCTTTGTATAAATAATTTGTTCTACTAAGCCGTATTTTCCACCAGGAATTCTTTAATCCTTTTTTTGAGCTAAAATATGTTTGCTGAATATTTATAAGCATACATGAGAGTCCACCACCACTTCTTTGAGTTTCTCATTTAAAAATAGAGGGACAGAAAAGTTCATTTCTTTTTTTTCCATGTGAACATCAGGCCCATACACTCGATGTGTCACACATGCTACTTGTTGAATTGTGTTACAGTTGGCCACTTCCAACATTAAGTTTGAGGGCCCAGTGCCCAAAAGGCACATGATATTACACCCTTCTGAAGTGACACTACCTTCAATATATGTAACTGTCACTGCCCATGTGGCACATACTCCAACTTCTGTCTCCTGTTATATGTTATTTTAGACATGGAGAGTCTACATCTGTATTCTCTCTCCCTCCTCCTATCAGTGAATTCCATTGATTCCTAAGTTTTCAGCGTCTATGATGGTGAAGGAGTTCCTCTGATCCCAGGTTTTTTCATGTTCAAAATATGTCAAAAAATTAGAGGATTTAACCATAATCTTTGTGTGAATCTGGAAAAGAGACTGGGCCGAGTTAATAGCATCCCTGAATGTCCCCTTGAGGGGCTACCTGCTGTATGGAGCAGTGAATCCTGCTGAGGAAAAGCTCAGGCTTCCCCACCTTGAGCCCTCAACGTCTCCCCACTAAGAAGCTCAGTTTGACCTAGGGCCTCCTTTTCCCCTAGGAAGGCAGCTTCTTAGCTTTTCAGTCCCTCAACCTACTTCCTGCCACCTGCTTCATCAGAGCTGGAAATACAATGGCTCTGAATTTCAGCCAAGAAAGGTGCACATTATTATAATTCATCTGCCTAGAAGCAGTAGTTTGTTTTTTCCCCCACAAATGGCACATACACCAAATGCTCTAGGAAAGTCCTAAAGCTGAAGGCTCACCAGCCTGCCCAGAGCTTATGAAAATGCCCAAGGCCTGAAGAACAAAAGCATTGGCTTTACACATGGAACTGCAAAATTGAAATGTATAATGTTTAATTTTTTACCAAAGAAAATACTTTGTCACTGTACTGAAACATATTACACAGACATTAATTGTAATATGGCATATGGGTGCATTTTAATGTGTTTGATTTTATATAGGATGGGGCTTTCCAAGGTAAGAGATCCCAGGCCCCTTTAAGGCTAGAAAACAGTTCCAAAGAGCAGAGCAGCATTGGGAGCTACACTTCTTCAAAGTCAGCATGGATTTCATTGATAACTCACAGGAATCAGAGTCCTAACTCCCCTCACACCAGGCTCAAAATGAATATTTAACTTGGTGCTGGGGTTTTGTCCTCTGTCTACTCTCAGTGTGACTCTGCCTACTTGTCTTAACCTTTCTGGGCTTACATTTCCTTCTTAAGGAAGTAGGCTAGGTTTGGAGGGAAGTTAAGGTTCTGGGGACTGGGGAAGGGTAGTTTTAATGCTCAACGTAGCCCTCCAGCCCATGAAGGCAATTCAGAGAAGTTTGCTTGTGCCCCCTCAGTGGAGCCCAGAATAAATCAGATGGTTCATAGAGCTCTGGCTTTTAAATGCAAACTACGTGTCTTGGCCAAGATTGATAAAAAGTTCTACACAGGGGTCTAGCCAGAGCCTTGAACCAGGACCTGAAACTCAGTTCCAAAATGACATTCTTGTCATTTCAATGAGTGGCCAGCAGGTGGTATGATGGAGAAGAGGACTAAAGCAGCAATCTAAAAACATCCTGACTTTTTCTGGGGGTCGAGGGTGTCCTAGTAGGGAGTGAACCTAGGGGCGATTAAATACTAAGCCACTTCCTGGCCCTTTCTGTTTTTTATTTTGAGACAGGGTTTTGCTAAGTTGCTGAGGCCAGCCTTGAACTTGCATTCCTCCTGCCTCAGCCTCCAGAGCTACTGAGACTACAGGCATGTGCTCCTATGCATGGTTTGTAAAGTCATCTTTAACAAAGAAACGGCAATGGAGCACCTTCTTGGTGCTAGTTCCTTGTTGCTTGGCCTTTCCCAGAGCACCACACTTCTTCACCTTCATCTTTTTTGTTTCTAAGCCAAGTGTTTGTTTTAATATGGCAGTTCAGATTGCCTAGTTATCCCAGTTAACAACAGAAAAAGGAGACTCCTGAAATAGCTCCTAGATAAGCTTGTGTGGAATTTATATTTGGGGTATCTCCACTTCTTGGAAATGGTGGAAGAAGGAAGATTGGAATCCCAGCTCTGCCAGTTACTTGCAGAGGACATTTAAGTGACCCTCTGAGTTAAAATGGTTTCTTTTGTCAAATGACGATAGTTATAACATTGACTATCTTGACTGTTATTAGAAGGTTAAATGAGATATGTTTGTAAATTGCTGGCCTATTGTGGATGCCTAAAAAAAATTCTTATCCCTCCATTTTTCAACATTGTCTTCACTAAATATTCACCGTATGCTGCAAAAGTGCTCTTTATTTAAAAAGCTAAAATGGGGGCTGGGATTGTAGCTCAGCGGTAGAGCGCTTGCCTTGCATGCGTGAGGCCCTGGGTTCGATCCTTAGCACCACATACAAAGCAATAAAATAAAGACATTGTGTCCATCTACAACTAAAAAAAAGAAAAAAATGAAAACACATAACATAAAAAAAAAAAAAAAAAAGCTAAAATGATTTTGTTCCAAGACCTCGCCAACAGCAACTGTGGAAATTCATTTTCATACATATACACTCTCAGTGAGAGTTGAGAAGTGGTCAGGAATAAGGTAGACAGGACTGTAATTGCTAATGGGAGTGGACCAGGGGAGTGATGTAAATTCATTTACCAAGTAGGAGCACCTGACTGTGAAAGAAATACATTACCAGGAATGCAACAAAACCGAGAATCTGGGGATAGAGCCATTTTCTGCTCCTTGCCGACTGGCAGAATACAGAACAAAAGCCCATGGTAATCTTCATCTTCCCAAACTCTTGCTTCTGTTTACCTTTTCCTCTGTGCATGAGAATAATTATTGTGGCTCCACAATTAATTAATTGCTGTGTTATGTGCACACCTAGTCCTTACCCACAAAATTTTTTTTCTACTCTTGGGCAGATATGCATCCTCTAGGAAGTGCCTGCATTATTTTGGCCAGAAAGGGCAATCGGAAAATTCTCTATTCATAACTTCATCTTTCTGAAGGCTATTTTGACAATAAATATATATCAAAAGCCTTAAAGTGGGCATACTTGTTAACTTAGCAATTCCAGTTCTAGGAAATTAGTCACAGGAAATGATTGAAACTTGCTAAAATATATGAACTAATGTGCTATTTGTAAGTTGAAATGCCCTTAAGTTTTAACAAGAACTGTATAGCTATTACAATTGTGTTGTAGAAGAATAATAGCATAGATAATCATTCACGATTAATTGGTATTCAGAAAAACAAGTGAGCTATGGGAAATTCTAAAAATATGAACCCATTGATTTAAACTCTAGTCTTTACAAATAGTCTAGAAGAAAATAGGTGAAGTATTTAGTGATTATGTCTGGATGGAATTAAAGGAAAATCTTAGTTTTACTTCCTTGTGCTTTTTGTGTCTTACACAGTTATGATGATCTATTATTGTCATTATGAACACACACAGCCTGATGCTTTCTTTCCCACTAAGATGTTTAGAATGCTGGTCCTGCTTTGTGGTATATTGCTTTTCCCTCCTGGTCTGTTGAAGATAACTTTCTGCTTGTTCCTCATAGCTCAGCTTAGACATGATGGATTCCCAGAGTTCTTTACTATGCCTAGGCCCTTCTGCATTTGAAACTTCTTACATTTAAAGCACATAAATAACAACCATTGAACAATTATCAGAGACTAAGGACTGTTTTGATTTTTCTGCAGCTACTCATTTACTTTTCACAACAGCCAAAGGGAGCAGAGAATGATACATCTCCATTCTATAGAAATGTATAGGTATGTGCAACTGAAGCTCAGAGATGGAGCAGCTTGCCCAAGATCACACAGCTAGTAAGTAGTTGGGTGAGCATATTGTAAACCCAGGAAGCCTGACCCTAGAACACACCTGTAAGCTCTGACAACCTGCTGCCTCCTAACATCCATCATTCAGCACATCCTGTTCTAAGTCCTGGTTTGCTTCTGTGCACATTACCCGCTCGAGCACCTGGTTCTTCTTGAACATGGCAATAAAGAACATCTTCAGAGATAAATATTTGTTAAAAATATAAATCATTGACAAGTCTTAAGGTGCAATGAAAAACAGAACAAGTGCTTTACTATGATACAGAAGCAGAAGGGAGGAAAGATGGAAGAGGGGATAAAAGAAAGATGAAGAGGAATAGTAATAGGAAGAACAGAAGATAGAGAAAAAAAAGGTAAAGAATTTGAGATTTGGGGTTATACAGCTGATAGCCTACTCCTATTTTGCAGAAATCCTAATTCTGTAATTTTCAAACTTAAAGTGAGCAGACTTTTTTCATCAAGAGAAATTTTGTAGTAAAGACTAACATATAAAACAGATGAAGCTAGGGTAGAACAGAGTCTGATGTGCTCTTCTGGGGAATTCTCTGCTGCCCCTAGCCCAGCTGCAGCCCTGAGGCATGTCTAAAGATTTCTTAGAATTCTCAGAATAGTTTGAAAACTACTGACCTAATTTGCTTGTGGTTAATGGTTACCGATGTGTCTTTGTGAGTAGAACTCTCCTATAGGATGTGTTAAAAAAAATCTGGGGCTGAGGTTGTGGCTCAGTGGCAGAGCGCTTGCCTCGCACGTGTGAGGTACTGGGTTCGATCCTCAGCACCACATAAAAATAAGTAAACAAAATAAAGACACTGTGTCCATGTATAACTAAAAAAAATTTTTTAAAAAAATCTATAATCTGTTTCTGAGATCTTATTTCAAACCACACTAACTCCAAAATGAATCACTAAAGATTAAATAAAATGAAACACTATCAGTTAACGATAGAATTTAAGAAATGAATATTTCAGAAGGTTTTTTTCTGAGTGGAATTTATTGGCTGAAAAGTTTATTTAACTTGGACTTCAGATGATGCCTTCACATATTCATGTGCTTGCAATAAACCATTGCATTTGCAGAAATGCCAACATTGATGTAACTATGATATTTTAATTGAAGAACCAGGAAAATAGCTATTGTGTATTAAAAATGTTCTGAATGCAATTTTCCTGTCATTAATTTGTCATACACCTTCTTATTTCTTTCTTAAGAAAAGCTTATGAGGTAGGTATGATTTATATCCATTTATAAAGTGGCCTGGGGCCTTTAACTTGCCCAAGTCAACAAAGCTGGTAACAGTCATGATCCGTATTTAAATCAATACATCTGAGCCCAAAGCCTCTGCTCTTGACTGCTCTGCTAAATGGGCCTTTGCAATATTTTCCAATTAGAACTGTATCTTTATTCATTAGTAATTATTCTTCCATAGTCTAGCACCTCCAAACATTATAAAAAGGTTTGTTTAATGATCTAATAAATGAATGAGCAAAAAAATGATGATATAACTTGAGTTGTGAATACTCACATAATATACCAACTACTTCTTAAAAACATCTGGGCTCTACTTTTCTCCCTCTCTGCTGTCCTCACTAGACCAGATTATCATCCATTTTTTCTGGACTTCTTCAAAAGCCACCTAATTATTCTCTGCAATTTTGGTTATCTCCAATCTATTCTTACGGCAGCAACTAGAGCTCTCTGTATTTCAAAAATCTTTCTTCCTTCATAAGTCAATCTTTAATGGTTTTCCATTGCTTCTACAGTTGGGTCCTGAGTTCTTAATATGGGATACAAAACCCATCAGTTTCATCCTGTATGACATTCTCCATGGCCCTTAGTGGTCCAGCCACTCTGGCTTGCCTTCAGTTTTCAGTGTGCGGCTCTCCACCCCAGGACTTTTATACACCGTGTTTCCTCTGCTCAAAATGCATTGTCTTCTTTCTTTATCATTTAGCTCTGAGTTCATTTGTCCTTGCTTGGAAAAAACTCTGGGCACCTCATTCCAAATCAGATTCTGCTTACATTCCCCGTGATGAGACCTTCAATTTCTTGTTAGCATTGATCATTGTTATGATACTGTACTCATTTGTTGTTTGTCTCTCCTGTTCAAATGTGAACTCCACAGGGCAAGGTCTATGACCATTTTTCTTCATTCTTATGAAGACCATTGGTATCTGTCCCATCTCAGTCACTTAATAGATACTTAACATTTAAATATTTGTTTAAATGTGTGAAGAGGATTGGGATGTTGTGAGCCTGGACTTTTTGTGTTCCCATTCTTTGACTATATGTTCATCAAATATTTCTGGGGAAAATATTTTGCTCAGGACAATGCTACTTAGGGTAGTTTTTAAAAATTTTCAGCACATCTATTCTAAGAGCCTGACTTTAGGGAAGTTCATGGGATATGGTTAGAAAAAGCAAAGCACTGTGGGCGAGATGGCACACGCATGTAATACTAGTGGCTCGAGAGGCTGAGGCAGAAGGATCACAAGTTCAAAGCCACCCTCAGCAACTTAGCAAGACCCTGTCTCTAAGTAAAATATAAAAAGGGTTGGGAATGTGGCTCAGTGGTTAAGCAGTTAAGTGCTCCTGGATTCAATCCCTGGTACAAAACAAAAACCAAAAAAACAAAAACAAAAAGCCCCACACATGTGTTGGGCAGATAATAATGGCTGGGTCACTGACTGACTGCCTGAGAGCTGCCATCTTTATGTTCTCATTACCAACTTCCATTTTCCTTCAAGGGGAAGAAAAGGCAAATGCAGAATACAGACAGCCTGCCAACCTACATGCTGCAGAGAGCCACTGATTAGAAGTAGAGACAAAACTCCTGTTCTCAGTTTCATCTTCCTGAGCCTACTACCAGCTGTGCTACAAGCTGAGCTATCACGCACCTGCTGGGGAGCCATTTAACACCTGAAGCTATGAAAATGGTGGAATTTGCTCCTTCAAGTGAGAGAGATGATTAGCTCGGTAGAAGCCCAAGGGAAGGGAAAAAATATTTTTTTTCAATTAGATGTACATCTTTCACCCTCTGACAACTTGAAGGTTTAAGAACTAAAGTACAAAGGGGTGTGTGTGTGTGTGTGTGTGTGTGTGTGTGTGTGTGAGAACGTGTGATGTTGAGCAGTGCTGATTTAGAGTCCTCAGTTTCCAAAGTCTCTGTCACTGTGGGCAGTTTCAGTTTCAGGAAATTGAAATGGTGGGAATTGTGCTGGCTGTTAAAGGTACCTCTGGCCTGGAGCTCTGAAGGCCTCTATTTGCTTTGCCTGATCACTTTGACTCCGTTTGTAAAACTAGAACACAGAGCCGAAGTATTTGTTCCCTCCTAGACCACACTATTAAGAAGCATGATTTCTCACCAAAAAAAGGAGAGAGAATTTTTCTTTACCAGAGCATAGCATTTTTAGTTTCTAAGACTTTTTTTTTTACTTACTTCGTAGAAAAGAAAAATTCAATATGTAGTTACCTAAGGGGAAAATGTGCTAGGGGTGGATATTTCTATTCAAACTTTGCTCACTGCATCTGCCCTACATTGCTAGTATTCTCAAGGGGAAATAACATTTTTAAAGAGCTTCTTTTTGAATGAATTTAGAAGTGTTAGAATGTTAGATGATACCTAAGGTTAAGAGTTTTGTGGATAGATTGCAAAATTTATTATCTAAATATTTCTCACCTTGATATCCAGGATATGAGTTAAACAAATTTGAAAATCTAGGTGGTCAGTAAGTTTTAAAGGATGATAATTTTGCACTATAGCATAAATTTGCTTTGTACCTGATAGACCATTGTATGTCTTTTTCTTTTTTTATTAGAGCATTATAGTTATATAATAGTTGAGTTTATTTTGGCAAAATCATACATGTATGGGATTTGATTTGCCTCATTTCAGTCCCTGCTACCCACTTTTCTCTCCCCTCCTCTCTCTACTCTACTGATCTTCCTTTCACTTATTTATTTTTGATTGATGTTTTATACATATACACAAAGGTGGAATTCACTGTGGTATATTTATACATGCACATAGCAGGATTTTGTTAGATTCATTCTGCATTTCCTACCCTTTCCCATCACCCCTTCTCTCCATATCCTTCTTCTACCCCACTGATCTTTCATACATCTTTATGATATCCAGCTCCCTCTCTCTCCTTTCTCCTTACTTTGCTTTAGCTTTCACACATGAGAGTAAACATTTGACCTTTGATTTTCTGAGTCTGGCTTATTTCACTTAGCATGATGTTCTCCAGTTCCATCCATTTACTGGCAAATGCCATAAATTCATTCTTCTTTGATGACTCAGTAAAACTCCATTGTGTATATATACCACACTTTCTTAATCTGTTCATCTATTTACAAGCACCTGGGCTTGTTCCATAACTTGGCTATTGTGAATTGCTCTGCTATAAACATTGACATAGCTGTGTCACTACTACTAATTTTAGTTCTTTTGGATAAATACCAAGGAGTGGGATAGCTGGGTCATATGGTGGTTTCATTCCTACTTTTTTTGAGGAATTGCTATACTGCTTTCCAGTGTGGTTGTACTGATTTGCAGTTCCACCAGCAATGTATGAGTGTTCCTTTTCCCTACATCCTCACCAACATTTATTATAATTTATATTCTTGATAATTGACATTCTGACTAGAGTAAGATGAAATTTTAGTGTAGTTTTGATTGTCATTTCCCTGATTGCTAGAGATACTGAATATTTTTCATATAGTTTGACCATTTGTGTTTCTTTAGAGAAATGTATGTTTAGTTTTTTTTTTTTTTTTGGTGTTGTTTTTTAAAGTTCTTTATATATTCTGGATATTAATTCTCTGTCAGAGGAATAGCTGGACAAGATCTTCTCCCATTCCTTTCCTACTCTCTTAGTCATTTTCTTTGCTTGCAGAAGCTTTTAAATTTAATGCCATTCTACTTTTTAAAAAATTTTTTTAGTTGTAGATGGCCACAATACTTTTATTTTATTTATTTATTTTTATATGGTACTGAGGATCGAACCCAGTGCCTCACATATGCAAGGCAAATACTCTACCACTGAGCCCCAGCCCCCCATCCTACTTTTGATTCTTGGTTTTCTTGAACTTTAGGGGTCTTGTTAAGTAAGTGAGTGCCTGCACCAACATATGGAGTATTTACTCTTTTTTTTTTTCCTAGCAGTTGCAAAGTTTCTTGTCTAACTCCTAAATCTTTGATCCAATTAAATTTGACTTTTGTGCAGTTTTCTGCACAAGGCTATCCAATTTTCCTAGCATCATTTGTTAGAAAGGTCATCTTTTCTTTAACATGTATTTTTTGGTACCTTTGTCAAGTATCAGATAACTGTAAGTATGTGGGTTTGTTTCTGTGTCTTCTATTCTGTTGGTCTTCATGTCTGTTTTGATGCCAATACCATAGTTTTTGTTATTCTAGCTCCAAAATATAATTTGAGATCAGGTATTATGATGCCTCCTGTATTTTCTTGCTCAGAATTACTTTGGGTATTCTGAGTCTCTTATTCTTCCAAATAAATTTCAGGACTTTTCAAAAATAGTTCTGCAAAGAATGTCATTGGTATTTTGATAGGGATTGCACTGAATCTGTATATTGACTTCAGTAGTATGTGTCTTATTCTTTACTGAACAGCAAGTAGCACAGTGCGTAGGCCATATTATGCCTTCAAGAAAATGTTTTAATTGGGTGAGTAACTAAATGATTCTTTCAACATTAACACTTTATCAGCTGGAATACTCAGGTTTTGTAAGGAAGTTGGAAAAGCCCTTATTTCCTTGGCTCTGCTTAGCTATGGACACCAACGACTACCAGCCTGCAAAGCAGCACCTACCTGATCCCCGAGTGTAAGACGACTTTGTCACATCTGCCACCCTCACCAGTTGGTGGAATTTGGAGTAAATTTTGTTACTGTAAGCCCAACATCTGCTATGTCTGGATGAAACTTCTAAAATAAGATATCTCTGAGCCTAGACATTGGCAGCCTTACGCCTGTGGCTAGGAGTATGTCCTTCTACTGGCCTCCAGGGGCTTTCCTTCAATTGTGGTTAACCAGTGGAGGGCCACAGACAATCTAACAAGTTTTACCTGTGCCTGATGATTCGCCTTAGCTACAAACACAGATGAGACTCTGAACTTCAGAGAAATTAATAAAATAACCACTATTCATGTGCTTGAGCATTTATGTTCTTGGCATAATTCTAAGTGCTTTGCCTACTGTAGCTTATTTAATCTTCATAAAAAACCTATGAAGAAAGTACTATTATATCTTTTTTTTTTCTTAAAGAGGAGACTGAGTTTAGAGAGACAAATATAATTGCCCTAAGGTTAAACAGCACCAGGATTCAATCCAAGTCATCTAATTTCAGAGTTCATACTCTTAAGTAATATGCTATAATCAGTATCACTTTAGGCAGGGAGAATATTTAGCCACACTGATAAGTTTTAGTAGCTGACATTCATTCAGATTGGTTGAGAATTCATTCTGACTGTTAAATATTTTAAATATCAAGCTGATATTGTAGCTCAGTGGTAGAGCGCTTGTCTCACATGCGTGGGGCACTTGGGTTCGATCCTCAGCACCACATAAAAATAAATAAAATAAAGATATTGTATCCATCTACAACTAAAAAAATATTTTAAAAATATTTTAAATATCAACTCCTGTCTGTGGGCATTGTGAGAGAGATTCTTGGCTATCTCATGGAATCTGCTCTGTAGCTAAGTCTATGATATCTTTCTACCTGGTTCTTGATTCCATTTATTTTCAACTAGCCTGTTAACTGAGGGTACATGGCTACAGCAGATATAAAGGGAGAAAAGGCAAGGTCCTTGCATCTTTGCCCTCCATCTTGTTAAAGGCCTGGACTATAAAACAACAGATAATATCTGATTCAAGGTAGCTTAGACAGGACACTGACTAGTTAGTCTAGAAAATCCACACAGAAGTTCAGAGTAAGAAAAAGTGCTGAGACTTCTCATAAAGGAGGTGGGACATGAGCTGAGCCTGAAAAGAAATATTGGGCCTATAATATGTAAAAGAGAGATGGCAATATCATATTTCTAACAATCAAGACAATTTAAAATGGCAATCAACAGAAACAATTGTTAATCAACAGAATGTGTCAGAGTTCAAATTCTATCTGCCAGGTAGGTGTCCATTGAAGTAGAAATGAAAATCTGCCCCAGAATAATATCACTTTCCAGGGCACTGATAAACTTCCTCTTAAAACTCTCAAAATTAAGAGCAGGAGTTTTTATTAAGGTATGTTAGTATTTCTGACCCATTCGTGTAAAAGGAGAAGATGGCCAAAAGAGTTCTTGCAGTGACTAAGATACTAAAATAGAAGTCCCAAATAGGAGACCTAGGGGTAAAGCTTCTGTTATTTGGAGAATGGTGGGGTTAACTAACTTATTTTAGATCAGGAAAGGAGAGCATACAAGAATGTGACTAGATTTTAAATTCAATCTTTTTTTTTTTTTTTTTTTTTTTGGTACTGGGGATTGAACTCAGGGGCTCTCGACTACTGAGCCACATCTCTATCCCTATTTTGTGTTTTATGTAGAGACAGGGTCTCACTGAGTTGCTTAGCACCTTGCCCTTGCTGAGGCTGGCTTTGAACTCGCGATTCTCCTGTCTCAGCCTCCCTAAGTGCTGGGATTACAGGCTTGCGCCACCACGCCCGGTTTAAATCCAATCTTAATCCTTTCCGTGGACCCTCAGATAAATGACTTAAACACTCAAATCCTGGCTTCCCTCTTCTCTGAAATAGTATAGTAGTTGAACATGGAGGCTTTGTTACAGACTTCCTGGGCTCAAATGCCTACTTTGTCATGTCTTAGATGTGTAATATTGTGAAGGTTTTTTAGCGTTTTAGTGCCTTGATTTCCTCATCCATAAAAATGGGATAAATAATAATTCATGCAGTTATTGCACGTATCAATAAATTTATTTAAAAATAGTGCCTGGCGTAGTAAAGTACTCAATGAAGGTTAGTTATTATTAAAACTTACCAAATATAGCTAATGGCAATCATCTCTTAATTATCTCTCTTGTGAGACTTCTATAAGGTAATAAACTACAATAAAATCATCTAGAATAGAGTAGTAATCTATTTATGCAAAAAGGGTGACATTGCCTTGACTCCCAAGAATATTACGGTTTTAATTTGGAGACATATTTGCACCTCCACCCCCACATAACTGAGGGAAAGGGTCCCTGGGCAATTGGCAATATTGTTATGCCATGTGTAGGGGAGAAGGACAGATTGCTCATGATTTCTAAATTCCCCAGAGGTTTTCCCCTAAAGTGTCCATGTGGAGTTTCAGATGTTGTCTTTCTTTTTCTCTCTTCCCACATTTTAAAAACTGATGCATCATAGTTATACATAATGATGGAATTTATTTTTACATATTTGTATATGCAGGCAATGTAACAATATAATTTAGTCAGTATCACTTCCCAGCACTTCGCCTACCTCCCCAGTCCCTTTCCTCTACTGATCTCCCTTCCATTTTCATGAGATTCCACCCACAATCACCTTTCTTTTCTTTCTTCCTCTCTAGCTTCAACATGTGAGAGAAAGCAGAACCCTTGACCTTCTCATTTTGGCTTATTTCACTTAATATAATGTTCTCAAGTTCCAATCATTTTCCTGCAATTGACATAATTTCATTTTTATTTATAGCTGAATAAAACTCCATTGTATACATTTTTTTTTATCCATTCATCCAATGGTGGATACCTAGACTGGTTCCATAGTTGTTGTGAATGAAGCTGCTCTAAACATGAGTATGCGTATATTCCTATAGTAGGATTTTTAATTCTTTAGGCAAAATACTGAGGAGTGAAAGTGGTATAGCTGGGCATATAGTGGTTCCATGCCTAGTTTTTTGAGGAACTTCTACACTGATTTCCATAGTGGTTATACTAATCGACAACCCACCATTAGTGTAAAAGTGTTTCTTTTCTCCACATCCTCTTCAGCACTTATTGTTTGTATTCTTGATGACTGCCATTCTGACTGGTGTGAGATGAAATCTCAGTATAATTTTTAAATTTGTTCTTTTTAGATATAGATGACAGAATGGTTTTTGTTTGTTTGTTTGTTTGGATTTTTTTGGCACCAGGGATTGAACTCAGGGGCACTCGACCACTGAGCCACATCCCCAGCCCTATTTTGTGTTTTATGTAGAGACAGGGTCTCACTGAGTTGCTTAGCGCCTCGCCATTGCTGAGGCTGGCTTTGAACTCCTGTTTCTCCTGTCTCAGCCTCCCAAAGTGCTGGGGTTACAGGCATGTGCCACTGAGCCCTGCTGACAGTGTATTTTGACATATTGTACATACATGGAGTACAACTTCGTATTCTTGTGATTGTGCATGATGTGAGTTAAACTGGTTGTGTATTCATATATGAACATAGGAAAGTTATGTCTGATTCATTCTATCTTTCCTATTTCTATCTCCCTTCTCTTCCCTCCTTTGTTTAATCTAATGAACTTCTATTCCTCTCCCCCACCTTACTGTGAGCTACCATCTGCATAACAGAGAGAACATTTTGCCTTTGGATTTTGGGGATTGGCTTATTTCACTTAGCATGATAGTCTTCAGTTCCATCCATTTATCAGCAAACACCATAATTTCCAGATGTTTTATGTATATATATAAAACTAGGGATGTTTTATATATATTTTTAACTACGGATGAACACCAGAGGTGCTTAACTATGGAGCTACAACCCCAGGCCATTTTTATTTTTTCATTTTGAGACAGGGTCTCACTAATTTGCTTAGGGCCTTGCTGAATTGCTGAGTTTGGCTTTGAACTTGTGATTCTCCTGCCTCAACCTCCAAGCCACTGGGATTACAGGTGTGTACCACTAAATTTTAGAGTTTGACAGGTGTGTGCCACCCAACTTTGAGAGATTCTGGAATCAGACTGCTAAATATATAATCTTAGCTCTGTGTGATCTTTGTCAAACTTGTTCCTCTGTGCTTCAGCACTCTCATGTAAAAAGAGGACCCTCCCCCCCCAAAAAAAACCCTACCTCCTAGGAATGTGGTGAAGATAAGAGTTAAAGGTGAAAAATGTTTAGAATAGTGCCTGGCATATAGACCTGTGTGCTGGTGGCTGTCATTAGGTCTAATGTTGTTCCCTCAAATGTTTTTCAGGGGGGAAATGTTTTCCTTTTCCTAGATAAAACTTTGTCTCTGTTAGGTCCCAAAAGATAGTTGTGTTCCTAGAATTTTCAAATAAGTCTGGATAAATTTAAAAAGTCCAAACCAAGATACCAACTTTCCTTTGTGTATAGATTGAAAGCTAGCAGTTCCCCTAGTGGGTGAGCCACCAGCCTTCAGGGAAGGAAGTGTGTTTCTGCTTCTGGTCTTCCTCCTCAGCAGGGCAGCACTGTTTCTGACCCTGACCCTGACCAGGTGGCCTCACCATTCCCTGGCTACTTCTGTGGTGTCTCAGTGCAGCTCACTGCCTCACTCCACTTGGCCACTCCAGCCCCTGGTCTTCTAATTCTCTCTCCAGCCTGATTCTTGGTTGAAATTCTTCACCCTTCCAGAGGCTTCTCTAGACAGGAAGTAGCATGAGTTAGCAGGACTATTTTTCCTGTGTGGCTCCTATCACCACAGGCAACGGACACTTGTCACTTCATCAGACAAACTCTGGGAGTGCTGGTCCATTGTAATGTGGCAGCTTTATTCTCCAACCCAAGGGCACTTTATTTTTTTCTCTCCTTAGGGTCAGGGCAACATTCCTTAGGGGTTTCCAGCTTTAGAGAATAATTTAAAGCCCTCATAGAGGCCAAGTGCATGCCCTATGGTAGGATCAAGGTGACTGAGATAAACCTCCTCTCTTTGGCTAGGACAGAATGGGGTCTCATAGCACAGGCATGCTCTCTCTAGAGAAATCTCTTTACAAATTCTTCACCTCTGTATCCACTCTCTCAACCCTTTTTGTAGACTTTACCTGTACCTTGGAATCTACTATGTAACATATTAGTTAAACTGAGATAAGAAAGGTCTCTTTTTAACAACAGTTTTTAAAAATCATGACGGGGAGCAGGAAAGCTCACAGACTATCTGCTTCTTCTCACCAGATTAGCTGAAGGAAAAACAGCAGGTCAAATCTTAGAAGACAGAGCAAGTCGCAGTTTGATTTAAGCCTATTTTCTTTGTTGCTTATTTCATTTAGCCATGGGAAAGGATGTCTATATTCAGCCTTAGGGACTTAGTTAAAAGCTTTGTAAATTGATAGCTGCAGGATCTTGAAATGAATAACATTTTGAGGTTTAATGGTGGCTTTGCTGAAAACAAGCAATTCTTAATACACTTAATTTAAATACATGAATGATTAAGAATATGAATTTATATTAATAAGACTTAGAGATTTGACGTGGAGCTCTGTGATGGTTCATTAAATGGGGGAATAACCAGTAGTCCTTTAGAGCTTCACCAAAATGGTTGGTTTTCCTTCCTTTATCCTTTTTAAATGTATGCTAACCACCTGTTAATAAAAAGATGCTACTTGGAAGGATATTAGCATAAGTGTGTGGATAACTGGTATAGATGAGGGGTGGGAAAGCAGGTGCTTTTACATAATTCAGGTAAAAGTGTAATCATTCAGCCTTTCTGAAAAATAATTTGACAAAATGCATGAACAACCTTAAAAATCACACAGTCTTCAACACAGAAATCCTATGCTAGAAATCAATCCTAAGAAACAAAAAATTCATGCAAAGATTATTTCAAAGCTGTTTTTTTTTTAAATCAGTGAAGCAATCTAAA
Source organism: Xerus rutilus (assembly GCA_028644305.1). NCBI lineage: Eukaryota > Metazoa > Chordata > Mammalia > Rodentia > Sciuridae > Xerus > Xerus rutilus. The sequence continues at coordinate 49,204,567 of CM053400.1, forward strand.
GTTCAACCAGGAAGTTTCACTAAATTATCATTTATCATCTAGTGGAATTTTATGAAATGATCTAAAATTAGTATATGAATTTATGATAAACAATATATTTAAACACATACAGAAGAATGTGTAGGATGAATTAATTTGATTTAAAATGTATATATATTTATGTATAATATATATATATAAAACTCAGGAAGAACCAACATTTTAAGAGTGGTTATCATTAAGTAGAATTTGGAATGATTCATCCCTTTTCTTACCTGTGTTTTCTAATTTTTCCATAACGGATTTTAAATATGAGCATTTGAAAAGAAGAAATAATTAGGTCTTATGTGATCCAGGCTTGAGAAATTTGTCAAAAAGAAAATTTTCATGCTTCCAACATTAAATACAGATATGTATGTAAAGAGAAAAATAAAGCTTAGTGCTAATGGAAAAGACAATACTGAAATCTGTTCTTCAGTGAACATTATTGCTCATCTGTTAATTGCAGGTTCTATGCAGCAGAGAATCTCTAAGATATGTAAGGCAAGAAGCTTAGGTAAAAGTAGTTTATAAGGACACAGTACAGTGTATATTTTGAGCAAAGATTTTAATTATATTTCCAGATTCCAAATAAACATCTGTCCTCAATAATTGATCTGCTAATGTCAAGAGATTTTGAATGATAACTTTTCTTATGGAATTGGGGGAAAATGGTTTTTAATTTTTGCTTATTTTCCTCCTACAATTAAAGACATCAGTTAAATATAATTAACATGGACATAGGGTCATTTCAGTTCATTTGAGTTTGGCTAAATTCTCCCAAATGATCCTTATCCCAAACTCATCTGTAGTACAAGTGTATTATTCTTCAGGGTAAATGTTTCTAAGGAAACTTTATGGAAGTGGAAAAAGCTCTAGACATACCATTTTACATCCAAAGGGGAAAATTATATGTTCATAAATAATGAATGTTATTATCTTGGGCCCAATAAACAAGATTTTGTTGTCTGGTTCAGAATGGAGGCCAATAATAAAAAGGTACCCTCACTGTTATGTGTGCCAAAGAGAGAAATGTGCACACATTTTCTCTTGCCTATCAAGCATAAAGAAAGAAAGCATTTGTGAGAATAAAGGAAAAATCATTAGTAGGTCACTGTGATTGCATTAGCTTTCTCTCTTTCTTTTTTTTTTTTTTTTTTTTTTGCTTTCTCTCTTTCTTAAGGTCAAACTGACTTCTCAGAATATGGTTAACAAATCTCCCTCCCTCTTCAACCCTCTCACTCTCTTTGTTTTCTCTGTTTAGTTGACCTGAAGCCTTGACCTGTAAGAGAGAGCACAGAAGAATAGCCAAGGTCTGCATATAAAATAGCTAAACCACTCAGCTACCAACATACCTGTGACTAGGGAGGGAAAAGGACCCATCTCTTAGCAGACTCAAGAATGGAGGACATGGGGCTGGGATTGTAGCTCAGCGGTAGAGCGCTTGCCTCGCATGTGTGAGGCCCTGGGTTCGATCCTCAGCACCACATACAAAGCAATAAAATAAAGACGCTGTGTCCATCTACAACTAAAAAAAAAAAAAAAAAATTAAAAAAAAAAGAATGGAGGACATGATCTGTAGGCTGTGTGCTGTACAAACGTGTAATAGAAAAGCAGTATAGTTTTTCAAATATAGACTTTTTTTTTGCTAAGAGATGTAAAAGAAATTCAAATCCATCCAGCAATGTATCTTGCTCTAAGATGGGAAGTCTCATTACTATGAAGACATTAGGCTCAGCTTAAATCTTGACAGAATGCCAATCAAAATCATATAAGGGAGGGGAAGGGTTGAGGGTCAGAGAGTGCTCCCACACACATATATATATTTTTTCTTTCAGTGCCAGGGGATCAAATCCAGGGCCTGATGCATGTCAGGCAAATGCTCTCCCACTGACCCACATCCCTAGGCCCAAAATGATTCCCATGGTCTTCTAGAACAGGGGTCTGTAAATTGAGGCCAATGGGCCACATCTAGCCCGATGCCTGTTTTTGTAAATAAAGTTTTATTAGAACACAGCAACATCCATTTGTTTACACATTGTTTATGACACCTTTGTTCTACTGTGGCAGAATGCAGTACTTGTGACAGGAAACTGCTAGATCTACAAAGCCTGAAATATTTACTATTTTCTGAAGATTGTCTGATACTGAGCTTTCAAGTAAAAAGGGAAAGCATAGTTGAGAATCATTAAAATGAAAAATAAGAGGGAGCATGCATTTCTACATTTTAATAATAAGTAGCCTTAATATCCAAAGTTCCTTCTTTCTAAGAATCCCATATTTTCTTACATTTCAATATCCTGAAATTAACGTGAATGTTACAATAGTAATCACAGGGGCTTGGGAGGCTGAAGCAGGAGGATCTCAAGTTTAAAGCCAGCCCCAGCAAAAGTGAGGCACTAAGCAACTCAGTGAAATCCTATCTCTGAAAAAAATACAAAATAGGGCTGGGGATGTGGCTCAGTGATCGAATGCCTCTGAGTTCAATCCCTGGTACCCTCCCCAAACAAACAAATGAACAAATAAATTTTTTGTTCACCACACAGAACAAATGTGTCATAGTGGTAGCTGTCTATGCTTGTATGAATTTAACTTTCCATAGAAAATATCTCCCATCTCTGCCACTGTATCGAAGTTATATACATTGTTAGCCGTATATACTGTTGAGTTGTAATAAGTGAGTTCATTTTACATCAAAAGCATAAACATTCTACAAATACGTTCTAAGGAAAAAACTAGACTCATGTATAAAGATAAATTTCTAAGGATGGTAATGCAAATACTATATTTGCAAAGCCTATAAAACAGCAATATGACCCAACTTCTGTGAAATGACAGGTGTGTACTTGTTTCTACATACACACTTTTATCTAGCCATCTTATCTTTCTATGAAGGCTGGAAGGATACATCACAAAATCTTAAAAATAGTTATCTCTAAATTGGAAAGTTTCTAGAGATTTTCCACTTTTTCTTTCATTTTTAGATTATTTAATAATTTTTAAATGATATGCATAATTTTTAGAGAAACAACAGTAATATTCACCAAAAAACTAGAGGCAGATGGCAAATTGGAATTTTTTGTAATAGATATAGCAAATTATTATTACCCTTACATATAAAGTATTACAAATCAATGTCAAAAGAGGAATTTTCAATATAAACATGGCAAAAAATTACGAAGTCACAAAAGGTATAAAAAGTTCAACTTGCTAGTAATCAAAGTCACACAAAAAATTAGACTCTTTTTTCCCTTATTAAGGTAATATATTATTTTTTAAAGCTAAACAATTCAGTTTAGAGTATTGACAAATGTTTTGGCAGAACCTCAATTTGTGTTGATTCTATTTTACATCAGAAAGGATTTGGGATAGATTAACATTTCTGTCTTCTCCCTTCCTACCCCTGTTTTTCCCTCTGCTGATTCCCATGGGACAGGAGGAACTTGGTGAGCATGGGAGAAGTTACACATACTCCCCCTAAACTTTCTCAGTTCTAGTCCTCAGCAGGTCTGTCTGCATAGTTTGTAATCTCTTTCGTTCCATGCGATAGGTTTACTGAGCAGATAGATGCCCAGACATGCAGCCTGTGGAATGTCCAGCTGGGTCAGAGACAGTCTGTGAATTCAGTTGGTTTAGAGGTCAGCTATCACAAGCCAGTTTGACTGCAAATCTAAAACACTGTCTTCCAATCCATTTTATTTTTATTTTTTTGGCAGTAGGGATTGAACTCAGGGGCATTTAACCACTGAGCCATTTTTGTATTTTATTTAGAGACAGGGTCTCACTGAGTTGCTTAGGGCCTTGCTAAGTTGGTGAGGCTGGCTTTGAACTTGTGATCCTCCTGCCTCAGCCTCCTGAGCCACTGGGATTACAGGCATGCACTACCACGCCTTGCCCAGTACATTTTTTTTTTTTATCAGTAATAAAGCTGATATTTTCATCTACATATGTTTAAACTTTCCATCTCTTTCTCAAAAATCCAAAGAGCAAAGAAAACTCCTGTGCACTCCTAGTAGCACTACAAAGATACCATTTCTTTGGAGGGAAATTTCACAATGTGTTATAGTGGCTTTCCTCTTTACCAGGCACATTTCTTTCTAAGAATTTGTGAAAAGAAAGCAATCAGAGGAATGGGCAAAATATTTCCACATGAATGTTTATCACAGTATTATTTGTAATAGTAAAACCGAAAAAACCCCAAGTGTCCAACTACATATTATAATCAAGGGAAATATGATATATGTGTACAATATACAATACAAGGTTACTAAAAATCATATTGTGAAAGAATATTTTTGGTGTGTAAAGTTGTTCATTACATATTGTTAAAAACTTTGAAAAAAAGCTATAGAATACTATATATGCAATATGATACCAGTATTGCAATATACTTATAAATCTTACAAACTTGAATTTAAAAATACTGGGAGAATGCATACAAAAATATTCACAGTAGTTATTTTTGGATTATAAAAATATTATTCTACCTTTGCTTTTTATTCTCCAAATAGTCTATATTATATACTAATGAGGTAATTAGAAAAATATTATTACAATGTAATTGACAACAAATGTAGCAAATTAGCCTTGATTTATGATTATATTTTTAAAAATATTTCTTTCCATAGAATACTAGTTAGTTAATAATTACATTCATGTTTCAAAGAGTTTTTAAATGCAAGGAAGAAATTTAATTAAAATGACAAATGTGCCATGAGTAAAAAAATTTGGGTTAATATCCTGGCTTTGTTATCTGTATAAACTTATATTTTTTAAATCTCAAACAATTAAAATACACACCTTTCAGAGGCATAGAGGATAAAAGGTAATTTATAAATCAGTGAGCCTGAGACAAATACGTTCTCAACAAAGGGAAATTTTATTATAAGTAGTATATGAAGTGTATCTTTCCAAAGGGTTCAGGTGGTCACTCACAGAACACATTTTTCTTTAAAGAATTTTATTTGTTCACTTTCTAGTAAGAAAGGAAGATTTTGAGAAAAGAAATTAAGAAAACAAATTTCATTGAATGAGCTCCACTTATGATCAAATATAGTACCAGATAATTTTTATATATCACTTCATCCCATCAACAGAAGTTCTTTTGTGAAGGAGCAAAGGAAGTAAATTAGGATTCTAGATATATTGAAAAGATAAGAATGCTTCATTCATATAATATTTAGAACAAGTAGCTCTGGTTAAGTTTACAAAGTAATTTGTATATAATCTCATGGGGTCTTTATAACACCACTGTGAGGAAATTAGGACATCATTTCTTTAAAAAGGAAATTAGGAGTCAGAGTTTAAGTAGTTTGCCTGAGTCAGACAAAATAAAGTGATAGAACTGGGCTGGAGTTTTGGCTCAGTGGTACAGCACTTGCCTAGCATGTGTGAGGCATTGGGTTCGATTCTCAGCACTGGATATAAATAAATGAATAAAATAAAGGTCCAAAATATATTAAAACAAAAATATATTAAAAACAAAAAGCCCTCAGTCTCCTAGTTTTATTTTATTTTTTTTACAATGTCTTTATTTCATTGCTTTGTATGTGGTGCTAAGGATCCCAGGGCCTCACGCATTTGTGGCAAGCGCTCTACCGCTGAGTTACAATCCCAGCCCCAGTCTCCTGGTTTTAAAGATGTTTACTAGGTAACAGTCATTGACAACACTACTTAAAGTTGGGACCATTTCAAATCTTCAAGGATTGAATTTTTTTTAAACAAAACTTTGTAAAAATAGAATTTCCGAGTGTTTGACTAAAGGAATAATGTAGAATACATAGATTTGTTTTTTCTTGCTGCCCATGTTTTCTCTGAATCATCAAGCTAAACATTCTATTGCTACTTAGCTTTTTTAAAAATACTTTTTATATATATTTTTTAGTTATATATGGACACAATATCTTTACTTATTTATTTTTATGTGGTGCTGAGGATCGAACCCGGTACCTCACCTATGTGAGGCGAATGCTCTACCACTGAGCTACAATCCCAGCCCCACTACTTAGTTTTAAATCAGTATTTATGGAGCATGACAAAATGCACATGACTTACAATCGATAATCACAACAATTTAAATGGACATGATATTTTTTCTCATGTAAAGCATTCTGTATTTTATTTTGAGATCTGAAGTATTAAGGGATAATATCACTTTTTAAAACTAAATACTAGTACTTCCAGATAATTACAAATTAGAACTGATGTATTATTTTCTAAATCCTTTCTTAAGAAGCTTTTGATGCCTGGGTTTTCTCTCATCACAAATAATGAGATTATTTGTCTACTGCTAATTTGGAAGTTAAACTATTGTGTTTAGAGGAGATATTCACAAAATTTTTGAGTCTAATAAATCTGTATGCTAAAAATCAAAGCTGTTTTTACCAAACACCATTTTAGACCATTTTACAAATATCATTTTATGATACTACTTTTATAAGTACCATTTTATAATGTCATTAAAACAGAACTCTTAAGAACTACTTTCTGGTGTTTAATGACTAAAAGAATGAATGCATCTTCTCCCCACGAGAGCCTCCCACCACACCTCTCCAGCATCTCAGGGAGGCCCTTTTGGTTGGCATGGAAAAGTGATTTACTCACATTATCACTCACTGTCAAATAAATTAAAGATTGTCTCCTGTTTATGAAGCCAAGAGTTCTGTCATGAAAGGCAAAGTAGGGGATGTTTTTCATACTACAGAATATACATTTTAAATAATTATAACATATAAGAATCACAGTCAAGTCCCAAAGAGAACAGTTATCCAAAGTATTCAAATTAGTTATCAAATTAAAATGTTCATTCAAACTTTTAGGGGTATTGAGTTTCTTTACTTTAAAAATTGTTTCCTAAGCCTGGAACATAAGTAGGTGACTGTCCGTTGATGAGTAAATTGAAATAATGGACTTAAAAGGAAATATGAAGATGTTTCAGAATTTAGAACTGGAACATAATTGCAGGAAATGATTAAACAGAAACATAAAAAGAGAAGGGCTTCCAAAACGCTGGCCCAAAGACAAATGTCATGCTGTAAGATAAGAAAGAAAAAGGATAAGAAAGAAAAAGGATATTACAGGGAGTTTTTCTAAATGCTGTTTTAAAAAATCTGGTAAGCAAATTTCAAGATGATATCTCTCTTACGTATTTGGTTTTCTGGTATTAAAATACTCTTTGTTATAGGATGATGATAATGATAGTTTATGGTGGTAGTTCTTTTTTCTGAATGCTCTACTGTGATTAAAAAAAAAAGTAGTCTTCTTATGTGGGTCTTCCTCATTCTGACGCTACATCTGTATTTAACACCATGGCATCCTGAAGACTGGCAGCCATGTTGGATCTGAAGATGGAGAAGGCAAGCATTGGTGAACAAGGTCCTTTTGATGTCTCTCAACACACTTAATAATTGAATCTAAATTTCTTTGCCTTAACAGTCCCCACAAGGCCTTCCTTCCCCTGTCCACCCCAGTGACTTCATCTCCTTCTCTCACTTGCTCACTAAGCTCTAACCATACTGGCCTCCTTTGTCTTTCTTCAAGAGCCGAACATTACTGTCTTATGGTTTTTGCACTCTTTTATTTGCTTGTTATACTTATAATTCTTCAAATGTCCAGCTCCTTATTCTTCAGTCCTCGGTTCCTTTGGCTACCCTATCTAAAGTAGTTGCCTACTTTAGACCCCCCTAGTTACTTTCTAAAAATCAGTTCATTTCCTTCGTTACACTAACTGCTTATCATATTATTTATTTCTAACTTATTTATTGTCTATGTCCTTTTCCTAGAATATAAGTTCCAAGACTGTAGAATGTTTATTTTTCTTCTTTTCTGTTGTATCCCTATTTCCAGAAAAGATACCTAGCAATGTAGCATTATTAGATACCATTAATTAAACAGAAGGAAGGAGGGAATGGAAGCAGATAAGCAGGAAGGAAGGAGAGAGATTACATTAAAATTAAAAAGAAGAGAAAGAAAATCCAATTGATTTTGGCCAAAGTATAAGTTTATGAATATCCTGATTATGTCATTACTTAATAATTATCTATCATCTCCTTTAGAATAAAAACTTTGTAAGTGCAAGGATCTTGCTGTTTTTTCACGATTGCATCTATAATGTCTAAAATAGGGTTTGATATGAAGCTCTCAGTAAATACTTGCTGAATTAATGGATAAATTATTAGCTCCATTTAGGACATTCTGTGGAATATAGACTAAGAGACAAGAATATTCTCAATGACAAGGAGTAATTTCTTCTAATATTTGAATTTGAAAATACATGAAAAAGAAAATTTCACATAATGTTACATCAGGCCTGGTCAACATTTCCATGATGAGGTTTAAAATAACCATAAATCATTTTATAAGAATTGCTCAGATTACTCTTTTTGCTTAAAACTGAACGAATAATGAAAGGAATATATTATAATAACTAGCATGGTCAAGGTACTGTGCTCAACATTTTCATCTGTATTATCTTACCAGGTCCTCATCACAACTAAATCATGTCTGTTTTGTGTGTGCGTGTGCATGTGCGTGTGTGTGTGTGTATTTTGGCTGGGCAGATACTTTTAGGAAGTGAAATTAGGAATGGTCTCATCATGTCCAGACAAGACTAGGGCATAGAGGTTTCTGGCAAGTGGAATTAGTTGATGAACATCCCACAATTATTTATACCCACAGATTCACATAGCAACTGAGAAGTGTTCTGGGTAAAGGGTTTAAACCTCTCAGTCACTTAAAATGTATATGGATATATTTGGCAGATTAATGAAACCCCCTGACTGGTAGTTTGGATCTTGAAAGTCCCCAAAGGCCCATGTGTTAAAGGTTTCCTTCCCGGGGTGATGTTATGGAAGTAGCGGAACCTTTAGGTGAGGCCTAGTAAGAGGATCTTAGGACCTTGTGGGGTGTGCAAGAAAGAAAGGCTTATGGATCTTGGCCCCTGAATCTTTGCTTCCTGATCATGAGATGAACAGATTTGCTCTTCCACACACTCCTGCTATGATGTGCTGCCTTGCCACAGGACCAAAACAATGGGGCCAACTGATTGTAGCTTGGAACAACCTAAACAGTGAGCCAAAATACACCCTCTCTCTTGTTAGTTGATTATCTTAGGCATTCTGTTATAGTGATGGAAAGCTGATTAACATACAAACACATGCCAGCATTTAGGAAACAAAATGAAGCTACTAAGAGTGATATTTTTACATGGAAGGAAAAAGACTAGCATTATAAGGTAAACAAAAAATACATATTGTTCTTCAGAGGAAACGAGTTCTTTGGAGATCCATGTGGTGATCTTACTCAGCCACTCTGTTGTATTTATACACTTGGGAGAAACAGGTTATATATCAGTCAGGGTTTCAGTTCCAGATCACAGAATCTACTTTAGACAGAAAGAGATTTAACATCAATGCTTACAAAAGTGTTGGATGGATCAGAGGATCCAGTGTTAGTCTGTTTCCAGGAATGACACCTTGAACAATATTGACCAGTCAGGGTTATCACCAGGTCACACTGTAATCACAAAGTAGAGGAATCAGTAAATGGCTGAAAGCAGAATACCCCACCTTATCCATTATTAGCCTAGGAGCCCAAAGTCACTACCACTATTGTTGGTTTCTGGCTCCACTCCACTTCACCCATGATCCATGCCAGCAAAACGAATGCCCCATACTCTTGACTCTTGACACCATAATGTCTGGGTCATCATTGCTGCAGAAATTCCTAATGCTTCCATGATCACACTTGCCAGTCAAAATGGTAAAGGTAGCCGAGGTGCAGCCTTAACATTGCTCTTGTCTTTGGAATCTTGTGTAGGTGTCTGTGCTTGGAGAAGCTAGGTGAGCTCAGAACTCAGTGGTCAGTTCTCAGTTGTCTGAGAAAGTTTATTTGTAATGGTTTAGCCTCTTGGGTGCACAAAAACTTGTCTGGAACATCTGCTATAGGCTGCATGTGTGAATTGAAAGTTAGGGCTCTGGATGCTGAAGCACCTGGGAACATAAGCAATTTTGCTGCGAGATGACTACAATAAATAGTTCTTGTGGCACTCAAGTACCGTTGTTGTGGGAACTTCCTCAACTAAGCATACAAAGGGCATTTGTTTTTTTTATTTTGAAGCAATGACAACAGATATCTCTGCCTAGAGGTTCCTGGGTGATGTTTCAGGTCTACCATAAAACAGGCACATAAATCTTTAATTCCACCAACACCTGAACAACAGAAAAAGAATGAGGAATGAAAGTTCTTCTTGGACAAGTAATCATAAGAAATTGCCCCTGCTGAAGCTGTGGACTCTAAAGTGACTCAGGAATACATGGAAGCTCCCTTAAGATTGTGTAAATAACCAGAGACCAGGAATTTCCCCCCTAATATCAAAAAGGAGGAATCTGCTGGGCATGATGGCACACACCTGTAATCCCAGTGGCTCAGGAGGCTGAGGCAGGAGGATCATGAGTTCAAAGCCAGCCTCAGCAATTGTGAGGCACTAAGCAACTCAATGAGACCCTGTCTCTAAATAAAATACAAAAGAGGACTGATGTGGCTCAGTGGTTACGTGCCCCTGAGTTCAATCTCCGATATCAAAAAAAAAAAAATAAAGAAGAACCAAAGTCCTCAAGATTCATATATTAATATACCCTTGTGTGAATTCTTTTTCTTATGCTATGAAGATAATGAAGCTTAGAGTAAGTAACTGACTTGCCTAAGTCATCTACAGGTAGAGCTACAATTCAGCCCTCTGCAGAGTGGATGATACTTGTGTTAATTAGGAAACTTTTGGCTGAAAGCAAATATTGCTTTAAATTCTCTTAAACAACAGACATTCAATCTCTACCTCCATATAATAGGAGTTAAGAGGTCCCATGAGCAGGAGAGCAGGGCTTCAGTTCTTTCTGGAATTTCTTTAGCTCTTCCTTTTCCAATGCTGGCATTTATTTCAGGCTGGAGGGAAGATGGCTGCCCCAGGTCTAGGCCTCACATCAAAGCATGACAATGGTATTTAGAAGAAAAGGGCTCCACGGTTGTCCAGCCAAAGGGAGATCAGGGTCTGCTACTTCTAGCCACGGGGGAGCCCAAATTCAGGCAAGAGTTGCTCCAGAGACACCAGCAGAGGCAGTCCCGCCCAAGTGTGGCCTGGGCCCGCCTCAGTTCTGCTCCAGAGTTCCTGTGGACCGGCAAGAGCCGCAGAGCGTCCTGATCCGCAGAGCGTCCTGATCCGCCCTCAGGAACCTCCATGGGTGTCCAGCTAAAGGGAGACTAGAGACTGCTACCTCTAGCCACAGGGAGCCCAAACTCAGGGTAAGAGTCTGCACAGAGACCCTAGTGGGAGGCAGCCCCGCCCAAGGGCAGCCTGGGCCCACCCCAGTTCCACTTCAGAATTCCTGTGGACCGGCAGGAGCCCTAAAGACCCTGACCTGCCCTCAGGAACTCCCATGGTTGTCCAGCCAAGGGAGACCAGGGTCTGCTACCTCTAGCCACTGGGGAGCCCAAATTCAGGGAAAGAATTGCTCCAGAGACACCAGTGCAAGGCAGCCCCGTCCAAGGGCAGCCTGAGTCCACCCCAGTTCTGCTCCAGAGTACCTGGGGTCTGACAGGAACTACAGAGGGCCCAGATCCACCCTCAGGAAATTCCACGGGTGTCCAACTAAGGGTTGACCAGAGTCTGATTGCTACCAGCCACAGAGGAAGGCACACCCAGGGTAAGAGTAGCCTCCAGAGACCCCAGCATGAAGAGGCCCCACCCTAGTGCGCTCTGGGCCCGCCTCGCCTCAGTTCCACTCCAGAGTTCCTGTGGTCAGGCGAGATAGAAGGCCCAAAGCCGCTGTTAGGGAATGCCAGGGTGCCCAGTTGAAGGCAGACCAGAGCCTACTAGCCTCTAGCCCCAGGGGAGCTCACACTCACTGTAAGGGTCGCACACAGACTCGCCAGCTTGTGACTCTGCCTAAGTGAGACCCGAGCCCACCTCTAGTTCCGCTCCAGAGTTCCTGTTCACCAGCAGGAGTGCAAGAGAGGGGCAAAACAGCCCTCAGGGGCCACCTAAGGAGCCCAGCCAAAGCCACTCCCACAGCCCTCTAGAGGTATGTCCACTACCTCTGCCACCATCTTTAGTGACAGTAGTGCCCATCTGGGGACACTGGGAGAACAGAAGTAGCTCCAAGGTGAGACACAGGTAATCTGGACTGTCAATACAAGATTATAGGATAGAAGCTGCAATACCTCAGATTGGTATTTCAAGAAGGGAAGATACACAATCAACATGAAAAAACAAGGGAAGAAAGTGCCCCAAATAAACCTGGGTAGCACTGTAACAGAATCCATTGACAGCACAGTTGATGAAATGTCAGAGAAAGAATTCAGAATGTACATAATTAAAATGATCAGCGAACCAAAGAATGACATAAGTGAACAATTACAGGAAAAAATTGATCAATC
>CM053400.1:49217513-49382090 GCA_028644305.1 Xerus rutilus
AAGGGGAATGGGTATAGTAAAGATGGTTGATAAAAAATATATATAAATATATATATATGCTGTTCATTGAAAGTGCATATAAAGGTGTTTAATATGAAGAATTTAATCTGCTTATAATTTTGTGCAAAGTTAGAAAAATTATGATTGTAACAATTTTTTTCTATTTGCCTCAACAAATGTTTTCAGTGAACAGTGTGTACAGCTTCTGAAAATTTGTTTTTTTCTGTTATGTTTGATAAGATGTATTAAAATGCAATTTTTGAGGAAAAAAAAGAATAGCAAGCATTAATTAGCCTAGGTGTCCGTCAACAGATGAATGGACATTGAAAATGTAGTATATATACGCAATGGAGTTTTATCAGCCATAAAGAAAAATAAAATCATATCATTTGCAGGAAAGTGGATGGAACTAGAGACCATCATGTCAAACAAAATAAGCCATACTTAGAAGATCAAGTATTGTATATTTTCATATGTAGAAGCTAGAGAGGAAAAAAGAAAAGTATGGTGAGGGATTTCATGAATCAAAGAGATCAATCAGAATAAAGAGACAAAGGTATGGAGGTGGGATTAATGGGGGAGGGGGAAGTGCTGGGGAGTAATATTGGCCAAATTATACTGTTATAGTGTGTACACGTACAAATTTGTAACAAACCCCACAATTATGTACAACTATAATTCACCAATAAAAATGTGGAAGAAAAAGAATAGCAAGCATTAGCACTGGACATTAAAAAAACTATATGCCACACTTTGGGAGACTGAGACTGAAGAATCACGAGTTCAAAGCCAGCCTCAGCAACGGTGAAGCGCTAAGCAACTCAGTGAGACCCTGTCTCTACATAAAACACAAAATAGGGCTGGGGATGTGGCTCAGTGGTCGAGTGCCCCTGAGTTCAATCCCTAGCACCAAAAAACAAACAACCAGACAAAAAAACAAAACATCAATTACCAAAAATATCAATAGTAAAAACAGGAGGAGAAAGAGGGAAACAATTATGAAAAGAAAAATTGAAAACCAAGACTGGAAAAAAATAACTTAATGGTAGTAAGGCAATTCCCTGTTATCACTTTTTTTGCTAAAAGAATATGAATCTGATAAGATGAGAGTTCAGATAAATAAACAGAAAGATGATACAGGATACTGAAGGGATGAGTAAGAAATATTCTACCAGAATAACATCATTATGTAATAAAAAAATTAAGGGGAAAATATCAAGAATAGACTGTACATGACTCAAATTTATGATGTAGAAGAAAGAATAGAAATGATCACATAGAAGAGAAAAAAGATAAAGTGTGTACAACAATTCTAGAGATAATTTCATAAGTAAATAAAAAACCAATAAAACGATGAAGCATAACTGTTTTTGTTTTTTGTTTTTGTTTTTTATTGTAATAGAGATTCCAAGAAAGCAGAAAAGATCTGCAAGAGGTAATAGAAAAACAATCCTGAGATGACCAAAAGTAGAACCAAAGACTGATAGAATGAATTGCACTGATAGATTTTTTAAAAAAACACATCTTTCAAATTTTAAGAAAACAATAGCAATAACAAAATTATTCACAGATTGAAGCTAAAAATTCATAGGGGGGTGTCTGACAGCATTTCCATGATTCTATAGAATATAGAATGTTGTTTTCTGTCTTGGGCTTTTGGTTGAAATGCTGAAACAAAAAAAAGTTTTGTTCTTTAATCTGTTACAGTACACATGCATGGAGAAATTTTGACTACTATGTTTATCTCAATGGGTTAAAGTCTATGGGCCAAGTTTTTCATTACATATTTTTAAAACTACTTGTATTATTTATAATGAGGCTGCATTATGTGTTAAAATTAATGTCATTGTTCTAAAAACCTCCATAGAATATAGAAAGTTTCCCTAAATTATTTATATATTCATATATAAAAAATAGATATTATTTATCATATCCTTCAAGGAATCCCAGATGAGACAAAAGACTATGTTCCCGTTTTTTTCCTTTATTGGCCATTTGTTTACCTTGCACAGTCATTTATTTAGTTGTCCTTCTTTTTCCTAACCTGTTAAATGGGTAGGTACTACTGTTCTTATTGCACAGAAGAATGTATTCATCCATTTTCTGTTGCTATGACGAAAATACCTGAGGTTCACATAGAAAATAGATTTATTAGCTCAACATTCTGGGCATGTGCAGAAGATGATTTATGGCAAGGCAGGAATCAAGAGACCTCGGAGGGGCCAGGTTCACTCCTTTTGTAACAGCCCACTCCTGTGAAAATTAAGTCACTTTTGTGAGATACAATCACCTCCTCCCACTGAACATTCATCTGTTCATGAGGGTAGAGTCCCCAATGACCTAATTACTTTCTACAAAGTCCACCTCTTAAATGTTCCACCACTTTAACACTACCATATGGGGACCAAGTTTCCAGCACATGAAATTTTGGTGGACAAACCATATCTAAACCACAGTAAAGGGGAAACAGTTGCTTGGAGAGAGTAAATGAGTTGTCCAAATGCATAGTAAACTTTTGGATGTATTGAGATAAAATAAAGGATAGGAAAATGCTTTTCAGAGGATAACTACCTATGAACGTCTTAGTTATCAGTTTAGTGGTGGCATTACAGACAATAGGATTTAGAAGAAATTTCGTGTCTTTTTCCTCTAGCTCATGTTTTAAAAAATAAGTAATACCAAGGACAAATTTCTATTGCAATGAAAAAGGGTCTCTGTTTTATAGTGTTTCATGTTCTTACAGAATTTCTGGGCTGAATACTAGGAAGAAAAACAGTTGAAAGATGACCCCCATCTCTTATTTAAAAGTAGAAAATAAAGAAGAATTTTATTTATGATAGGCTCAGTTTTTATGGGTTCCACCCACCCCTTACACCTGCTTTTAACCATGTAACACCAGATGCACTGTTATTTGTCCTTTTGCTACTTTATGTTTGCATAGAGAGGTTTTCATGTATAATGATGTTTGATCACAGAGAGCAGCACAGCTACACTCAAAGACATGTGGGGAATTGATGGCTCTTTCTGTTCCTTATTTCCACCCCCACATGATGTCCCATAGTAGCTGATTCACCCAACAGGAAGAAGGGCAAATGGAGTTTACTAATAGATCAGTACATGGCAGGGGGAAAAACAGGAAGAAGGCTTCTAGAAGAAGTATTATGAGAGGAAATTTATTAAATAAACGTGAGTTCAAACATATCTCATCCTGTAAAATTAAGTTAAAACATACAGCCTTGATGCTCTTGCAATTTCTAACAGTTCCCATCTAGCTTTCCTGAAGCTATCCAGACAGTGTCAGGTTAGAATCTTTCCAACATTGCAAAAATAAAACAGTCTTCAACAACAACACAGTGTTTTCTACGTACTGTTTAAAAGGCTTTGTTGCTTTAATCATTTATTTAACAAATATTAAGTTGTACCTGACTATGTGTCAGGTACTAAATCAAATAAGAAAATATCAATATGTCCAAAAGGCACTCTTGTGAATTGATAATAGATATTCAAGTACTCTTAGGACTGATTGGTCAGGGATTTTGGCTCACCTAAGCACCAGAAGGTCAAGTTAGCCTGACCGCAGGAGTAGTCACATGTAGGAGCTAAGTTGTTATATTCTCTCTCTCTCTTCCTTCTCTCTTGTTATGGTTTGGATGTGATATCACTCAAAAGCTCACGTGTGAGATAATGCAAGAATGTTCAGAGGTGAAATGATTAGATTATGAGAGTTTTACTTAATCAGTGGATTAATCCACTGATGGATTATCTGCTTGGAGGAAGCAGGTCACTAGGGGAGTGAATTTGGGGTTTATATTTTGTCCCTGGTGAGCAGAGCTCTCTTTGATCACTGACTATCATGAGCTGAACAGCTTTTCTCTGCTAGTCCTTTCTCCATCATGTTCTGCCTCCTCTTCAGCCCAGAGATATGGAGTCAGCCAACCTCGGACTTGCCTCTGAAACAAGGAGCAAAAGTAAACTTTTTTTCTAAGTTGTTTTTGTCAGATATTTTGGTCACAGTGACACAAAACTTACAAAACAGAAATTGGTACTAAGAAGTATGGTCATGGCTGTGACTAATGTGACCAGGTGATTCAGAATCCTTTGGGGATGGTTTGTAGGGAGTGGAATTTTGAAAATTTAAAGATATGAGTTTGAAGTATTTTAGACTATTGTAAGCAGAGCTTAATGGGTAATTCTGGTGGGAGCTTAGAAGACTACAAGGCTGGTAGGACTGTGGACAGTAAAGACTTGGCTCATGAGATTTCAGAGAAAGAGAACTTTATTGGAAATAAACTCAAAATGGAGGATAAGAAGTTATGGTAGTTAAGTAACTTAGCATTAAAAAGATGCAAAGTACTTTGCACAGAGATAGTAGAAAAGATGACTTGAAAGCATCTCAGGAATTGGTTAGACCCATCCATCTTAGGCTCAAGTGTGTAAAAGTTAAAAATTCCTTTTGGAAGAGACTATAGGAACATCCTGATTGCTTGGGGGGGGGGCACTAGAAAAGTGTTTCACTGTGCTTAGTCACCCAGGTTCTCAGAGGCTGTTGCAGCCGTGGTCCCAGGATGCTTGGGTACTGCTCAAAATGGTGGCATTTTGGTACATGAAGACATGTGAAGGAAGTTGTAACTGCAGTAGAGACCCCCAAGATTAAGAGAAACCAGTACTGTGGGACATCTGCTGAGGAAACTTGCAGGAACTGAGCAGAAATAAGCCAAGAGAGGCCATGTGGGCTATAACCAGCAAGGCCCTAGGTGTGGAGCAACATAGGCCTTTGGAGAGAACATCATGATGCTATGTGCCCCAGATCTGGATGCATTCAGGACTTGTATGAACAGCTAGATTTTTGTCTTACTTTGGTTCCATCCCTTCTTCCTATGCTCTTATTTCTCCCTTGTGGAATGAAAACGTTTATTCTGTACCACTATATATTGTATATATGTAACTTGCTTTTGACCTTTACAGGGGCTCATACTCAAGAGTTTACCTTGAGTCTCAGATGAGATTTTAGACTTGGACTTCAGGGCAATGCTGAAACTGTTATGACTATAGTGACACTTGGAAATGGACTAAATACATTTTGCATTGTGAGATGGGCATGATCTTCCAGGGGCCAGGGGCAGAATACTATAGTTTGAATTGAGGTGTCCTCCAAAAGCTCATATATGAGACAGTGCAAGAATATTCAGAAGTGAAATGATTAGATTATGAGATTAATCAATGGATTAGTATGCTGATGGATTAATTTCTGGGTGGTAACTGCAGGCAGGTAGAATTTGGTTGGAGGAAGTAGGTCACTAGGGACGTGCCTCTGGGGTTTATATTTTGTCCCTGATGAGCAGAGTGCGCTTTCTCTCTCTCTCTCTTTCTCTCTCTCCTCCCCGCTTTCTGATTTCTATGTCCTGAGCTGCTTTCTTTCATCACACCCTTCTGCCATGAGGTACTGCCTCGCTTTGGGCCCAGAGCAATGGAGTCGGGTGACCATGGACTGAACTTCTGAAATCAGGAGCCAAAATAAAGTTTTCCTCCTTTAATTTGTTCTTGTCAGGTATTTTGGTTACCGTGATGCAAAGCTGACTAATACATCTCTCCTCCTGGTTCTTGCTGCTGTTCCTCATTTTCTGTTTCCATCTTAGTATCTTTTTTTCTCTCCTCACATTAACTTCTTTCTTACAACTACTTATTCCCATAAATGTATAACTATGACCACAGGAAGCTTTGGATTTATAGCCTTACAGATTTGTTTCTGGAGAAACCAACCAGCTTTGGTTAGTTGAAGGATGCTACTTGATCTGAGGATGTGCCCAACTTTGGATTAGGATTGAGCACAACTATTGACCCACTCCTAATTACATGCCTACTCCTGAGGTCAGGAAGTTAGGGTGTGCTACTAGAATATGAAGCAGGAAGAAGAGTGAAAAGTTAAAATATTATGTAAAGAATAGCCATTCCAATGACATTATCTTGTTAGTTCACTCATTATCTTGTTAGTTCACTCTTACTAGTCATGCCACAAGAAAAACTATCTAAAATTACACATTGTTATTTGTGACCTCTGTATGTGATCCTCCAGAACAGGATCAAATCTATAATCTAACATGTCTGACATAACAGTAAGCACTCAATAGGTGTTAATTTAATAAATAAATAAAAAAGAATATATATGTACACACACACACACACACACACACACACTATTTCCATCTGTGTGCACCCTGTGCATATCTGCCTCTCACTTCAGTTCCTTGCATTCCACAAGGCATTTTCTGCATACTTAGGGACTGAACTGCTACCCTGCGAAATTCTCCATGTTCATCACTTCCTTCAGTGAGCTATAATAATCCTCCCAACTTTGCCCTTCTTTGGGCATTCTCTCTCAGTCCTAAGATATACTTTAGAGTTCTACTTCCCTATTTAAGTTTTCTCAAATGGTAGTTTGAAAATCCTTCGTATTTAAGTGTCCCTATTTAAATTACTGTGTAATATCTGCCTTCTGATTAAATTATAGGGATACAGATGGCTTAAAAGAACAGTTAGGAGCCTAAAGAAAGGAAGAGGGAATTCTCCCCACCCTAACCATTAGTTCAGAACTCAGGTATTCACACCTGACTAGTTAGTTAGTGGCCTTTACAAGGGGGACAGGAATAGAAGTTCAGTGGATTAGACAAAGGGGAATAAAGGAAAGGGAGAAGGGATAAGAATAGGAAAGATAGTGGAATGACTCTGACATAACTTTCCTGTGTATATACATAATAAACTTGTTATAGACTCTATAGTCATGTATAATAAAAAGAACAAATAAAAATTTTAAAAATCTCTTTTTATCTTCCAGTCAACTGAGATAAACATGTATTGATTTCTACAATTTATTTACTCCTTGCAAAGATAATATACTTGAAAATGTTTGGGGAATAAATAAGCAAGGCTGTTTATCTATGACATGTAAGTTATGATTATGTGTCTTTAACAAACTTCAGGGCTATTTTGTGTATATATATCTTATTTTTATATCAGACATAGAACTAGCTATGCTTTTCAATTGTATAAAGTGTAAATAGTGAGACCAGAGCTTGAAAATTGCCTCCTAACTGATAATCTCATTTGACTTCTGTTTTAACAGAACTAGTGACATTTCTCCGTAGTCAAGGCTGCTAGACTACAAGGATGATAAACAACAGCCGTGATTAAGGAATCTCTAACAGTTTAGGTGGGTTCAGTTCTGATTAACGTAGCATAAAGAACAAGAGTGGGCTGGGGTTGTGGCTCAGTGGTAGAGTGCTCACCTCGCACATATAAAGCACTGGGTTCAATCCTCAGCACCACATAAAAATAAGCAAATAAAATAAAGGTATTAAAAAAAAAGAACAAAAGAGTGAGAATACTGCAAGGCTTGTTTATTGAATTGTTACATGTTTCCAGTTAAGATGTTCTATATTTTTATGGCAATGAATTCTGTTGATCTCAGTTGAAGAAGCCTCTTGATAGTGGGGAAGAGATACAAATGTTTAGGTTTTGTTTATGCTGTATGTATGGGAAATTCAATGTATGGGGATCCCCAATGTATGGGGATCACTCTTCTAATACAGTGAACATTTATGGGGTATGATCTCTACATCAAGCATGTGTTAGAACTTATAGGAAATAGCTATTTCTCATAAAATCTTTAGAAACTTATTAGTTGTACAGATGTTTTCTGAATTTCTGTCATGAACCAGCCCCCAATGTTTTAGAGGGAGAGCAGTGAAGCAAGGATGGTGACTTGGACCAGGAAGAAGTATGTGTTCTACTCCTGGGATTGACCAGCAAAACCCTAACAGTAGTCCAATTTGCTCTCTTCTTCTTCGTCGTCGTCTTTTTTTTATTTGCTTTTTTAAAAAAATTCATTTTTAAAACAGAAGAATGCATTTCAAGTCATAGTACATATATGGAGCACAATTTTCCATCTCTCTGGTTGTAGACAAGATAGAGTCACACCATTCATGTCTTCATACATGTACCTAGGGTAGTGATGTCCATCTCATTCCACCATTTTTGTTACTCTCCTGCTCCCTCCTCTTCCCCACCTCCCCCCTGCCCCATCCAAAGTTCCTCCATTTCTCCCATGCTCCTCACCCCCAACCCCATTATGGATCAGCATCCACTAATCAGAGAGAACATTTGGCCTTTGGTTTTTTGGGACTGGCTTACTTCACTTAGCATGATCTTCTCTAATTCCATCCATTTACCTGCAACCCATTTGCTCTCTTCTTTCAGAACAATCAGACTCTGGACACATTTTGAAGACAGACCTGATCACTACCTTAATTTTATAGACAGTTAAACTTGGTTACAGAGTTCATGAAGCTAGGGCTTGAATATGGATCAGACTATTAAATACTTAAGCATAGTAAATGGCCTGAGTGAAAAACTGTGGGCATTTAAAAAGATTTAGCTAAGTCTTGGCTAGAAAATGCCCACCTTGTTTTATTGGCCGACTGGGAAACAACAAGCGCAACATACCCAAATTGGGATCAAGGGCTCTTTAGTGGCTGGGTCTCTCCCTGTGGATTGGCCAGAGATCCAGGTGACTCTGACATGATCCAATCTGGGGAAGCAGAGACTACCACAAAGGAACCAACATAAATCTTTAATTTTAGCATAGTTTCTAAATAGGCTACCAACAAATGCATTTATTAATGTGCTGAAGGATCTCCTACGGATAATCTAAGAAGCTAATAGGTTGCTTTTCCAAAGTTTTGGAAGCAATTCAGGAGAGTATAATAATACTGAAAAAATCATGATTGAGCTCTTTGAGAGATGTGTTTTGATCAGGAAACCTTTGGGTGCTCTCCTATTTGCAATTCCTTATTTAGTATTTATGTAGCAAATTAGAAGGTGGGGCTTTATGTTTTACTTGGGTGTTATCACATGGGTTTTCTCTTTTGAACCTTGAAAAATAAATAGACTTGAAAGTATTTTATTTCTCAGGACAGAAAACTAGGCAAACAGAATTTACAGGACTGACTCAAAGAAATCCACTGGAAATCATATTCATGCCTTTCCATTTCTGCCCCAGACCTCTCTCCCCTTCCTCACATTGTCTGTCCAGTACTACCACCTGGGCAGCAGCGTGTTTGTGTTTTTTCCTGTGAGGGAAACCAACTCTGAAAGTCATCCTATAGAAAAGGGTTGATTATTGCAGAAGAAAGCTTATTATACACCCTCAGAAAAAAATTAACAAAGCACCATGGATTAAAGAAGTGCTTCCCTTTTTAATTCACTTATTATTTATACCCAGAGCCTGTGATCTGCTGGTGTGAGCCACATTTGGTGTAGCCTTCTGTCTTATTAATTTTTCACCCAGCCACCTTTTACCTTTTCATTGCAGACAGTGACAGTCAGTACAGCACACTCAGAACGATTTTGCCATCCTGCTGTTTGAAAGTGTACCCCTTTCAAAAAATGGACACATTAATATATTACTATTTAGAGACTCTGCAAAATATTGGGAAATATGCATATAAATCATCTGGACATTCATGAGGATTTAATTGTTTTCAAATACCAAGAACACTCAATAAACAGTTGATGAAAAATTAAAAGGTATCTTGGCACCAGAATGAAATCTTACTGTGAGGATTGGTCTGTTATAAAAGTGTTAGTGATCAGTTTACTTCATTACAGGACTTTAATACAAGGGGATTAAAAATCATTGAACTTGTGCACATGTGTGTGTGTGTTGTGTGTTTGAAAACTGGAATTCATATAAATCAAGCCTGGAGGAAATCATAATTATTTTACTTTTCCCATCAATAAAGCTAATGTATGTTAAAGGAAAAAAAAAAAGAAAAAATTACCAATGTCTTCTCTTGAGAATAGAGGCAAGACTATAATCCTTGATTTTTAAACTCACCACTGTTATTTTTAAATTTTCTTGTATTAGCCTATGACTATTTAAATCTGCAAAGTTATTTCTTTCAAAATTTTCTTTAAAATTTTTCAGGGTTACTTATATATCTTACAAATATATTCCTGAAGTTCCACAACTAACTTCTCTGTTCTATAGCCACCATTTCAAACATTTTTCAAGTAGATGCTCTCAGCAAGAGACCATCTCTGAATATCAGAAGCACCTAAGAAGCATTTCAAAACACACTTCTCTTTTCTGTTTCTCTTCCCTGCTATGTTCTGATTCTACTCCTGAAAGCTATTTCTGAAGTCACTCTTTAAAAAGGTCCTTGGAACAAATTCCTGGAGGTACTGGTAAGGTGTTTCTGCCCTAAGACTTCCAGACAGCATAACCACCAAGAGAGAAAAGTATTTTACTGACTATGAACAAGTCACAAATCACCCAAGCTTAGCAAAACACAGAAAATAAACTAAGGCAATAAAATAGGAGAAGCAAATTAGATTTTAAATATTCTTTCCATATCAATAACTATCTAAACAGTTATAATAGTTGCAAGGAATTTAAAAATGCATTATTTCTGTATAGTCATACTTCTAATGGTTTATTTTTTAAAATTTTATTTATTCTACTTAGGTGTACATGATAGCAGAATGCATTTTGATTCATTGAACACAGATGGAGCAAAACTTTTCATTTCTCTGGTTGTATGTGATGTAGAATCACATGATATATGCAGTCCTACATGAAGCTAGGGCTATGATGTCCATCTTATTTCACCATCTTTACTGTCCCCATGCCCCCTCCCCTCTCCCATCCCTTTGACCAAAGTTCCTCCATTCTTCCATTCTAATGGTTTATTAATATAAGATTTTAATCTGACAGAGTGGTTCCATTATATTTCTCCAAGATACCACTACACTTTGCGGCATAACTAAAAGATAGGCAAGTGCTTAACAGACACGTTCAAGGTTATTCATCATTAGCTCTGAATATCTATTTTGGAAGAATTGAGTACAGTCGATCACTCTACTTAATATTTAACTGGTTTACCCAGTTTCTTTATGAAAGTAATAAGCATAAGTACCTCTGAGACAATTTAGGTGTTTCCAAAAGCAAGGCTTGTAATTGAGTGTGGTTCAGGGGAAAAGTTGAGGAGATAGGTTCAGGATGCATGAGCCAAGTGCAGAGAAAATACAAAGAACTAGTGGTGGATGTTAGAAGTCCTTGACTTTGTTCAGGGTGCCTCTTGTTTCTAAGCTTTGAAATTGTGACTATCTGAAAACCTTGCCTTTTTTGAGGTCTTCAATCCTACCACATGGGATAGATTGTCTTCTTGGTGCATTATAACTATACTTATTGGACCCTGCACCTGCCCACTTTGGCTCCTTATTTAAGTAACAGTCCCCACTCACTGCCATCTGACTCCCAGATATAATTAAAAAATCAGAGAAAGAGAGTAGATCCAGAATGTCTCATCCAGAGACTGGCCAACACCTCTGACCTGAAGTGAAAATATAAGCCAGCTCAGATTCCTGTCTTTGGATTCTTGAATTGAAATGCTGCTCTTAGAGAGAGTGCCAAGGCAGAAAATTCATAAGAACTCAAAGATTGAGTCTATATGAAGAAAAGACTTGTACTCTGTCATCATTTAGACATGAGGTGTCCCCTAAAAGCTCATGTGTGAGACAATGTAAGAAAACTTATAGGTGAATGGCTGGGTTATGAGAGCCTTAACCTAATCAGTACATTAATACCCTGATATGGATTAACTGGATGGTAACTGTAATAACTGAGTTAGTCATCTATGGACTGAACCCTCTAAAACCCTGAGCCTCCAAATACCCTTTCCTCCACTAATTGTCCTTGTCAGATATTTTGGTCACAGCAGTGAGAAAACTGACTAAAACATACCTTTATTAACATTATGAAGGTGAAAAGATATAAGTATTATAACAGAAAATTGGTAATCAGAAAAATTATTCAAAACTTGTAAATAGGGAAAAGAGACTTCTGGAATTTCTTCAGGGCAGTACTGGGCTTGGCTTTCTATTGACAATTTTTTTTTCTGATAAGCCAATAATGTATGTCCTGTGGACCAGATAGAGCAAACTTATAATTTACTGCCCTGGAAGACATTAACTACTTTTGTATCTAAGCCAGCTGTCTTATTCTAATATTTTACCAAATTCTCTGAAGATATTTTGCTCCTAAAATATTCTTTGGGCCTGTTTTAATATCTTTCTGATTAATTAAATAAAGTCTTTGCCATGCATTTATTTTGTATTGCACAAAATCATGTTTTTTGATATTTTGAAAATTATTTTTTACCAGTTTTAGAGGTCATCCCCTGATGTGCCCAATAAAACTCAAGTGACAGAGACAAACAAATTGTGTCATCAGAGTTGTACACCTCACAGGCTACTAAGCCCAGCTACATCTTCTTGGCTCCCAGAGTAAATTCCAAGTGATAAGAAAACTTTAAACTTTGCTTACTCTGTGTGTGTGTGCGTGTGTGTGTGTATAATAAAATAAAACTAGATGAAAAGATATATGTATGTATGTTATGTAATACATACATAATATGTACATATCTATATATATTTTTTCCTCTGGTTTTATTTTTCACCCCTGGTTTCTCCTGGCTGGGATGTTATTCTGTGAGTGGCAATTAAAACTTTGTGATCTGATCATTTGGTGATTGCTGTGGGAGGAGGATGGATGTCCATCTACTTCTGGGTGATACATTCGGAGAGCTGAATGCAGCCTGTTAGTTTACTTTGTGTCAGTGCATGAGCTCAAATCACTTAAGAATATCATGCCCACTTGGAAGAGAAATAGTTGTCTGAGATCAAGATCAGTGAGTTTTTGTATTATTGCCTATTGTTTCTGATCTATGGCGGAGTTGTGAAACATGCTAAAATCTTCATGTATCTGTGTGCCTGTGGTCAGAAAAATATTTTATTTTTCTTTATGTGTGAGAAAAATATTTTTCTAATTCTAGAAAGTGCAAATAAATTATTATGATCTTTAAGTCACCAGAACTTTGTTCTGATTGGTTCAATCAGATGAATAAGTGTTTATAAAAGTAAAATATTTGCTACATTTATAAAAATAAACTGAACTTCCTGAGTTCATTCCCCAGAACTACCAATAAAATAAAATAAAATAAAATAAACTGAATTAATTAAGTGTGCTAGACTTTTGAAGAAAAAATCCTTACATAAGCTTCTATTTCAGAATGATTTTTGTATAAAAATCTAAGTTTCTGTAATTATGATAAATATTTGTACAAATTAAACTGGTTTAATAATTTTTGCTTTAAAAATCAATAATAGGTGTTTATCTATGAATTATTCACTATGTAGTATGAAATAAGCATATGAAAATTTATCTTTGTTTTCTCATGAAAAGGCCAGGTAGGTTAAACTTTTTAACCTGCTTGTATTTTTTTCCTTACCAAATAAATTAATATTATTCCTACATGCTGTTTAGATTATGAATAATGCAAATTGGTATTGACCTGAGTTTAATCATAATTCCAATAACTGTTTTTTCCAACAGCAATCATGTTTTATAGTGGCATTTAAAATGTAATTTTCTAAATTTTTAGGTAATTTAGATACTTGTACGTATGTTAAATTGAGTTATTTTTTTTTCTTTTTCTTTTCTTTTCTTTTTTTTTTTTTTTGGTACAGAATATTGAACTCAGGGGCACTCAACCACTGAGCAACATCCCCAGCCCTATTTTATGTTTTATGTAGAGACTGGATCTCACTGAGTTGCTTAGCGCCTCGCTGTTGCTGAGGCTGGCTTTGAACTCGTGGTTCTCCTGTCTCAGCCTCCCTCAGTGCTGGGATTACAGGCTTGCACCACCACACCCGGCTTGAGTTATTTTTGAAAAACCTTTGAGTAGCTAGATAATTTGGAATTAAGATGGACTACTGAAACATTGACTACTAAGTGCAATTGGAAGTTTATAAATGTTTGCTTCTTACTTTAATATACTCTTTAGAATGACTGTGTCTTTGGGTGATGTTATGAACCATTCATTTTTATGGGATGAAAAAAAGGTATGTGGAGATAGAATCAAACTGCAAATATTAAAGGGATTTGCTCATCTGGTAAAAGCCTTGTGAATGACAAATCATTGCTAATAATCAATCTTTTATTTTTTTCTGTAAAACAGAATTTATTCCTCTTATTAAAAGTCATAATTAATTTATATCATAGAGGCTTATTTCTTAAGTCTATAAAGGTCCTCATGAAATGGGTATATTCACAAACTAAATTTAATTAAAAAAATGAACTTATGAAATTTTATTGCCAGATAAATTAACCCAAACTAGAATTTAGCCATCTCTCTGAACAGATGATAAATAAACTGGCATTAGTTTTACCTCCCATGTAATATATCCAAAGAACAGATTCCATATCTTACCAGAATAAGCTTTGGTTTTGGTTGACTTTATCAGGTAAACTTTTCTTCTTAGGAACAAAAATTTTTCACTTGTCAAAGAGCTAAGTGTGCATAATATACTTTTTTATGTTTATTTGAAAAATATTTTCTTGTCTCCTTGACTAATTAGCAAGTGGCTAAGTGTTTCTCAGGGATCAACTATCTCATGTTGATTCAACTATGATATCTCCTTAAAATCTGCTGTTTTTGTGTTTTCTTCTTAAGACTAGAGCCAAAGCAAGAAAAGAGAAAAGTAAATTTTCAGAATATTTTTTACATTTGAGATTACCTTTCAGATTTTACACAAAGCCCCTGGAAAAAGGTTGTTATTGTACCTTATAAAAAAAAGCTATGCTAAAATAACAAGTTTGTTTGATATGTTTTATATTTCTTAATTAGATTAACATTATTGTAAAAGCTATATGGGAAGAACAGTCAAGTCAGAAAAGATGCTTAGTCTATTCTATGTTAAATTTGTATAAGAAATTTGATATTCGTGAAGACATATTATGAATTATACACTTTATGAGAAGACTGTGGAAAGTTTTCAATGGTTTTATAATCTGTTTTTACCCTCAGGGGAACATCCGTTAGCCTCTTAGGAAATAATAATGTACTGCACATCAATACAAAGTTTTACTCTCCCTGAATTAAAATAACTACTTGGTCTCATTCTTAAGCAGGCTTTTGCTTCCATCTGATACTTGTTTAATGATCTTACTATGCATTTCAGGCTATAGTTTTTCAATGCACACGGACAGACTCGGATCCTTGCAGAAAAGACTGAACTTTATTGGCGCCTAAAAAAACCCAAAAAGCTGCACGCCTGTAACCCCAGCACTTTGGGAGGCTGAGACAGGAGAATCACGAGTTCAAAGCCAGCCTCAGCAACGGTGAGGTGCTAAGCAACTCCGTGAGACCCTGTCTCTACATAAAACACAAAATAGGGCTGGGGATGTGGCTCAGTGGTTGAGTGCCCCTGAGTTCAATCCACAATACCAAAAAAAAAAAAAAAAAACAAACAAAAAAACCCAAAACCAAAAATAGAAACAAAACAAAAAAACCAAACTCTTGGTGGTGATCTCCAATGTGGGATTGCTGAGACAATTTTCAGATCATAGGAGTGCACTGAGTCAGGACATTTAAGACTTTTTCAGTCTGGAATTGATGTACTTCCAAAAGTCCACTGCTGATGCAACGTCCACGTTAATAATGAGGAAATTTTTCCAGGCACAGTGGCACACACCTGTAATCTCAGTTACTCAGGAGGCTGAGGCAGGAGGATCCCAAATTCGAGGCCAGCCTGGGCAACTTAGCCAGATCCCATCTAAAAATAAAGAAAAAGGACTAGGAATACAGCTCAGTGGTAGAGTATTCATGGATACAACCCCCAGTATTACCAAAAAAAAAAAAAAAGGATTTAATTAGGGTTTATTTGGTTTGTTACTGATATTATGTTTAATGTTCTATTTTAATGGATGTACGAAGAAGTCCCTTTTCATTCATCTTAAGCTATTTTTTTTTAGCCATTTGATAGACTGTTTAAAACACTTTAAATGGCATTTGATTTTAACTGATACCTCAGAATTGAAAAACAAACATTTTTATTGATTCTTTTTACTTTTTGTGCAATATAGTTGTCTATATTCAATGAGAACCTATCCTCTTGTCTCTCAGTATATAATCAACAGATAAATTATTCAACCAGTGCCATACCTGGAATGCCATACTTGAAAATAAATCTCATTTAATCAGGTACAACAAGCCTACTTATAAGGAGTAAGCATCAATTTTATGAGATGAAGTGCCAATGAGTATAAAGCTCTCCAAAGAGCACTGTCATAGCACCTGGCATGGAGGATTCTAGTCTCATAGGTGATGAGGGACACTCCTTGACAGGCAAGCCCTGAGTACATTTTAGGAGCCTCAAAAAGAGATGAATTTACCCAAATTTGTAGGCATTGCAGTTAAAATCTGGTGGAGAAAGTCTTGATTTCCTGGATTCAGGCTAGAATGGCAAAACATAGATACTTAAAAAAATTTAATCCAAGATTTCTTATGAAAATTTTCAAACACAAGTTAATTATTTTGCATTAATAGTTTCTCAGTTATATCAAGTCTAGATTTGCAAAGTAAACTAATGCAAAGCCTATTTGAAAATTTGTGTTCTTTTTTAAATTTGTTCTAATCAGTTATACATGATAGCAGAGTGCATTGGGATTCATTGTACACAAATGGAGCACAACTTTTCATTTCTCTAGTTGTACATAATGTAGAGTTTCACCACATGTGCAGTCATACATGTACCTAGGGCAATGATGTCCATCTCATTTCACCATCTTTCCAGTCCCTATACACCCTTCCCTTCCCTCCCTCGCCTTTGCCCAAAGTTTCTCTATTCTTCCCATGCTCCTCCCTCACATTATGGATCAGTATCCCCTTATCAGAGAGAACATTCAGCCTTTGGTTTTTTGGGATTTGCTTACTGCACTTAGCATGATATTCTTCAACTCCATCCATTTACCTGCAAATGCCATAATTTTATTCTCTTTTAATGCTGAGTAATATTCCATTGTGTATATATACCACAGTTTCTTTATTCATTCATCTATTGAGGGGCATCTAGGTTGGTTCCATAGGTTAGCTATTGTGAATTGAGCTTCTATGAACATTGAAGTGGCTGCATTACTGTAGTATGCTGTTTTTAAGTCCTTTGGGTATAGATAGAGGAGTGGGATATCTGGGTCAAATGGTGGTTCCATTCCAAGTTTTCTAAGGCATCTCCATACTGTTTTCCAGATTGGTCGCACCAATTGTAGTCCCACCAGCAATGTATGAGTGTGCCTTTTCCTCCACATCCTTACCAATGTTTGTTGTTTGTATTCTTGATAACTGCCATTCTGACTGGCGTAAGATGAACTCAGAGTAGTTTTGATTTGCATTTCACTAATGACTAGAGATGTGGAACATTTTTTCGTATATTTGTTGATCGATGAGAAAATTTAAATTACTAAAATCAGTAATATAAAAAAGATATCATAGCCGGGTGCAGTGGTGCACACATGTAATCCCAGCAGCTTGAGAGGCTGAGGCAGGAGGATCACAAATTCAAAGCTAGCCTCAGCAAAAGCAAAACACCAAGCAATTCCGAAAGACCCTGTCTCTAAATAAAATGCAAAATAGGGCTAGGGACATGGCTCATTGGTCAAGTGAGTTCAATCCCTGGTTACCCTCCAACCCCCAAAAGATATCACTATCTACCTTATGGAATATAAAAAATTACCAATAAAATTCTTTGCCAACAAATTAGATGACTTAGCTGAAATGGACTGATTTCTAGAAAGAATTCCTGGAAAGACAAAATCCTGGAGTTCCTAAAACTGACTATAGAAGAAATATAAAATCTGAAAAGGCCTGTGATGAGATTTTATTAACAATAAAAAAAACTTCCCACAAAGAAAAGTTGAGGCCCCAATTGCTTTACAGATGAATTTGCAAAGATTTTAAGCAAAATTAACAATAATCTTTTATACCATTTAAGAACAAGGATGAGGAGGAATAGTTTCCCATTCATTCTGTGAAGCTGATATTGTACTGATTCAAAATTCAACAAAGACAGGGAATGAGAACCATAGACCAACATCCCTTATGGATATATATACAAAAATCCTCTACAAAACACGAGCAAACTAAATGCATCAATACATAAAAAACATTACACACAATTACCAAGTGGAATTTATTGCATGAATGCAAGGTTGATTTGACATATGATAATCAGTGCAGCATGCCATGTTAACAAAGGACAAAAGCCACATGATAATCTCAATAGGCACATGTAAAAACTACAAACTGTTGTTGAAACAAATTTAAGAAGACCAAAATCCATGGATAAATATTCCACATTTATGCTTTGGAAAACTTAGTATTGTAAAGATATCAATACTTCCCAGATTTGTCAACAGATCTAATCCAATGCCTGTCAAAGTCCTAGCTTTTTTCCATGTTGCTTACTGTTCTTACATTCATGACTGTTGACTTCAATTCAGTTCTTGTGATATCTGATAAACCTATTATATATTTATCTCCAATCAATTCACTCTCCAGTCTTTTTTAAGAAAAAAGCAAGAAAGTCACTTTCTTCTCTTTCAATCTCTAAAACCTCATCCTTCTCTTCACCCTGTGCTGATGATCCTGTATCCCTTATGTTCAGTGGGAAAGCAGGTATACTTATAACATTTTGATGTGATGTCACCTCATGTCCTCCCAGCTTCCTGTATTTTTATCTATAAAATACACCATCACTCACTCCCAGTTCAGTGGATAAACTGTCCTTTCTTCTAAGCTAAGGTACACAGTATGCAATTCCTCTTTTCTCCTCCATAATATCCATTCTGATAACATCTGCCTTTGCATCATCAACTTTCCAGGCTACTGGGCTATTCCCATACATCAAAATGCTCTATCCCTCCTTGAAAAAAAAATTGCCGTTATAGCCGCTGCCTCATTCTTTTGTTCCAAATTACAGAAATGTCTTCAGAAGACCTCCATAAAATCACTGTTTTTACTTCTTATCTGGGTTCCTTCCTTATTTCTTGAATCCACTTTGTTCAAGCTTTTCTTCCCACTCCTTACACTTGTCAGAGTCACTAGTAATCTTGACACTGAAAAAACCTAAGGTTCTTCATATTATTTGCTCAAAATCATCATTTGTCATGATTGGTTAGTTTTCTCATTTTTAAGACACTTTATTCACTTTAGCACTATCACTTTCTTTCTTGCTTCTCCCTCTGATTTTTAGTCTTCTTTTCTGGGTTCTCTTAATCTCCCAGACCTCTTAAGTATGTGCTCTAAGGCCTGTGTCTTCTCTTTTTGCATTTATACTCATTGAATAGGTGAACTTACCTAGTTCTAGAAAACCAGGGCCCAGGGATGAGAAAGATGGGATAGTTGTTGCCATATCTTAGTTCATAGCTGAACTTGGACCTCTGAACCTTAACTCTGGATTTTACTTCTTGGGCCTCTGCACCTTAAGCTGCAATAGCAAAGCATTGCTGTGTTTCCTCTAGAAAAATCAGCAAAATTCAGGTGCTTGACCAAGTGTTCCTTAGAATATGTGTTTTAGACTAGACAAAAATGAAGTCTGACCTTGATAGTCATTGGTGGGCTTAACAGTCACTGGAAATCTGACCTTGATAGTCATTGGTAGGCTTAGTGCTCACCCTACTTGATACTGTATTCTAAGCAATGAGCATCATCCATGGTCTATAGGAATGTTCAACATGTATTATATGTTTGATGAATGTTGATTGAAAGGATGAACATAGAACAAAGTATTCTTTCATAATATTGAATATTAAATATTTTCTTTTTATTTTTTAAGGTTTATTTTTCAATGCATGGTAAGAAATGAGCAAGTTTTTGCCTTTCCCTATGTGTTAATGAACTCTTCAGAACCAAATATGCTATACTCAAATTCATCTTTTTTATACCACCTTGTCATTTGTAGGATTAATAGTACTTTTGATGAGACTAGAAATCACCACTCAAAATTATTTGGTAAAGGTACTTTGTTAAAACTTCTCTAAGAAAATGGTAAGAAACTGTTTTCTGATAATAACATGTCATTGGTTAATATATCATGTTCAGAATTCATCAAATCATAAATAATGACTTATTGATATATAGAACAAAGAGGAATTTGGTTGGTTTCATTGTGGCCAAGAAAATTGATTCTGTTCACTAGTCAAAAAATAAGTGAATGACTCAAATTCATGCCAAGAGTTCTACATACATTTTCTCATCTACTCTTCCAACAGCTCTCTGGAGTACTTTTTATTGTATATATTAAAATTATCACATATTGCAGATATTCAAAGCTATCCAAAATTCTGACAACTTCTGCCAGGAGACTCCTATAATCCCAGTATAAAGAAGACTGTTAAGTTTAATGACACTGCTGTTCTGGGCCTTTTTGTAGATGAAGTCAATGGGGTTTCAAATATTGCATGCCATAATCTATATTTGTATTTTAAGAATAAGGAGCAACTAAAGTTTATTTATGATGTAGATTGTTGGAGGATGGGAGAATAAGAAGATCTGAATTGCCTTGAAGCCATGCTTTCACTTTGAAATAGTTCACTTTTATGCTTGCTTTCCCAAGGACCATTCAGAGAGGGGAAACCAGAGCAAGTCTGGTTCCCAGACCACATGACCCTGTTGATTCAATATTGACAATAATCCCTACATTGAATTCTTGCTGCTGGTGCTTTATAAAAAGACCTTGGTATTGTTCTGAGGTTGGTATTATCAGAGGATGACTCTGTTCCCACTTAAGGGCTGCGATTTGAGTTGAATTTTTAGATATGTCCGTTAAGTAGCTAGGTTCAACTTCATGCTTTGACATTAGCCAATCTTATCCTAAAGTCTAATATAAAAGAGCTTTCAAATAGGACTACAGATAAATACACAATTTCTTTAGAAGTTGTCATTCCTTTTTATACTTGAATATATGATTAGCTAATAAAAAAGGAAGATTACATACTTGAAATAGCCATGTGAATCATGCCTGCTAACATTATTATACCTTGCATGTGAAAATTAGTTTGACCTTTTCATAGAAATAAGTCACCTGTAGTATTACTATTGTTCTGTGGCACATCATCCTCCAGATCAAAGAGAACATGTCACATAAAAACACATAATTCATTTTATATCAAATGACTCTCAAACTTATTTCATTTAATGCTTAATTAGATAATAATTATCATGGTTTTCCAACCAAACAATATAAAAATTTCCCAAGAAGTTTACCATGTGTGTCCCAGCTCTCATCCATTTCCAGAGGCAAATTTCCTTTCAGAGATTTTAAAAAATTAATATTCAATTAAGACAAATACATATTCTTACTTTTATTCCTTAGCTACCCAATGGTAGTCTACTGGTTTCCAAATTTAATAATATATCTTGGAAAACTTTCTTAGTATGCAGAATGTTTCCTCTTATTTTTTACAGGTTATAGTAGTAGTCTATTGTATTGCTATAACTTTGTTAAAAAACATTTGGGCCATTTCCAATCTTTTGTTATTTGTAATAATGTTGCAACAAATGAATTTGTGTATATATATATATATATATATATATATATATATATATATATATACATTTCATATGTGGGACAACTTTGGTAACTGAGTATATTCAATTAAATATGTTCAGTATTGATAACAGAAGTATATTAAAATGAGATTTCTAGGCCAGAGTGCACATGCATTTTTATTATTAATCTATATGGCTAACTTGCCTGCCATAGGAGTTGATTCAATTCATAATCCCACCAGCCATGGATGAAGGAGGCCTAACAAACTTCCAAAAACTTTATCCCAATTTATTCTTTGCCTTTGACTTTACTTACAGTGTTTATTTAACATATCTTTTTAACTTTCTTTTTATTCTTTTACTATATAGACAAACTTCAAATTACTTTTAAAGGCTTTTAGATTTAAGCTTTTTGTTATATTTTCTTGTAGAACTTTTCTTCTTTATTTTTCTATATGAAATTTGGAATTAGATTTTCTGGTTCTAAAAAGTCATGTTTTGTGGGGATTTCTTTAAACTTATAAATTAATTTAGCATTATTGTCTTTATGATGTGAATCTACCTTTTCAAGATCATAGATTGTCTTCTCAAGACTTCTTGCATTGTTTTGTATCCCTCAGTAGTCTACCAAGGTTTTCTGTATACAGGTCTTATATATTTCCTGTTTAGTTTGTTCTAAGACATTTCAGCATTTTCTGTTGCTGTTGCAAGGTATTTTATTCTTTATGTCATCTGATACAGTGTTATTGGTATATGTGTATACCAACCATATATATATATACATGTATGTATATATGTTTTTATGATATAATACTTATTTATAATAATTTTCAATTTATTTTCTTGAGTTTCTACATACTGTCATATTTTCTGCAAATATGGTAATGGTTTACCTCTGTATTAGTCAGGGTTCTTCAGAGAAACAGAATCGCTAGTATTCATATGTATTTGTAAAGATTTATTATGAGAAATTGGCTTCATAGTCATGGTGACTAAGAAGTCTTATGATCTGCCATCTGAAAGCAGATGGAGGTAGAGGAAAGCTAGTGTGTATTATGTGTAGTCCAACAGAGCACAGAGGCCTGAGAGCCAGGAGAGTTCTAATCCAAGTCTGAAATACTAAGAACCAGAGGACTGATGGTGTTAAGTCTCAGTCTAAGGACAGGAGAAGACCAATAATCCAGTCCAAGCAGTCAAGAAGAGAAATAATTCTGCCATTCTCAGTCCTGTGTTCCATTTAAACCCTCAATGGATTGGATGAATACCTAACTGCAACTGGGGAGGGCAATCTGCTTTACTTAGGTAATGCATTCAAATGCGTATCTATTTCAGAAACATCCTTACAAATTGTTATGGTTTAGATATGAGGTGTTTCGCAAAAGTTCATGTGTGAGGTAATACAAGAAAGTTTAGAGGTATAACTATTGGGTTATGAGAGCCTTAACTTAATCAGTGCATTAATTCACTTGAAAGGATTAAATGGGTGGTAACTATAGGCAGGTAGGGCATAGCTAGATGAGTTAGGTCACTGGGAGCCTGCCTTTGAGGTATATATTTTGTCCCTCATGAGCAGAGCTCTCTCTGTTCCTTGGTGTCATATTCTGAGCTGCTTTTCTCTGCCAAGCCTTTCTGCACTTATGTTCTGTCTCACCTTAAACCCAGAGAAGTGGAGTCAATCATCTATAGACTGAGACCTCTGAAACCCTCAGCCCCGGAAAAACTTTTCTTCTTTTAATTGTGCCTGTCAGGTGTCCTGGTCACAGTGATGGAAAAGCTGACTAAAACATAGATATACCCAGAAATAATGTTTACTAGATATTTGGGTATTCTGCGGCTAGGTCTAGTTGACACATAAAATTAACCATCACAAACCTCATTTCAGTGTTTAATTTTCTTTTCTCTGTACTGATTTATAATCTCAGTATAATGTTAAAAACTGGTTGTAATAGTGCATCATGCTATTTTTCCTTACCTTAGTGAAAATGTCTTTAAAGTTTTATCTTTAAACATAGCTTTGGGTCTGAGACAGATGCATTTATGTATTTATTTAAAAAATTTTTTCTGGTTGTAGATGAACACAATACCTTCATTTAATTTATTTATTTTTATGTTATAGTTTTGCTTTCTAGTGGCTATATTTTTCATAGGTTTATATAATACTCAGAATCCTCTCTTGTTTTATATATAACTATTAGTTATAAACAATGAGAAATTGTCATATGTCCTCTTCTCCATCCTATCCAGTATAATATTTTGTTAAAGAGCTACTTTTTTTAGTGTTTATCTTCACATTGTTACACATGCTTAAACTACTGTTTGGATGTCAGATTTAACTGACATTTTTAACCTTAACAGTTACAAATGAGTCAGTCAGTGAACTCATTCTATTTACCACTACCTTTTTCCTTTCCTCACTGAGTATTTGAGACTCGTGTCATTTTAATACTTTCAAAGCCATAAATTTCATGTTTTTTATAATCTTAGCTTTATAACAAAATATGTTCCCTGTTCACCATTCACCACTAGTCCTTCTGAAAAAATTTCTCAGACTTATTCCTTCTCATGTGAGGAATATTCCTTGACTTCTAATGTCTTAAAACTATGATTTATATATTTGATGAATAATTTGGCTACATATGAACTCAGATTACACTTTCTTTCTTAGAGAATGTCAAAGGTTTTATTACACTGCTGTTAGGCTTTGAATGTTGTCTTGAGGAAGGCTGAGGGTAGGTTGATTTATTTTTCATTATAGGCACTTGATCTCTTTGCTTTTCTGCTTTTAGAGTCTTTTACATTTAAAATTTGCATAACAAAAGTAAAGCGAATCTGAAAAAATTCAATAATTTATCAATATGTGTCTTGACTTGATCATTATGAATCAATATTATTTAGCATATGGTATTTCTAACATATAGCCTCAAATTTTATTCTTGCTCTCAATTTCAAGAAACTTCTTTTTATAATTTACTTTCAAAGTATTTGTTCTGGTCCACTGTTTAGAGACACCAATTATAGGTGTGTTGGCTCTGCACTATATTTCTTCCATCATTATTAGTTTTGCACAAACAACTTTAAAATATTTCTCTTCATTTTCATTTAATTTTGACCGCTCTCCTTGTGTCTGTCTTCATTGTCTCCTACTTACTCACAGTGCTTATTCCCTCCCTTGTGTTTCTTCTACTATTGTCTTCATATCTGTGCGGCTTGGTTCTTTTGTATTCCTCCTGCTTGATTTGTGCCAGCTTATTTCATCCTCCTCATCTCTTATCTGAGTTTTTCATTTGTGTTTTGTGGTCTTCCTTGATATATCATAATGCTTATTAAAATGTAGTAAATAGGCTTCATTTAGAGAAGCAGGGTAGCTTAATGAATAAGATCATCAACTCTGGAGCATAACTCACTGGGGTAAAGCACTGTTTCCTCCTGTAACTTGCTGTGTGATCTTGAGCAAGTTATTTGTGTCTGTTTAATGGGAATTATATTAGTAATTAACTCACAAAATTGTGTTGGTGATCTACTGAATTCACATCTGTAAAGTGGTTAGAACACTGTCTTGCAACAGTAAATACCACGTAACTTATGTTTGTGAAGGTTTTCCATTCATTACTAAAGTCATACTCAAAATTTTCCTTGGCTCCGTGGCAACACATTTTTCTTCTCCTATTGTAAGCTTTGATGCTCCTTTTTGGTATTTTTTAATGATATGTTGATATGTGTCTTGTGCCAGTTTATTCTTTATTCACTTTTGAATTCATCTTTTTCCTGGTCAAAGTCTTTGGAAAAAATTTCAAAAGTGAAGGCTTCAAGGTAGCTTTTCTGTTCTCAAAACCAAAAAGCTCCTACTTTCTGTGGCAAATTGTTATACTCATGGCCCCGAACAACTGACACCTCCCTATATCCACACCCTTGCATATCCTGCTCCCACATGACTCTAGACTTAGTTTTTGACTTGCTTTTGCCAAAGGAATATTAGCAAGAATGATACATGGCAAAACCTTGAAAGGATGTGAACTTTAGGTCTGTCCCTCTCCCCCCCTTTTTTTTTTGCTGCTAGCAACTCATTATCTCCATGTGCTAAAATCTGAGTAGCTTTCTGGAAAGGGATCCCAGGTGTATAAGCCATCCCTTCTGAGGCTCAGATACATGAATGAGACCTGCTAGAGCAGAGATAAACCACTTGGTTGAGCCCATCCTAATGCATTGCATCACTGAATTGCAGGCAGATTAGTTGCTTTCTAAAACATTTCGATGCAACTATAAATTCATTTTTGCTGCTGCCTCAAAATTGGACTTGCTTCCAATAATCATGGCGTCTCTGTATACTCATTTCCTTTGAGTCTCCAAAGTGATTATTAGGTTCAGGAGACCTTCTGGCAATAAGTCCATGTTTCCCAGTTCTTGCAAACAAGATATAAAACTTCCACACTTCATAGTGATTTTATCAACTTCAAGGATTATAGTTTTGCTGATTTTTTGCTGACCTGGAGATCTGCTGTGTTCTCTGGAAATTCTTGGTGACTCGTGTCCATGCCCCTATCCATGCATCTCTTCTTCCTTACTCCTCCTGCTTCTCTGCTCCAGTTTTTGAGAGACATAGGTTTTAATTTTATGGTAAATCCTTTATTTCTAGGAAAAAAAATTTTTTCTAGTACTTTCAGGTATCTCTTTGTTGATTCCCTCAGTCTCTCCCTGGGCCTTTTCCATATGACTTCTGCCCAAACTCAGCTGCTTTTTGACAATCTTTACAAGTACTTTAGAGTTTGTGGGTAAAATCTGTATGTTTGCTAAAAAATGCATTTAACTTTCCCCATCTCTTTGTTAGTTTATAAGGTTTCTAGGAGGAGACAGGAAAGATATTTAAGCAGTTGACATTATTTAATTCATTTTGTAACAAGAACTCTTTGGATATATTTTTCTGAATATTGTGTAATAACCTTGAGAACATCAATAATCATTAATATCTTCCATTAATATCTTCCATATTCAGAGAAGGGGAGCGTGCCATTCAGGTTGGTTTTTTTTTATCTTAGTTTAAGTTGGATTTTAGGTTCCCATCCATACTCTCTTTAAGCAATATTCTCTGTATACTTAATAAATCTAACTAATTATCACTGTAATTCACAAAGATTTTGTTGTCATCATTTAATAGAGACTGTATACAAGTCATGACTACATTGGAGAGCTTTTTGGCTTCCATTCAGATACTCAGTGCCTTGGTATTATTAATATTGGCTTTGGGCTCAATTTTAAGGTAATGGATAAGGTGGATAGTATAAAATGTAAAGCAACAAGTACAAGAAGGCAGAATAACCTTTGGACACTTCACAGTATTTTGTGCTGTACAGATTGGGTGCTCTTCATTCTGGCAGCTGCTATTTGAGGAAACAGTGCAGAGCAGGAGTCCACTGAGTCTCAACATTGAAAAGCTGTCAAGCTGGCCTTTCATTATGTGGTTTGTAAAACTGGTTTGGGTTAATAGGAGAATAATAGAGAGTTATTGCTGCTTCATTGGTAAGCCCTTATTTGTTCCTTAACATATAGTTCAGATGGGATCTGATTCCCTGACCCATTCCTCCTCCTACATAGAGAAAATTACTTCCAATTATGTAATTGGTATGTGCTTTCCTTGTGTAATAACTTGTATTGTACATGTCGTGTTTTCATAGTTATTTCTCTCTTTGGACTGTGAACTGCTTGCATACAATAAAAGATAATGCCCCAATAATCCTTTTACCCCCAGTATCTACACGGTGTACTGTGCTCACCGTAAAATGGGTGTGTTTATTAGAATGACTTGAGAAGTGGGTAATTTAATCCATTAAGTCTTTCTGGTATCTAGCTAATTTAGTAGTTCAATGAACAAAGTTACTCATTCTTTCTCTAGTTCTCTGAAAGGGCTGGACAACTGGGGAAAAGGATACCTGGGCTTTCCCTATCTCTCCTTTCCTCCCCTACACACACACACACACACACACACACACACACACACACACGCAGGACTCCACCCTGCTGGGTTTCTAAAGCCGGATCAGGGATCAGGTCAGGTTCCCTGGGCCTCTGCCTGTTGCTGTGTCACGAATTCCCAAGTTATAGGACCCACTCCCAGACTGTCTTGGTGGACTACCTCCTCAGATAATTTGACCTGTTGGTTTTGGGAGCACTGCGCTTGTCACTCTGGAGCCCTTTGTGCAACAGGAGAGAGCGGGCTCCCACGCTCTGGCTCTTTCCACAGATTCTTTCCACATAATGTGCTGGCTCGCTCTCTTGCATCGCCTCCGCCCACCCCCGGCCCTGCGTCCGTCCAC
Source organism: Xerus rutilus (assembly GCA_028644305.1). Taxonomy (NCBI): domain Eukaryota; kingdom Metazoa; phylum Chordata; class Mammalia; order Rodentia; family Sciuridae; genus Xerus; species Xerus rutilus. The sequence continues at coordinate 49,245,265 of CM053400.1, forward strand.
CTCCGCCCCATCCCCCTTTGTGCAGCCTTTAGCTGCGGAGTCCTTCCTACTGTATTCATGGCAGATGAACAGCCAGTGACTGACACGTTCCAGGGAAGGCGAATGGGAGCGAGCGCGGGCGGCTGGGGGAGGTGTGTAGTGGCAGACGGCCTCTGGGATTATGAATGGGGGCGAGGGAGGGGGCCCGGGCGAGCAAGAGGTTCAAACCAGGATTTTCAGCATCCGGCTGATAGGCACACAAGGCTGTGCGTAATCCTTCAGCTCTGGTGGAAAGGTCGATGCTGTGAGCTCCCGACTGGGAGTGAGGGCTATTTTGCAAAACTCCCATAGTATCGGGCCGGTGGAGTATTGCGGGAGGTCGGAGAGGTAGGTGGGAAAGGAAAGAAGCGGGGAGGGCAATCAGGAAGAGGCTAGTCGACTGCAGAAGGCATGCTTTCCTCCTGAGAATTGACAGGTGGTGGCCTCAGCAGTTACAACCTACTACACAGAATCTAGTCCGTGTAATACGGTCACATTGTTATTCCCCCGCACCGGGCTGAGGAGCGCAGCGCTGCAGACCAAGTGGCACTCGGGAGCTGTCTCTTCCGGGGACTGGATCGGGGGCGGGAGGATAGGGACAGGGTGTTTTGAGGGTCAGCTGAGAAGACAGAAGCTCGCGGGTGCGTAGCGGTGGACTGTGGCGTCCTGGCCAGGAACCCCCACGCCAGCCCGCCAGTCGGAGCGCGCGCTCCTCAGCCGCCCCCAGCCCGGCCCGCGTGCCCCTTTCCCGGGGTTCTGGCCCCGCCTGGGCAGCTTCGGTTTCCTAGTGGCCCGCCAGGCTGCAAGGAGCAAGGAAGGCTTGCTCCCAGTACACACATGGTCGAGCTGCACCCGGCTGAGCCACGGAGCCTGGGGTCCTGAGCGCCTTGGTGCAGCGAGGCGCCCCCGGCAGGAGGAGGGCGGCTTCCACCCGGGTAGCCTAAGGTAAGGGCTGCCTAGGAGGCTGCGGGTTTATTCCTTAGCCTCCTTTCTCTTACTTTAGCACACATCCAAGTCGGAATGGAGAGTGTGGGTGTTGTGGGGCTGATGCGAGGCGAAGGGGAATGAAGTCACTGAGCCAGGATGGTCGCCTTGACGGTGTTGTTGGCACCCCTTATAGTCAATTCAACAACTGGCCCCTTCGCTTTCGTTCTCTCCTTCTCTCCAGTGCGTCTGCCCTTGGACTTCTTGGCGAGTCACTGGCAAGGAGGGAGATCCAAGGGGAGAGAGGTAGAAGGAAACCCAAGAGAGGGTGGTGAATGGGAGCGCAGTGTCCAGTGGTTGGCGGGTGGCGAGCACCAGTGGGAGCCTGAAGTACCCAAGAGTTTGATGGGTTGTGGCCTCAGGCTTGTCTAGGGAGCTGGGGTACCAAACGGGGTGCACCCAAGCCTGGGAATAAAGAAGGCTCTGGCGAGAACTTTTGGAAAGCTCTGCGTAATGTTTGGTGAGGGGGCCTGGGATGTGTTCAGGACCTGCCTCGAAGCTGCAAGTGTGGGGAGAGACCCTCTCCCCCGACCCCTCTTTCCTTCTTGCCTTTTCTTCCCTCTTCCTGTTGCTTCCTTCCTTTTCTTTCTCACAGACCACCTTTCATGTACCATACTTCACACAAAAATTGGAATCCATTGTAGCCAACAGCTTTAAACCAAGTATTAGGAGAAGCTCACAGAGGAATAGCTCTTAATTACAGGAATAACTATTAATTATGTATTCATCACATATATGACATATACATAGTTTTTTCAACATTTTGAAACTTTCACTTAAAATTGCATTGCATTTACATTATGTTTACATCACATGTATGTGATGCTACTAAATAGAAATGCATTGTATGCATTCTACATGTTAGAGCTGTATGTGATATAACTGTGCTTTGAATCACATGCATTTTTTAAACTCCAAGGTTTCCAGCTGCTGGTAAGTCTTGGCTGTATTGTAATAATCAAAGGCATCATATTAAATTAAAAAATTACAATAAAATATAATGAAAATCAAGATACTTACCTGCTCTTGAGGATCATAAATTCTTCCCTTTCCTTTTGCTCAAAGCTGTTGTTATGCCAATAATTTTCATAAAACCCAAAACAATTTGGGGGCCTCAAACATGTTTATCTCCAATCTCAGGTTTAGGGAGGGATATGGAATTTTTCTGCACATGAAATGACAAGAAGGTGGAAAAGGCCAATGATTTTATTTTAAGTAGAGGAAAGTTCAGCTGTGCTTTCCTCTCAGGGCACCTCATTTACCTTCTGACATCCCAAGAGAGAAACCCCTTAATGTCAACATGTGTCTTCAGCATAACATTGGCTTATTCAACTCTACAAATCAATACTTATAGGATTTGGCAAGTAACACATTTACTGTGTGCCTCTATTCTTTTTCTTTTTTTAAACATCAGGATGCCATTTTGCTAATTTACAAAAACAGTAAGGGTGTTAAATGTACTGGAATTGTTGATATGGCATGATTGATGGACTGAGATTGTTTAATCTATATATCTGTCATCTTTCTATATTACTTATATAGTTGTGAGAAACAATTCTGCCATATGTCTACTTGTATTTTTCTCAGCTTATTTGCTTTTCAATTTATTTCTAGCTTGACATATTGTGCCAAAATAAATTATCCTAAATTTCTCTAGAGGGTACCTACTTGGTCATGCTTGTTTGCTTTTATAATAGGGTTGTTTTGATTGAGGAACAAGAAATCAATCATATATGGTTTTCTGATCCTGGAGTCCTTTGCCTGTCTAGAGACAGGTATTTAATAATAACAGGTGCTGTGTGTGTACAACTACAGCTTTGTTTCATAAAGACACTAGACACAGAAATGATATATTCATTTTGGTTCATAAAATGAACATTTAAAATCATGAAGGAATAAAAAGTCCCAGGTATCTCTTTATGTCTTAGTTGACTTATTTTGACTATGGAACAAGAGGTCTTGAGTTAGAAAGATTTTGGGGGTTAGTAATTTGGATTTATCTTTTATTATTATGACATTTTATTATCATCCATTCCTCTAAAAAAATTAAAGTAGCATGGTTTGGAGAAGGCATAGGGATATTGTTGATAATGACAGACGGGTTCCTTTGAACACAGGTTGCTGTGGGCAATTTGTGTTAACATGATGAAAGCTGTGACGTGTTAAATCCTTCTTCAAGGAATGACTTATTGCCCAAGCCCAGGTGAATTGTCAACAGGTGGTCTTCAATTGTCAGATAGTTCAGGGAGTGCCTGAGCTGTAGAGAGCTCCATTGTTTCAGGTTATACTTATTTTTAGGGCAGCTCCCACCCAATGGCTGATCCACGTGGAGCATAAAGATCAGTCCATCTCAGCATAACTCTGAGTAACTCTAACGGGATCATCGTAGCTCTGGAGATCCAGGTGGACTTGCATTGCTGCTCTTTCTCCCTTTGCCTGTTTCTGCTTCCTTCCCCATCCTTCCTCAGACATTCATAAGAGGCCATCCTTAATAGAACTGCACACTGAACTTCATGTCAGAGTTGGCTTGCCAGGGAAACCGACCTGTGACAATGCCCACTTCCACAAACATTTATTTTGCTAGTTTTAATACATTTATCTTTTGACATATGGTGTCACTTCTCATTGGGGCACATTTCCTTGTCCCTGCTCTTCTATGTTTTATATTTCCTTCTTGACTTTTATTGGATTTATAATGTTTTTGTAGTCTGTTTGCTATTGATTTGAATGTTATATATCCTATTTCTGGTTTTAGTCGTTATTTTTATGTTCCATATTTTGTCTTAACTGATAACGTTAATAATAATCCCTAGCCTCTTGAATAACATAAAGACCTTATACTGTTTTGATTCTAATTATCCATGTTTCAAGTGTCATAGTAATGAAGTTCTACCACATTATTTATATCCTCATGTCATTTTTATATAATTAATGTTTTCTTTTATTGCTTCTATAGTTCATACTTCCTTAAATGTATCCACATTTTCTGTTTGTGTCGGCTCTATTTAAGGCTATTCTTTGTCTTTGGTGCTCTGTAGTTTCACTAGGATGAATCCTACTGTAGGATGTCCTTGTAGGTTTGTTTTTATTACTCCTTTATAAAAAATACTTTTATTAATTGTTGATGGATCTTTATTTTATTTATTTATTTATTTATTTATTTATATATGGTGCTGAGAATCGAACCCAGTGCATCACACATGCCAGGCAAGCGCTCTACCACTGAGTCATGATGACCTCAGCCCTTATTGCTCCTTCTTGAGATGTTTTTATGTGTCATTAATCAGATGGCTCCTGTTTCTAGAGTTATTAAAAATTCAAAGTATAATCTCACCATATATTATCTTGCTTTGATTTTATTATATCTTCTGAAGTTCACACTAGATATATGTTGGACCTTTTTTCCTGCTCATGTCTATTCCTGGTGTAAATATTCTTAGTTAAAAATATTTTAAAGAGAAATTTGGGTAATTTATTCAGTACCATGTTCTGCTGCTAGGACAGGGTCAGGGACTGTGCACCTGGGCAACCTACTGTTACGTAAGAGGCTTTGTTTCTGCAGTTCAGGGGTTCTCACTGGTCCACCAGCCTCTTTCTACCATTTGGAGTCCTCCTTTGGATGACTGCATTATTTCCAGGGCTTATAATTGTACTTTGAACAAGAGGCAGGGATAGATCAATGTGTGCTGGCTTGTCTGAATTGAAAATATATGCTTTTAAAAAACATTCTAATTTAGCCCCTCAGCCACATTATCCATTAATATAATTGAAAATACTGGTTTGGTTGAATATCCCTATAATATGTATCTGATATAGAAACATAACCTAAACATCATTTTTAAGCATAAGTTTAAAAATCTTATTTAAATAAATCAATATTACTGTAACTAGAGATTTAAATGTCAAATCACATCCCATCAGTGAAATATAGGACAGAAATCTGGGTGTGATATTTTCTCTATGAAACAGTTCTCTTCAAGTTGTATTAAAGCATTTGAAAATTATTAGTATTTTTTAACTGTTGCTGTCTCTGTGGGAAATGCAAAGAAAATCCTTTATCAGATGGATACTTTAAAATTTTAGAGAAAGTAAATAAGACCATTTGCACAAGCAACTTGCTGATATTTTTAGTGGATTAAGGGAAAAAATACCAGCATTCTCAGTCTTTGGCCTTCCTGACTTATACCACAGTGCTGACTCATTTTCAGAACTGAAAGTGATCTTAGAAATCATCTACTTCAAACTTATTGTTTTATACCTAAGAACACTGAGACCTTGTAAGGCCATAAGGGAACTTGGGTTCCTTCAATTAAAGTGACAAGGCTTATTTATTTTGAGTTCTTAGTATTTCCTAACTTTGTTTCCTTTAAGTCATCAGAATTTATCTATTTTGAGAAGGCATTTAAATTTATAGTGAGATTTGATTTCTTGATACACCTTTTTAATGAGAAGGAAATACTTTAATAAGTTGGGATGACATGATAGTCTTTTAAAAATAGGTGTGTTTGAAAATTTGATGAATATATGGTTCAATTATTCAGAAAAATGATTATACACTAAAACATTTGTCATTTGCATACAATATTGGAGGGTTTGTGAACTCCTGGGAAAGACCTCCAGATATTGTTTGTTTTTCCTATTGTCTTTGCTAGGGAAAATGACGTAGGGATAATGACTTGTTTTATAGTCAGAGTCACCTGTGAAGGTCTGTGGATAGTGACAGTAGCCCTGGGCATTGTGCACTGGAGGATTTATTTTCCTGCAGGTTCTAGAGAGCCAGCAGGTCAGTAGGATATAGCAGGGCTGGCAGGAGTTCAAACAGACTGAAACACAAAGAGGCCACTCAGCCCCCAGAATTTGCTCTCTCCTCCACTGTATGTGTACACATACGGACTTAGACACATACTTAAGACACCTTGAAAAGATCCTTCCATCTGCTCCTACTTTGACCTTCTTGTTGCACAGAGATACAGCACTCTTTTGGGGATTATTCTCTCTTTTTCATGTAAAACTACTCACTTAAAACTAACTTCACTTATATCAAATGTTGGAGACTAAAAAAATAAAAACTTGACTTTCATTTACTGTATTTATTGGAGGATTTTTTGAGGGTAAAAAGAAAACTGTATCATGTTTCTCTTATCTTATGGATCAAAATAATCTAAGACCACAGAATGTTAACTATCTCTGAATTCAGATGAGAAAGAAAGGCCAGTATTGTCTTTTTCTTTTTTATTCTAATATTTTGTTATAACGGTTGAAATTTCTTTCAAGGAGGCTGCCAGTATATACCTGTATACACTTTTCTCTGTGACTAGTACAGTTCCCTGGATGGAAAAAAAAAAAAAAAAAAGATGCAGTTCATTGTTTTGTAGTACCTTGATATACATCAGAGTGAAGAACTCAAAAAGAAAAAAAAAAGGAAATATCACACAAAAAGAAACCATCGCATTTGTATTTTTCTAGTGTTTTACCTTCCTAAATATTTTGAAAGGTTGCAAAAACTTTTGTTTTCAGTTACTCTTTAGTGACTGAAAAATGAGGATGAGGCGTTGGAAGCCCTGAGTTTTAGAGTTGAGATGCCATTAATTGGTCAGTGGCATCCTCTGTGTAAATCCAGGGTATAATTGTGAAAATCTCTGAGGTTCTTTCCAGCATTATGCTTTGGTTAAATGTCAGATTTGTGAACCTTCTTTGATAAAATGTAAGGGGAATTTTGGGATAGGCCCATGTAATTAAGTATTACTCATAAGAAAGTTATCCAGGAAATTAACTTTTAAATTAAAATTAGTATAATATCCCAATATGGTCAGAAATTTGCAATAGTGAGAGAGGTCTTACCCCATTTACCCAATTACATGGGTACAGCACATAGCATAATTTGGGGGACAAATTCATTAATGTTGACAATGATAATGGTAGTGTTACTGTTTAGATAGGAGGCTGGTGGAAGTAGATTACTAGGGGCATGCCCTAGGCGTTTATATTTTGTCTCCAGCAAGAGGAATTCTGTGTCCTGGATGCCATAAGTGGAACAGCTTTCCTCTGCCAACCCTCTACCCTGATGTTCTGCCTCTCCTTAGGCCCAGAGATAGAGTTCGCCAACAATGGACTAAACCTCTGAAACCATGAGCCAAAATAAACTTGTCCTCCTCTAAGTTCTTGTCAGGTATTTTAGTCACAGAGATGAAAAGATGACTGAAATAGGAAGTAATGCTCATGTTGATGGCACCAGGTATGATCTGTCTGGAGATGTGGCAATTACTGTAGATGGGCTCATTCAATATCCATTCACCCAGTTTCTTTTCCTTTTTTCTTTTCTATGTAAATTGGAAAGAAAAACATTCAACTTCCCAGTCTTTCTCGAAGGTAGGAGTGGCTCCCAGGACAAAGGTTAGACGGAGATTTCTGAGGAGCTCTTCTTTCCTAAAATAAAAGGTAGAACTTCTCAAGGAGAATGCTTGTGCTTTTGACTTTCACTCTTTCTCTCCATTGGATATGGGTGCCCAGCTTTGAAGTAAACAGCCATCTTGCATGCCTGAGGAATAAATCCATATGCTAAGGATGATGATGCAGAAAAATAGATGTAGCTTGGGTCCTTAGTAACATCTTAGAGAGAAGACATATCAGCTTGCACTGCCTACCTCCAGACTTAATGTTTCATGAGAAAAAAATACTCCCTCAATTGTTTCTTTCAGTACCTGTTAGTTTTCTGTTACTCCAAGCCAAACACATTTCCAACTGAAATGTAAGGTAATTGTAAGATTTTGCATTTTATATTTTTGAAGGAAAAAATTAGTGTCTACGGCTCTTTTTAATTACTGATCTTGGATTTTAGGCTAGCTTGTACAAATATTCTCATTCTGAAGAAGACTGGGTGTGAAAATTTTTGGATAATTTATAAAAATTTCTTTTTGTTGTTCATTGCGTAAAGAATAGCATGAAACTCCAAGAGTTTCTGTTTTGTATTGCTGAGAAAAGATTTCAAAATTTTATTCAATGGGTGCAATTTATAAGAGGAAAACTCTATTTCTGTGAGTCACACCTCCTACTTAGCTATAATCTTTGGTAAGATGGGATACAGCTGGAGAATACTAATAAGTCTTGAAAAAAAATGTTCCCCCTGTTTGTATTATAAGAAAAAGGTATAGCAGAATAGTTTCGCTTCTTTACCATTTAATATAAGTTTGTTTTCAGCAGTTTTCTTCTGAATTCACATGACCAAGAAATACTTTTTTAAAGTTAAGGAAAGATGGTCATTTGCAATAAGCAGATGTAAAGGATGAAAAAAATATATATTTTTTGTGCTTTTGATATAGCATCTACATATTTCCATTTGAATTTGCCTGACTTAAGTGCAGGGAATTGATTTTTGCATTAAGTCATATGATGGGATAAAGAAGGATTCAATTGAGATATAATGATGATATTTCATCAGCTAGGATTGCATTTATTTGGGAGTCGCCAAAAATTTGACACTATAGCTACAGTGAGTAGGAGTTTATTTATTTTTTGTATGTCTGGAAGGAGATGGTCCTTAATAACCAAAGAGGTTAGCAAGGATTCAGGCTCCTTTTTGCTTTTGACTCCACTATTATTAGAGTATATCTTTCATATTCTCAGTGGAAAGACAGTTAGTGAACCTCCCAGGCATGGCATCTGCACCACAGGCAAAAAGGGGCCAGACAGAAGCACACAGCTGCTGAATTTGTCTTTTTGATAAGGAAAAAGAGAGCTTCCTGGGAAGATGTACTTGGTAGACTTTTATTCAGATCTTATTGACCACAACTATGTCAATAGCTATTCCCAAGTGTAGGGAAGTCTGAAAAATAGTGTTTTTTTTGTTTTGGTTTTCATTTTAATTTGGGAAAATTGATTCCTTCTAAAATATCTGAATTCTGTTTTGTAATGAAGAGGAAAATAGATACCTGTTCCGTAACCTATTATTGTTATTGCATATAAAGAATATTTCTTAGCTTTTTAAAATCATATTTATAGTGTTGTCTCATAGATTTGTAGTCTAGAGATTTCTTAAAATGTGTGGTAGTTTAGAATAGTTATTAATAATTATTCACATTAAATCCCTAGAAGGTGCAGTCATTGAAAGTTTTCTATCAGTTGTCACTTTGTGTCAAGATGACTGACTAATATATAAAACTGAAAGTAAATCTTGATGGTTATTGGTATTAACCTAATAATCACTGGCCAAAAGGTCATAATTTCCTTTTACCATTAGTAATGACACATCAGTGTGAAATTCTGGAAAAAAAAAAACAGTGACAACATTACATACTATTTATTCATGAAATACTGTGATTTTAAAAAATATTTTTAGTTGTAGATGGACACCATACCTTTATTTTATTTTTATATTTGTACATGGTGTTGAGGATTGAATCCAGTGACTTACAAGTGCTAGGCAAGCACTTCATCACTGAGCTACAAGCCCAGCCCAATAATGTGAATTTTGTTGTTCTAATTTGCAGGTATATATTTTGGGCTTGTTGATTGTTCCTAGTTTTTTTGATGACATATATGAATAATACTTGATGGCAGATAATTATTTTAAAAAGAATAAATTTGGCTAAATCCCAGAAATTTTGCTTTGCTATCCTCATTTGTAGTATTGATGAAAATATCCTGAGTAATTTTAAGTTTATGCTCCAATTAGTACAGGCACTCTATTTAGAAGCTGCTTATCTACATCAAGAGGAATTATAAATCTATTTTGGTTAATTTTTTTCCAATTAAAATAAGTTGAGGCAACTGTTTTCTCCGTTCTTCATGGGGATATTACAAAGATAAATGAAATAATGGATGTGAAGTGCATTATTCTGCACTGGAGGGTGTTATATAAATTCTATAAATAGTACTACTACAGTATAAACAAGATGATGGCTGATTATTTCCAAAAGTGAGTATCATAACCAAGAATTTTGAGTGTGGTCGTGAATGTCAGTTTTTGGATGGAGATCAATATACCAACACATTCTTATGTCCTTGCATTGAAATGTCAAAGGTAAATCTCATTTTGAGGGAAGAAGACTGTATTGAAAAACTTCAAAGATAGATGATTTATTGAATAATGCGACATGACAATAGATTTTGCCCACACATAAAAAGTCTTTTGGGTTTCCAAAGTGTTTAGTGAAAATTGGAAAGCTCTTATTAGAATGTACAATTTCCAGCACTAGAAATCAAATTTTAAATCTGGAATGGAACTTCCAATGACTATATCTTGGAAATAATGAGGTTCTGCTTGATTCATAAAAACTTCAATAGAGGCTTTTGTAATATCTTCAATAAAGGGTTTTTGAATCCCTTTGGCCATAGTTTCTACTCCTTGAAAGACAATTTGAGATAGAAAGTGGGTTTGTTATTTCTGATCCTAAATGCCATGGGTTCTATGTGCTGTTCACTGGGTAAAATGATCTGCGTGCTGTGCTGATGAGGACACTTCACTCTAAGCCAAAGTGTGAAGAGTGGAAACAGGAATGAGGAAGGAGGCTTTACCTTTCTCTGTGTGTTATTCTCTTGGGCACTTTATTAAAGGTAAGTGCTCAGGTGTAGGCTCATAGATGACATATGCTAAACAGTAGCTAAAATGGAACAAAGTTGGTTAATTAAGGAGAGTGTGTCATACTTTGTAAATCAAGTCATCTAGATCACTTAATCTCTTTTAGTATTACCCTTAGTCTTCAGAAAACCTTGTTTAATTGTTTTGGCTGTCTTAAAAGGAAGGACAGATTCAGGCAAGTGGTTTAGATAGGTAGTAGCAATAGTAGTAGTTATTAGAAGGGATGAGAAGATAGGGGAGAAATTAAGGGGGGGATTGGGGAATTGTTGCTGCCAAATACAACTAGAGGTCTGGCTGTCGTTTTCCAAATAGCGACTCTTCTTCAGCTGTGTACAACAGGAATCTCTTTCTTGGTTATATAATAATACTGAGCTGTTACTGGTGGCAGTGGGACCTCTGGTCTGCTATTCGGGGGCCTTGATTACAACAGAAACAGTTCTAACTTCAGTACATGTATTCCAGAGCTCTCCTGGTTAAACCCATTCAGTCAGAGTACGAAAGAGTGGGAGAATTTTATAGTTCATTCCTGGGAGAGGCACACATACTGCCCCCATATATCTAATTGTCTGGAAGTCAGTTTCATGACCAAATCCCAATTGCCAGAGAGGCTGTTTTTTTGTTTTTTTGTTTTTTGTTTTGGTCTGGAGGTTTGTCTAGAGAAGAGGAAATGGGTGTGATGGACAGCTGATAGTTCCTTCAGAACAGTCTTTTTGAAGATTTCTTTACCTCTTTCTGATGTCACATGCCTTGTTTCCTGATTTCCATGCCTTGCTCTTTTTTCTTGTAATGCCTCCTATTGATGATGGAGCACATCTTCCAATACCTGCCTAGGAAGGAGTGTGTCGAAGGTGGAACTTTAGAAATGTTTTGCATCTGAGTCTGCTGCTATACCACCCTGAATGTATATGATCTCATCTGATCTCGGAAGCTAAGCAGAGTAGGGCCTGGTTAGTACTTGGATGAGAGAAATGTTTTATATCTGAGAATATTTTCCTTCTGTTTACATCTGATGGATAGTTTTTCTGGATGTAGATTTTTAAAAAATATTTTTAATACCTTTATTTGTTTATTTTATTTTTAATGTGGTACTGAGAATAGAACCTAGTGCCTCACACTTGGGAGGCAAGTGTTCTACCACTGAGCCACCACCCCAGCCCCTGGATGTAGAATTTTAGTGAGTCATTCTGTTTCAGAATTTTGAAGGCACATTTGTCTTTTTATTGCCATTTTAGCCACTGGGAAGTTTGTGTGATGCTGAATCTCAATCCTTGAAATGTGATTTTCTTCTCATTTGAAACTGTTAGCAATTATCTTGCTATTCTTGGAGTTTTGAGATTCCTAGATAATTTGTCTCTGTGCAGGTGATTTCTAATATGTTGTGTGGAGGGATTCAGTGGGTCTTTTCTTTCTGGATACTTCTCTTTCAGTTCTGGGAATTTTTCTTGTCTTACTAGTTTCACCAATTTTTAAATCAGTTTTCTCTACAACTACCACAAGTCAGGAAGTCAGGATGAATCTTAAAGTGATAATATCTTCTAATAGCTAGGTGGCCTTCATGATTTGTTTAGGTAAAAAAATATTCTGCTGACGCTTTCTGACATAAAAAAGTGTCAATAGCAGAAAGTCTTAGATCCTATGAAATGTTGTAAATTCTTTCTCTCTTTCTTTCTTTCTTTCTTTCTTTCTTTCTTTCTTTCTTTCTTTCTTTCTTTCTTTCTTTCTTATTTGTTCTAATCAGTTATATATGACAGCAGAATACTCATTGATTCATTGTACACAAATGGGCCACAGTTTTTCACATCTCTGGTTGTACACAAAATAGGGTCACGCCATTTGTGCCATCACACATTTAGGGTAATGATGTCCATCTCATTCCATCATCTTTCCTCTCCTCATGCCCCCTCCCCTCCCATCCTTCTCCTTTGGCTAATCCAAAATTCCTCTACTCTTCCCATGCCTTCCCTGCTTTATGGATTAGCATCCACTTATCAGGGAAAGCATTCGTCCTTTGGTTTTTTGGAATTGGCTTGCTTTGCTTAGCATGATATTCTCCAACTCCATCCATTTACCTGCAAATGCCATAATTTTATTCTCTTTTAATGCTGAGTAATATTTCATTGTGTGTATATACCAGTTTCTTTATCCAATCATCTATTGAAGGACATCTGGGTTGGTTCCACAGTTTGGCTATTGTGAATTATGCTGCAATAAACATTGATGTGGCTGTGTCACTGTAGTATGCTGTTTTAAAGTCCTTTGGGTATAGACCAAGGAGTGGGATAGCTGGGTCAAATGGTGGTTCCATTCCAAGTTTTCTAAGGAATCTCCATATTGCTTTCCAGATTGGTCACACCAATTTGCAATCCCACCAGCAATATATGAGTGTGCTTTTTCCCTCACATCCTCACCAACACTAGTTGCTTATGTTCTTGATAATGTTGTAAATTCTTTCAATTGTCTTTTTTGATTTTCCCTTTCTATAATTTATGTTATACTTTTATCTAATCTTTTGATTATCAGATACACATTATTTTATATAGAAATATACTGATAAAATATAAACAAACTTTTCTTGTCATTTAGGAAATTAATTTTATTGAAAGGATATGTTTAGACTTAATTAACTATAAATGTATCACATCTCTCTCCTATGAATGTATAAAAGGGAGAACACACTAAGATAGATGAGTGTTTCTAAAAACTTATTCATATTTTTAAACATATTCAGAATTTTAAAATTCACTTTTAGAAACCATCTCTTGAATCCGAAATCATTAATGTCTGTGTTTATCCATGCAGTACCATTTCATGTGCCAGCAATAGTTCTAGTTCTGAAAAAAGGCTTAGCAATTATGTTGATCAAGCTTGCTTTGTGATTCCTGCTTTGGGGATGTTGTTAAACATGCTCAGTTCCCCACTGCTCCTATCCTTCATCGCAAATGTACGACTTCTAAGTGTTCAAAGATGTTCCGTTATTGTCTTATGGATTTTCTTCCAAACAACCTAACACTCATTCTACAGTTTTCATAAATGATCAGGTCATTGCACCGAGCATATTACGGCTGTCTTTTGGCAGAAAATGAGTAGTTCCTGCTCTGGAGTCCTGGGAGGTCTAGATGTGAGGTGCTATCTAATTTAAGATGTATCTTGATTTCAGAGCTATAATAATGTGGACAATGTACACAGTCTTTAGATGTTGGACCATCTTGACTAATCTTCTAAAAATTTATTCTCTTTTTAGGCAAGCATTCTACCACTGAGCCACATCCCTGGTCCTGAAGATTGATTACCTTTTTAAACCAAGTTCCTTACTCTTCTCTTATGTAAGATCTTTAATTGTAAAGAAAGGCAGCTTGAATATTTTCAAAGTGAAATAGAAATGGTAAGAATCCCTGGGCTTCCTCTGCCTCTAAAAGCAGCACATATGCTAGAAGGCTCACCTGTGCTGGGAGGTGATCAAAACAGAAGCAGTACCACATTAACGATTCAGGCATTCCTTCTCGGGTACCTCAGGGAACCATGCCTGGAACCAGTGGGAAGCATTTTTCCAGCTGTCTCTCTGCATAGATTCATAATTATATTATACATACAGCTCTGCAACTTGATTTTGAACTCACATTGATTAAAAATATAGATTTTGAGCATCTTTATGAAGAGCTGCATAGTATTCTATTGAATGCATGTACCATGCCTTATTTAGTTCATTCTCTAATGATGAATGGTTAAATTGCTTGAATAAATATCCTAATACCAATGTTTGTAACTGCCAAGTTAAGGAAAATACACATTGTAAAAGCTTTTTGACATCAGATTTCCTTCAGAAAAGCTTATACCAATTTATATTTTCACTAGCTATCCATCAGAGTGATCATATCCTCATATCCCTAGAAGGGTTTCTGGGTTTGTCAGTTTTTGGTCAATGTAAGCAGAAACAAAACAATCCTCTGCTGTTTTCAGTTTGTTTTCTTTGATTACCAGGGAGTCTGGAAAACCTTTTCATGTGATGTGGTGTCCTTTGAGATACCACATACCTTTCTCAGGCAGAGAAAGAGCCTGCCTGAGGAGGAGGGTGGGCATGACCCGGCAGCTAAAGTTGCTCTTGGTGGATTTCAGGAAGGCTTGTGGCTGGCAGAAAATGAGTAGTTCCTGCTCTGGAGTCCTGGGAGGTCTAGGGAACTCTGTGGTTTAAATCCTTTATCCCTTACAGATATCCTTTTCATTGTCTTCCCTAAGCTGGGTGCCTTCCAGGTGCCACAGTTATTGTATCTGTGCAAATGCAGAGCCACAGCCTCTGGCCTGGGGCAATAAGTAGGTGACATGTAATGGGCTGTGAATCCCTGGAGAGCTGAGGAGGACCTACAACAGCAGAGATGTTTGAAGTGGATGGTCTTTTTTTCTTTTCTTTTCTATTCTTCTTCTTCTTTTTTTTTTTTTGGTACCAGGGATTGAATTCAGGGGTACTTGACCACTGAGCCACATCCCCAGCCCTATTTTGTATTTGATCTAGGGACAGGGTCTTACTAAGTTGCTTAGTGCCTCATTGTTGCTCGAGATTCACCTGTCTCAGCCTTTCAAAGTGCTAGAATTTACGGGCGTGGAAAGTGGATAGTCTTTGGGATAATAAGGGAACACTGACCTTAGACAGTTCTCCCTGTACAAAGGAATGGGAGGACATGTTTGACTCTATGGTTGAAAAGTGGCCTGAGGTCACATTGTGAGTTCTTTTCCCCCCACCATACTGGGATTAAACCCAGGGCCTTGCATGTGCTAGGCAAGTGCTCTACTACTGAGCTACATCTCTAGCCCCCTTTTAAAAAAAAATTTCAAGTCAGGGTCTCATTAGGTTGCCTAGGCTGGCCTCAAACTTTTGATCCTCCTGCTCAGCCTCTGAGTAGCCAGGGTTACAGTATGTGCCACCATGCCTGGCTCACACTAGAAATTTTTAGTGTGCCTTGAATGTGAATTTAAGGAGCTTGTTCTTTACCTTAACAGGAGCGAGGAATATCTAAAATTTCTTGGAATCTTCATCTGGTGAAACCTGATAGATGCCATATTTTAGCAAAGTTCGAAGTACTAGATGACATTGGAAACAGATACAGGTAGATTTGTTTTATTAGTGGTTTCTACAGGCATCCTATAGTTAATAAAGGATAGAACTTTTTCAGTTGTGGCTTATTTGAGTTTAACAGGCTTACAGAATCAGTTGAATATTTCCAGTATAGGGTTGTTGTTATTTCTTTATTTCCCAAAAAGAGACAACTTAGGAAGTAGCTCATTTTTTGACAGACAGGTCAGGCCTTTAGAATATGTATAGTTTGTAACCGAAAGTGAAATTGTTGTTGAACATGCCATGGGGTATGTGGGTAGATATTTGGCATATAAAAATGCAAAATGAATTCAGAAAGTGTAGCAGAGACACCCTATAGCCTTGCCATGAGATCATCAACTTTGCCAAATGGCAGCAAATGTGTAACTTCAAATGGAAAAGGCACTTAAGTCATTTAGCCTAGCAAAGTTACATACATTATGTTTTATATTTCATTTGTATATGGACAGATCTTTCATACTTGATATATTAGAATAAATGAGGTGGTCTAAACAATGCCTTCATTTGATTGGAAATTTTCTTAAGCACACAGTTACAGGATATTTTAAAAAGCCTTGGTGATAGTAGCTTGGGTCGAATGGTTTCTGATTATTTTCATTGAAATTTACACTGTACTTTCTGAAATAGCATTTATTATACTTTTAGATATAATCTATCTTGGATAGGAAGCCAGTTACCGAGTAAGTAATTTCATCTCTGGTATTACTGCTTGACAAACAGTGATTTTCAGTGATGGTCGTAAAAACATCATTAACGATCATTTTTAGAGGTAGAATGGCAAATATCTTATGATAAATCATGCCTTGTGCTGAGTTCATTTATGAATAGTTACTGCTGTGGATCTTTTTGGTGCTCATAAAATGCAGTTAAATTTGTAGCTTAAGAATTCAATTTTTATTTTTCCAGTAACTGCAGCCAAGGGCTGTACTCTCATTCAGCCTAGATAAGTCATAGTGACATCCTGGGCCAACAGAAGAAAGCTTGCTAAGGATAGGGGTGGTGAGAATGTGCAGCTTCCCTTTCAAATGCAGTTGCAAGGCTTCTGCAAGGTGGAGTGTTTATATATTCTGGTGTATTCCAGAACACCTCAGTCCACACTTTCTGCTCTTGCCAAGGCAAGTTTTACTATTTACTTCAACTTAGTACTTCTATAGTTTGTCCTCCCCATCCCTGCCCCCAGACAAGGTAACTAGTAATTATTTAGGTAGCTAACATCTATTGTGCCAAACACCTTCATAAATGCTTTAAAATGCTATCTCATTTGATTCTTACTATAATCTTGGGATGAAAATATTACTGTATTCATTTTGAAGACGAAAACACAAAGGCCCAGCCAAGTAATTTGCTTAAGTTTATATAGCGAGGCCTGATTATTTTTCCTCTCACCAATCCAAAGTCTATACTTCTTCTAGTCTTTGCTTAAGACTCAATATGTTAAAGTTTTAAAAATACTTAAGAGTTTATTATGTTCCAGGCATATAAATTAACCCATTTAATCTATGCCACAAAAAAGAGGAACAGTTTGTTTTTCTTCTAAAGGTGAGAGAATTTAGGGGTTTGGAGGGTCTAATTTGTTTAACATTATATGGAGTGAAGCTTCAAACCAAAGTCCATCTGTCTCCAAAGCCGGTGCTTTCCCCTGCTACATTGGCTCATAAGACATTTCTTAAAGGATTACACTTAAAAATAACTATTATTTTAACAATTATTTTCTACTTAATTATTTTGCTACTTAAGAATATAAGTGGTACTACCTTTCATGTAAATGTAATGAGTTAATATGGAGGCTTACTGAATACTTCTGTCCCTCTGCTAAATGCTTGCCTACATTAGGTGTTCTCAAATATCCCTTCTAAACATAATTGGATCTAATCGTGAAGATTTTAACCATAGTCAGTGATGTTGAATTCCTCAGACAATAAAATACCATTGCATGGTATTTCATGGTGCATTTCAAGACCTGTTTTAAATGCCTTTCCATTTTTTTCATCATGTTTGTTATACTTTGGAGATGTTAATATAATGGGAAACACTGAGATACACAAATAAAGGCTACTCATGTCTTAGATGAGATCATTCCTTGTTGTTGGGGAGAGAAGCTGTCTTGCACATTGGAGGGTGTTTAGCAGCATCCCCGACCTCTGTCAACTAGATGCTTGTAGACTCACTTCACTTCCTCCAAGTTGTGACAACCCAAACAACCTTCAGACATTACCAAATATCCTTTGTGGGGAAGAAATCACCTGAGGCTGAGAACACTGTCTCCATTATCTCATCTTATCCTTAAAACACCCTCTAAGCTCACATCATTATGATCTTAATTTTACATAGTAAGAATGACTTGTGTAAGGTCACATTGCTGGGAAGTGGTGTCTCTAGAGCCCAAACTCAAGGTTTGTGACCTTGGAATTATTTTTGCTGTGTTCATGGACTATGTCTCGTCTTCAAGCTTACTTTGAGAGTTCTGGAAGGCTGGAGACTGTTAAATTCTCTTTTTCTTTTGTCCCAAGGGCACTTGGAAAAATAGTTAATATCCAGCAGTGCTTTAGCAGATGTTCATTAAACAAATGACATACTTTATGTGTGTCATATTTAAATAAGAATCTTTTAAATAAAATGTATTTTGAACAGTAATTAAGATAGTAATCAAACACAGGCTTTTGAATTAGACATAACAGGTCTGTATCTCATTCTTGCCATTTACTTGTTACAGAATCCTGGGAAATTTTTTGATTTCTTTTAGCTTTGCTTTTCCTATCTACATGGGACAAATAATTCCTTCTGTGAATACAGTCAGGAATCAATAAATTAATATACAAAACTCACCTAGCACAGTGTATGACACAAAGTTAAGAAAATAAGTAAATAGTAGCTAATAGTAATACAAATAAGTTAGTATTAATGATATAAAATAGTTTGGATTTTCCCTGTATGACATTGTTATACTTTTATTTCAATCAATTTAGAAAAAAAAGGTTTTCTTTTGTCTAGCTGGCATAACTTGGAAGCTCCCATCTTACTAAAATTAAATAAAAATTACATAAAGTAAAAAAGCACACATATAAATGAGGAGAGTAGAGGGAAGAAGTAAAGCTAAACAAACCAAAAACAGAGGACAAGTACAAACTAAAATAACTTCCAAAAATCACTCCGGTTTCAACCAAGAATTAAGTTTGTTTCATTTCAGTAAAGAATTATTAACCCTCTTGGTGGCTAAAGGAGAGAGCCTCTTCTGGCCTCAAATGGACTCATCCCCCATCTCAGTCCTCAACCTTCTGCTGGCTTGGCATCTCTTGCTTCCTTTCCCAAGGTCTGACCTTTTGCTGCATTTCCTCTGACTCATGTTTGAGTTCTGTTCTTGGCTGCTCATCTTTTGTTCTGAGGTTTCCTTTTCTAGGTTCCTGGGTCCTCTCTCAGGTAGTCACCCAGTGGATTTAGTTTCTTGGTTTGACTTCCTCCTTAGGGGATGACACTCATGCCCTGCTATGCCTGAGATGCATCAACTGCTTGGAGGTGATATTTCTCATCTCCTGTTCCTCTAGTCCTTGGCCAATTTGGAAATATCCCTTCCAAACATAATTGGACCTAATCATGAAGATTTTAACCATAAGTCAGTGATGTTGAATTCCTCAGACAATAAAATACCAATGCATGGTATTTCATGGTGCATTTCAAGACCTGTTTTAAATGCCTTTCCATTTTTTTTCATCATTTTTGGCATACTTTGGAAATGTTAATATTATGGGAAATACTGAGATACACAAATAAAGCTGTTCTTGATTATAGGATCCACAGGGCTATCCTGGAAATGGAGGGTATGATTATCTCAGCTTCTTGTCAACACTATGTATAGAGGTATAGTGGCTGGGAAGCTCTATTCTAAGGTCCCCCATGGAAACACAAATAAATAAGGATTACTCTCTAGCTTCCTCATTTCTGCTAGTCTATCAGATACTTTCTGAAAGTATCAGCCAGTCCTAGAAAAGTTGTCCCAGGAATAGAAAGCTTTCAGAATGAGGATAATGACAACAAAGTTTCTGTGGAGCCTGGAGAGGAAATAGAAGAATCCATTTTAAAACATAGCTGGAGATATTAGAACTGAAAAGAGGAGGGAGAGAGGAACAGGGAGAGAGTTAGGAGGTTATTGATAAAATTCAGGAACAATATATTTTGAGTTTGGTGTATTGTTTACTGTATCAGTCAGCTTCACATTACTATAATGAAATTCCTGAGGAAATTAACTGATAAAGGGAAAAGGTTTATTTAGCTTGTGGTTCTGGGTTCCAGTCCAAGATTGAGTGACCTCATTGATTTAGGCCTTTAGCGAAGGTTATAGATAGCAATGGCAGGGAGCGTGTGTCAGAACAAAACACTTACATCATAAGTCAGGAAGCAGGAAGAGATAAAGTTTGGGGTCTCACAATCTCCTTCAAGGGCACATCCTCAGTGACCTAGGGACCTCCCATTATACCCTACCTTTTGAAGTTTCATTGCCTCCCAATAGAACCGCTCTGGAGATCGAGCCTTTAACACATGGACCTTTGGGAGACATTGATCCAAACCATAACAGTTACAAGACTAAAAAAGAGTGAGACTCATTTTTATTCAGATAGAAAAGGCTGAAACGTGTATTTGGGTCAGCCATTGGATATTCATTTAACACCTTACTTGCCAAATAGGCTATATTTACACAATTAACCAATTATGGAAGACCAACATAATCACTATTTAAAAGTGAGATGTATAGGAAGAAAAGAAGTCAATAATACTATTCAAGTTAGTTTCTAATTAATTGAGGATATCGTGCTGCCACTGACTGAAAAATAAAGGACCAGGAAGAAGGTACAGATTTTGGGTAGGGCAAGGGCATGTTTAGTTTTGAACATCCCAACTCTGACATATTTGTGAAGTATGTCATTACAGTTATCTGGAAAGTTCTTGAATAGTGGACTTCTTGAGAGTCACATCAAAGAAACCAGTTCTTAGAAATGAACCTTATAGAGATCTATGTTTTCATTGTGGGTCTATGGAAATTGTATGCACACTGTAAGTAAAATGCCTATGGTATAGTTTTTCTGAGGAGAGTGTTCTCCGTCGTTTCAAAGAATTAGTGATGCAGATAGTAATTATGAACTGAAGGACAGGTTGGCAGGAATTATAGTTTTAATGTGAAAGAGAAAAATGATCAAAGATAACTTCGGGGTATTTTTTTCTTTGACTGTAAAAGAGTATGAAAGAATTTGGGGGGAAGATACATGATTAGAAATAGGAATTTGAATTCAGATAGAACTTGGAAAATAAAATGTCTCATGGACAGCAGGAGTTTTGGCAAAGGAAAACAGGTGAGAGAGATCTGTGATACAGATTTGTGGGTATTCAGTAGTGTGATGATATCAGAAGCCCTGAGCATATGTGAGCATTCAGCAAAAGGTTAGAATAGGGAGAGAACAGTGAAGAAGGCCAGGTTTTGAGCTCTGGGCATTACCCAGAGTTGAGAGCCAGGTGAACAGAAGGGCTGGAGCACTCCAGGCACTGGACTGCAACACATCGCTTGCCAAAGCCTTGCTCATGGCAGCTGCTGGTTGAGACTCAGGATAGGTATAAGCACCCTTTCCTCTAGGGTGCTAGATTGCAGGTCTCCAAATCTTTTCCTCTATCATCCCTGTCACCAAATTTATTTAAAACAAACTGTCATATTATAGGTATGTATGAAGATTCTCTCAATAATAGATGAAAACAGAAAAATCTAAAGATGAAATAAGGTGAATTATAACCATACATTCCTGGAACCAATGGATTATTCTTTATACTTTCTGCATTTTTATTATTATTGAATTCCTGACTAAGTACAATAAATGACACTTAATTAAAATATACAACTTGGTGATTTTTGACAAATGTATTCAATTAGGAAGCCACCACAACAAAAATATTTCCATCTCCATTAAAAGTTTTCTTCATCTGCTTTGTAGTTCTTTCCTTAGCAACCACTGGTCTGATTTATTGCATTGTGTATTAGATTGTAGTTTTTAGAATTTTATATAAATGCATTTATATAATACCTATTTTTAAAAAATGAACGATTTTTATTTTTATTGCTGTATGGATATACCACAGTTTCTTTATCCACTTACCCATGCCTGGCTTTTAGGTAGTTGTAGGCTACTGTAAATTCACACATTGTAGTATAAGTCTCTGTGTGGACATATGTTTCATTTGTTTTGGGCAAACAGTTATGGACTAGATTGTTTTGGGTAATCAAAAAGTTCATGGCTATATGAACATTATTGCATTTCCCAGAATAAATAAATATATTCATTTTTTAGTCAATACACATTTTTGAGCAAACACACATTGTGCTTTGAGAGCCAAAGTTAAATATTGCATCTCTGCTTTAAATTTTGAAATTTAATTTAAGAAATCTCAACTTGGAAACCATTTATGTGATTAAGTTGGTGTTTCAAATCACAGGAGAACATAATTATTTATCAAATATTTGGTCAACTTGGGAAAAGAAATTGAACAGTGTTGGCTCTGTAATTCAGAAAGAAATACAGCCCAAACTAAAAGTCAAACTGAAATTGAATGCAATATGTTATCCTGGATTGGATGCTGGAACAGTAAGAGGACATTAGTGGGAAATGGGTGAAGTGTTTATGAGAAATCTGAACTATCTTTACAGCTTTTCTGTAAATCTGAAGTGATTCAAAAATAAAAAGCTTATTTCAAATACATAATTAAGAGTTTTTGCTCAGGTAAGTTTGTTCTAATGCCAAAAATAATCTTAAGAAAAATATTTAATGTGTATGTTGCAAAAATACATCTTTATTAAATAAAATACACTTACAAGTCAATATTAAAAATGCTAATCCTTTGAAAGAAAAATGGGCCAGTGACGTGGAGGCAAAGGGTAAATAATTTGCATATTATTAAGTATGAAAAAAGCCCTGTCACCTGCTTCCTGTTTCTATGCAAGGTGCTTTAGCTGGACTAACACTTTGTCAATTTCCTTGTCTTTCACTTTGTCCCAAATGGGGAGGGTTTATCTATCTGATTTAATTTTAAGCATTTGGGAGGAAACACACACACACACACACACACACACACACACACACATGCATGGTGCAGCTCTTTCTCTACTTTTCCTTTTGATGCATTTCTGCTGCTTGTATTTCAATTTTAGAAGAATTTTTTTAACTTTATTTATTTTTTTATGTGGTGCCAAGGATCAAACCCAGTGCTCACATGTGCCAGGCAAGGGCTCTACCACGGAGCTACAACCCCAGCTCTCAATTTTAGAAGAATCTTGAGGAGCCCATGTTTTATCAAACCTCAAATATTCTTTTATGATCAACTTCCTGTATCTATTTTTAAGTGATTATTAGTGCACCATGTGTGTGTAAGGGCACATGTATGAATGTGCAGAAGAGAGAGAAGTGGGGAGATGTGTGATTTGGGGGTGTGATTTGGCTTACTGAAAGTTGGATGCTACTCTGCCACCTTAGATTTAACTCTGGGACCAGGCAGAAAATTGATTAAATATCCCAAACCCTGACAGCTAGTAAACACTTGAAGATATATTAATTCTTTATAGTAATTTAAAAATGCAAATTAAAGCAAGAAGGTACCATTTTTCTGCTACCACATTGAGAAAAATTTTCAGAAGGAAAAATAGCCAGAATTGAAGCCTTTGTGGTGAAAGGAACTTTAACACTGTGAGTAGAAATATGAATTGGTACAGTTTTCTTAAAAGGTAAGTTATCAATTTGTATCAATAACCATAAAATGGTTCATACTCAATTTTAAGCTTAGGATAAAATCTAAGGCATTTATCACAGTGTCTAACAATAATTTATAAACATGAATGTTAATCACCACAATATTTATAATGGGCAAAAATGGGAAAGAGCTTTATTGTGTATATGGGCATATTGTGCTACTTATGTTTAAAGCCACGAAAAGCGGTTTTGAAGTGTATTTATTGAACTGGGGAAATAAATAGATTATAGTATAAATTGATAAAAGCAAGGTAAATCCCATGTGCACAAATGTAATCCATTTCATAAGCAGTCTCTTTCTACAAAATAAGTTTTGTAGAAAGCATTTTTCTAAAATTATAATTTTGAAAAATAATTTTGTAACAGAACAACACCAACCATGTTTCTAACCACAGTGGAAATATTAATCTTGTGTTCAGGACTTGTAGCTGAGGTTTGAAGCTGAGAGCAAAGGTCACCATGCACCTTGCAGCAGTGGGTGTCTTCCGGGGAGAAGGATGTGTGGGGAGAGAGGCCTGATCAAAGGCGCATCATCATGACGCATGTCTCACAGAAGGCGTCTCCAGCCAGCGTGTCAGAGAAGCAACCACCAGGAAAATAATCCAAGAGAGCATGGCAGTCTCTCCTGTTATGCTAGGAGAGATTTTTGCTTCTCTTCTTAGAGGAGTTGGCCTTTCTGAGGAAGGAGGTGGTGCCTAGGGATGCCTCTCCTTGCCTTTACCACTTGTAAGAGTCACGGTCCAGCTTTTGTTGGTGGCAGAAGAATGTATAGAGGAGCTTGGACTTAGTTTAAGGTTGAAATTTAAAAACAAAAGAACTGAGCCTTACTTATCAGAGTGAGACTGTTCTGTAGTTTGTGTGTGTGTAGTTTATTGAGGGATCCTCACTCTCTGGAATATATTGGGTTTACCGTCTCTGGCTGTGGTATGTCAATCTCTTGCCCATCTCCCTTTATTATTCCAACTCTCATTGACATATTGACCTGATTCTATATATAAATTTGTAGAACTATGTTTGTATTTTGTACTCATTGTGAATGAGTGAAAAGGGCTAGAAGGATATGCACTCAAAATCAATAACGGTCTTTTAGTAGCAGGATTATTTATTCATTTTATCCACATCTTTAGTCTTGTATTTTCAAAACCAAATGTGTATAATTTGTGCACAAAATATATATTATAAAAAGTCTTTTATAAAGTTGTCACTGAACCAGATCTCCATAGTGTTGCTTGATTTGCATTTTATGATACACATACTATACTCATTCTTAAAAGAGGATCACCTCAGGAAAATGTTTTTCTAAATAAACTTGTAAGATTTTTTTTCAGCAGACAAGAATGTAGGGCCTCTTTGGCTTTGATTACCAGAAAACAAGGCTGAATTCATTTCACCTGTCACTGCCATTGATTTGCCCCCATCATCTCTCATTTAGAATGCCTCAGCAGCCTCTTAGTTTTCCCGGTCCAACCTCTTCCACCCTCAGCATTGCCTTCTGAGAGATGTTTCTGGAATGCAAATCTGGCTGTGATATTTCCCTGCTTAAAATTCTCCAGTTACTTCCTGTGTCATAAAACCCAACTCCCAGCCTGGCATCCTGGGCCCTTCCCCCTCAGAACTCTGCCTAAATGTCTTCCCTGGTGTCTTGCTTCTTTCCCATTTGCATCCTATTCTTCAGCCTTATTAAATCACCTGTAATTTTCATAGAGTGCTGTGGCCTCTCATATTTTTGCTCTATTTCTCCTATCTTTTACTCTTCCCTTCTTCATTTTTGTTACTGTTCCTTTCTTTGGAGGAAACTTGACTTTCCTTTAATGAACTTGGTTCTATCTGGCAGAGTTCCCAATGCCACAGGTACACACCTACAATTTTGTTTCTTCATATATCTTCCCAATAAACATTAGGGTATTTTCAAAGGCAAGAATCATATCTTCTTCTCAACTATCTAAGGGCTTGTTACAGAATAAATTTTTAACAATTATATATGTAATAGCTAAGAACTTTAAATTCATTGCCTTTCATTTATTAATTTTTTTCCATATTTTATTGGTATATTTTAATTGTACACTATGGTGGGCTTCCTTGTTACATATTTGTACATGCATACAATGTAAAAATATATAATTTGACCAATATCATTCTCCAGTATTTCCTCGTTTTGTCTTCCCCTGTTCCCCTGTTCCTTTTCTCTACCAGTCTCCCTTTGATTTTCAAATACATTGCCTTTTTAAACTGTGCAACAAACCCATGAGATTAATATTATTATACAGATAAAGAAACTGAAGCTTGGAGATATTCTAATTATTGTGTTGCTATTTGCTTAATATTTATCCCTTCCACTGGAAGGTAAGATCAGCAAAGACTGGCAAAGTATTAATCAAAGTAGGCTAGGGTATATTTTAGTAATAAAACATCCCAAAGTTTTTGTAGCTTGTACTCCACAAAACACAACATAGTTTGTTTCTCATACATAGTATGTGCTTACTGAAAGTTGGATGCTACTCTGCCACCTTAGATTTAACTCTGGGACCAGTCAGACAGAGCAGCCTCTATCTGGAACATTGTCAGTTTTCACAGCAGCTTTTGGGAAAGGGGACATGGAACCACACAATGTCTTTTGAACTTTTGCCCGTGTTTCATTGGCCAAAGCAAGTCACATGGTCATTCCTAAGTACAGCAGGATGGGTATGTGAAATCCTATTGGGATGGCACTGCTGAGGGGAAGAATGAACTATTTTGAAAACAATATAATATATCAGATGGATCCTAACTGTTTTCTTGACCATGGCTTATCCAACACCCTGTGTTTTGGACACTTGTAGGTTTCAGTAGGTGGTCATGGAAAGATTGACTGTTCCAAAGCTGGTGGAGGTATGGGGTTGTGATTTGATTAGTCTGACTTCAGAGATCACTCCGAATGACTTTACTATTCATATTATCACTTGATTTTAGGGGCTTACTAGTATTTCCTCTCTGCTCATTCTCTCTTATTTTGGCTTTGTTTAAAAATATTCTGTCAATAGTATGGAATTAGTTACTGTGAACATAAAAGAAGTTAGAAAAATAATGAATGCAGAAGTAGAATGAGGCCAGGAATGTATAGTTTCAGAGAAATAGTGTTCAGGAAAAAAATTCACAAGGAAAAGATTAAGAGACAGTATGAAACAGAAAGATAGTGATTAGGAAAAAGATTGATGGGAAGATCTGGTTGGAAAAAGTGTTTGCTTTCAGACATTTTAATGGAGCCATGAGGGCAAATAGTGGAGATTCTCAGGTTTGATCAAACTTTCAAAGGTAGATGTAGTATGGTAGTACTTATCTTTTAGGACATTCTGAGATCAGAGATGGAGTTGCAGTCAAGATCCACAGTGAATATTTAGAGAGCTTTTCTCTTTGTAGTGTGATAGTTTGCAGTGTATTTAACTTCTCTATTTGCTCAGACACAGAGAAGGAAGTATCTTGAAAAGGAAGAATGGGTTCTATCTCTGAATAACCACGTTTATCTTCTTGAATGACTGAAAAGCATCCCAACAATTCATGATAGAAAAAAACTGGACTTCAAATATTGTAGGTTAGATAGGCACTTTTGGAGATTTTAACAGTCTTATGGTTAAAGTTACTATGAAATCATAAAAATTCACCAAAGCATTGCTTTCTTTCTTTTTTGGGGTACTAGGGATTGAACTCAGGGGCACTTGACCACTGAGCCATATCCCCAGCCCTATTTTGTATTTTATTTAGAGACAGGGTCTCACTGAATTGCTTAGTGCCTCACCATTACTGAGGCTGGCTTTGAACTCATGATCCTCCTGCCTCAGCCTCCCGAGCCACTGGGATTACAGGCATGTGCCACCTTGCCTGGGGTGAAGCATTGCTTTCTTACTTCTGAGATTAGATTGTGGGAGGTCAGAAATGTATATTAGTACAATATATTCAGAAGGGCAATGTGAATTTCCTTAACAGGTAGAGTAAGAACTTAGGTTTGAAATAAGGTGGGCCTTATACCTGAGATACTCAATGTAAAAAGAGGAAGGTTTATTTTGGCTAGTGGTTTCAGGGGTACAGTCTGTGATTGGCTCATTGCTTTTGGACTTGTGGTTGAAAATGGGGAGAGCATGTGGTAGAGCAAAGCTACTTACCTCATGGCAACTGAGAAGCAAAAGGAGAGAAGTGACCAAGGTCCCTATTCCTTTTGATGGCATGTCACCAATGATCTAACTTACTTCCACTAGACCCCAGCTCCCAAAGGTTCTACCACTTCCAATAGCACCATCAGCTGGGGACCAGACCTTTAACATAGGGGCCTTTGGGAGAGCAAATTCAAACTATTATGGTCAGATAAGTTGGGTTTAACAATGCTACATGGGGATTCCCAGCAGTGGAAATTTCTTTCTTCAGAGCCTTAAAATTCCAAGTAAGTTACTTGGAATCTTAATAAGAATTTCAGGTACCCTGGCCATAATTTGCAAACTATGGATTATCTGAATCAATTGAGGGGAGATGAATGCAGAGCGGGAAACAGGGCACTCTGTCTCTTAGGATGACTCCAACTCAGCCACAGCTTGGTCAGGCACACTGCAACACACAGCTCATGCTGCCCCTAGAAAGCTCAAAGTGGTGAGTCATTTATAAACAGCCAGCCTTTTTATTCTTGCTTAAGGTTGCAGGAGAGTAATTGCCATAGCAACAGCTATTCTTTCCAATTCAGATAAGTGCAAGGATAACCCTGGGTAGAGAGACTGGAGGTTTGGGAAGTTCTAGTACCGTTATCCTTTATTCAAAACCTCCTCATTTTAAAGCAATTTAGTTCTTTTGCAATATTTCCCTGGAAAGTAGCATAAGTTCTGTATAATCATTCTTAGGGCTAAAAAATACTGCCTGAGGAAATACACTTTCTCTAGTCCTGGTCTTCATTTTATGAAAACTACCTGAAAGATTTGCTACTTTATTCATTTACTGTATCTTAAATGTATTTTGTCTCTAATTCTTCCTAATCCAGTTCTTCTGACGTCCCATTTTGGTTAATGGTATCTGTTTTTCTTCTTACAAACAGAAGCTCAAAATTGAGTGTTATTTTATATTTCTTATCCCCAAATCTAAAGTTGTTGATCTCCGATTTTGTCTGCTTGGCTTCGTGGTTCTCATTCCTGGCATGCATGAATGCCACCCGTGGAGCCTTTGGAAAATGTGACTCTTGTAACCCATCCCTGGATGTATTGTGTTGTGAAAATTTCATAGATACTGAAAAGTAAGGGTAATACAAAAAATAAGGGTAATACAAAAATAAGGGTAATACAAAAATATTATAAAATGACTGTTTAGCTACCACCCCGCTCAGAAAACTGTGTATCATGAATACAGCTGATTCCTCCTGTGTTCTCTGGTCCATCATTTCCTTCTCCTCCACATCATGGGTAATTACTTTTCTAAATGTTACATTTATCCTTTCCTTATAGTTCATTATAGATATATGCCTTTCTAAACAATCAATGGTCAAAATTTGTTTGAGCTTTATGTAAATGTCAGACTCTATAAAATCTGTGACTTGCTTTTTTATTCTCCTGTTCAAATTTTGGTATTCATTCTGGTGCCTGCAGCTGTGGCTCATTTATTTAGTGTACTACTCCACTAATGACTGCAACACAATTTATTCATGCACTCCCCCATGGATAAATGTTTGGATTGTTTCTAGTGATGTTTTCTTGCTTTGGGCCAGGTGTGCACATTAAATAGTGTCTCTGTGGCATATATTTAGGAGTGGAATTGCTGGACTATGTCTTCACCTTTACATTTTGACTTTGCAAAATAATGCTTACTATTATTATTTTTGCCAAAGTGGTTGTTTTCCATTTAATACCACAGTGATGTATGAGAATTTGTTTTGTTCCTTAACTCTGTTCTCACTTGTTATTGCCTGCTAAAGTTTGAATGTTTGTGCTCTGCAAATTCATATATTGGAATTTAAACCTCAAGGTGATAGTACTAAGAGATGGGGATTTTTGGAGGTTATTAGGTCATGAGGGATATGCCCTCATTAGTCATGTTAGTGCCTTTATAGAAGAACTGGTGGGCACTATCTAGACCCTTTTGTTCTTTCATTCCTTCCATTATGTAAGGAACAGAGTTTGTCCCCTCCAGAGGATACAGCACCAAGGTGTCATCTTGGAAATGGAAAGAGCCAGCCTTCACCAGACACCAAATTTGCCAGTGCCTTGATCTTGCATTTCCCAGCTTCCTGAACTATGAGAAATAAATTTCTATTATTTATCAATTATTAAGTCTGTCATGTTTTTTAAGAGCAGCAGGAATAGCCTACAATACTACCCAAGTTTTAAATTTTAATTTCATACTGGAGAATGTAAAGTGGTATCTCACGGTGGTGTGTGTGTGTGTGTGTGTGTGTGTGTGTGTGTGTGTGTGTGTGTGTTTGTGCTTCTGGGAATTGAACCTGGGGCCTTGTGCATGCTAGGCAATCATTCTACCACAGAGCTATACCCCCTGGCTCTCATTGTGATTTTAATTTTCCCTTTTCTGTTAACTAATGAGGCTGAGCATTGTTTCTTATGTCTATCTGCCAGTTTTGCATCTTCTTCTGCAAAATTATTATTTGTCTCTTACCGTTCCTCTGCATTTAAAAAATTCTACTAGTAATTCTGAAGAGCAGCTGAAGATACTTGTGACTGTCTTTATGTCTATCCCCTGTCTCTTCATTTTTACCACTGTGTTTGTACTTGTTTAGATGCTCAGCACCTTAGAACATCTTGTCTTTCACAGTATTCTTGTCTCTGCTGTCTGAGCTTCCAATCTGTCTAGCATCAGTGCATCTGAATAGGTTCTTCTTGGACGCCAGTTCTAACTGATGTTTAACTCTCATGTTTAAAATACTGATGACTTCCCATTGCCTGCAATTCAGTTCTAAACATCTTATGTGATCATATCTACCTGCACATCTAATACTGAGTCCCTCTAGTTTTGTCACCTACTCTTGACTTCTGGTGATCCTGGTATCTTTTTAATCACAGTATGAGCACCACTATTTCTTCCTTCTGTACCCAGCCATCCATGAGTGCCACTGTTTACCACCACCTACCACCTAAAAGCTGGAAGCAATCTTACTTTTTTTCTCTGTCTTCTAAACTGTTATAGTATTTTGTTATTGTTATTTTCCTTGTCCTCTTTACCACATTCTACCTGGTGTTATGGTTTTATGGTTGTGTTTACCAGTGGGTAGTCCAGGGAAGTAGTCTTTCATCCCCATCCATATTGGCACCTTTTACATATTAGGTGATGATAATATTTTTGTGTGTGAATGAATAAGATTGTGGAATGGAAATAGAACCCAAGTGTCAGGTTTTAGTGTTCTTTTTCCTTTCTGTAAAACCAATCAAGTCAAAGCCAATAACTGAGTCTTCTGAAGCATGTGTGTTCTTTTTCGTAACTGAAGTATCTTTCATATGCTTAATGTGAAATTAGTGGAAGCCATGGACTTTATGGTTGTTTAAGTAACTATATTAAAAATTTCACCATTAACTGTACCCTTAAGACTAAAGATACTTTGAAAAATTTCTTAGTGATGAAATAGAGTAAATATTTTATTGTGAATTTGCTTAAAGAAAGTAGTTTAAATTTATTGGGTATTAAACCTGGTGAATAAAATTAAGTAACTATGTAATACTACTTCTCATAAAAAATTAATGGGACTCTATGCAAAAATGTTAAAGATACAATATTAAGAATATTATATGGAAGCCTGGGGTTGTAGCTCTGTGGTAGAGTGCTTACCTAGCATGTATGAGCCACTGAGTTTGATGATCAGCACTGCATGTAAATAAATAAGTAAAATAAAGGCTCATAGACAACTAAAAAAATTAAAAAAGAATACTATATGGAAATATAAAGGAATATGACTGAATTTCTTATTTGTGACTTATAAATTTGCTCTAAAATAATTTCTGTGTAAATGTTCCTAGAAACACTTTTACAGAGGACAGCATCACTGGAAGATATATATAATCTCCAAAACAATCTCCATATTTATAAAATTCATAGACCAATAATTTCTCTTGTGTACATATTTTAAAACCATTCTTGATGTTTTATAATTTTATGTTGCAACAAGCCTTTCTTGCTAGTGGTATATGCTAATGATGCTGAGTGGAAATTTGTTGCTGCTTCCTCAGGTCTATGAGATGGGCTCGTGTGCAGACAATAAGGAGGACTTGGCTTTTTGAAGCCAAGTTGAATCAAGCTCTTTAGTGATGCCTTCATTATTAGAGGGCTTATTTTGAGTGATACCAAATTTCCATTAAAGCTAGCAGCCTCTCTCTCACAGTGATGGCAGAAGAATGTGCCTGTCTTTCCTGAAACCCCTACTCGCATTTACATCAGTAGCAGACCTGATTGGTGACGCCAAAGCATTTCTTATTCCTTTGTTGTTTTATTCTGGTTCCTTTATGTTAGAAGTTGAGAAGCCAGATGCTTGCTTGTGACCCTGTTCTCATCAAAGAGATTTAAGGGAAAGACTAAAGGGACCTTCAGAAGATAATTTGTTTTTCAGTGACAGGGATATGACTGCAAGAAGGTCATTGGCAATTCCCTCTTAGAATATTGGTGAGATTTGGAACTGTAGGAGGCACCCTCACCCTGTGACTACAGGTGCAGAAAGCCAATGCACTGAGGAGGTAGAGCACGAAGTTGGAGAGATGGGCTCATCATGGCCCCCTGAGCAATGACATGGACTGTGGAGGTGCTTAGCTCCATACGTGTGTATGAGTAAACCATAAGTACTTTTTCTTTTACTGTTCATTGGATTTTCTATTATGCAGAGTTGAATGCACCCTGATAGTCACATGTTGAAAGAGTCATACATTCATAATTTGCTCTATAATCTGAAAACATTTATCTATCATCTATATATCCATCCATCCATCCATCGTCTCAATAAGCTCTCGGTAATTTTTTGTTATGTTTGAGATGAACTTCAAGAATCACCCTAGTTGGTTTTTTACTTTTTTTCCTAAAACTTTTTAAAACAACTTCTTACTCATTTTCTTTATATACAACATCCCTTCTGGCACATTTGTGAATACTTTTAAAGTGATGGCATCATCATCTTTATGGCAATCTGACTCATATTCAGATTTCATCATATTTTATATCAGAACTGACATCAGATATTCTGTACTCATCCACATAGCCTGGTTTACTGAGGAATTTCTGATTTTGTCTCTTTAGAGAATTTTAACAAGTTCTTCACCTACAGAATAGCTTTCCTTTCTAAAGTCCACATTTTCTAGATATTCATGGGACTTCTTAATCTGAAAAGTTGCCTTCTGGGAGCTAGATAAATGCATAAGCCCTCTTGAAGCTCCTTGCAAAATAACCTTAGTAGTCTAAGTTATTATTTTGTCCATGCCTCTTAAATTCCTGATCATTGAGCTTATAACATTGATATTCAATAAATATGTGCTCTTAGTATACAACAGGAGCCTTGTTCTGTAAAGGGCCAGATATTAAATAATTTAGTCTTTATGGACCACATGTAGCCACTATAGTATTTTTTGGTACCAGGGATTGAACCCGGGGGTGCTTAACCACTGAGCAACATCTTTAGCCCTTTTCTTTTCTTTTCTTTTTTTAATTTCAAGACAGGGTCTTGCTAAGTTGCTTAGGGTCTTGATAAGATGCTGAAGCTGGCTTTGAACTTGTGACCCTCCTGCCTCAGCCTCCTGAGCTGTTGAGATTACAGGCATGTGTCACCACACCCAACTTGCTGTTGTTTTTTATAACCATTTCAAAATGTAAAATCATTCTTAGCTCATAGGTCATACAGAAATAAGGTACAAGATGGATTTGGTCCACAGGCTAGTTTGCCACTTTTTGTTCTAACAGGTTTTTCTGGAATGTAGAGGTAAGAAGCTTGCACCTGTTCAAACATGGAGGTAAAACAGCTTGGAGTACTTAGCAGAAGAGTTACAAGGAAGAGTAACAGAAGAGAAAGAAGACAATATTCTAGCATTCTAGCATTTGTATCTATGTAATAAATGTGAAAGTAACTTTTGTTTTCAGCCTGGAAATGTAGAGAACTTTAAGGAGCTCCCACTCCCACACTTATAATAAGAATAAAGTGTACAAAACAGAAAATTAATATTTTCTTTGGAATCCACTAAGGAACTGAGGTCTCACAGCAAACAACACACATGCAAGTTGGAGAGAGATTGGACACGTGCAAGAGAAACAGGACCTGAACATTTGTTCACTTTGGGTAGACAATGCAGGGTGGCATATACACTGGTAACATTTAGATTGACTTTAAAAAATAAATGCCCAAGGCTGGCTGTGGACTAGAATGGCAGTAAAGTCCCTGGGTCCACAGAAATAAAGGGCTTTGTACTTGCTTATACATTGTTTCCTCCTGGAGTCCTATCAGGTACTCAGTTACTGTGAGAGAAGATTAGTGAGAATCCTTGAAAGAAAAAAATCACCAAACTCAAGAAGATTGGAAAACCTGAATATATAGTCCTCTATCTATTACATAAATTGACTTTGGTTTAAAAAATTCCAAAAAAGGAAACTTGTAAATTCTACAAAATATTTAAGGATAAAATATTCCTATTTTTAAAAATTTTTTTCAATATTATTTTAGATGTTGATGAACCTTTATTTTATTCATTTACTTATATGTGGTGCTGAGAATCAAACGCAGTGCTTCACACGTGCTAGGCACGTTCTCCACCACTGAGCCACAACTCCAGCTCCAATATTCCTATTTTTTAACAATCTTTTGCATAAGATTGAAGACATGTGGGAGTCACCCCATTGACACATATCTGGAGCCAAATGAAAGCAAAAATACCTTCATTCAGGTTTTTTTAATTTACATTTTTCAACATTTACTATGTGCCTAACATTTTAGGTTCTGGACTGTCCCCAAAATAATGACAGGAAGAAGAATTTCATTGTAACCTTTTGAGAAAGAAATGAGTCATAGTTATTAATGAATTCCCTTTGGAAGACACAGAAGTGAAAAAATGTAGGTGTGGTATCTTCTTAAGACGCTAGGATACAGCTGTGAATTTGCTCTTGTTCATGAAATTTCCTGACTTCTAAAGATATGTGTAAGATTGGAAGAAATAATCCAAATGTCTAGGGAGATTCTTATAAAGATTTTGCATTAGAAGGTGAAACTTAAGAATTTGGGAGCACATGGGAACACAGTTGGTGTTTCCATGCAGGATGAAACTTCAGAAGAGAGAAGATCTGGAAGTTAAACAGCTGCTGTCTGTAAACTTGAATAAGAACTGAAATAGATTTTGGCTGAAGATGAAAAACATATCTGCATGCAAGAAATGTAATTGGCATTTAGCTAACTTGGTCAAGATTAACTTAAACTAAATGTGGAAGTAGAGGAAAATTTGGTCCAGATAAACATATGAGTGTGGTTTCTGTGTGCTGAGCACAGAGAAGGAAGAAAAGACTGAGAGTTCTGGCGGCACCCAGAGACTCACAGGAGAAAATAATTAGGAAAAATCTAGAAGTTAGCGCTAGCATGCTACCTCAGATACCAAACTACAGACCACAGGCAAGATGCAGGGTGCATTTCCCTTATGACTTGAGGAACTAAAATTAATCTTGTAGGTATTACCCAGTCTTGGTTGGATAGAAACCAACTTTAGAAATAGTGGAAAAGTTTGTCTTCTGAACTGGTTTTCCGAAGGGAATGAGAAGCAATGGTTGTGATAAATATCAGAAGTTCATGTGGAACTTCTGAAGATCTAATTGTGTATATTCCAGACGAAATTATTAGGGAGGTATAAATCATGTAGCCAAATGATTAGAAGATTGTAGTAGAAATTAGTGCTGCTAATAATATTTTCAGTTCTACTCCTGAGCACAGGGAACCTTGCCCTTCTCTGCCTCTCCCTTGTAGTTAATGTAACCATGTGACTTTCTGTAATGAATAGAAGTGAGGAGAAGGATCAATGTTATATGGACTTGGAGCCAATGTACGTGAATGAGAAATTAACTTTTGTATCAAACCATTTAGATCTTAAAGATACTTTGTTGCTGTTGCATAACATATCCTATATTCATTGATATAAAGATATATGTTGTTACAAAATTTTACAGTTTGCTGACAATATAAAACATAATTATAGAAGTGGATTTTAACTATAAAAATATTTTCTCAAACACAAACTTGCAGAGATTGCCAACATATAACCAGTTAAATGGTGCAGCAGTTTTGTTAGAAGCAGTCGTGGGAATGGCCCCTTCTAACAGCCTTCCCACCTCCTCCTCTCACTAGCCTCTGAGGTTGTTGGTAACTATTTGTAGAACTCCTAAGGCTTACCAAAATGCAATTGAAAAATCACAGCTACAGAAGATAGATTTTTGGCTCAGTAAAAGAAGTCCTTTCTTTCAGTGAGAAATGTCCAAAGATAGAATGAGAGTATGAGCTGCTGTCACAGGAAGTGTTAAAGCACTGATTGGCTACACTGCGCAGGTATGGTGGTGGTGGTGTTCTGTCATTGACTGCCTACTTCTAGCTAAGTTTTGATTCTCAGGCCTCTTTGAGTGAAACCTTCTCTATTATTCTTTATTTCATTCTCACTTTATTTTTTCATTGAATTTATAAGTTGTTTATATGAAAAATCCATCCATCTGTTATATCTACCTGTCCACTAGTATGCTGAACCAATTTTAAAATTTTCAGGTATTTTCCGAGCCAGTTGTTAAGCACAGACATTATTAAAAATTAAATTATATAAACACAATTAAATAAATTATATTGAAAAACTAGGTTATGACACAACTCACCACTTCCTAGTTACTTTGCTACATCTGTTATTTCAAGCTTATTTATGTCTATCCTGTCTGGATAGTGGGAACATTATATAATGTACAATGTGCTTTTGCATTTGTGGTGTCACATTAGTAGCTTGAAATCAGCCCTGGTGGGAGTATTTATACCTCAGAAAGTATCAAATGTAACAAATTAGAGCCTTGTCCCTGGGAACTGCTTGTTAAACATTTACCCCCATATCACTGTATCCATCCAAGTCTCCACCTCTGTTATTTGAGGATACAAATTTTGTTATGTTTAGTGTTGTCGGTTCTGGAAACATATTAATCTATTGAATAAATTAATGACCGACTCAAAACAGGGCTAGCTAGAATTTTCAAAGAAGCACAATGAGAGAAAGCAGGGAGCATGACTAGGAGCTGGAAGTTGCTTTCTGGTCTGCCTGCCTTGGCCGTAGTGCGGAGACAACATGTAGAAAATGGTATGTAATGTTATTCAGTTTGCAAATGGAAATGATCTCTCTTAGTTCTCCAAAGAGCTTCCCAGAATAATCCCTGAGCCATTCACAAGCTTCTGAAGAAAATTGGACATTTTTTTTCTGCCTTGTGTTCAGTACAAGTGTATTTGCAGGCAAGAGTGCTGATTTTATGGGCAAAGACATAAGATCTTTGCTCACAAAAGAATCTTAATCCCCAAATGCAATCTCAACAAACCTAAATAAGGAGATAAGGCTGTGAAGTGGATTGTCTATCAGTCCAGAGAATACTAGGCCAGTTAGGTGGCCCTTCACAAGCCCAGTTGAGCAAGTGAAATGAAAGGAAGTCACTTCCACTGTTCTAGAGATTTCAGTGGGACATTCTCCAGACTGAAATGCACTGGTTGTCTTGATGAAAGTTCTAGAGGCACCACCTTTGACTCATTTGGCCACAGAATAAAAAATGTATTCTGAGGGTGTTTGCACTTCTGTAGATGAGGGTTCATGAGCTAGAAATCTGTAGGCAGTATATAGGCTACTGACAGGTTGGTCTGTATGGAAGTTCAGAAATTGAATTAGTTTCCGGCAGTTTAATATCAAATTTCCACTAAATATCGGAGTTTCTGAGTTCCCTTTAAATTTCAGTATGTTCAACAACATGAGATCTATATTAATCAAAAGGCAAAAATCCACTTGAGATTAAGTAGTGCTTATTCCCATTAGATGGTCACACACTGTCCAGCTCACAACAATCCCTTCCATTTCCCAATGTCCTATGTCTGGTCATCCCTACTCTGTAAGGTTATTTGCTGATGCTTATAACTTGATAGTCACTTGCCCCATGTAATATTATGTTTGATGGATGGATAGCTAACAAAAGTTATGTTGTTTGGCTGCCAATGATCTTTCTCCTGGACAGTCAACCTCCTTGGGTTTCCTTTTCTTCAAGTATTAAGTGAAAGGGTTAGACCAGGGGATCCCTAAGGATTCCTATTGCCCTGGCATTCTGTGCTTACTCTGAATAACCTTAACATCTTTATCAGCTTAACAGTTTTTGTTTCCAACACTTAAAGTTCTGTTTCTATTGCTCTCTCTCCCCCTCCATCTCTATGTCTATTATCATCTAAAAGATAATTGCTCTCTTACTGTATATTTTAAAGGAGGATGCCTGCAGAGTTATCCAAGAGGAAAAGGGTGGTGTTCTGTCATTGGCTGCCCATTTCTAGCAGTCAAAGGAGCATGCATGAGGTCAAAGGAGCACGCATGCCCACTTATTCTCTGTTTTCTCTCCTTACAATAGACACCATTTGCTTTGTTTAGAGTCTTTATAGGGCTTGCAGCAGGAAAACATGTTGATTTTAAAAGGGATTTCAGAACTCATGGAAAATATTTCTTCTTTTACTTCCATCAAACTTTCTGAGTATGATATGCTCATAGTATGAAGAATTCAATTGTTGGAAATGTTCACTGTATACTTCTCAGTTTTAAATATACCAGCCAGTACCAGTTCTTTATCATTAAGCTACCATGGTGATAGATATCCTAGACACATATATATAAAGAACAATTTGCATTTTTCTTTAAACACTACATAAGATACTCATATATATAAAGGACAAAGTGCTTATCTAATATAAATGGTTAGATTTTGAAATAGTATTTTTAAAACCTGGTTCTCAGGAACAATGATGCTATCACCAATACACTAATTGCTCCAGGAGACTGAAAACCAGTGTGAGGTCAAAGCTGGTTGCAGCCTTGCAGGGAGATGATTTGGTTTTAAGCACATCTAATTTGGTATACTTTCATGTTGTCTTTCTACCTCTTTGATTATAAAACATATCACAAAATGAAATATATTTTATTTTAGTTTCATAGCTAGATGGGATATATATATAGTTGTGTGAAAGAATTATTTTTCCCCCTCTCATTTTCTTCTTCTGTTCAAATTAGAAATGTACCTCTAGCCAATTAAATTTCTGATTATAATTTCAGAACTGACATTGGTTTTTGAAACAATTAGTGAAGAGACTTCACTAATATTTTTGCTATTGTGTGTTCTAGATCATTAGAAAAGGTACAGTGACAAGAAATTTAATTGCCTCTTGGTTGTGGAGCCTGACATTAGAGTTTATGTAGAAATACAATCTACAACAGAAATACACTTTCAAGGTTTAATAGAGTGTCAAATGCAGAAATAATTTGGGTTAGAACAGTTTATATTTCGATCCTCTTGATTCTTCTTTCCTATAGATCATGTTGTCTGTGTATATGTGTAATATGTGTATTTCCCCCCTATTGCTTTAAAGTCAAGCTGCGTGGGTCCACTTGACGAGTTGGGGTCCTGAGAGAGGAAGAAAGATGGAGCCTTCGGGGGAGATGAAATGGGGTCTCCCAGGACGGGGGTGACAGCCCACGAGATCACTGCATCCAGACCCCGGGATGTAGGTAAAAATTGCTCTGCCGGAGCAAGATGCAGAAATACTGTTTATTCCAGAAAGTACAGAAGCTTATATACACTCCTGGACCAATCAGGCCCAAAGTTACAAACAACGAGGTGCTCTCTGTCAAGAGTACGGTCCATTAGCATAGAATGGGGAAAGATGGAAGGGAGGGGTTGAAAGTATTGAGAGTGCTCCTACCCCCCCATTTGTTTGTTGCGGGGACAGAGGGTGCTAGTGATTGTAGTGATTGATCTAGCCCTGGGAGATGACTTGATAATAACAGGTTAACTAATTGCATTCCTTCATTTTCTTTTTCCTTTAATAAGGAAGGCAAAAAAAAAAAAAAGAAAAGAAAAGAAAAGGAAAAGAAAAATACTGAATCTCTTGCATGTTTGGAATGGCTGTTCTAATGCTAATCATTCTTACTGAT
The DNA here is from genome assembly GCA_028644305.1 of Xerus rutilus. NCBI lineage: Eukaryota > Metazoa > Chordata > Mammalia > Rodentia > Sciuridae > Xerus > Xerus rutilus. The sequence goes on from CM053400.1 coordinate 49,284,880, forward strand.
TCAGAAGATCTCAGGTTTCTGTTGCTTAAAAGTGCAAGCAAAGGTTTTCGTGGAACCAAAAAGCACCTGGAAACTAATGAATGTTTTTATAATTTTATTTTGTTGAATTATAAACTTAAAAAGGTTGTACTAAGAAAAAATTTATTTTTTGTAACTACTGGCTTGTGCGGTGGGTATATGTATTTTGTTCTATTCTTTATGATAGGGAAATAACTACATCAGCTGAAGTAAAAATCTCTATATTATTTACTTTAAGCTTTCCAAGATTGGATCTGAATTGTGTTAGATGCACAATTTGCTGTAATTTCAAATACAGAAAAATAATGAAATAAATAAGCCAAATGAAAGTAGTATGTATAAATTATAAGACATGATAAATAAGATGATTACTTAAGTTAATAAGTAGCTACACTATGAAATCTAACAGTATCATTAAAAACTCAGATAATAAATAGTTCTGCTAGTTATATTGTTCTTCAATAGTTATGGTAATAGTTATAGTTTAAATATATATATCTATATATGCATATATATTTGAATGAATAGATTTTTAAATGAAGAGTTGCACTTTCATAATAAAAGTTTGGTTGATTTATTTTTAGCAGTTTTCAATATTATGATATTATGATAAGCATTAACAATACCCCATACCCAAACAAAACAGAAGATTGATGATTCAGTCTGGGAAGTAAAAAGAAATAACAGTGAAAAAATGTTCATAGAAAATATAAGCTTTTAAAGGCATTAGCTATCTCTTCAATTGTTTTTATGGTGCAATGGTAGCGTGCTCGCCTAGCACACGTGAGGCACTGGGTTTGATCCTCAGCACCACATAAAAATAAAGATATTCTGTCCACCTACAACTAAAAAATAAAATATTAAAAAAAATACCTCAGGAGTTTCCATAAGCTACCAGGCCCTGTGCTGAGCACTGGATGAATTAAACTCATATCCTGTCTCTAAGGACAAATGAAGTGACTAGTTTTGTGTACATTATTTATCTCTGCACTTTTGGTATCTAGCACAGAGTTGAAGACAGGCAACCAACATTTGCTTGTTGCATTGAATCAAAAATTTGTTGTCAGAATGAACAATTGAGATTTCAGAATCACTATGTTGAATCATGTTTGGGCTTCTTAGAAATTTTGTAAATGGCAGAGAACCAAGGTGTAAGATCTCTTGAACTTGCTAGAATGCAAATGATTTTAACAGTCTTCAATAAAATCATTGCAGTTAGGGTTTAGAGAGTTAAGTTTTTCCATATGTTAATGCTTAATATATTCCAAGTGCAGGAATCTGGGGATAAGATACCTGTGAGATCTTGGGCAAGCCACCTGCCTTCTTTGAGATGGAGATTTGTCCATCTTTAGAATGAAGGCCAAAGAAGGATCCTGACCTGAAGTCATAGATGATCTTAGAGAGGCCTTGGATGACTTTGAATGGTGTGCAAAATGATGTGGGAATATTTAAGAATGGATTTTTTTACTTGAAGTGAATCTAGATTTCAATAGATTCTACAGAAGTCCATACCTCCATGATCAAGTTTAATTTCCTATGTAAATTGTAGATAGAGTTTATTTGAGTTTGAAAAATCATCTTTAGAATAATATGCAAAACTTTTAATCAATACACTAAAATTAGAAAAGAAACCTTTCAGCTTGTTGTTACACAAGAGAAATGCGATTTGGGGTTATTCCTTGTTTTTTACACTTACAGTGTAATTAATCCGTCAAGCAGCTTATGGACACTTATTGAAAACCATTTTATATTTTGAACTGTAAAAACAAAGGGAATTAGCAAAAGATCTATCAATATCTTTCTTCAAAGAATCCACTATCTAATTAGAAAGATTAAATCAACCCAGCCTTTCTTTTCAAGATTGTTGTTGAGATGAATATTATAACATAGAAAATTAGAAGAAAGCTATGTTTAAGATTTTAGTGGCTTTAATTGAAATAGATCAATTCTAGTGCAGTTATTAAGGAGATAACATATTCAAAGGCTGTGCTAATCTATTCATGCATGACACATTTATGAGCATGGACTCTATGCCAGGCACAAGAATATACTAATAAATAATACAGGGTCTTTTGACACTAATAACTATTGTAGTCTAGGAAATAAACATAAACAAATAATTAGTGTTGTAATTCAGTAATTTAGGTGTGAAAAAGTTGTAAGGAAAAATAAAAGAGTCATTCTAAAGACCTGTTTTGTTCTGACTTTCTGTGGTCTCAAGTCAGGTGGTATAAAAAATATACAAAAAACTGAAATATAGGACAACATATGTTGTATCATAATTAGTTACTAAGTGCCATGCTGCATTTGGGGTAGGAGAGTTCTCTGTCATCTATGGGAAACACACATGAGGGAATGATCAAAACAAGGCCTGTGTAAAATGTGGAACTGTGGTTGTGCTAGAATCTATTAATAGGGGAGATGAGCAAAGCCTGGCATCAGGGGCAAAGACACTGGCTAAGGGCACATTTGTGACATAACACATGGTCTGCTTAACCTGGAGCACAGGGTATAGATAAAGGAGCAGCAGAATCAAAGATTATAAAAAGTGGACTAGGGTCAAGGGTGGGGTCTGAGCTTTATCCTGGGGAGTGGGAGGTATTGTAGATTTATGCATAAAGGGAAGAATAGACAATACTGTGCTCAGAAGCTTTATGTAGGGTGAATGGAAATGAGGGTCAGGGAAAGACTTGCTGCAGCAATAGTTCAGGGAGAAGCAATGAGGTGCTAGAAGCTAGACAGAGGTGGGCACAGTGGGAATGAAAAGGAGAGAACGGATTTCTGTGTCATTGCAGAGGCAGAGCAGCAGGATTTGACAGTGCATGAGGACTGAGCAAGGTAACAGGCAAAGATGAGTTAGATTTTTTTTTTAAGTGTGCTGTTGCTGTTGGCAGAAATAAGAAAGTCAGGCAGACAAATTGTTTACAGAAGGAATGATGCTTGGGGACATTTAACTCTCATTGAGGGCAGTGTAGATGGCAACAGTCACGTGAAGCTTGGGAGCATAGAATATGGGCTTTGAATAAGGGCAAGTGAATTTGGGTAAATAGAGAAATTTGGACATTCTAGGCTCAAGGACCAGCATGCATGGAGGTTCCTAGGTGGAATTATTTAAGAAAGCTATAACAAGGGATAGTATTTATTTAGTACTTTATTTATTGAGTATTAACTGGACTGTAAATTCTATAAAGTTCATCTGACTTGTTTTTCCAAGTTTAAGATTATGCCTAGCACTTGGCATGTGTTCAGTGCATATGCATGAAAAGATCAACAAATGACCGCTACATGCTAAGGATTGTGTAAAGTGTCTAGAATAGAGGCAAAGAAGATAAGTTCATAGCTTCAAAGAGTTCATATTATACAAAACATTGTGTTACATAGTCACTGAGTTGTTTGTAAATCACAAGAGGCAAATCCAAATAGGCTTTACAGAAAACACATTGACATTTGCAGAACATGGGTGGCAACAGGAGGATGGGTTGAAGCTCATGAAAGGCAGACAGGGAAGTGGAGGAGGGAGTTCCAGACAGAAGACATTGCATTGTGTAGGCATGGAATGTCAGGGGAGTTATTAGGCTTATAGGGTGTATATGCACAAGGGAAAGGGGAAAGATGAGATTAGAAATGTACATGGAAGCCATTTCTTAATGGACCTGTCTGTCATACTAAGGAACTATGAATTATTTTGAAGGACTGAGGTATGCTGAGAGATTATGAAGATAAATAATGTAGGAGTTATAATCTTAAGCATAGTTACCAGCAAGAGCCAGGTTGAGAAGGTCCAGCTTCCTACACTCTAATAGCATAGTCATACCTTTTAGGAAGGTCCTGGGAAATTAGTAAGGAAGATATTTAAAGAGATTCATTTGCTGGCATCTCTTCCATCAATTCCTTCACACCTTAGGACCTGGGTGCTCTTTTTTGGAGGCACGTGGTACCAGATATTGAACTCAGGGGCACTCAACCACTGAGCCACATCCCCAACCCTGTATTTTTTTTGGAGACAGGGTCTACTGAGTTGCTTAGCTCCTCACTTTTGCTGAGGCTGGCTTTGAACTCGTGATCCGCTTGCCTCACAAGCTGCTGGGATTACAGGTGTGCACTACTGTGCTCAGCATGGCCTGGATACTTTTATTCCTATATGGGGAACTTGGCCCTTTCCTTTTCCAAGGTATGTTTGTTAAGAGTCCATGAGAGCTTTCTGCTACTAAAGCCATGGGGGGCTAGGAGAGGCATCCCATGTTTACAATGTAAAAACATAAGCTATAACTTAGGCTTCCAGCTCTTCTACTTCCTGTGTGACCTGGGGGCATGTTCATTAGGGCACCTAAATTTGTTCCTTCATTTGAAAAAATAAGGCTAAAAGTTTATAATTAAATACATGCATTTCATCAACTTATTGGATTATGTTTAAATCAGTATATGTTGAAAGAGAGGATATGTATTTTTTCCCAAGGCTGAGTTCTTCTTACATTTGCAAATAAGAAGTTTTGTACCCAAACATATCATTCTTCCAGATTTTTTAAAAATAAAGATACATTTCTAAAGCTGTAATTTAAAATTAACTTTTGGTTAAATATAATTAATCTAAAAATGGCATGTCTCTACATATGTTTGCTTCGTGCAATTGAATATTACTTGCCTGTTTCTAAAATGTGACATAAATGGGAATAAGATAATTATAGACAATTCTGGTAACAAAGTTCCCATCTAAGTCTTACGTGAGTGAATGGCTTAGTTTTTTGTTTTTTAGTTTCAGGTAGTTTCTTTTCTCCTGGTTTTTACTTTCAGTTTGACCCTGAGGGAAACTAACTGCATTTATCTCAAACATTTCTTACTTGCATGTCTTCAATATATAATCATAATACTTGGTATATCTGAAGTGCCTGACATCTGGCACTCATAAATTGCTTTATAAATGTGAACTTGGGCCTTGTGGGCAAGACAGCAAAAGCAGTCAACAGAATAAGAGCATTTGTTGGCTACTAATGATTGTACTGGGTGCTGCAGGGGATAACAAAATTGAGGAAGAAAATATTTTCTATGCTTTCAGGTAAGCCTACAATTTAGCCAGGCAGTCCAAACATAAATGCTTTTTTGAAGAGGAATAAAAGTAGTGCACATAGGAGTGCTTGGCATTGCCTGGATAGTAAGTCTGACATTACCAAAGAAACATGTTCTCAGAGCTGGAATCTTAGAGACCATTGTGTTCTCGTAGACAAGTGGAAGCTTTCCAGCTAAACGGGCTTATTCATTAGTATTAACTTGACAGACAAAAGTGGTTTACTAACACATCTTGTGTGGAATCTGAAATTTTAAGAAATGGAAACAAAACAAAAACTAATTTGAGTTTCTTAGGATTTCTGTATTACAGGCAGTTTTGTCAGTTGTTTTTATTACAGAATTATTAAGGAATTCTGACATGAGAATGGTTTGTAAAGCAGTTCTACTTAGGAGGTATTCGTGGGGGTTCTGATCACTTTTGAACCCACTGTAGTTTGACATAGGAAGTGGTATCCATGAGCCTAGACAGCCCCAGCTGTTGAATTTGCAGCTACAGTGGAGAGTTCTGCCCAAACCCATCTGTCTGAGGTACCTCTCCACCTATCATTTCTGTCCTCTGGGCTTCTATGATATGATAAATTGTTTTTAATTAGTATTCCAAACAATTTTTCCTTCTCTGGATAGTATTTCAGCATCCAACACAACAACTTTGGCAGCTTAGAAGTGAGCTTTTATAATATATTTATTTTTGTAGGTATAAACAATTGTAAATGATTTGGAGAAGAACATACATTTATTGCAGAATAAACGTGAAATGTTTTTATTTTTTCAATCTAAATTTTCAACCCCTATCTTTGAACCCCTTGTTAGTATACTTTAACCACAACTTGGATAGATTCTCTAGCTTTCTAATGATATTTTAGTTATTAAAACTTGGTGTAACCCAGTTTAAAACTTCAATCTCATCTGTAATTTAAAGCTCCCTTCCCCTAGTGTGGGCTACTGCTGGAAGCCTGCTTTATTGAGAGTAAAATATGTTCTGACTCTGAGATGTCATCTGGATTTTGCTCTTTGAGGTCAAACTCTTTTAGATTAGGGCAAAGTGGGAAGAATGAAGGAAAAAGGAAGCAGAGATCTTGTAGTATGACTGTTCTCATGCTGATGATGCTGGAAAGCTGCCTGTAGTTGCAGTAGTGTATCCCGGTACTGGCTGATCTTGGTGGTCTCTGGTTGATGTGGAATGATGGCTACCTAAGTGCTGGGCTATTCATCTTTGGGCAGAGCACAGCTTTACTGCTGCCTTCTTTATTCCCAAGAACTCCTTCTGATTGAGGGAGTCAAATCTTTCTTGAGTAGGAGCACAGGTGAACCTCCAATGCCATGTCCAGTGCCTTCTCTGGAACTTTGGGAACAAGGAAATGGGTTCCATCTTGTTCTTTAAGGCACACTGTACCATAGTATTTTTAAGCTTTGCTGGCATGGCCACTTTTGTGAGCTTTCCATCTTCAGAAAGCTCTTTTTCAGAAAAGGACTAAATCTCTATGTTCATACATCTCTGCACTTTAGGGGTTGTAATTTAAGCCTTCCCTCATCTTGCTCAATTCCAAGCACTAGATGAGGAACTACATGACACTAGATGACACTACAAGCACTACATGACAGCACTAGAGAGGCCTGTATCTTGTTTCTCTCTAGAAGGCATCCAACCAAGGTAGATGTCAGTGCTGTCCAGTCTCTGTGAATGGATCTCCTGTAGCCTCTCTCACATAGTTCTAGCAAGGGGAAGCTCTGGAGGCGGGGGAATGACCTCTCTGAATGAGCTCTGCACTCCCCAAAGCATGTGGAGACTGAGAAGCTTCTGTAATCTGGGTTAAATATTGGATAAATTATATATCAGTAGGTAAACATAAGGCAAGATTATGAGATTTCAGAGAGAGACATGAAAATGAACACAGAGTGGAAGAATACGAACATATTTGGAAACAAAGACATAATCTAATTTGGTTGTGACATAGGGAAGTAATGAAAAATCAAGTTGCAGAAAGGAGAAAAATTGAGGCAAAAGATTCCAGAAGGAACTTTAATGCCAGGTTGATGAGCTTTGAATTAACCTGGTTTAGGAGAGTTATGAAACTTAGATGCTAAGGACATAGTCATGAACAAAACCAGGTGGCAAATGCTTACAAGTTTGGACACTGTTGTCTACATTGCATTTCCAAGGATGATATGGGTAGTTGCAAGTGTTTCTGAAGCTCCAGAATCCTAGCGGTGATTCTGGTGCTTATCAGAGTTACTGCATCTATAGTTTTAAGGAGTCTCTGGTTTATATTTCAGTCCTCTGACACAAATTAAGTCTTTGTTTTTTTATTTGAAATTTGTGTGATTAGAAATTTCTTAGCTTTCAGCAAATAGCTCTCATAAAATATATCATTCCATGATAATCTTTACTTGAAGTTACAGAGAAAACAGCATAGTCTTTGTATACAGTAAATAACCCTTCCTTGATATTGATTCATTGTAGAAAGAACTATAACAATCCAGTGGCAATACAGTAATAAATTCTTACTGAACATGTTCACTGTTGTGGATTTAAAAACATAGTTTTCAACTAACAGTCATAAGCTTTTCTTATATTATTGGTAAATAGCATTAATTATACTTTCTATATTCATGATTCTACACTGTGGATGTATATGATGGCAATATATAGTAAGGTAAAATAAAAATAGCAACAAGATCTAGCATTTATTGACATTTTACTATATACCTTCTCTTTTGTAAACCACTTTCCTCAGGTTCAGTTGAGCCCCACAGAAACACCATGGGGAAGGCACTGTTGCTATCTCCATTCTACATTTGAGGGAAATAAGGCATAGAGAAGTTAAATTTCTTGATCATGACCATATCATAAGTAAAGATGGAGCTAGAAAACAGTCAAGCAGTCTAGGTTCTATGGTTGAGCTCCTCAATGATACAGCCTTGACTGGTGAAGTATAGGACTCAGGATGGGTCACCTATGACATACAGACATATGAGGAATGTGGTAATGGGCTTATTATGAGCAGAATTTACAGCTGTGGTCTTCAGATCTTTATTTAATGTGAGTTTCCATGATTTTCTGCATTTCACAGTAGCCTGCGTGTGAATGACCGTCCCTTCTTTATTGTCATCCCTACCTTCCAGTAAGTGTTGAGTACATAGAGAACTCAGAGGCAGATGGTATCAAGGGAAGCTCTTGAAGGTGGCAGCTCTTTAATGTGATATTATCATTTAGCATCAAGTTCTTAGCTTGGAATATCTAAAAACTAATTTTTGTCAGTACAATAAGAGCTGAGTGAGCTCAGTGGGATCACTTCATCAAAATTAAATGAATTGGGAACAAATGTATTGATTAATTTCATGAATTCATTACTTTTAAAATCAACTATGAGGTATAACTTTAAATGATAAAATGGATCTATTTTTAAATGTATAGTTTAATGAATTTTGACAAATATGTGAAACAGTGAAACATCAACCACAATCTACATTTAGAACTTTCTATTGTTACAAAAACTCTTGTATACCAACTTCCTTCCAGTCACTTCACGCTGTAACCTTCAACCCAAGGAAAACATTGATATGTTTTCTGTTGTTATAGATTAAATTTTCTTTCTATTTCATATAAAGGGAATCATATTCGTCAGTATGGCTGGTTTCTGTCATTCAACAAAATGTTTCATGCTGTTTCATATTTTGATAGTTCATTTATTGATGGTAACATTTTATTATATTGATATGGTACAACTTGGTCATCCATTTTGCCTTTTCTGGACATTAGTTTGTTTTCAGCAATTAGCTATTGTGAATATTTATGTACAAATCGTTTTGTACTTGAAGTTTTCTTTTTTCTTGGGTTGTTAGGTTCCAATTAAGAGACAGAAACCACACAGTAATTAGAATAGGACAAGTTTAAGGTAAAATATTATTAAGACCATTAAATAGATGATATTTTTAGTAGGTTATTATTAGAAGATTAGAATAAAGGAGAATTGGCTAATAAAAGGTAAAGAGAATTCTGAAGAATATGAGATTAGTAGAATGAGGAGTAACCACTATGCCTAAGAAAGAGAGAGAGAATATCCAAGGAGGAGGCTACTTCCTTCCTGGACTGAGATTTAGGACCATTTGTGAGGGCACAGACATGGCTCAAAGATGGTGGAGAATTTCTGTGAAGTGTCTCACCAACAGGACTCTACTGGATATATGCCTTTAGGAGTGCAGGGGAGAGAGGAGCAGTGTCCACAGGGAGGCACTTCACTTGTGGACTACTGCACAGATTCCTAGGGCAGGGCTGGGTGACTGTTCAAGCGGGAGGTGCCTAGTTGTATGCATTATTAGGAAATAACTATCTGGGTTGCCGATGAAAGCTATTTCTCCAGAGGGGGTTCAGAGTGGTACTTCATCGGGAAGTGTCCTAGAGGGGTCACAGGGGAAGCTGAAAACAAAGAGGTTCCAGGCTGGCAATGCTCCACTGGCTTTTAAGCATCCTGAGGGGCTGCTGAGGGAAATTGCTTAAGTGGAGTTCTTCTGCCAGTGGCACTTCCCTTTGTGAGGGAAAGCTGTTCAAGGGAATGTGCTGAGCAGGTAGCACTGGTGGGGAACCAATTCTATGGACCCTGGAGGAAACCAAGCACAGTGAGGTTTCCTAAGAGTGTGACTCCACTGCAAAGCTGTCTGAGGGAGTGCCAAGGGAAGCTACCAAGGGAAGTTGCCATATGCTTTTGTCTACTGGGCACTACAAAACAAAAACAGAACAAAAAGCCTGCATGCTTTGCAGGAGCCTGATGTGAGGAACATGCCAGAACCAAAAGGAGAAACCCCTGTTCTATTTTCTTTCCAGAACATTCCTTATAATGCCTTATATGGTCCCACCTGGCAAAAGAGAAGTATTAACAGGAATTTGCTCCATTGTCATGAAGCAGGGAATGAAAAGTGGGTATGGAGCTGAGTCAATAGATTGTTACTGATACACTGGAATACATAGAAGCGGAGTTGCTGAGTCACATGTTACTACCGTATGTTCATATAAGAAATTGCCAAAGTATTTTCCAAAGTGTTTCTGCCATTTGTATTCTCACTAGTTGAGAGTTTCCATTGCTCTGAATCATCACTGATGCTTGGTTGGATTACTCCTATTTCATTAAGTTGATTTTAATAAAATTTTGTACAAGGAATTTTATCAGTTTCATAGATGTTTTCACTTACTTTCCTGCTATTTATTTTCTATTTTATCAATCTGTTTATAACATTATTTTTTGCTTATTTCTATTTTGAGTTTACTTTGCTTTTCTCTAATCTTAATGTGAAAGCTTATTGGTTTCAGATTGTTCCTCTTTTCTGACTTTCTTATTTTCTAATTTAAATCCCTATCATTCAGTGTAAATACTGCTTTAATTGTTTATCACACATTTTAATGTTTTACTTTCATTTTCATTCAGTCTAAAATGTTTTTCTAATCTATGTCATTTTGAGGATTTCATGTGATATTTTCCTATTGATTCTAATTTGTTTTATTTATATAGCATTCTCTGAATTATTATATTCCTTTAAAATTAATTGTTACTTGTTTTATGGACCATTACCCATATTTATCTTGGCATAGATTTCATATAAACTTGAAGAAAATTTGGATTCTGCTGTCATTGGGTATATATTTTATAAATATCACTTTGGAAAATTTGTTGATAATGTTCAGGAATTTTTTATTGTTACAGATTTTTCTGCCTGTTTATTTTTTCAGTCACTGAGAGAAGAGTATTAAATTTCCCAGTTATAACATGGGTTTATTGATCTTTTCAGTTCTGCCAAATTTCACCTCATGTATTTTGAAGTCTGTTGTTAGGTGCATACACCTTTGCAATTGCTATATTTCCTTGATCAGTTGGCTTTATTATTAGGACGTGCTTATTTTTGTCATATTCCTTGTTTTTAAGTCTATTTTTGTAATATTAACATTATATTAATATTAGAAAGACCACTATTTTTATGATTAAAGCTTTTGTGATATTTCTTTTTCCATCCTTTTCTCTGTAATATCTCTTTCTCTCCCTCCTCCATCTATACATATATATATATGTAAATTTCTTGTAGACAGCACATACTTGGGTTATGTACTTTATTTTGTCAAATTTAACAATCACTGCCTTTTAATTGGAGTGTTGAAACTTCTATTTAATGTCATTATAGAAATGTTTGAGTTTAAATTTATCATGTTTTTTTCTATTTTTTCTCATCTGTTCTTTTTCCTTTGGCCTTCCTTTTATTCCAAACTTTGTTTTGACTATTTCAAAATATTTCATATTATCCTCCACTGTTAGCTTTTTGTTTGCCATCCCTTATTTTTTTAACAGGTCATTCTTGGCAATTTTTAGAATTAAAGGGGAGAGAATGAAAGTGTAATTTCCTAACATCATCATAAGAGGGTTTGAGAAGGTCTCTTCAGAGGCAAAAGAGACCTCTACTTGAACCTTCCAGGCTCTTGACACATCTCAGAGAAAAATTTAAGGATGTGTCAGGTTTTATTTAGCTAAGAGGAAAAATTTTCTTTATTAGAAAGTGAAAAGATATGCATTCTCAGAGCAGAACGTGGGCTGTCTCTAGAGTGAGACAAGCTGTCAGGGTGTAAGGTCAGGTTTTTTATTAGGGTATGTAAGTAGGTGGAATATGCATGATCCCAAGGGGCTGGACTTCCCTCAGGGAAATATTGAGCAAGATCCTGTTTTCTCATTGGGGGTCTGGCCTGGCAGATAGGTTTTAGCTTACATAAATGTCTCTGACATCAGTTGATCAAGCTAGAGGGCCATCCTCCTATCAAATGTTACCCTTTAGCTTCATGAGGTGAATGGTCTCTTTAAGTCTCTTAGGCTCCTTTTTCCACCTCATAGCTCATAAGTTGTCTACAGGCTTCCTATTCCACATTCCAATAGGGATCTTTCTCCTTTAGAGACTAAGTTTTCTCTCTATATCCCTAAATTTATATCTCATGAAAACATCTACTATATATAATGAACTAACATCTTTTGTGGGGGGAAGTATGGGGGATTGAGCTCAGGGGCACTTGTCCACTGATCCACATCCCCAGTCCTATTTTGTGTTTTATTTGGAAACAGGGTCTCACTGAGTTGCTTAGCGTCTCGCTGTTGCTGAGGCTGGTTTTGAACTCTCGATCCTCCTGTCTCAGCCTTCTAAGCCATTGGGATTATGGGTGTGTGCCACAGTGCCTGGCCAACATCTTTCTTAATTGTCCAATATTGAACTAGTTATCTATCATCCTTTGAAAAATGAATAAATGAATAAAATAGCCATTCACATAGTTTTCTGCACACTAGGTTGATTGTAGATACTCTAAGAGGGTTTGCAGTATGCTTATCACAGTGTACCTTCAAATAATATTAGACTACTTCATTTGTAAGAACAAATAAATTTTCTCCTCCATCTTTCCTCTCCTGTTTTTTCAGTAGCTATACATTTTGCCTCTCCATGTATTATAAACAGCACAATAAATTATTTTTCTGGTTTAAAGAGCAAATTTTCTTTTAAAGAAATTAAAAATGTGTACAATCTAGTTTATATTTTCTTATATGTTCACATATTTTCAAGCTCTTTATTCATTTTTGTGGACTCAGTTTTCATTTATTATCTTCTTTCTGCTTGAAAAACTTTCTTTAACCTATTTTACATTGCATGCCTGCTGGTATTGAATTCTCTCAGCTTTTGTTTGTCTGAATAAGTCTTTATTTTTATCTCATTTAAAAAATATGTTCTCGTAGAATTCTAGATTGACAATTTTTTTCTTTCATTGCAGTTCTGTTGACTGCTGACCTGAGACATCTGTGATCATTCTCATTGTGGTTCTTTATATGTCATGAATCTTGTTTCTGGTGCCTGCCTTTAAGTATTTATCTTTATTATGTAACCCTTGGCAATTCAACTGATTTGTTTGGTGTGCTTATACTGTGCTTATATCCCATTTGGGTTTCTTTAATTTCTTGAATGTAGGTTTGTAATTTTCATCAAATTTATTAAATTTTAGCCATTACTTTTTTCAGTGTTTTTCCTATTTCTTTCTTCTGGAACTCCAGTTATATGGATGTTAGATCTTTTGAGATTATGTATCAAGTCACTGAGTTTCTGTTCATTGTTCACTAGCTCACTCTTTCTTTGAGCTCTGTTTGTATATAAATATTTTCCCCCAAATTTACTGTTTTCCTTTCCTTTCATGATGTCTAATCTGTTAATATTATCCAAATAATTTTTTCTAATTTTTTTTATTTCTACATAGGCCATTTGGTTCTTTTCCACATATTATTTCTTATATCGTAATAGGTACACTTTTGTTTAAATATTAGAAGTTAGTTATATATGCCTTTATGTTCTTGCCTGCTCATTCCATCATCATGTTTGCCAGTTCAGAGTTGGTTTCTGTGGACTGAAATTTTCACTGGATAAGAGTTACCACATTTAAAAATTTCTCTTCCACGACTAAGTTTTTTTTATGAGCCACAAGACTTGCAATTTCACATTATTGAGTGCCTGGACTTTGTTCTCTTCCTTTAGCTTTTTTTTTTCTTGTTGTTGGTTATATTACTTTCAGATTATCCTGATCCTTTTTGAGGTTTTCAGGAAGTGTTGATAAAATGAGTCTAGAATAGGTCTTATTTTGGAGATAGACTGGTCCTATTACTGGAGTAAAACTTCTGGAACTTCACTGTTACTCCACGGGGTCAATGAAGACTCTCTACTTTGGTCAGTACTCAGGTGCTAGGAACTCTAGGAAATGTTAACCTATAGTCACCTGTTATTCTTTGCTTGGCTTTCTGAAGTTTCACTCTGTGTATATAGGCTTTTTATTAAGTGGACTCTATGAGATCACTGTGCATATTTCTAGAGCCGTTTTCTCTGTTACTTCCTCTTCTTTGTAACTCTGTACCACAGCTTCCAGCCTCCTCAGCCTGCCTGAAATCTGACCTTTGCATCCTCAACATCATGAGATTTCTGTGTTCTGCTCAGGGTCTCCTTGCCTGCCACAGTATTGCGTAGAATATGACTCCACACAGAAAGCCAGGGCAAATGTAGGGTTCATGTCACTTGCTTGCCTTTATGTGGGGATCACAGTTTAGTGCTGTCTCTTTTTCTATTTGGTAGCAATTTTTCTTATATTACCCCAGGTTTGTTCTTGTTTATAGTGTGAGGGTACTTTGGGGATCGCTGTTTATGAGTAGGAGCAAAATTCTCCCAATTTATTATTTTTTTCATTTATTTATTTTTTCTTTCCACATTTTTTATTAATGCATTAGTAATGATGGAATTTATTACATATTCATGCATGCACACAATATAACAATATAATTTGGCCAATATCACTCCCCAACACTTGCTCCTTCCCTCTAATCCTTTCAACCTCTGGTCCTTTTCCTCTACTGATCTCCCTTTGATTTTCATGAGATCCCTATCCAACCCCCACTTTTCTTTTCCTTTTTCTTTTCTAGCTTCCACATATGAGAGAAAATTTATGACTCTTCACCTGAGTTTGTCTTATTTTACTAAATATAATGGTCTCAAGTTCTATCAATTTTTCTGCAAATGACATAATTTCATTTTTCTTTATGGCCAAATAAAACTCCATTGTGTATGTATACATTTTCTTTATCCATTCATTTACTGAAGGACACCTAGGTTGGTTCCGTAGTTTGGCTGTTGTGAATTGTGCTGCTATAAACATGGGTATGTATGTATCCCTGTGGTATTATAATAACTTTAATTCTTCAGGATAAATACCAAGGAGTGGTAGAGCTGGGTCATATGGTGGTACCACGACTAGTTGTTAAGGACCCTGCATACTAATTTCCTTAGTGATTGTACTAAATTTACAATTTACAATGCAAAATGTTTCTTTTTTATTTATATCCTTTCCATGATTTATTATTGTGTATATTCTTGATGACTGACATTTTGATTGGTGTGAGATGAAATCTCAGTGTAATTTTTGCATTTTCCTAATTACTAATGATATTGAATATTTTTTCCATATATTTATTGGCCATTTGTGTTTCTTCTTTTGAGAAGTGTTTTTTTTTAAAGTTCATTTGCCCATTTATTAGTTGGGTTATTTGGTTTTTGGTGTTAAATTTTTTGATTACTTTATATATTCTAGACATTAACCCTCTGTCATAATCATAGCTAACAAAGATTTTGTGCCATTCTTTAGATTGTCTCTTCACATTTCTAATTATCTACTTTTCTGTGCAAAAGCTTTTTGATTTGATGCCATTCCACTTATTAACTCTTGGTATTATTTCCTGAGTTTTAGGGCTTCTATTGAAAAAATCATTTTCTGTGCCTATATGTTGGAGTGTTGACTCTACATTTTCCTATAGGAGTTGTATAGTTTCTAGTCTAATTCATAGATCTTTGATCCATTTTAAGTTGATTTTTGTGCAGAGTGAGAGATAAGGTCTAGTTTTCATTCGTCTATATGTCAATAACCAGTTTTTCCAGCACCATTTGTCAAAAAGGTTATCTTTTCTCCAATTTATGTTTTTGGAACCTTGTCAAGGATCAGATGACTGCAGGTGTGTAGGTTTGTCTCCATGTTCATATTCTGTACCATTGGTCTGTATGTCTGTTTTTATGCCATTATTATGTAGTTTTTGTTACTATAGCTCTGTAGTATAATTCAAAGTCAGGTATTGTGATGCCTCCAGCATTTCTCTTTTGACTTAGAATTGCTTTGGCTACTCTGGGTCTTTTATTTTTTCAAAGAAATTTTAGGACTGATTTCTCCAGTTCTGTGGAGAATGTCATTGGTATTTTGATGACAATTGCATTGAATCTGTATACTGCTTTTGGTATTATGGCCATTTTAACAATATTGATTCTGCCTATTGATGAACACGAGAGGTTTTTCCATGTCCTTGTGTCTTCTTCCATTTCTTTCTTCAATATTCTATGGTTTTCATTGTAGAGGTGTTTTCCTCTTTGGTTACATTTATTCCTAGGTATTTTATTTTTTGAGGCTATTTTGAATGGAATTGTTTCTGATTTATTTCTCAGCAGATTCATTGTTGGTATATAGGAAAGCTATTGATTTTTATATGTTGATTTTGTAACCTGCTGCTTTGCCAAATTTGTTTATTATCTCTAGCAGTCTTTTGGTAGATTTTTTTGTTCTTCTAGGTATAGGATCATATCATCTGCAAACAGTGATAATTTGACTGTCTCCTTTTCTGTTTTTATCACTTTTTCCCCCCTACTCTTGTCTAATTGCTCTAGCTAGAATTTCTAGAATTACATTAAAGAAGAATTATGAGAATGCACATCCTTGTTTTGTTCCAAATTTTAAAGGAAATACTTTCAGTTTTTCTGCATTTACTATGAGATTGGTTTTGGGTTTTTCATATATAGCCTTTTTGGTGTTGAGGTAGGTTCCTTATATCCCTAGTTTCTTCAATGTTTTTTATAATGAATATGCTGAATTTCATTGAGGGCCTTTTCTGCAACATTGAGATGACTAAATGATTTTTGTCCTTAATTTTATTTATGTGATGAATTACATTTCTTTATTTATGTATGTTAAAACATCCTTGCATCTTTTGGATAAAATAAACTCGGTTGTGATGTACAAACTTCTTAATATGATGTTGAACACAATTTGCTAATATTTTTTTAAAGATTATTTGAATCTAAATTCATTAGGGATATTGGTTGTAGTTTTCTTTTCTTGTTTTGGCCTTACCTGATTTGGTATGAATGTGATACTGGCTTCACAGAATGAATTTGGAAGTGTTCATCCCTTTCTATTTTATGGAATAATTTGAGAAGTATTGATATTAGTTCTTTAAATTTTGGTAGAATTCAGCTAAAAACCCATCTGGTTCTAGGTTTTCTTTGTTGGAAAGCTTTTTATTACTACTTTTATCTCATTACAAGTTTGTTCTGTTTAGGGTTTCTGTGTCTTCTTGACACAGAATTTTGGAAGGTTGTATGTGTCTAGAAACATGTCAATTTCTTCTAGGTTTTCCAATTTATTGGAGTATAAGTTTTGCAAAATAGTTCCTAATGATCTACTGGATTTCTGTGATGTCTGTGGTGATTTCTCCTTTTTCATCTCTAATTTTATTAATTTGTATCTTTTCTCTTTTCCTTTTGATGATTTTGGCAAAGGGCTTATCAATCTTCTTTTCAAAGAAACAATTCTTTGTTTCATTGATAATTTGTATTGTATTTTTTTATTCTCAATCTTATTGGTTTTGGCTCTGATCTTGATTATTTCTTTCCTTTTAATGGTTTTGGAATTGGTTTGTTTTTCCTTTTCAAGGGCCTTTAGATGTAGCAGTAAGTTGTTTATTTGGAACATTTTCTGATTTTCTTATGTAGGCACTCATAGCTATAAACTTTCATCCCAGAGGTTCTGGTATATTGTATCACTATTCTCATTTGAGTATAAGAATTTGTAAATTTCTCCCCTGATATCTTCTATCATCCATTCATCACTCAGAAATTTATTGTTCAATTTCCATGTGTTTGTAGTTTCTGTAGGATTTTTTCCTGTCAATTTCAAATTTAATTCCATTATATATGATAAGATGCAATGAATTGTATCAATTTTTTTGTATTTTCTTTTTGGAATATATTTTTAGTTATAGATGGATGTGCAATATCTTTTTTAATTAATTTATTTTTTTATGTGGTGCTGAGGATCAAACCCAGTGCCTCACACGTGAGAGGCAAGCTCTCTACCACTGAGCTACAGCCCCAGCCCAGTTTTTTTGTATTTTCTAAGAGTTGCTTTGTGGCCTACAATATGGTCTATTTTGGAGAAGGTTGTATGAGCTGCTGAGAGGAAAATGTATTCAGTTATTGAATGAAATATTCTATAGATGTCTGTTAAGTCCATTTGATTTATAGTATTTTTCGGGTCCAAAGAGTCTTTATTGAGTTTATATCTGTATGACCTATATAATGGTAAAAGATTTGTGTTGAAATCACCCAGAATTATTGTACTGAGGTATATCTAAAATTTCATTTTGAATAATGTCATTTTAATGTAATTGGTTGCACTGAAGTTTGGGGAATAAATATTTATTATTGTTATATATTCTTGTTGGATTGTTCCCTTTACAGGTATAAATTGATCCACTTTGTCTCTTATGATTAATTTTGGTTTGAAGTCTGCTTTGTTAGATATGAGAGTAGCTACTCCTGCTAGTTTGGGGTATATCAATTTCCATACTTTTACTTTTGGCCTGTGGCTGTGCTTGCCTGTAAAGTGTTGTAAAAAAACAACATGTTGTTGGGTCTTGTTTTTTAATCCATTCTGCCAGCCTGTGTATTTTATTTTATTTTTGTACCAGGGATTGATCCCAGGGGCACTTAACCACTGAACTACATCATTAGCCTTTTTTAATATTTTACTTAGCGACAGGGTCTTGCTGAGTTGCTTTGGGCCTCACTAAATTGCTGAGGCTAGCTTTGAACTTTTGATTCTCCTGCCTTAGCCTCACAAGCTGCTGGGATTACAGGTGTGCCCCATCCACCTGGCTCAGCCTGTCTTTTAATTGTAGTATTGAGACTGTTTACATTCAATATTATTTTAGAGAGATATTTATTAGTTTCTGCCATTTTGATTTATTTATAATATTTATTTGGCCCTATTAGTCATTTGTTTAACTACTCTGCAATGAGATTTGTTCATTTGTGAGCTATGGGGTTTGTGTTTTATTTCTTCTGTGTGGAATATTTTGTAAAGTAAGTTCTATAGTATTGATTTGTGGTCATGAATTCTTTTATTATCTGCTTATCTTGCAATGTTTTTATTTCTCCTTCAATTTTGAAGAATAATTTTGCTGGAAATAGCAATATTGGTTGAAAGTTATATTCTTTTAGAGCTTGAAACACATCATTCTAAGTGCTTTGGCTTTTAGAGTTTGTGCTGAGAAATCAGAAGTGATTCTGATTGGCTTGCCTTTAAATGTGACCTGACTTTCTCTTGAAGCTTTTAAAATTCTATCCTTATTCTGTAAGTTAGGTATTTTAATTATAATGTGTTATGGAGAGGTGTAGGAGCACTCCCTATGCTTTCAACCCCTCCCTTCCCTTTTTTCCTATTCTCCTCATTGATTGTAACCTCAGGGCCATGATTGGTCTGAGGACCCTATATAAGCCTCTGTATTTCCTGGATTAAACGGGCTCTGTGTCTCGTTCTGGCAGAGTAGTCTTACCTACCTCCAGAATCTGGGTAGAGTGACTCCTCGGACCGTCACCCCTAGCTTTGTCCCGGGAGACCACACTTTGTCTTCCCCGAAGACCCCTTTTCGTCTCTCAGGACCCCAATTCACCGAGGAGACCCACGAGGCCCGACCCCAAACAATAGAGAGGTTCTTTATGATCTTGTCTATTTGGGGTTCTGAATGCCTTCTGTATCAGGATGTCCATCTCATTCTCAAAGTTTGGGAAGTTGTCTCTTATCATTTCCTTGAAGAAGTGTCTATTACCTTAGGCTGCATCTCACAATTCTCCTCATTTCCAATGATTTTTAAATTTGATCTCTTAATGTGATTGCAGAGATTTTGTATATTCTGATCAAGGTTACTTCTTTTCTTTTCTCTAATACTGCTTGAATGTTCAAGTCTGGCCACTTTGTCTTCCAACTCTGGATTCTGTCTTCAGCATGGTCTATTGTATTAGAGAGAATTTCAACTGAGCATTTTATTTAATTTATTGTTTCTTTTACTTCCTGCATCCCTATTGAATTTCTCATTTATATCCTGTACCAGTTTCTTCAATTCACTCTGTTGATTTTCTGTGTTCTCTTGGAATTCATTGATAATTTTATAATCATTCTTTTGAATTCTTTATGTGGTATTTCATCAATATTTTGGTGTCAGTTACAGGTGAATTATGAACTTTAGATCATGTTACCTTATTTATTCATATTTCTTATATTCCTGTGTTGGATTTTATGCATCTGTTGGAATGGATTGCTTTTCCACTCATGTGTGGGTCTGTTTACAACACAGCCTCACTTGCCAAAGTGTCCTTGAGTGATCTAGATTAAGAACCCCTCATAGGTATGGTATCCACAGTCTTTGTGTTAATTCTGTTTTTGCTATAGTAGTGAATGTCTCTGAGCTACCTGATTGCCCATCCCTAGCTATTTCTGTTTGGGGGGCCTGATGGTTATTTTACATTTTTGTCTTTTCTATTCTTTGTATTAAAGTATAGTTTTTGTTTTAGTGTTGTTAATTTGTGTGGGGAACAGGTGCACTGTCTTTTGGCTGAGTTAAGTTTAGTAGCATATTCTATATCCTGTGAACTTGTAGTGTCCCTGTAGGTTTTTAGAACCTCACAGAATAGGGGGAACAAAAAATTGCAACAACAGATGCAAACTAAATACAGCATTAAGATAAGTATCTGGTTCATACTATGACATCTACAATATTAATTGTCACAAAAAACAGGAATGGTGGGGTCAATAATTTTCAACAGTAAAAACAATCAGTAACTAGATCTGGCATTAAAACAAACAAGTATCAACTATGTCACCCATAGTAGTAATAATTGTAATAGCATGAATGGAAGAGGCAGGATTTATATAAATCTATTAGTTCTAAAATATGATGAAAATACAGTTCATTAAGAGAAAAGAAAATATGGTAGGAAAGCAGAAGAGAGTTTGCAATTTCAAAAAGTGAACAGAGAATGCAGAAGAGTTGTAGCAGGTGACAGTTATAAGGAAGGAGGAGAAAAATAGGAAAAACAAAAGGAGAGAGAACAAGAGAATTTGGTTGTGAGAGAAGACAAGAGAGAAGTAGCAACAATAGAAATAAACAAATGAAAACAAAAGCAAAGTAAACAAACCCAAAACCTTAACCTTCAAAAGACATGACAAAGATATAACTATAACTACTTTAAATATAACTACATTTAAAAATGCTAAAAAATATGTGTATGATATATACGTATATATTTCCATGGACCAATCAGCACAGAACACACACACACACACACACACACACACACACACACACACACACACACCAAAAAAAAAAAGAAGAAGAAGAAGAAGAGGAGGAGGAGAAGAAAAGAAAAATGAAGGAATTGTTGCCACTGAGGTCATCAAAATAGTCAATAAGAATGGATGGTCATTGCCTATGCCCAATGATCCTTTTTTACATTTCTTCTTGGGCTATGTACTGAGAAAGAGAACAAGGGCTGGGCATTGTTAACTCCTTCCTCTTTTTGTATTGCTCACCAAGCTGCCAATTAGGGTGGCCTAAGACTGAAGCTAGTTGAAATAACTCTCAAATTCCCTTTTCACCAACATGAGAGAATGGAGTGGAATGTACTATGTCTATTGGGGTTTTGTCTGCATACACCACCTGAGTGTACTTCCATGATGGGGCTGCTGCAGAGGGGAACGATGAGTTCTATGAGGGGAACTCTGGAGACTGGGAGTTAGGTCTAATCAGGCCTTGGGGTCTTTGTTGGGTTATATGTCTCTGGAGAGATTAGATCAACATACCCCTAGGGCCTGGTAGTTGCTGATCTCTATAAGGCTTTAGGGCTTGAAACACATCAAGGCCTCTCAGAGGGCTCCCAAGAATTCTACTCTGGGGCAGGGGAGCAAATCCTCAGCACACCCAGGATACAGCCCTCCCAGGTATACTCCTTGAGGGTATTCATACCCACCTGTTCATAGTTTCAAACTGCTTCAACTGGTCATGTGAGCCTCCAGGCTCAAAGAAGAAGTGGTTTGGGCTCCCCTTAAATTTTCTGACTTGAATTCCACTGGATACAATTTTCTCTGTGTTTGTTTTACTCATGTGCTGTTAGGTACACCCTAGACCACAGATTAGGTGCTTGCTGGGACAGTGTGACAGTTTTTGCTCAGATCTCCTGGTTCCCACAGCAGTAGCTGTAGCATGGCTTCCTCAGGATGGCTCCTGCCTCAGCTCCCTATGACCAATTGAGAAACAGCACTTTTCAAACATCACTGCACAGCGCAGTCTCTGGATCAGCTAAGTTCAGGCTTCATTTCTGATTTCAAGCTTTTCCATACTAAATTTGTCTGTTGTTTTTCTCTCTCTGTTCTCCCTCCCTCTGCGGTGAACCAGCACCACTACTGATGCCACTGTCCCAACTGGCTTTGCTCCAATGTGTTCTTTTTAATTTGTTCAATATACCCAAATTTCTGAATCTCTATGATACTCTAATCCACCATCTTGACTACTTATTAAGTTTTGATAAAGGATAAAACTTTCTTTCTTTCTTTTTTTTTAAATAGATGGACACAATGTCTTTATTTTAGTGGTTTGTATGTGGTGCTGAGGATCGAACCCAGGGCCTCACGCATGCGAGGCAAGCGCTCTACCACTGAGCTACAATCCCAGCCCTCAAGGATAAAACTTTCTTATGACTAAAGTATATGTACTTGTTATCTTGGGTATAATCTCTCTTGAACTACTGGGTGTATTGCTTTAATAATTAAAAGGTTTTCTGGTGATCATGGAATCAATGTAAAAGGAGGTGGAAGTTCTGAATGGTATGTTTGCCTCGGCCACAGAAAAGTCTATGGCCACTTTTAGTCTCACCATACACTCCTCCCCAATTGCCTCACCTCAATTAAATACAATTTTGTCTTGCCAGCGGGTCATGCCGAATATCTTGGAGTCATCTATAATACAACTCAGTCTTTTAGCAAATTCTGTCAGTTCTACCATCAAAATAGTTCAACTTCTTATCTCCATTTCCATTGCCACCATTCTGATGCCTAACAACGTTATTCTGTGCCTGGAAGGTTATAGCTCCCTAATTCCCTTACAACCTGCACCTATCCCTTTCCCCAGTTTGATATTGACATCGTAGCTAAAATAATATGATTAAAGTGTAAATTGGATCATACTGATCCTCTGTTCTAAACCCTCTGATGATTTTCCACCTCACCCCAAAGCTGAATTCTTAGAGCAGCCTACAGAGCCTGAGGCAGACTGGCCTCAGACTGGTTACTTCTCCTCTTCCATCACTCACTACATTTCAAATATGGTAATGTCCTTGCTTTTTCTCAATCACAGCAGGAATGCTTTCACCCCAGGGCCATAGCATTTCTGTCCTTCCACTTTTTGTTTTTGTTTTGTTTGTTTGTATCAGGTATCATTGCTTCTCTAAATGTCAACAAATTTTTATTCTTGGTCACTTAAGTATTCTGTGATCCACCTATTTATAGTTGCTCATTTTTCTCTATACTATTTTCCTTCTTTTTTCCATTTTATTCAGTAGCATTTGTCATCATTAACATTATTCTGAATATTTTATCAGTTTACTATTGTTTTTCCTTTATCTGACATAAAATTTAATTTCTGACTGTTTTAATGACTGGAACATCTTGGTTGCCTAAAACAACATTGAGCACATAGTATTCACTCCAGAGAGATTTGTCGAATATGATGTCTGGAGTCAATTATCTTAGTGACCAGACTCCGTACTTGTTTGCTTTTGATAGTGCTGTACAAACACTCCAGGTTCTTGATCTCCTACGCCCTTTTTTAGACTTCCACAGGCCACTGGTGTTGATGTTGCCAAGTTCTTTTTTTCACAGGCAGGTTACATAATACAGTTGACTCAGCTAGAGCTTTCTTTTGTATTCAGACATATTTTCCTGGACTTGAAAACTGGTTATTTAGCTTGGAATTGGAAGTCTCCAAATAGACTCAGGTATATATCTTTTGGAGTGGGTTATTTCTGCTGAGAACTAATTTTGTCATGTGTGGTTTCTTTCTAAATGTTTCATTCTCAGATGGCAACATTAATTTAAGTTCCAAGGCAATTCATTGTAGTCACCAGGAACCGCTTTGCAAATGTTAAAAATGAGTTCGTTTCAGTGGTGAACATTTGAATTCATATAATCAGTGTTTATTCCTTGCTACCTCTTATTACATATGATGGTTTGGTGCACAGACCAGCCCACAAAAACCTATGTTATTCACATGAAGCTGACCTGTGGTTCTAATAACTTTGCATGTATGTTGTTTATAATTTTTTTTATGTGAGAAACTGTATGCAGTTTCTGAGCAGCTGTGAAGGCTACTTGGCTGCAAGTTGCAGGTAATTGATGCACAAACATTTTTGAAATATAGCTTGATGACAAGTTGGGGTTTACTTTACGTGGAAATATTTAATTATCTTGAGTCAAATGTGATGATCAGTGTATATAGGAGTTGGAAATTTAAAAGTGTTAAGTAGGGCTGGCGGAGGAGCTCAGTGATAGAGCGCTTGCCTAGCATGCATAAGGCCGTGGATCAATCTCCAGCTCTCAAAAAAATTTTGGACTTAATCCAGTTTTTTTGTTCTTCTTTCTTCCCAAGTTGTGGTCCATCTCAGCTGCTTTCTACAGTCTTTTCTTCTTGTGAGCCTATCTCTCCTGATTAGAAAATAAAATATTAAAATTGACTGTTTTAGCACTTAAAAACTTAGTGATTTTTTTAAAAAGAGGGACAGAGAATTTACCACAGAATGGCCAGGGATCATTCTTGTGGCCTGCGTTAGCCCAGGCATCTCTGAATGAGAGATAGGTGTAGTTCATCTCTGAGTAATGGTCTGACAACTTTTTGCAGAAAATATGCTGTCATGATGCTATAACTGTGGTCCCATGGAATTTCAGAGTGACCTATAGAAAAAAGAGACCATAATGTTTCAGAAAAGTGAGCAAACTTTCATTATCAGTATGGGCTTAGATGATGTCTCTAGCCTGACTCAAAACTTCACATAGGATTTTACATATGTCCTTATCTTTGTGTACTTCAGCTTCCCTTTCATTATTTAATAATCCTCTTTCTATCATGAACCATTATCAAGAAAGCTGGGAAGAGGGAGCCTTTTGCTTTCATTTTAGAGATATCTGCCTTTGGCAGTATGTGAATTCTTATTTTTCTTTGGGATGTTTGAATTTTATGTATACTATGATGCTGCAATTTGGCATTCAAGTATTCTACATTAGATATTTCCATATTGCCCTTCAGTGCCCAGCATTTTCCAAAGTGGCACTCATAATAGATCCCTGGATCTTATTTTTGATTAACCATGAGTATAATGAGAAAGTTTAGATTTTCTATTTGATAATCGATACAAGACATTCTAGACTATTCAGATACCCATTTTGCACTTTGCGTTTATGTTTACTTTGAAACAAAGTGAACATCAATTGACATCAAAATAACTAATGCAAAATTTAGCATTAGTTGAAATTGAGAAAAGATTTGGGAGAATTGAATCATCTCAGGATGCTGGTACAGAGATGTCAAATATGAAATAACATGTAGCATACCACATTTACCTTTTAGGTGAATGTGTTTGGGCCACTGGATAGCTCTTGCCTTTGCATATAGTGCCATATTTCTTCCTTTTTGTTTTGTAATGCAGTGAAGATATTTTAATAAAAACTATTTGGGGGGCTGGGGCTGTAGCTCAGTGGTAGAGCACTTGCCTAGCATGTGTGAGGCACTGGGTTCGATCCTCAGCACCACATATGAATAATAAATGAATAAAATAAAGATCCATCAACAATTGAAAAAAAAAGTATTTGGGTAGCTCTTGTCTATGTATACAGGGCAACATTTATTCCTTTTTTTTGGTAATGCAATGAAGATATTTTGATAAAAATATTAAAATTGGTATCATATTTTATTGTACATACACCAAAATGTACAAATTGTACCAATTGTCAAAATGACTAATTGGTGTCCAAAAGGAGTTTGTTGTTAAGAAGAGAATATAATGAAAATTAACCAATGGTAAATATATTTTCAAAACAACAATAATTAAGCCAACAATAACTGACATAAAAACATAAATGCTGATCTAGATAAATATAGCTTTTCACTTGTTGTAGATGGACACAATACCTTTATTTACTTATTTTTATGTGCTACTAAGGTTTGAACCCACTGCCTCACATATGCTAGGCAAGTGCTCTACCACTGAGCTACAACTCCAGCCCTTAGATTTTCACAACACTAGCTTTCACTAAGTGTTGGCAACTCAGTTTCGGGGGAAAAAAAATATATATATATATATATATATATATATATGTATATATATATATATATATATCACATTAAACTAATGAAGTTGAATTGCTTGTTTGTTAGGAAATTTCTTCACTCTTCTTATTTCCCTACAGAGAGGTATACACGGGAAAAATACTTCCAGTATCTTGCTTTGCCCTTTATCCTTGTCTTTGGAGGGGGAGTGAATTATCCATTTGGAGGATGGTGGCCATGGTTTTTGATTGGATAGGGCTAGACTACTGAAAGCCTGAAGGGATTATAAATTCAGTTTCTGTCCCAGGGCTTCCTGACTTGTGTGCTGAGATGACTGACTTTTGCTCCTGGAACAGCTGGAATATTTGAACTCCTTTGGGGTTAAGGTTTCCAGTCTCCAGCTCTTTGCAGCCTTGTATTTGCACTAATGCGCAATGCAGATACTGTTGCACTTTATATGTGTCATGTGCTAAAAATGCTTGGGAAGTACTAGACTATATGATAAATCTGACCTGTGATCCCCTCTAATTACAATTATTCTCTATATCGTACATTACTGTTCAAAGCTGTCAGTATCTGAATGGTTCACATAGACTTTAGAGAGAGCAGATGACAATTTGTCAACCAATACATATTTATTGATTTCCCAGACATCATGGAGAAAATGGACATATACCTTGTCTTGCCATCTGTTCTCCATAAAATCCTTTTATTCTCCACTTGCTATTGTAAATTCCACTAGCACTGATGTTCCAAGGTCAGCAGTGCACTTCCTCCGTGGTCAGTTGATACAATGAGTGGATGGCTATGTGTGATGTGGGATGGGGTCTTAGAGATAGAGAGGCATATATGTAAGACATGGTTCTTGCTCCCTCATTCTTTTCTTAGTTTTGACTTTTTGTCTTCATTACTAAATTTGCCATGGGTGACCTTGCCTTATAAGGACTTTATAGTTATTTTTCAGTTTCCAGAGGGTTTCCTAGACCTTCTCTGCCAGAAGCTTGTTCCATCTTTCTAAAAGTCCATCAATTGATATGCCCCTTGATGAAATATAGGTATTCTGTCATCTCCCATTCATTGAACCAGAGGGGAGCATCCTACTATATACAAGGCTCTGGGAACCTGGCATTCCAGTGGTGGACAGATTGTTAAAACACTGTGATAGAACAAAAATGTACAAGAAATAGTTGTAAGGGATGCTACAGGAGGCTAACGGGAGGGGGTGCTTCACAGAGGCTGCCAGTATTAGCCTGAGTTTGAAAGGATGACACAGAGGGGTGGGTTGACATTCGATTTTCACTGCTCCCTCTTCCACATAGCTGTTAACTGAACAAAAAGTATCCAACTTCTCCTATGCAGCAGGGACTCTGCTAAGCACTGATCAGACAGCTGAATGTGCAGTAAGCAGAGACCATGTGGGGAATGTAGACAATCTGGGTTAGGGCAGGGGAGTGGCATAGGGTCAGACAGTAACAGATCAAATCTACCTGGTCTGATTCTTGGCAGAGGCTGTGTACCTCAGGAATTTGGGACAAGGGTGTGGTCACACAGCTTTGGAAGTGCAGGCAGATAACACTTTCCACTTCAGATATAATCTGTACCATTTATACAAGTTCACATCCAAAATATGTTATCCTGGGTCCTGGTTCCTATATTTGTAAATGAAAAAAGAGGAGGTAGCCTATAGGTTCTTGAGGTATTAGGCATAGTTTATATAGTTCAAGAGTTTTTGTTACCTGAGGGTGTTCAATAAATATAATTGTTTAAGGTTTGGGGATATTGAACTAACATTAGTTTGCAGCGTTTCCTGACAAATCAAACAGCAAGGAGTGCCTATGTGTGTGGTGCATGTAGTTTGTATATACATAGTGAAGGAGCTCACGATTGTCACAAAAAAAATAAATTTGTAAACTACTGATCAATAATGTAAATAGTAGTTGTTAGTTCCAATGACAAGAATACAAGTATTTTTTTTTTCTAAGAGAAGGCTGGATGGTTTCTGCATATGTCAACAGCTGGCTTAAATTCAGTTCTTATAATTTTTGAGATGATATTGGTATTAGTTTGTTTTAGGTTTTAATCACTAGGGCACTGAAAAAGCTGTACCCATGATTTACTTTTATTGCCTTTTACACAATGTGCATTTTTATATTACTTAGTAGGAAAGACAAATTTTTGGTTCATTTTAGCTTATAAATAATGATTTTCTTCCATCAGCTTATGGAAATGCTCCCATAAAGGCAATCAGAGCCATTAGACGTTATTGCTATAACTTCAACGGCTTTCATTAAGAGAGTGAAAATATAAGTATGGCTGTGGGAAGGATTTGAGAACTAAGACAGCTCACATATGTCATAAGATTAATTTTAGACCAGATATTTTTCCATTCAATGCTCATTTAAACTTTCTCCACTTTTACATTATCTTGCTAAGTTTAAAATAACCAAGAGATTTTTGACCAGAGAGACAGACAGAATTGTTTCCCAAGAGGGTTGATTCATTATGCATATGTGAATATATTCTTCTCCAAGAATATATGCGTACATTCTTCTCTAGGCTGAATAAATTGCAAAGCAAGGCCAAGAAATGTATAAAAGGTTTGCAAATTCTAATCATGTCTCCAGAACTAATGCTCTTAGATGTTATTTTGTCTTCAGATCATGTCCTGAATGCTCACAATGGCACCTTCTATTGCATATTGAGCATGAAGTTAGCCAGTTAGTCGTTTCTCAAGTTTTCCATTAACTCCTTCACTTCCTTACCAGCCTCCCCTTGGTTCCAAAAAAAAAAAAAAAAACTACTGAAAATTTAAGGAAAAAAATGGTAAAAAATTACTTTCCATTTTAGGATACATCAGAATTATTCAGAGATTATTTGAGGCTCAAGTTTAAAACTTGAAACAAAACAAGCAAATCAATATTTCTCCAACTGATTACTTAGATAACACACCTTAGTAGAAAAACTCTCTGTGACTAACAAGAAAATGAGTAAAGTACTGACAACACACTAATTCATCTTTCAAATCACAAAGAAACTGAAGTTTAGAGTGAGAGAAGGGGGACTACATTTTCCCCACATACCTCAGATCATTTAACAAAATCACCAGCAATAAGACCACATAGGTATACTAAGCCTATAGTGACATATACCTAGGCATCAAAACTAGGGTTCAAGGTAGAGATTTGCTCCCAAGGACAAGATAGAGTCTTGACTATTAGGGATGAATTCTAAAGTCAGAACCCTTCAAATGGTGACCTAATTTGAATTCTTTAAAGGTTTTAAATCTTTCTATGACTAAGGTCAGAATTGGTCCAAGATCTGGGAATGTTGGACCAGGGTTTATGAGTGAGAATTAAGATATCAACTTTTCCCCTTTATGATCCATTCTCTGGTGAAATACAGTTCCTATTCATTCTTATATGAACTGTCTGTTAGTTTAACTGTTAACCAGTGCACAGCTTTGTGGTTAAAGTTAGAGGTTATGGTATTTAACAGATGCCCTTATTTGCTTTGGGACCCATGTCAGGCTATTTAACTTCTCAAAGTCTCTGTTCCATTATTTATAAAATTCAAATCAGAAAATTATTTCACTGCATTTTTGTTAGAATTGATATAAAACACTTGGTGTAATCCCTGGCCCTTAGCTCAATAGAATATGTACTCTTATTTCTAATAGTTATCAGGTGGGAAAAGAAGACTAAGTTTGCCAAGGATTGAGTCAGACCCCAGGTGACACACAGCTTTTCATAATCTGACCATGCATCTGCAAGCTGCTCTTTCTGCCGCTTTGATAGTGCCTGTCTGCCTAGTGGCTGAATTGTGTGGCAGTCCTATAAGTATTAATTAAAAACCTGTAATAATGCTTGCCAAGAAACACAACATCTGACGTCCTACTCATAGATGTTCATTTAATATAGTGATCAATTTTACCTAAGCTTTGAATATGACTTTTTTCACTCGTGAATACAATGCGGAGGGTTTTTTTCCCCTTGCAGATATAATTGTTCTGTGAAATGTGAACATTGTGCTAAGAGTAAGATATGAAGATTGTGCTTTTTTACAAAGAATGGTTGAAGCTAAAAATTGTTCTCTTCATGGTTACTATTCCAGTTTCATATATAATTTTATGGGAGAACCGTATATAAAACATGTATAAGTTACTATCAAATTTCTTCCCTTGTGCTTATCAAACTTATGTTTTTTTTCCCACAAATTCATATGTGCCAGATTTAGTCATATTTCAGAAAATGTAATTTTTAGAACAGTTATTCCTGCCTAGTCACCAAATTATGTAGGACTTTGCCTGAAATCACTCTCGGAAAAATGATCACATATATAAGTTGTGAAATAACATGTGCCATTTATTGAATATTATTTTTAATTAATGACAAATAATGAGCCACAGTCAAGAGACAGATTCTGGCCTCAAATAATGTATAGTCCTTAAAACTACGAGCAGACACAGCTCTGTAAGGTCAGTTTCAGTCGACACTGGGTTCACTAGAAAATGAGAAGTAAATGAAGAACAGTGGTGATTTTAATGTTTCCTGTGCTTAGTACTTAGATCAAAGCGTTACTAATAGTTCTGAACAATGGCTGCTTTGTAATCTTCAGCACTCAATGACTAGATTGCCAAAGTAAAGATCAGTTTATTTAATGTCTAGTGAAGAATGGGAAAAGCAGCTATTAAGGCATCACAATTTTCAAAGGAAGACAGGATGACAGCGTTAATGGATGCAGAATTTTCTCCATGTTCAATCAACTATCATGTTTTATTGGATACTTACTATATGCAAAGCATGGTGTACAAAGCTCTGTCTACTGAGCATTGTGGATGAATATAAAAAGGATAACAGGAGCATTTGTGTAGCACTCTTTAGGCAAAGGGAATTCTTTTGTATAGATTATCTTGTGATTTTTATAACATCCATATGAAGAAGAAATATGGATATTATAATTTTTCCCACTTCATTGATAAGACAACTGAGGTTTTTTGAGATTGAATGATTTTCTCAATGACCCATGGAGCTGGCATCAGATCCACATCTTCATATGTAAATGTTGATTTATTCATGCAAAAATATTTATTGAGCATTACTACACACCAAGCATGGTACCAAGCACTGGTGTTACTGCAAATCCTAGAGCTCCTGCTCTGCCAGGGCTCTTATACTAGAAGGGACAATGGAAGTTGAACAATTCCAGGTAGGACATGCCAAGCTCTGGATCGGTGATGCAGATAAGTGGAATGCACTGACAGGAAAGGGGAGTCCTTTTCACTTTTGGAAGAAAGACTGGAATTTCTATTGTTTTGAGGTTAAACATTTAGGGGGAGCTTTCCATTAAAGGAAAGGAGAGAATACAGGCAGCAAATTGGAACCCAGGAAGTAAAAGATAAGTAGGAGGCAGCAATGAAAGATGACTAGAGCTCGGTGTGGGGGCACATGTCTGTAATCACAGCAGCTCTGGAGGCTGAGGCAGGAGGACCACAAGTTCAAGGCCAGTCTCAACAACTTAGTGAAGCTCTATGCAACTTAGTGAGACCTCATCTCAAAATAAAAAATAAAAAGGCTAGGGATGTGGCTTACTGGTTGAGTGACACTGGTTCAATCCCTGATACTAAAACCCAAAAACCAAAGACAAAAATCAAAACGAAATAAAAACGACTAGAAAGAAAGTTTGGGAATGGTGCCCTAAAGAGCAAGTAAAAAGTTTGAATTTTTTGAAGGGGAAGATTGCTGAGAGGTTTTAGGGATGACAGTGATCTAAAAAATAAATTCAGATTCATGTGGTAGATTGTGAATTGTACATTTGCAATGTGTGAGAGTAGAGGCAAAAATGAGTTTTTAAATGACTGTTTTAAAGCATTCATCTTCTACAATTAATTATATTGTACAGTGCAATTGTTATGATTATTATAACAGACTTTCCTTAATTATTCTTTTGAAATATGTGAAAGATATTTTTATATATTTGAGGATAATCAAGAATTTAAAGTCATTTAGAGTTTCATATAAAAGAACTCTTTTGATTGAGTATATGGAATGAACAGTTCTCTTTCATTACCAAGATATTTTTTCATCAGATCATTGTCTAAGACCTGTGCAGTATTTCATAGATGCATAAAATTCTACATGTCTGTGCCAGGGTCTGACATGATATTCCACAAATAGAGCTAGAGATTCTTAAAAAACTCTTATTATTTTTATTCTCTGCAATTTGTTCAAGGACATTCTCTCTAAATTCATTTTTCTTTATATTCTCATCTTTTTTAAAAAATTGTTTTAGTTGTAGATGGACACAATATCTTTATTTATTTATTTTTATGTGGTGCTGAGGATCGAACCCAGTGCCTCACGCATGCAAGGCAAGCATTCTACCACTGAGCCACAATCCTAGCCCCTATATTCTCATCTTTATCTGTTGCTTCATTTATTTCCATGGACAGTTGAAATAGTTAAAAAATTATATAGGTAATGAGGCAGAATGAATATATTCTGATTTAAAGAACAATAGAGATGAAGAGTTTTATTACATATCATAAACCTTGATCTTTAACCTGAATCATCTGATAGTTATGTTATTATAGGTTTTCCTACCATTAGTAATTAGATGCATAGTGTAAGCTTCTTATTTGGACATTTTGTTATGTGAATTAATGCTATCAGTCCTTACATAGATTTAATTAGCTAAAACATTGTCCCTAAGAAGTCATCAGTATCTGTTGTTTAGGATCCTAAAGCTTCTTGTGAATATTGCAGCACACAATGTAAAAGTACATATATTTTGTCAAATGGTTAGAAAATATTAATACAGCTACATAAGACATATTGTATAACACACATAAAATCCTATTGTTAGACAGAAGTTTATTAAATTAAAAAATAACAGATTATTTTATTTATAATTAAATAATTTTATGTTAGTATAAGTGTATGACCATATTCTTCAGGATCCTCATCACTAAATTATTTAAATTATTAGTGGTTAGAGTTTCCTAAATAAATGATCATACAGCTATTAACTAATACATTTGTATAATGTGATACATTGTACACATATAGAATTATTAATAACTGTTACTTATGTTCATAAAATTTGAAATATTTTCATGGCCAGGAATTATAGCCTGAAAGTATGTTTCTGTGTAACATTTTCAAATTAATGTGATCTGAAAAATTTCATAAAATTAAGTCAATATGAATTTTCTTTTCTTCTTCTCCTTGTTTTTTTTTTTTTTTTTTTGGTAGTATCTGAGATTGAACTCAGGGTCTCTCACATGCTAGGCAAGTGCTCTTCCACTGAGCTACACTCCCAGCCCTGAAATAAATATGAAAACATTTAGAATATACTTGAATTATGAGAATAACTTGTTGTGGATCATTGTGTCTTATTTATGATCTAGGCTTTTTGCACACTTTATATTCTGTATTATTTTCATTTTAGAATCAAACAACTGAGAGACAAAAAGATTATAGCTATTTTCTTTCCCCGGGTCTTGCCCTCCAGACCCCCATCAGTGATTCCATGGGCTAAATTCAGAGAGAAGCCAGTTGCCAGGAATGCCTGGAAAACACAGTGTTCAAGATTCAACACCCTAGCACCACAGAGCAAAGTAGGGGAAGGGCTAAGAGTGGGTTCAGTGCAAACAAGCCCAGAACTAGCACATAACTTGTGTAGCAGGCACAGGCGTATGCTGCTCTTTTCAGATTTCACATGAAATTTCCTTGGTCATTCATTGTTTAAAAAATGTTAAGCACTTGCTATGTGAATGTGATTGAAATGTAGATAAAATAAGTAGCTTCCTAGGGGAAGAAATAAACCCACAAATAAATATTAAAAGGCTGTTTACTTTCCAGATTTCTGAGGATTATTTGTATCCATCTTCTGTGCCATTCTTGGTCTTTGTATTTTTCTTGCCTTATGTAAGGGTCGTGATGTGGAAGTATCCTTTTTCCATGGTATGGAAAAATGCAATTGGCTTGCTTTCCTCAAACAATTAGTATTCTTGGCTTCCCAAAATGTGTGTGTCATGATTACTACAAGACATGTGCAGGTGATGACAGCGTGTCTGGTTCCTGACTCTTTGTGCCTTCATTGGTTAGATAGAAGCCTTGTCAGGGAAGAAATAATCCAGGCAATTGCTTAAGCTGTGCCGCTTCAGCTTCCCTTTAATACCTGATCAGCTGCTGTCTCCAGTACTGCTGGCCACTGCGAACACCTGCATCTCCTTGATTAGTAAGGCCTCATACTCTGAATGAAGCTGAATCATGTCAGGCTTGCCTAGGTTGTCCTCAATGCAATGTAAATCTTTTTAAGTGGCAAATATTTTCCTGACTGTGCTGGTTATTCTGTTTTGCTCTCCCAGATCCATTCTCTGCTCTCTTCTGTGCTCAGAGAGGCTGATTTCTAGGCCTCTTGTTATGAATGTTTATGCTCCCTTCCAAATACATATGTTGAAATCAAAAGGGTCTTTGGGCCTTGATTGCATCATGAGGACTCGTGGATAATAGTGCCCTTATAAAAGACCCCAGAGAACCCCTCCATATGTCTACTGTGTGGAGACACAGCGAGAAGGCACAGGCCAGGAGGAGGGAGTGTGCCCTCACCAGGCATCAAATCTGCCTGCTATGAATCTTGGACATTTTGGCCTCTAGAACTGAGAGAAATAAGTTTCTGTTGTTTATCAGCACCCAGTTTGTGGTATTTCATTATAGCAACCCAAACAGACTAAGACAATGCTGCTGGCCCTTTGGATTCCTTTTGGTTTAGGTTTGTGGGAGGCAATAGAAGGAAGGGAAGGTGAAGAGAGTGACTGAGGTATTTATTAGCACTCTTCCTCCCTCCAGTTTGTGGTTTTGCAGATGCTATGTTCCTCTGTGAGAAATGAGATGGCTGACTTCTTATTCCTGATTCTAGTTCTTAGCAAGTTTCTGGAGCATTAGACCCTTTCCCTTGTTCCTTAGGCCTGCAGGTGATAACACATTCCTACAGTTGCTAGTCTTTGAGTACTTCACTATCTCTTCTGCATCCTTGATCCTGCCTGGACTTCTGTAAAGGGTCCCTTCATTCATTGCTATTTAGTTAAACCCTTTGAGCATGCTCTCTGTGTTTGTGCTGGATAGTGAGCTACATCATGAAGACCCATCAGGACTGATGAATGAATGGCCCAGCTTTCAGAATTGCCTTCTCACTTGCCCACATGGAGGTCCTGTCCACTTTTTGGGCCAGTGTGCATTCAAAGAATAATCAGTGTGAAAGTATACACTGCCTGGCCATTTGGAAATCCATAGGGTTATTTGAGACTGTCATTTGGAATATCCCAAAGCTCATCACCACCAGACCTGCCTCCTTGTCCTTACTTCCACACATGTGGATCCAATGAGTACTCTACATGTTTTTTAGAGTGCTGATCTCAGTGTCAGAGAGAGAGAGAGAGAAATTTACAAGACCATTTCTTTAAAAAAACCTGCTGGTTAATTGTTGTAAAGATTCTCTTCTCTTACATAAAATTATCAATGGGAACCACAATGGACATAGCTTTGTTTTTGTACCTTCCTAGCTTCTTTTCCTGGGTCACTTTATGCTCTTATGCTCTTATGCTAGACTGTGCTCTTGAAAAATGATGTAGAAATACTAATTAAAACAACCTTAAACTACCAGTTTATGCCTACTAAGTCAGAAAACATTTTAAAATAGCCTCTAGTATTGTTGAAGTTGTTATTGCACAGATGTACTTATACAATGCTGAAGGAGGCATCATAAACCAAAATAACTCTTGAGAAAAGTAGCATAAGATTGCATATCATTATGATGTTTGATTTAATAAGCACTTTCCTGAGAATTTATTCTGAAGCAGTTAAAGGAAGAATAAATCTATATGCACAAATTATCTGTTTTGAAAGAAGAGACCACCACTCAATATCTGAATTAAAATACTAAATATATTACCTTTTTAAGCAAAGGAGAGTCTTGATTATGAGGCATAGCCCCTGTGAGCAACACATGAAACTGACTTTATACAGGATTTTGGGAAGTTTGGAGTCAAGGGGTTCAAGGGCCTTCTTCAGTGGAAATGTTCCACTTCTGATCTTAAGTTGTAGAAGGGTGGTTACCGTTGTGGATCTGTTGCTGTGGATGTCAGCTTTTCATTGCTGTGACCAAAATGTCAGACAAGAACAACTTAGAGGAAGAAAAGTGTATTTTGGCTCACTGTTTCAGAGGTCCCAGCCCATGATCAGCTCACTCCATTGTTCTGGGCCTGAGGTAGGAATAGAACATCATGGTGGAAGGGTTTGGTGGAAGAAAACTTCTCAGTGTATGGCAGCCAAGAAGAAGAGGGAGAGGGAGAGAGGAGTGAGGGAGAGATAAGGAGAAAAGGAGAAAGGGGCCAGGGACCAAGGGCATGCTCGGGGTGAGCTGCTTCTTCCAACTACACTGTACCTGCCTACAGTTATCACACCAAGTAGTTCATTCCGCTCTCATGGTGAATCTATGGGTGATGTCATAGCCCAGTCTTTGCCTAAAACTCTCACATCTGAACCTTGCTGGATCATGCTTTCCACTCATGAGGTTTTTGGGGAACAATCAAGATTCAAACTATTACATGTTGATTGCCTGACTTTAGAAGTGTGGTCACTGAGGTGATGCTATTCCCAATTGGCTGGCTTTTGGAATCCTGAGCAACTGACTTTAGAAATAGGGCTACTGAAGTGAATTTTTTAAAAATAATTTTATGTTTTTTGAAAGACCTTTATTTTATTTATTTCTATGTGGTGCTCAGGATCGTACCCAGTGCCCTACACATGTGAGACGAGCACTCTACCACTGAGCTGCAACCCCAGCCCTGAAGTGAATTGTTATTGACCAATTACACAGGTTTAAATTCAGTGGAGTTGCTACTTATTACCATGGCTACAGAGTAATCAACCTTTTTCTACAAGTGCAGAAACATTTTGTTCTCAACAACATATTTTCTAATAGAAACCTGGACCTAATCTCAATGTCTATTATACAGGTACTTTAGAAACTGTAATAAAGACATAATGGAATACTATACAGTTAATAACCATTGTTAATATTGAATAGCTGCATAGTAAAAGGTTTATAATATAAGAGTAAGTTTAAAAATGTGTTTTGAATAAAATTTTCTTTCAGATGGCAACTGTTTGAAAAATAGTATGTGTATGTAAAGGGGCCAGTTCATAGGAGAATGATGAGGAATTTAAAAAAAAAACATTTAATATGTTTTTATGTATTGCTTTAAATATATACATATAATATATAAATATATATATGATTTTCAAAACAGATTTTAAAAGGAAAAGAAATCTACTAATCCTACAGATAACAGCAACATTTGAAATTTAATAAGTATTATAGTTGAACATGGTTGTCTTCTTTAAAACTCATGTTGAAATTAGGTTGCAGCGTGGCAGTGTTGGGAGGGCCTAGTGGAAGTGTGTGGGCCATGAGGGCAAAACCTTCATGCACAGATGAGCACCTTTATTTTGTCAGTATGTTCTTGTTCCTTGAGACCAGAGCCTATGCCTTTTATTTTTAATCAATTTATTCAACATTTAGGTTTGGAGTATCTACTTAAATGTAGTGCTCAATGTGAGTTATAGTATCTAGAGAAGGGCATCTGATCATTGTATACATCATGTAATTAATACCTGTTGAATTAAAGTAAACAGTTATCAGCCAATGGAAGTGTATATTGTCTTAAGGGTTAGTAACTTTTTGTTCTGTGGTAGTTCCATGAATATGTAGTATAGCCCTTATAAGGTTCTAGTATAATTATACTATCTACATCTTTAGCGAATTATCTTCTGTGCATCTATTCCAGGGAAAGCACTAACTTATCACACATGGTCAAGTTCATTGTTAAAAAAGATTATTTTCTTATTTCAATGACAAAAGTCGAAGTTCTATAAGGAACACTAAACAAATTTATTTCAATGTAACAAATCTTAATTATCTCATTTTTGTTATTTCGTTGTTTTAATGGACTTTAGAATGAAATGCCTTTTCCTTCAACAAAACAGTAGAGTTTCACTCAATGATATAGTAGAGTTTCCATGGTACAATATAGTAATAACTATTGACATCTATGTAAATTGTTGTGATGGATTGCATGATTACTATTTTAAAGAGCACATTATTTTACTTCTTATTGTGGAAAATGAAATCAGTGTTGTTTAGAAGTGAAGAAACTGCTCTAGGAGTCACTGATAAGATTGGATACTGCCTCAGATGACCTATGATGTCAGGCCCCTCGGATGTGATCATTTCCTTTGTACTTGACCTTGTCTGGAGGAAAGCTGCTCTGTTAATCTCCAATGTATCTTGTATTTCATTTCAATTCATCTGTTCATGCCTTGATACAAGAGAAACTTACATAATAGTAATTAGTAATAGTTGTCTTTTAAGATCTAGCAAAGCCAAAGATCATAACATTTTAGAGCTGGAAAAGAATACATAATGTCTTCCACAATTCCTTTATTTTACAGATGAGGAAACTGAGGCCAGCAGTTTGCTTAAGACCTTGGTGACAAAATGAGACTGAAACTAATGTTTTCTGTTTCCATGTATCTTCAAATCAGAGAAACTCATGATATTGATACTATCCATTCAAGCATACCACAGACATTTTGACACAGGCTATTGTAATTGAGTCACTACTTCAAGTTGAACAATGCTATTTAAATAGGTCAGGATCTTGTTTATTGTCAGAGGGAATCACCAAACAAAACATACTCAGCAGCACATTTATGCTTCTCACTCAACTATTAAGTCCTGAAAATCACATCTCTGGCTCCCATCAGGCAGTTTTTTTTTTTTTTTAAAGAATATTCTGAGTATTAGATATAAGCTCTTTCTACTTAACCTTTCCCTATGTAAAAATGTGTCGGTGTGTACAACTGTCTTCATTGCAGGCTTCCTAAGGTGGATTGTCTACCTGTGCTCTGGTTCTGGCACGTCTACTCCATCATCATCCCTCTTCCCCTCAAACGTCCCCTGTATCTCAGCTTTTCCCCCTGTAGCAAATAGGCTATGCCAATCTTCTAGAATCTTCTGTTGCTTTTCTTCTCTAAGTATTACATCCTTTTCTCTGTTGCTATAGAGTTTAGTTTCATGAATAAATTGCCTACATTTACTTCATTTTATTAGCTCCAATTCACCCCTCAGACAGTTCTTTCATAAATTTTCATAATTTCCATAAAATAAAAATGATCCATTGAAAACAAGTATATGAGAAATAAACAATGACATAAAAGTAAATAAATATAATTCAAAAATAAAATGCAATGTAACCAAGGTTAATTGTATTTCCTAAAGGAAGGAGAGCTGAGTTGATGGATTGTGGTTGTGGAAGGGTTGTGTGTAGGAATCATTCTTTGGAAGGGATATTCTTTCTGCAGAATTTTTTCCCCTATTAGTCTTTGATCTATCATAGGCTCAGAGATATGTTGCAATTAAATTTCACTTAATAATAAATATGGCCAAGGCTTATTTTTTGGTTAAAATTGACAAGATATTTCATAAACTTAAATTGAAATGCAATGGTTTTGGATAGCTAAGTAATTTTTAATAAAAATATAGATGTGGAAGATCTACACTAATGAGTTTTAATACAATATTGTATTTTCGTGGACACTAACGATTAATGGAAAAAGTTGTCTCAAGATAATTCTATGCAAATATGATCATATAATTTTCTAACTATGCTGCCTAAGTAATTCAGTGAGTAAAAAGACCATCATGACAAAATCAGACTCGAACTAATGTTTTCTGTTTCCAAGTAGCTTCAAATCAGAAAGACCCATAATATTGATACTATCCCCTATTTTTTACAATTAGTACTCGCACCTTGGCATACAGATGGAAAATTTTTAACTTGGAATGAGGATCATAACTCATGCTACATATAAAAATTAATTAAAAATGAACAGACGTATACATAAATATATATATTTCTAGAAGAAAACATCGAAGTATGTGATCATGGATTTAAAAACTTCTTAGAATATACAAAAAGCACACAACATAAATAAATAATTTGGAAATTGTCAAACTTAAAAACATTTGCTCTTTGAAAGACACTATCAAGAAAATAAAACTAAATGCCTCAGCCTTGGAGAAAATAGTTTCAAAATATACATCTTGTAAAGGATTTGTTTTCAGAATACACAAGTAATTCTTACAAATCAACAAGGAGAAAAACAACCATATAAAATTATGGGGAAATGGAACATATAAGTCACAAAAGTAGATATATGAATGAAAAATAAACATATGACAATGTTCTCAAATTATTATTTATTAGTGAAATATGAATCAAAGCCATAATTAGATACTGCTAGACTCCCATTAGAATGGCTAAAATGGAACAAAAATGAAAAGTCCTAACAATGGAAAGTTTTGGCAAGGGTGCTGAACATCTGGAACTTTCATGCAGTGTAGCTGGGAATGCAAATACTTTAGTCATTCAAGTGAACAGCTTTGTAGTTCCTTCTAAAGGTAAACATACATTTACCAAGTGGCTCTAAAAACCCAGTCCTAGGTAGTTATCCCCTGAGGAGTATACAACTATGTTCTTACAAATATTGTGTTGTACTAGAATGTTCATTGCAACTTTGTTCGTAATACTCCAAACTCAAAACACCAAATGTGTGGTCTGTGGATAAATTGTGGTAAGTCCATTGTATGGAATATTACTCAGAAATAACAAAAGGATTACTGATAGAGATGACAATGTGAATCAATATCAGAAGCATTATGCTAAATGAAAAAGCCATACATGCAAGACCGCATACTATATATTTCATTCATATTAAATCACAGAAAAGTCAAAAGTATAATGAAAAGCAGATCAATGGTTGCCAGGAGCTCTGTGGGGGATGTATCACACACAGGCAAGAGGGAACTCCTTCTTCATCTTGACTGTGGTGATGTTACAGAACTCTCTGTGTACATGACTCAACTCAAATCTGGTGAATTTTAATATGATGTTTTTATTTCAGATATGCTAATTATTAAAAGTGACACTTGAAAAACTGGATTTTTTTTCTCTCTCTACACACAAACACACATACACAATTTAATGGTAATGTGCTTGATTAAAAATTTTATCTAGTCTCATGACAATATTTTCCGTATAGAGTGCTTTGTCATCCATTTATTTATTTGTGTTCCCTCATTTTCTATTTTAGTTTCTTTGCATATATCTTGTGTCTTTCTCTTTTGATTCTCACTCATTTCTGAGTAAAGTGAGTTTTTGACTAATATTTTTAGGGGTTTTGTGAGAGTGGGGTCAGAACTTTTAGGAACAAAATAAATTCTGTCATAGGGCTAAGTGTATGAATGATTTATTTTAGTCTTTATTTCTTCTCAGCTAACCTAAAATGGCTCAGCAGAATTGTTTTCATTTTGAATCCCACAAGGGGATACACTAAACTTCTCAGGGTTTAGGGCTTAGAAAGATGCTAATTCCACCCTGTGGCCCCTAAAATCAAGCTTTTATCTCTGTTATTTCCTGGACACTTTTCACTAATGGCAGCTAATGACCACCTAATTGGTCTGTTTAACTATTACTTCTCA
This sequence comes from Xerus rutilus, assembly GCA_028644305.1. NCBI lineage: Eukaryota > Metazoa > Chordata > Mammalia > Rodentia > Sciuridae > Xerus > Xerus rutilus. The sequence continues at coordinate 49,326,582 of CM053400.1, forward strand.
GTCCTTATTTTAATGGACTTTTCTGTCCCAAGACTATGTTTGCCTCTTAAAGTTTCCTATAGCCTTTGTCCCTTTAGTCTCTTCTTTTTCATAATCCTTTTAGTCTTCTCACTATCCTCATTCAACAAATTGTTCCCTTCAGATTATTTTCTTATTACTATAAGAATGTATTTTTCTAGAATGTAGAGGTGAGCATTTGATCTCCTACTTGAAATTATTCACAGACATTTCCCACCTCTATTTACCTATGGAATAAAATGCATACCATTTAGCATTACACTAAAATATCAACACGTTCTGATGCTTACACATTTTTTCAACTGTGTCCTCCCTTGTTCTTCATCCTGCAGATCCTATTCTTCAGGCCCACACAAGCTACGTTTAACTCACCAAACACATCATGATGGTCAATGTCTTTGCGGTGTTTCTCCCAAGTATTTTCCTCCAGTGGGGTCCATTCATCCTTCAGAACCATGTGTGGTGTAAATCTGTGCCCCTCTTAGTGCTGGTTAGTCCCTCCCATGCATTGGGTTCTGTATTGCACAATGCCCATCACTGCCCAGTCTACACCTGTCTTAGACTGTGAGTTCTCAGGTAAGCAGACTAGTTTTTATTAGTAGCATCTGTCAAATGGTAAATGCATACTATTTATTTTCTTTAAATAGATGAATGACTGACTGTATTGTAAGATTTAGAATTGAGACCATTGCTTCATTTCCCATCAAGTATTAAAAATTATGACCAGATGATAATGAAACAGGAAAACTCACAGATGTAAAGTGTGGAATATGAGGGTGATTTTCTCTCTGTTCAGAGTTACTTAACACAGTATTAGACTTTGCATGTTTAATGAATGATAATAGTAGTTATTTTATTATCCCCTTGGCAAAGATAAAAATGAAAATACTACTACTACCTGAAATCATCTGTAAGAGTTCCCTAAGAAGTGAATAAGATTCTGTGTAACTTTTGCATTCTGCATTTGAAAGCAGCTATTATTTTTCAAAACATTTGATCTATATTCCTAATTTTTATGTTCAATTTCTACATCACAGCCAGTAGAATAAACAGTAAACTTTTTAGTCTGGTTTGGCTGATGTAAATGATCCATTTTTAGTGGATCTGAAAAGACTTTTTGTGATCTGGGTAATGTTTTTTAGCTTTATGAGAAAAGACAGAAGTAGGTGTTGCTGCTTATTCACTGATCACCGAGGGAAAGTGTTCTGGATTATATTCCTGTGGATATCATTTGTCTCTTTGTTATTTCCTATGATCATTCCTGAGTAGACTGTAGTATAAAGAACTTGAGATTAATATCATTTCAGACTTTATGGTATTTACTCATCTTATGGTTTGTCCTTTTATGATGATTATATTTACCTTGTCAAATTCATCTCAAGTACCTGTTCAGATCCTGGGAGACTGTCTCTCCTTTGTGAAGTTGCATCCTCTTGTAATAAGAAAATTCAAGCATAAATAGCTATAGAGCAGAGTTACATAAGGTCATGTTATTTCAACTGTGTTTTTTAAAGGAAGTAAGGTTGAAAGAGTTTCTTGGTGGTGAGGTGAAGAGAATAAGACACAATGGAAATGTGTTAAGGGAACCGCAATTCAGTAAACCAATGCATGAGGACCTACTACGTGTAAGACCCTGTTAGGCACCACTTGGTTTAATTTAATCCTCACAATAACCCTGTGAAATAGGTGGCATTATCTCTATTCTTGTAAACAAGAACACTGCTTCAGAGAGGTCAAATTGTGGAATGTACTACAGTTAATATGTGACAGAATTGGAATCTCAACCTAGAGTTTTCTGAATTCAGTTTTGGAGAGCTTTCCCGAACACAGTCCTGGCTTGCATTGAGTAGAGTTTATATAGAAAAATCTGCAAATAGCCTATTAATACCAGAAATATTACTGCTCTTCTCTTCCTAAAAGCATGCAACATTTTAACATTTTCTTATATCCAGCACATACTAGTATAGCCATATGTGAAATGCAGATAATAATTACAGATAATAATTGCTTTTCACCAATAGAAACACAAGATTAGAAGGATCGAATGACTTGCTAAAGTGTGCATAGCTGCTGATTGAGCTCTTATTGGTAGCTAATAATCAGTGAGAAGTCTTGTTTTGTTTATGAACAAATCTCTTTCATCTTCCTAATAAGGTTCTATGTATCTTACAAAAGTGTGGTTCAGATTTACCTTCTCCATGAACACATCTTAGGTGTGGTGAGCTGACATGCAAAGCCTCCCTCCATAGTATTACTGTAATATTACAATACCTCTGTAATGTAACAGAGTACCTTTGAGTACCTCTGAGTACCTCTGTGATATGACTGGTTGTATCAGTTGTCCATTACCACTTAGTCCTCTGCTTATACTCCACAGTCCTTGAAGAGAGAAGTCATTCCTTTCATCTGTGCATTTACAGTACATGGCCCTTATTAGTGCTCAACAAGTAGTTGGATGAATGAATGTAAGATGAAAGAAAAAATGAATGCTTTGAGTACATGAGTATATGAATTCATAAAGGAATTTCATGGTGTTGAAGTATTTTTTTTAAGTTTATGATATACCCTAAAGTACGAATAAGCCTTTCTAAATGCAAGACAAAACAACCCTTTAATTTAGAGTCAACAGATATAGGCACTGTCATGAATAAACTGGACCAAAAGCTAGGTTATTGCAATTTTAGTCCTAGGGATGTGAAGAACTTGATGCATGACAAGTCAACTTTTACAGAGCTCTGTATTTCATCTGTAAAGGAAAGGAATCATGCATGGCAAAAGTTACAAAGATAGTACTTGAATAAAGTTAGAAAACCACTGTTCTAGGACATTGGAGTAAATCTGTACTAGTTTTCCAGCCTTGCTTTTTAAGTGAAAGAACTCTTTTCTCAACCTAAATTTGACACAGAGCTCCAGAAGGTAAATAGATAAAAACTGAGATGCTGTGGCTACTAAGCCAAGCCTCTTTGTCCTCTAATACCTCTCCTTTGGTCTTTTATTCCTTATGTATCAAATATATTATTATTTTTTAAAAATTTATTGTTTTTAATTTGTTGTTTTTAGATATACATGACAGTAGAGTGTATTTTGACATATTATACATATATGGAGTGCAACCCATTCCACTTAGGATCCCATTCTTGTGGTTGTACATAATGTGGAGTTACACTGGTTGTGTATTCATTTATGAGCAAAGGAAAGTTATGTCCATTTCATTGTACTGTCATTCCTATTTCCATCCTCCTTCCCTTCCCTTCATTCCCCTTGTCTAATCTAATGAACTTCTATCCCCCTCCCATTGTGTGTTAGCATACACATATCAGAGACAATATTTGGCTGTGAGTTTTGGGGAACTGGCTTATTTCACCTTGTATGATATTTTCTAGTTCCATCCATTTACCAGCAAATACCATAATTTCATTCTTCTTTATGGCTGAGTAATATTCCATTGTGTATGTATAGCACATTTTCATTATCCATTCATGTATTGAAGAGCACCTAGGTTAGTTTCATAGCTTAGCCATTGTGAATTGAGCTACTATAAATAAACATTGATGTGGCTGTATCACTGTAGCATGCTGACTCTAACTCCTTTGTGTATAAGCCGAGGAGTGGGATAACTGGGTCAAATGATGGTTCCCTTTCAAGTTTTTCAAGGAATTTACATACTGCTTTCCATAGTGGTTGCACCAATTTGCAGTCCCACCAGCAATGTATGAATGAATATTTTTCCCTACATCCTTGCCAACATTTGTTGTTATTTGTATTCTTAATAATTGCCATTCTGACTGGAGTGAGATGGAATCTCAGTATAGTTTTAATTTGCATTTCTTTAATTGTTAGAGATATTGAACATTTTTTCATATAGTTTTTGACCATTCATATTTCTTCTGTGGAATGCCTGTTCAGTTCCTTTGTCTATTTATTGATTGGGTTATTTGTGTTTTTGGTGTTGTTTTTTGAGTTCTTTATATATCCTGAAGATTAATATTCTATTTGAAGTGCAGATGGCAAAGATTTTCTCCCATTCTGTAGGCTTTCTCTTCATGTTCTTGAATGTTTTCTTTGCTGTGAAGAAGGTTTTTAGTTTGATACCATCCCATTTATTGATTCTTGATTATATTTCTTGCGCATTAGGAGTCTTATTGAGGAAGTAGGTTCTTAAGCTCACATGATGGAGAGTTGGGTCTACTTTTTCTTCTAGTAGGCACAGGGTCTCTGGTCTAATGCCTAGGTCCTTGATCCACTTTGAGTTGAGTTTTGTGCAGGGTGAGATATAGGGCTCTAATTTCATTTTGTTCCATATGAATTTCCAGTTTTCCCAGCACCATTTGTTGAATAGGCTATTTTTTCTCCACTGTATGTTTGTGGTGCCTTTAGTATCAGATAACTGTATTTATGCGGGTGTGTCTCTGTGTCTTCTATTCTGTTCCATTGGTCTTCATGTCTATTTTTGTGCCCATACCATACCATTTTTGTTACTATAGCTTTGTAATATAAGTTAAGGTCTGGTGTTATGATGCCTCCTACATTGCTGTTCTCACTAAGGATTGCTCTGACTATTCTGGGCCTCCTATTTTTCCAAATGAATTTCATGACTCCTTTTTCTGTTTCTATGAAGAATGTCATTGGAACATTAACAGGAATTGCATTAAGTCTGTATAGTGCTTTTGGTAGTATGGTCATTTTGACAATATTAATTCTGCCTATCCAAGATCATGGGAGATCTTTCCATCTTCTAAGGTCTTCTTCAATTTCTTTTAGAGTTCTGTAGTTTTTATTGTAGAGATCTTTTACATCTTTTGTTAGGTTGATTCCAAATATTTTATTGTTTTTTATGAAGCTATTGTAAATGGGATAGTTTTCCTAATTTCTCTTTTAGCTGATTCATCACTAATGTATAGGAACACAATTGATTTATGGGTGTTAATTTTATATCCTGCTATTTTGCTAAATTCACTTATGAGTTCAAGAAACTTTCTGGTGGAGTTTTTTTGGGGGGTATTCTAAGTATAGAATCATGTCATTGGCAAATAGGGATAATTCGAGCTCTTCTTTTCCTATTCATATACCTTTAATTTCTTTCTTTTGTCTAATTGCTCTGGCTGTGGTTTCAAGGACTATGTTAAATAGGAGTGATGAATAAAGGCATCCCTGTCTTGTTCCAGTTTTTAGAGGGAATGCTTTCAATTTTTCTCCATTTAAAATAATGTTGGGGGGCTGGGGTTATGGCGCAGTGGTAGCGTGCTCGCCTAGCATGCGGGAGGCACTGGGTTCGATCCTCAGCACCACATAAAAATAAAAAAAAAAAAAATAAAGATATTAAAATAATGTTGGCCTTGGATTTAGCATAGATAGCTTTTACAATGTTGAGGTATGTTCCTAGTATTCCTATTTTTTCTAATGTTTTGAGCATGAATGGATGCTGAATTTTGTCAAATGCTTTTTTTTGGGCATCGATTGAGATAAACATGTGGTTCTTTTCTTTAAGTCTATTGATGTGATGGATTATGTTTATTGATTTCCATATGTTGAACCAAACTTCCATCCCTGGGATGGATCCTCCTTGATCATGGTGCACTATCTTTTTAATTTGTTTTTCTATGCAATTTCCAGTATTTTATTTAAAAATGTTGTATCTATGTTCATTATGGATATTGGTCTGAAATTTTCTTTCCTTGATGTGTCTTTGGTTTTGGTATCAGGGTGATACTAGCTTCATAGAATGAGTTTGGAAGGGATCTCCTTTATTTCATGGAATAATTTGAGGAGTTTTGGTGTAAGTTCTTCTTTAAAGGTCTGGTAGAACTTGGCTGAGAATCCATCTGGTCCTGGGATTTTCTTTGTTAGTAGACTTTTGATAGTATCTTCAATTTTATTGCTTGAAATTGATCTGTTTAAATTTTCTATGTCCTCCTGATTTAATTTGGATAGGTGATATGTCTCCAGAAATTTGTCAATGTCTTCATGATTTTCTATTTTATTAGAGTATAGATTTTCAAAGTTGTTTCTTATTATTGTCTGTATTTCAATGTGTCCATGGTGATCTTTCCTTTTTCATCAGGAATTTTAATGATTTACATGTTCTCTCTTCATTAGCTTGTCTAAGGGTTTATTGATTTTATTTATTTTTTCAAAGAACCAACTTTTTGTTTCATTGATTTTTTTTATTAGTTTATTTAATTGCATTTCAAGTCATAGCACATATATAGAGCTCAGTTTTTCCATTTCTCTGGTTGCAAACCAGATAAAGTTACACCAATTGTGTTTTCATACATGCACCAAGGGTCATTGATTTTTTGTTTGAAATTTTTTGTTTGGTTCAAGTTCATTGGTTTCAGCTCTGATTTTAATTATTTCCTGTCTTCTACTTTTGGTGTTGCTTTGTTCTTCTTTTTCTAGGGCTTTGAGCCATAAATTGGGTTATTTATTTGGTGACGTTTCTATTGCTTTAAAGATTGCACTCAGTGCAATGAACTTTCCTCTTGGCATTGCCTTCATAGTGTCCAGAGATTTCCATATGTTGTGTCACTGTTCTTATTTACCTTTAAGTATTTTTAAATTTTATCTCTGATTTCTTTCATTATCCATTGGTAATTCAATAGCATATTATTTAGTCTCCAAGTGTTAGAGTAGCTTTTGTTTTTTAACTTTATCATGGATTTTTAATTTCATTTCATTATGATCTCATAGGATGCAAGGTATTATCTCTCTCTTTTTTTTGTATTTGCTAAAAGTTGCATTGTGGCCTAAGATATGGTCTGTTTTAGAGAAGGCTCCATGTGCTGCTAAAAAGAAAGTATGTTCAGTCATTGATGGATATAATATTTTATATAGTCTAAACATAAGTCTATTAATTGTATTTTTAGTTCTATAACTTTATTTACTTTTTGTTTAGAAGATCTATCCAGTGATGAGAGAGGTGTTAAAGTCACCCAGTATTATTGTGTTGTGGTCTGTTTGATTCTTGAAATTAAGAAGGATATGTTTCATGTATGTGGGTACTCCACTGTTTGGGGCATAGATATTTATGATTGTTATGTCTTGTTGATATATAGTTGCCTTAAGCAGTATGAAATGACCTTCTTGGTCCCTTCTGATTAACTTTGGCTTGAAGTCTGTTTTATCTCATATGAGGACAGAAACCCCTACTTGTTTACAAGATCCATGTGAATGATATGTTTTTTCACATTCTTTCCCTTCAGTTTGTGAGTGTGTTTGCTTATGAAGTGAGTCTCTTGGAGATAGCCTATTGTTGGATCTTGTGTTTTTTTTTTAGTTGATGGGTCTTGATTTTATTCATTTATTATTTATATGTGGTGCTGAGGATCAAACCCAGTGCCTCATGCATGCCAGGCAAGCACTTTACCACTGAGCTACAGCCCCAGCCCCTGGATCTTGTGTTTTAATCCAATCTGCCAGTCTGTGTCCTTTTTATAAAAATATTTTTAGTTGTAGATGGACACTATACCTTTATTTATTTCTGTTTATGTGGTGCTGAGGATTGAACCCAGGTCTCTCACATGCTAGGCAAGTGCTCTAGCACTGAGCTACAACCCTAGCCCCCAGTCTGTGTCTTTTGATTGACGAGTTTAGGCCATTTACCTTCAATGTTATTGAGATATGATTTTTATTCTACGTCATTTTGATTTACTCTTGGTTTTTAATTTGAATTGATTTCTTCTTTGATTGACTGTTCTTCTAATGAAGTTCCTCCCTTTGCTGGTTTTCACTCCTTTTTTTTATTTCTTCTTTTTTTTTTTTAAAATATTTTTTAGTTATGCATAGACACAGTGTCTTTATTTTTGTTTATTTATTTTTATGTGGTGCTGAGGATCGAACCCAGTGCCTCACACATGCGAGGCAAGCGCTCTGCCACTGCGCCACAACCTCAGCCCTTTTTATTTCTTCTTTATGAAATATTTTATTGAATATATTTTGTAGTTCAGACTTCCTAGTTGTGAATTCTTTTAGCTTTTTTTATAATGGAAGGTTTTTATTTTATTGTCAATTCTGACACTTAATTTTGCTGGTTATAGTATTCTTAGCTGGCATCCTTTTTCTTTCAGAGCTTGGTATATTTTATTCCAAGACTTCCTAGCTTTGAGGGTCTGGGTTGAGAAATCAGCTGAGATCTGGATTACTTTCCCCACATTTAGTGATCTGTTGCTTTTCTGTGGAAGCTTTTCAAATTCTGTATGTTAGGCATTTTCATAATAATGCGCCTTGGTGTGGGTCTGTTGTAATTTTGCGTATTTTTGTTCCTGTAAGTTTCCTGTATTTGGTTTTCCATTTCTTTCTTAATGTTTGGGAAATTTTCTGCTATTATTTTATTGAAAAGATTGTGCATTCCTTTGGTTTGTACCTCTAAGTCTTCATCTATCCTGGTAAATCTTAAGTTTGGTCTTTTTATGTTGTCCCATATTTATTGGAAGATGTCTTCAAGATCTCTTAACATCTTTTCTCCATGATCAACTTTATTTTCAATATTATATATTTTATCTTCCTTACCCAAAACTCTGTCTTCCAAGTGGTCTAGTATACTGATGATGCTTTCCAATGAAAAAAATTTTTTTTGGTACCAAGGATTGAACTTAGGGGTACTCAAACACTGAGCTACATCCTTGTGTTTTATGGAGAGGCAGGGTCTCAATGAGTTGCTTAATGCCTAACCATTGCTTGCTTAGCACCTCACCATTGCTGAGGCTGACTTTGAACTCATGATTCTCCTGTCTCAGCTTCCCAAAGTGCTAGGATTACAAGTGTGTAGCACCATTCCCAGCAATGAATTTTAATTTGTTTTATTGATTCTTTTATTTTGAGGATTATTATTTTGGGTCTCTATCTCCTTATTTAAATGACTTTCACTTCTTGTATTTTCTTTCTAATTTCATTTGTTATATCATATTTTATTTCATAAATCAATTTAACCATGAACTTCTGAATTCCATCTCTGACATTTCCTCTACTGTGGTTTCAATGGAGTCTATAGATGAGGTATTCTGTGTTGTTTGGGATGGTTTATTCCCTTGCTTTTTCATATTGTTTGTGTGCCTACCCATCTTTCTGGATGGATCTGATGCAGTAGAGTTTACACCTTACAAGTTTACAGCATCCCTCTATGTTAATAGTACCTCACAGACTGGGTGGGGGAATCCAATGATAGCAACAATCTATACAAATGATATATTGCAGTAGATGAGATCCTTAGTTCCTATTTTGGTATCTAGTGTTAATTGGTACAATATGTAGAGGTAATAGGATCAGAAATTTTTATCAGTAAAAAAAGGATATAATCATGCATTATGTCTGGTATAAAAATCAAATAGGTGTTGTCTATTATTTCCACTGTATTAATTATTGCTGTGACATTGGTGATAGGGGCAGACATTATATGCCTCAAATAGTATTAAGAGATGTTAAGGATAGAGTTGTATATGAGGAAAGAAGAAGAGATGAGAGGGTAGAAAAGTGTTTCCCATTTCAAAGGGTGAAAAAGGAGGTGCAGTGGTAACTTAAGATATGTTATTAATATGAAAGGGGAGTAAAAAATAGAAGAATGTAAAGGAAGAGAGAGAGAATGGAATTTGGGTGTTAGCAATAGAAAAAGGAGAGAGGGAGACAAGGGAGCTAGAGGAGTGTCAAAGATGACACAAAACAAAATCAAAACATGCTAATCAAAACCCTAACTCTCAATATACAGGGCATGGGAAAATAACACCCATGGTATAAGAAAAGAAAGAAAGAAAAAAGGCTAGAAATTAAGAGAGAAAAACAATTATGTATATGTGCAGGAGTCCTTGAATCAGTCCTTACACATTCAAATAAAACAAAACCCAATATAGAAAACCAAAAGCAAAAATCAAACAGAACAACAACAACAACAAATCTTGGTGAAATGTTAAGACATTAAGGAGTCATTTCCACTATGGTGGACAAAATAGTGAGCATATGTGTTTACTGTCTGTGCCCAATTGATTTTTTTTTTTTTGTTTCTTCTTGAGGTATGAACTAAGTGTAGGAATATGTTCTGTGTGTTGTCGAGGCCTTCCTTTTTATTGTATTGCTCCTTGAGTTGAAGACTGAGGTTTAAGAATTCCCAATTTCCTTATGGGGAGATTAGTGCTGGTGGGCCTGGCTGTGGGCTGGATATGAAGTGGCTGGTTGGGTCAGGCAGGCCTGGTGGCAAAGTTGCATGACCAGTAAGCTGAATTGTGGGTGGCGGCAAAGTTGCTGGTCACATCCAGGGAGACTGGCTCTCACATCTAGGGGTGCCCAGCTGGCCTGGGCCTGGTGAATCAGGGCCGGGCTCTAGGTCCTGTTAACTGACAGTGAACCTGTGGGCTGGGCTGGGCTGGATAGGTCTAGTAGTGAAGCAGTAGCCTAGCATGTAGGGCTATGGGCTAGTGGCAAAGCTGCAGGCCTTGTAGGTGGAACAGTGGGCAGAGTCAGGGCTGGGAGGTTGGGAGACTGGGGACTAATGGAGCAGGAAGGTCCTGTTGGGTGCTGGACTGGTCCCAGACCTGGGGGTCCCAGGGACCAGGGGCCAGTAGATGCTGTACTGGAGCTGGGGACCAGGATGGTACCAGCCTGGGTAGGTTCTGGGAACCTGGTGGGTGACAGCCCTGCTGGCTGGACAAGCTAGGAGCCAAATCCACTGCCTCACCCCTACTCCCCACAAGTCATAGGACTCAAGGGGCTAGGAACAGCTGGCCTCTCTGTAGACTCTCTAACCTGTATTAAACCAGGCAAAATGCTCCTAATTTCTGACATTCCATGGGTTTGCAAGTCCTGAAAAGCCCTTGTTAGGTTCAGATAGGCCCACACAGACCTAGCTGGAAAATCACAGATCTGAGTTTCTAGTATCTGTTGGTTCCACTGAGCTGCAGTCCCAAGATGTCTCCTGTATTGGTTCCCCATAGTTGGTTGATAAACTCAGGGTGAGTTTTTTTTTTAAATTTATTTATTCTAATTAGGTATACATGACAGCAAAATGCATTTTGGTTTATTGTATCCAAATGGAGCACAACTTTTTATTTCTCTGGTTGTACATGATGTAGAGTCAATCATTTGTGCAGTTATACATGTACCTAGGGCAATGTTGTCTATCACATTCCACCATCTTTCCTGCCCCCATGTCCCCTCTTCTCCCCTCCCTCCCCTTTGACCAAAGTTCCTCCATTCTTCCCATGCCCCTTCCTACATTATGGATCAGCATCCACTTATCAGAGAGAACATTCAGCCTTTGGTTTTTGGGGATTGGCTTACTTCAGTTAGGATGATATTCTTCAACTCCATCCATTTACCTGCAAATGCCATAATCTTATTCTCTTTTAATGCTGAATAATATTCCATTGTGTATATATACCACAGTTTCTTTATCCATTCATCAGTCGAAGGGCATCTAGGTTGGTTCCACAGTTTAGCTATTGTGAATTGAACTTCTATGAACACTGAAGTGGCTGCATTACTGTAGTGTGCTGTTTTTAAGTCTTTAGGGTATAGACCGAGGAGTGGAATAGCTGGGTCAAATGGTGGTTACATTCCAAGTTTTCTAAGGAATCTCCATACTGCTTTCCAGATTGGTTGCACCAAATTGCAGTCCCACCAGCAATGTATGAGTGTGCCTTTTCCCCCACATCCTCACCAACACTTATTGTCATTTGTATTCTTGATTGTTTTTTAGATCATTTTAATAAATCAAACAGTCTCTGGTTTGGCTAGGGCAGACTTCCCCTCCAGTCTCAGGATTTTTCACTGTAAGCCTCAGGGAGAAGTAGTATTCCTGCTGCTTGAGTTCTGAGTAGACAAACTAGGAGAAATGTTGCCTCACTCTAATCTTCCATCTTGTATCAGATATATTAGTTGCTTGTGAAATTCATGGATGACTCCATTCCTAGGCATAGCCTAATTTTGCATCTTAAAAATAAACATAATAAACATGAAAATCATGCTTGGAACATGAAGATACTTAAAGACCCATAAAACATGTTTCCTGTGCTTCTCTGTGCTCTATCAAGACCATATTACATATTATTATTTTATTACCACATTAGTTTCTACCTTATGTTCTTGCAATTGCTTCTTTTTTGTGTGTCCATGTAGATCTGGATCCTCTGACCATTTAGTACAGTTGAACAGTATGTTTGTCTCAAAAATCAGGTGTCTGCTTTTAAACAAGCAGTAATCATTGCCAGAGTTAATATCCAATTAATCTAACTAAACCAGTGAATATGATGCTATTAATTAATTTGAGGTCCTGGAAAGATTCCTCACATGTTTGTGATTTTCCTCATAAGAAATCTGTGATGATGTATTATTTATATTTCTGCAAAAGGAACATATAGAAATTTTGTGTGCTTACTTAAGACAATAATGAACAATTAACACTTTGTTTTAGTTTTCTTCCCATGAAAGGACAAAAATCCAATTAATAATGAATGACTAGGGTCTTTGAGTCTGAAAGAAGACTTGGGACACAATCTTTCTTATGCATGCCCCATGAACACGTTTGGACAGCATGGTACTGGTGGGCCATTTAAAAAGTTCTACAGGCAGCAGTAGTGAATGAATCTCATCTGCATTAATTTTTAAAAAACATAATTTTAGGTACTGAAGCAAAGAAAGATTAAATTTAGAAGAAAAATACTTGTGAATTCTCACTTAAACATAAGATAAAGCAGAGGCAAATTATTATGCATTTTTAGTCATATTTTACAGCCACAGTTTCGTACATGTAACCTAAGTTTTCCAATTTAATGTAAACTTCTATGAGATTACATAAGAAAGGAGCTATTTATAAGCTCTATATACTTGGTAAACTTCAGAATCGTCTCTCTTTTTTGTTTCATTATTTAAAAAAATACCTGGTTCCTTTCTGATTCTGAGATCCCACTAATTGCCCTTCACACATTGGCCCTGAACCACCCTTTTTTGCTGCTTGTTTCTGGTAAATGATGCTTATCTGCTGCTGCCAAGAGACAGCAGAGTGTAATGGCTGATGGGTAGGTTCCACAAGCATATTACTTGGGTGTGAATCCTGTCTTCCTTCCCCCAGATGAGTGAGCCTGAACGAGTCATTTGCCCCTTTTGTGTGTCAGAATTCTCACCTTCAAAATGGGAATAAACAGTTGTGAGAATTCCATGAGTGGGCACACTTAGGGACTACAGAGTAATACCTGTCACAAAGGTAATCAACTCCCTATCACAAGAGTAAGAATATGTGTCCTGTCAATATTTAGTATCTGTGACCTAATGTTCACCATGCATTCTGATTCTATCTCCTGCCTCCTCCTAACTGCTGCCTTTGGGAGATCACACTTTTAATGCATCTAGGAAGAGGCATGGCACCCATTTTAATGATTCAAATATTTTTTCAGCGAATATTTATTGCTTGGCTCAGGGATACAGGATTCACTATGAGCTTCTGAGGTATAAAATAATGGATTTATACATGAATATAAATTATGATAAATACAGTGAATAAGAAAATGAAGAATTCATGACAATTAGAGGAAATCAGTAAAGGCATTTTGGAACAAATTACATTAAAAGTAAAGGCAAAAGAATGACTTAACCAGGCAAAATTGAGGATGCATTACAGCTTTGAGACAAGGCATGCTGAAAAAATTGCATCATTTGACTAAAGAAAATGAATTAAAGGAATAATGTGAGGAAGCCAGCGGGTGCCAGAAAAAAAGTTAAGGCTATAAAGGCAAGTTGGGACCAGATCTGTAGGAACTTATACTACTAAATATCACATCAAAGGCTTTGCCTTATTCCAAAATAACAGAATGCTGTGGAGGCAAAGCAGGGGAGTAATATAAGGACTTTTATATTGTTAAAAGATTACTCTGGAGAAGAGTTGTGAGTGGATAGAAGGGTTTCTTTCTTTGATCCTTCTCCACAGTACATGTTGAAGAACTGTAGCCTGGTAGCTGTCCTTGATAATTTTTTTGCCTTTACAGGTGGCTTTCATTCATTCGTTCACCTAATGAACTTATTCTCTGTTCCTGTCTGGTCCTTCTCTCACTGCACTGTGAGTCTGACACATGCCAAGGATGCATTCAATATTGTAGAATGAATTACCATTGATTCTTCTCTCCCAAGAATAGACAGTGGGTGCTTAAGGCCAAGGACTATGTCATATTCATCTCTGTATTACTCACACACTCTAGCAAATCTCTGCTACTTGTTGGGTACGCTCCCCACCCTCAGTCAAGGAACTAATCAAAAAGAAGTGGTCCATGTTTATAATTGATGAAAATGAGGATTTTGGATCATGAATGCAATTTAATTTTTTGTTCTCACATTGAAAATTGGTAATATTAATTCAAATCCAAGAGCAGTTATAGTAGGTTTATAAAAATTACTGTATAGCTATGATGTGGCATTTGAAGATCTAAACTTGAGCATAAGCAGGTACTCAGCAAATACTCATTAAGTGAATTGAATATGTTTCCAACATATGTGCTCTTTCATCTGTGTTTATATCTTCTATAATTCATTTTGGAAGACTGTAAAAATTCTTTAATCTTTCCTAAACCTTCCATAATCACATCTTCACTTTGGTACTGTAAGAACTCAGAAATCAGAACCCTCAGATGTTGCAAGAGCTTGCAATATCTAATTATTCATTGATTTGAAGATAGGGACTATAGTTTGGCTCTGGAATTTCCCCCAGAGGCCATGTGTTGAAGGCTTGCTCCCCAGCCTGTGGTACTATGTAGGGATAGGCAGAACCTTTAAGAGGTAGGGCCTAATGAGAGGCAGTTAAGTCATTGGAGGTGTGCCCTCAAAGGGGATATTTGGCCCCTTCCTCCCTCTCTTCTTTTGCCTCCTGCCCACCATGACATGAACAGACCTCCTCCACAATATGTTCCCACCATGATATATCATGGCGCTGCCATAGGCCTAAAACAACAGGGCAAAGTAATCATATATTGAACTCTTTGTAAACAAAAGCCAAAATAAATCTTTCCTCCTTAAAAATTGTTTATTTTTGGTATTTTGTCACAATAATGGAAAGCTGACTAACACAAGAGGCTTCTTTGTTCTTTCCTTATATTTCAGATGGAAAAAAAAATGGCTGAGAAACAAAACAATATATATGTCACCTTATGGTAGTTTAATCTAAAAAGACTAATGGTATTAGTTGCTTTTTGTTAGAATAAGAGAAATAATTTCTTAAAATTTCCTCACTTAGTGTTTACTGAAAAGAAATTCACTAAGAAATCCATTATGGTGTAATTTACATAAGAAGAAACATGGGATTAATCTGTCATTTTCTCTTTGTTATGTTACTGTTGGAAATTAACATTCATCAAAACAAATTATATACTTAAATCCTTTTTTGCCAACATGCGTATTGATTTCAAGTTTGTACCTTTATCAGTAATTTACAAAACAACACATTTATTGTAGAATTTCGTTGTAAGTGGTTGTTCAGGAGATAGTTTACTCAGAGCAGCATTTAGCATAGCTGCTTTGCTGTCTGGTGACTATTAAAAGAATATCATTATCTTTTTGTTACTTATCATTTTCTCAGGCTAAGCTAATGATTTAAGTTCATATTAATTCCTAATGCTTTGCAATTTTTATCTCAAAAGTCCTTAATGCTTATTACCTAACTGAACAAGCTGGCTTTTTTCTAAGAAATCCTTATATCTAAATGTTGGATTCATTTATAGCTAAATGTTGAACAGTTTTACACAAAACATGATCTATTGCATCTACTTTTTCTTCCTCAAATTTGTTTACTCTCCATTATTTGCATCATCCCACTCCAACAATTTTTTAACAGGAAGCACATTTGTCTATCTTATTTATCCTCACATAAATAAGATTTATTTGTTAGAATAAGGTAAGAGATAAATATTTACCTCTATATAATATTCAAATCTGAAAGTAGAAGTAAGTAAGTGCAGTGGTCCAGATTTCTGAAAGTATGATAAGACCAGTATCTGCCAACTTAAGGGAAGAGTTTAGTACTTTTATGTATGGAATTCAGGACATGTTTATCCAGTGTTGAGTCTTGAGGGTGGTTTTAATAGTTTGTGTTTGTTTCCAGTAGTTTCCTGAAATTTCATTAGAATCATAAAGTTTATAAATAATTCTAATCCAATTCCTTCATTAAACACTTGAGGAAGCCAAAGACCAGGAGCTTAGTGGATAGCTATGCCTAGGATATGGGGGTTGGGAGCAGACAGAGGAGTTCAGCATCCCTTCCCCTGATTCATACTGCATGTGATGCTATTCCAGATCAGAAAATAAGTCAGACTCATTTTCTTAAAGCAGACTTTATGCTAGTTATTTTAAAATGTTAAGACCCACTGGTTTAGTGGAGACCTTGATAATTTATAAAATGAGTAAAATTTCCAAAGTGTTTTGAAAAGGACTAACATAGAGTTGTCAATTTTTAGTGAAGTTAAGGTGATTAAGGAGATCTCTACATGCTCTTGCCTCATTATTTTATCATCCTTTCATAAATGGGCATTTTCACATCTAAAAGGATGATGAATAGGACATTTTCTGTTAAGCTAGAAAGGACAATGTAACTGAGCAGTGGATGGAGAATCACTGAAGTACTCCACATTCTCTAGCAAGTGCTGTATACATATATGGCCAGGCACCTCCTTCTGAACTCAACAGGTTCTGATATCAATTATCATTCAACAACTCTCAACTCTCATAGACTTAGATAAATAGAAGTGTAGGAGTAGTGAGTTATCAGTCTACAGAAAGTGAAGAACCCCTGCTAGAGATGGTGCAGGTGGGGTGGGGGGTGACTTCAGCAAGGGGAAGATAAACTTGTATATTCCTTGAGTTTCTTAGGAAAGGAAAAGTTATTTAATACAAGAAACAGAATATATAGTTATTGGATGATAAAAATGAAAATGGGTCTCTAGGCAATCCAAAGATTCGTTAATTGCAATACCAGCCACCATTCCTAGAGCTGAAAAGAAAAGGAGCAGGTGATGTCACAAGAGGCTAGAAAGTCAGAGGAAGGGTCATCACTGTAGGAGCTAGGACCAACAATGGGTGCACTGAAGCTGGTGAGAAGACCTTTGAAGGGGTTTCTGGGGGCTTGTTTTGGGTCTGCCATGAGGGAGTGTCCACGTGTTCATAGTCCTAGAAGGAGGGAGAGGACCTCTTCTCTTTAGCTCACTTCTGGTTTCCCATCAGTGATTCCAATTGGCAGCACCCAGGGGAAACCAGTGGGAAGAGAAGCTGTGAAATGTAGTTTGCAGTGTCATAGAGCAGAATTTAGGATGATTGGCTTGAGGCTGAAAGAAGTTGGTAAATAACTTATGGTATCTTATTTGTCCATTGGTCACTTATGCAGAAGACTTCCTGTTCTGCTCTTTGTGTCTTCCTGAGCAAGGAGAAATAAAAATGGAGGTATGTAGCTGCACAGAGACACAAAATAACAGCAAAGCAGCCTACACAGTATTAAGTGGACATTTTGGCTCAAGACCACCTGTCAATATTCCAAGAGAGTAGAATCTTATGCAAAGGGAACCTGCCAGCAAGAGTCTTAATGTGTATCAATCAGGTTGAACAGGGGAGACTAGGAAAGTTTATTTCTTCCCAGCATGAAAGCTCCTATTTGCTCCTTAGGAGATAGCCAGCACCTGGAGAAAGCGTAAATGGGGAATGTGATTGTGCTAGAAAAGCAGTGGCACTTAAAGAGACCCGCAATTAAATGCCCAGTTAAGCAAGACTTTTCCCATTTCAGTTAGTTCTACCTGTCAGGTCTGGTCAGGGTCTAAGATGCCCAATTAAGGAAACTGGTCAGCGGAGCTGCTGCAAGCCAGATGTGACGTCACTAGTGGACATGCCTCCTGTCAATCAGCGAGTTTTCCTGACCCATCAGGAAGGACTCTGGCCTTCTCTTCCTGTTCCCAAGCCCTCCCCTTCCTGACCGGGTTTTCTTAAAATTCTCTATGCACGGAATCTCCGACGCCATTTCTCCCGACCCGCTCTGATGGACGGGGGATCTGGTCCAAGGGCATGCATCCCAATAAAGCCTTGCCAAGTGGCTTAATTCATCTTCTCCTGGTCGTGTGATCTTTATACTACCCTGCCACACCTTTTTTTGTGAAGAGGAAAGGAGTGCATATGAAGACTATTTCCTTTTCTTATTCCAAGTTCTACACAGCTGAGCTGGAGAAAAGGAAGGAGTTATAGGATTGGAGTTACAAACTCCATCAGAACTGCTATGAAGGAAGAAGAAATAGATTTTACATTGCAGATGGAATGCACTCATTGGAGAAAAATTAAAACTAGTTCATTCATATCTGTGCTCTATCAAATTCAGGATGTTCCATAAATCAAGTAATGAATCCCAGCACTTAGGGAGGCTGAGACAGGAGAATCGCGAGTTCAAAGCCAGCCTCAGCAATGGCGAGGCGCTAAGCAACTCAGTGAGACCCTGTCTCTACATAAAACACAAAATAGGGCTGGGGATGTGGCTCAGTGGTCGAGTGCCCCTGAGTTCAATCCCCAGTACCAAAAAAAAAAAAGTAATGAATAACAAAACAAGACTTTGTTATGCATCATCTCCAGAATAAAGAACTGTTTTTCAACTGGAAAAAAGTAGCATTCCTAATAACTTCAAATTATCACCTGTATTTTTTTCATTTCTGCATGGGTTGATTTCACATGTAACTATAACCTAGGAGTTTTAAATGATCGTCATCATTCACTGAAATTCCTATGAACCAGAGATCACTAGTACTGATATTGTAACCTGTCGAAGGTCAAATTCACGCTATTTCTATAGCAGCTGGGGGTCTTTCCTTCATTTCAGACTTTAAATCTCTATGAAAAAAGGGAAAGAGGAAGAGGTGTAATGATATAAAGTATAACTGTCAATGAGTGTAACAGAATGCTAGGAAGGTAGGAGTTTAAATGAAAGCATTTTTAAGTGCTGAAAAATAAAGCCACAGCAAAAACTATAGAAAATATGTGAGAAGTAGAACTTAGTTAGAGTCATCATACTTACTCATCACTTTAGAAATCCTTAGAAACACTTTGTTTTAGTGAAGCATATGGTGTTCTATTTATTGGAAAGTAAATTTTATACTGGAAGAATAATCTCAAATTTAGAGAATCTAACCTCTTATTTATATTTATCTTAAATTTTAGGCATTTAAAAACTTCAGTAGCTTTTTAAATTACTTCCTTTCATTATTAGAGAGCATGGTTTTCAAAAACAGATCAACTTAACTGTATTTCCAACATCAAAACAAGTAAAAAAAATAAAAATTATTTTACTTACTTACACCTTGAAAAGTTGTTAATAAGACGCAGTCAGCTGTATGCTGATAGGTTAAAGATTTAGAACTAGAATTTTTTGGCCTTAACCATTGGATGTCCCAACTTTGGTCATGTTCATTGCCAGTCCAAGACTTGATTTCCTTGCCTGTCATGATAATTATGCCAACTTCATTTGGTTGGTTGTTCTTACGAGATCATTGAAATCATGTATATAAACTGCTTAAACTGGAAAAAAGTAAATCCTCAATTCATGTTAGCCAAAATGAAAGACAGTAGACACCGACAATCAGAAATAATACAGCATGTATATTCCACATTCTCTTATTTCTCAGAATTCATGAGCAGAAATCAAAATTTCTACCCAGAAACGAGAACATAAACTATTTCTGCCTCAAAACAATTTGAAATATTTCCTGTTGACATTTTTCAAAGTACTAAAACCATTGTAGAACTCCGACTAGATTTTACTCATTTATTCTTCAAACAATTATTTGTGGAGACCCTTCTTATGTCAGTTACTGTGCATTGCACTGAAGGGGAATATTTTTAAATTGTCCTCTGACTTTGTAAATTGTCTTTTGAATTTTCCTTTGACTGTTTTTAGAGCAAGTCTGTATCAATCAGGACCCATGTAGGGAATGGATTGTGCTCCCAAAGAGAGGGAAATGTTGGTGGAGGTAGTACTTAGAAAAGCTATGGGCAGGGTTGAGGATAACCAAAAGGGGTGATGAATTACCTTGTAGGTAGCAATAGTGGAAGCTGCTACCAGTTCCAGGCCTATAGAGGGATGCCTGCAGGAGCTGTGTCCTAAAGGAGAGGACTTGGTGGCCATTGCTGTGCTGTGGAAGGCTAAATAAAAAAAGAGAGAGAGAAAGATCATGGACACAATCTCAGAGGACAAATCTCCCAGGCACAGAGCAGGATGGAGAGGGGCATGGAAATGAAGAGCAGATGAGGGATATCCAGAAAATAATCCATCTTTCTTGCTTTCTTTTAGTTTGTCTTATATAACAGATATTGTTTTTTTTCTGAATATAAAAGTACTATATTTTTATTGTCGAACATTTGGAAAACTGCACTGTAACTTGCAATTCTGCTTTTCCCTAGCCAGGACATGTTCCTGGTTGAAGGCACACGAATTTATCCAGTAAGTTTCCACATTCAAAAAAATTCATAAAATATAAAATTTATTTCTGTGGCTAAGACCTCAAAAAGTGTTCTGATATTCTCCTGGAACATTTTGTTTTTCTGCCTGCCTGTGCTTCCTGATGATGGCATCTTCTTCTATGTATTACACTCATGGCATATTAAATTCCTTTCTATATTTTTGAATACTATATTGTTCTACATTATCTCTACTGAACACATTCTATTCATTATTTAATAACAAAAAGAAAACCTCCTACAACCTTTATGTAATTTCCATTGTTATCATGAAGAGTTTTTTCTATGCCTGCATTTTCGTAGAGGTATAGTCATTGTGTATGGATAGTTCTAGATCCTGCATTTAGAACTAAAATTGAATCTTATTTGTTTTATTTTTTTAGCTTAGAAGCATAACTCCCACCCTGGCCTCAGGTAAGCCCTTTAGAGGCCCTTGAGATTGGATAAAACTCAGTGATCAAATATCTGCTACTTGTCTACTTCTGTTCTGTTTCAAGCAACCTTAGAGGAAAAGCTTTAAACTTTTGCTTGCTGCTGTTTGGTCAGCATTAAAAGAGCACAGCATTTGTGATCATCCCTTGATGTATGCTGAGGAGACTCTTTTCCTTGACTTGTGGTATCAAACACTTGAAGAGCCTGTGCTGCTCTCTCCCTCACACACTCATAAAGGCAGAGGCAAGCAACCCCCCACTCTTATCTATTTTGTTGGTTTCACTGCCAATTCCTGCATAATATAGTCAAATTATGTGTTAGAAATTCAACCCTGGTTTCCTGGGTGATGGTACGATACAACTACTTAGTATTCCTAGTCACACAGCTATGATTCCATCATGCCCCTAATCTATATATATCTTCATGTTAGAGAAGCAGACTTTTCCAATCAGGCATATATTAAGAGTTTGAATGTACCGAGTGAGAAATATATAGGAGTTCCTGAGCTTAGCAACAAAACAGGACATTTTTGATACCAAGATCTTGTGAAATCACCATATGGACTAATGCTTCCTGGACTTGATCATTTTTATGGTACATTTATTTCCAGTTAAATTTTGCAAACTCAGAATTCTTTGTGTTCTCTTGTCATCTGTTGTATGACTGGACTTTAAATTTGGCTTGTTTAGCCTGAGTCTTCATAAACCAGAGGCCAGTTTTCCTCTGGAGCTTGCGGAACCCAACCCGGGTGGATCCTTAAATTTGGGCAATGTTATTGAGGTTCTCTGTTTCTTCCAGTAATCTACACAAAACAAATGTCATGAACTGCAACATTTGTACCTCAAAAGTGCCCAATGTGAAATTTAAACCAGGAAATTTGGGCTCTTTGTGAATACTGGTTGCTAAAGTTATTGGTGATGAATACTTTCCTATGTACTCACACGTGTGAGAGGTTTAAACTGGTAGTCAAAATTGAGATTAAGTTATTTTTCTCTCATGTCCATTTGTATTACTTGACTTTTTTTCCTCCTTTCCTTTTTTCTTTTGACAATATCAAAGAGTCCTGTTCTTTAAATTCTAAATCTGACACATTTGAGCTCTGTTACCCAGCCAAATAATCTTTCTGACTCTCTGTTCTCTCATTTAAAAAAAAATGAAAATAATCTTACAGATGTCTTGTGAATCAATGAGATATTTTATGAGAAAGTACTTTGTAAACTATAAATCTTGACACAAATGCATATTATTTCCATATTCTTCATAATTATTGATTATTTGGGAGCCTAATACTGGCTTTTCCCTTTTCATAAATTTCTTGGATTTTCGTATTTTGTGAATCTTTCTCAGCATGTCAGACTTAATTGGCTTGGTAAATTGTGATATTTCTTACACATGCATATACACATTCAAGTGTTTTTAGAGAATATGACACATATTTTTGTTTAAGGATACAGAGCTGTACTTTTTGTGTGTGTTTTTTCCTGTAGGTCGTAACGATCATCAGCCAAACTGCATCGAAGAGCAGACATCCTAAGAGGGAACATTTCCCAGCTCTATCATGAAGAAAAGCAGGAGTGTGATGGCAGTGACGGCGGATGATGTAAGTAGCCAAGGGTGTAGCTGCTGTACTTCTCCCACACTTAGTCTGTTCAGTGAAGAAATCACTCAATAATCCTATTCAAAGGCAGACAAGAGTGTTAAAGGCCACCACTGTGTGACTAGAGGTTTCGATGAAGTGGACATTGCCAGTGCCTGGACCCAGCATTCTAAGAGGTGGACAGCAGGAACCATCCCTTCTCTGCAGCTTGCAGATGGGCTGTTTCAGCTTTGGGGTTTTCACTCCACAACCGCCCATCTCTGGTCTGTGTTCACATCCTAACCACTGGCAGATTCCTCTTTCCATGCTACTTATGTTATTCATCCTTTCATGACTTTCTTCCATACTTGTAACCATGGACAGCTAACCCTTGAGAGTCATCCCTGTGGTAGGGTCTTTGGCACCTACTCCTAAGAAGTTTGTGATATACTCATCTTTGAGGCTTTTACTGTGAATGTCCTCAGACCAGCAGCTTAAGCCTCACCTGGGTGTTCATTGGAAATGCACAACCTCAGGCCATACCTCAAATCTACCAATCGATTGGTATCTTTAACAAGATCCCAGAGTGAGTAGGTATATACATCATGTTTGAGAAGCTCTAATCTGTGTCATTTGAAGATGCCTGTAAACTCACTGTCCTCAAAGTTTTGGATTTGGGTCAGTTGAGGTTAATTATTTCCTTGCTTTTAACTGATCAGTCCCTTTTTAGTGTATCTTAAATCATCCATTCCTTAACCCAGTTATTCTTTGAGCTAAAAACTATAAGCCATTAATCGATGTGCACAAGGAAGGAAGGTAGGGAAGAAAGGAAAAGCAGTAATTTTCTTTACTTTCTGTAATAGCTCATTTTACTGCTAAACTCCTATTTCAGAGATGGGGGTAGGGGCTGGGAGGGACTTGAACTTGCCAATTAATGTAAAATGGTCTTTCAGTCTTTTAGGATTTCTTTCAGTTCTTGCTCTTTCTCTTTAATTATGGGGCATATGGGCAAATGGAAACCTAACATTCAATTATGCTGTAGCAGAAGGGGAATAAGGTATTGTCCTCATCTTGTGTTGCCTGTTTCTACTAACCCTGTTGTTGTCCACTTGTGGAATGGCTCATTTGCCCAGGTCTTTGGTTTGCAATCTCTGCCTTGGTCAAGCACTGCTTGGGTGTGGTGATAAGATAGGAGGGCATGATTGCCCTCCATGTGAGCCATGCACCTTTCTCAGCTCACTGAAATTCTCACTTCCTTCCCTTTGGGTGCTCACTCCCTGAACTCTGGTTCTTTCACCTTATGCTGTAGCCAACACTTGGCAGGCATGGTGGGACTGGTTCTCAGGTTCCTCTGTGTCCACAGGGGCTTATGGGAACTTCAAGGACTCTCTAGTTCAGAGGGAGACATAGCCATGTTGTTTAGGATACTGCCCCCCAACATGTGCCTTTGCTATTGCCATTTCTACTCTGTGTTCAGAGACCTAGTTAACAAGTTCTTTCCTTACTTGTGACAATATTTCCTCTCTTCTTCTTTCCCAGCTCCTGGACCAAAAGGGAATTTTCCTTCTTATATTCTAATTTTTTGGTACTGATGGGAAAAAATTGCCTTATGATTTTCTATGCTCTGCTTAGGATGTCTACAGGGAAACTTTTGGAATTCAGAATTAATTTTTTTTTCTTCTTGAAAAAAAGGGAAAAAGCCTTGGGATTATCCCTTACTTATTATTATGTATTTAAGGTGTGCACAAAAACTCTGTTTTTCAGAATATTGAAACTGAGAAATGTCCATAAAAGATGGACAAACCATGTTTCTCTTTCTCATTGTAAACTTATAGAAATAATCTGATATTCCCTGAGGATATGGTTGCCACAATCAAAAGAAGAGGAAGATGGCTTGCCAGAATATGCAAAAACAAAACAAAACAAACAGACCGGGTGTGGTGGTCCACACCTATAATCCCAGTGATTCAGGAGGCTGACGAAGGAGGATCACAAGTTCAAAGCCAGTCTCAGCACATTATTGAGGCCCTAAGCAACTTTGTAAAAGTTTGTCTCAAAATAAAAAATAAACAGGGCTAGGGATGTAACTCAGTGGCTTACCATCCCCAGGTTCAATCCTCGGTTACAATACCCCTCACCCTAAAAAAGCAAAAAAATAAAAACACATTTAATAATTAACTCCACCATAACCAGAACAGATAAATATCATGTAGATTTATCCTGTCCAATCTGGTAGCCTATAGCCACTTGTGTCTATTAAACACTGATTTGAATGGAAATTTGCTATATGCATAAAATAGATTTTGGGTTTTGAATATATGTACAAATATTAAAATGCAAAATATTTCATTAATAGTTCTTAATATTGATTGCATGTTGAAATGATAGTATTTTAAAAATATTAGACTAATATATTATGAACATAAATTCACCTATCTTTTTACTTTTTAATGTGGTTACTAGAAAAATTTAAATGACACATTAGGACAGTACTGACCTAGAACTTTTCACTCTGCAGCTCAGCCCTCTAGCCACAGTGCAAAAGACAATATTGAATGTCCCACAAAACAATATCAACTTAGCAGTTTATATTTTATAATATAAAATAAGTTTAAATAAGTTTAAATGTAAACGCTTTAAATAAGTTTTTACCCTAAAGTCAGGGATATCATATTATGCTTTTATTATTTTAACTCAGAAAATTTTTATTCAGTGACTTAAACATAAACCTAATATTAATTTGGCATCTATTATGTGTCAAATATGGTTTTAAGTTCCTAGAGATTCAGCAAGCATTAGCTTAAATTTCTTGTCCCCGTGATCCAGAGGGAAGAACAGAAATAGCAGCTTATAGAATAATCCCATCTATGAAAAGGGCTCTATAGAAAAATGAAGTTGGTCAGGGGTGCAAAGAATGATTGGATAATGAGAGTAGGGTCATTGTGAAAGGACAACGTGAGGAGATGGCATGTGGGCAGAGATGACTCACGAGCAGTGAGAAGTGAACCTTCTGATGATCTGGGGAAGGGGACAGCGAGGCAAAGCCCTTGCCTGCATTCAGGACACCATGACTGAGTCTGTGGGAATACAGAAACGAACCTTCAGACCCTCTATATTCTTGTAGTACATGAATAAGAGGAGACTCAATGTGATCAATGTCACAGGAATAGCATACATTCAAACTTCACACTTGTGAACAAGTTCTAGAAGTGAGAGGTAAATTAAGTGCAATCCAAGCAATTCATCATGATAAAAGGCATAATATTGCTTAGAGGGTAGGAAGCTGAAGATCTAGGGAGGAGTTGAATAGTGGAAAATGTCTAAAACTAGGCGATAAGAACCAGGAGATATGAGTGTAAGTGAGAAAGGGAAAGAAGTATGTATGTGTGTGTGTGTTCATTTAATGTGGCACATGTATATATACACACACACATAGTACTGTACATATATATGTACCTATATTACACATGTGATATGTGTGTGTATATGTGTGTGTATGTGTACTATTATAACCAAAAGACAAATATCCACATCCACAACTCAGTCATAGTTTAGCTTTTCTAATCATTGATGTTAGGAGATTGTTTCAAAGAAGGAAAAGTAATCAGTAAGAGTGATAAAAATCACCTTCAGACAAACTTCTTTGTAATTGATAAAGACTATCTTTGGTGAAACCACATTTTTCAAAGACAAAATTACTTTTATTATTGTCTTATGGAGAATTACGGCATTTAGCCTCAGTAGGAACCCTGAGTGTCACTTTTATGTGTCCCATACTTTGTCTCTAATTTCATAAAGTTTGAAAAATCTGGCTCATGGTCCAAAGTGAAAGTGCACTGAAGCAAGGTACAAGTCCTTGAAATATTTTTTATTTTTTCTAACAATTAATTTGTTTGTTTATTTTTATTGATTCTTATTCTTTAGTTATACATGACAGTAGAGTCCGTTTTGATAAAATTATACATGCACGGATTATATCTATTCTAATTAAGAGTCCATTCACATGGATGTACATGATGTTGAGATTCACTTATGTTTTTTCATGGGTGTATATAGGAAAATTTTGTCAGATTTGTTCTGCTTTCTTTCTTATTCCTGTCTCCTCCCTTCCCTTCATTCCTCTTTGTCTAATCTACTGAACTTCTTTTCTCCCCCACTCCCTTTTATTGTGATTTAGCTTCCACATATCAATGAAAATATTCAACCTTTGATTTTTTTGGGATTGGCTTATTTCACTTAGCATGATAGTCTCCAGATCCATCCATTTATTAGTAAAGTGCATAAAGTCATTCTTTATGGCTGAGTAATATTCCATTGTGTATATATACCACAATTTCTTTATACATTGATCTGTTGAAGGGCACCCACATTGGCTTCATAGCTTAGCTATTGTGAATTGTACTGCTACAAACATTGATGTGATTGTGTCACTGTAGCATGCTGATTTTAAGTCCTTTAGATATATGTCAAGGAGTGGGATAACTGGGTCAAATGGTGGTTCCATTCCTAGTTTTCTGAGGCATCTCCATACTGCTTTCCAGAGTCTAACTGGAATTTAACTGGAAAAATTAAAAAAATAAGAACACTCCAAAAATGATTGAAATAGGCAAAGTAAAAGAAAAATCAAAGCAACAATAGCAACAAACCCCTATTTAGGGGTTTTTCTCTCTGGATATTTCAGTGGTGTTGACTGGATTTTGATATGAGGATGAGACAGAAAAAAACCCCCGGTGTCCCTTTGCCTTCCTTCCTGCAGGATTTCACATGAGTTTTTCTCTTGCAGTAACTATTTGAAATTGTATTGATAAAAATACTACTTTTAAAAACAGACAGTTATTTAGAAACCTGGATAATCCCAAACTGGGTTGTTTCTTTAGGCATCAAGTAAATTTTTAAAAGCATGATGCATTTTAAAAGTTTTGATTTCCAAAGATAACATTCAAGTTAATGATCCTTTCATCAAAATGTTTGATGAGTGGCATAGCATCAGTGAGAATTGTGATGCTTAAATTAGGAAAATAAGACCAAAATCACAAATTCAGCAACTGAGAAATGACTGAATTAGATTTTTCCTTTAAGGTCGTTAATAATTTGAGGAGAATACTATATAAATTATGAGTGTGGACCATAGAGTTTGAGATAATTATGAATGACTCTGCGTGGATTAGTGAATGTTTTTTATTTATTTTTTTTGGCACTGGAGATTGAACTCAGGGGCACTTGACCACTGAGCCACATCCCCAGCCCTATATTTTGTGTTTTATGTAGAGACAGGGTCTCACTGAGTTGCTTAGCACCTCACCATTGCTGAGGCTGGCTTTGAACTCCTGATTCTCTTGTCGCAACCTCCCAAAGTGCTGGGATTACAGTCATGCGCTACCACGCCTGGCGTGAATGTTTTTAAAACAATGTTAATGTTTTCAGTATTTCAATTAGTTTTTGATAGCTATTCCATTATGTTCTTCTTTTGTAGCAATGTATTTGCACATTAATTGGAGTTTTCAAAAAAAATCCTTTTAATACAAAGAATAACTCAAATCTGTAAATGCAAGCTCATTGGCAAGTTAGCTATATAGGAAAATATTTTGTGGTACATGTGACTTTGTTACTTTTCAAATAGTAAGTATGAAATAAGGACCCCTTTAGTTCATTAACTGCAATTAAACCTGACTGGTATTATTTGTTTTTTGTGAAGGAGAAAATATACCCAGTAACTTTATTAGGAGGCCCTGATTTAGCTAAGCAATATCATTATTTCTGTTCTTTGGGATAGTATTTCTTGCATAAGAGGTAAGCAGTACAGTTGAGTCTTTGCTTTCTACGCAACTAGCACTTTTTTAAAAATCTGCATATTTGGAACTATGTTGATATATACAGTTATGATTTCTAGCCTTTAGTTTGTTTTTAAATCTCTTCAGGACTATTTTTTATATTTTATCTTCTGAACTAATTTGTCTTTTTTTTTGTACCAAGAATTGAGCCCAGGAGTGCTTAATCACGGAGCCACATCCCCAGCCCATTTTTATTTTTTATTTTGAGACAGGATCTCATTAAGTTGCTTAGGGCCTTGCTAAGTTGCTGAGGCTGGCCTTGAATTTGTGATCCTCCTGCCTCAGCCTCCTGAGTTGCTGCAATTACAATTACTTGTGTCACTATACCTTAAGAATGAAACTTGCTGGCACAGTGGTGGACACCTGTGATTCCAGCAACTCCAGAGGCTGAGGCAGGAGGAGGATTGCAAGTTTAAGGCCAGCCTGGGAAAAGTTAGTGAGACCCTGTCTCAAAACAAAAAAATAGAAAAGGCTGTGGATGTGGCTTGGTGGCACAGCACCCCTTGGTTCCATCTCCAGTATTGCTGATACCATGAAAAAAAAAATGAAATTTATATGCTAACCATCCCCTTTGGCCTCTAATTTTGAACACACACACTGACACGCAGTATATACTAGACCTATAGTGGGTTTATTATAATGACTAGTTACTAATCAGTAAACCTGATGCATTCCTGGATATTTCAAACTCTCAAATTCTAGATTGTTTTATCTTTTTCCTGTTACCAAATTGTGGCTGTACTGAATTTGAGATAAATGGCATGTCAAAACTATAAGTCAAGAAGAAAATATAATATCTCATTTCCAGGCAGGGAGTGGGGGGCTTCTGGAAATTGTCAAGTCTCTTCTTGTCCAGTTTTCTGTCATGGAAACAGAGTCTTGTATGGATCAGATAAGTACAAATGGCAAGAATACAGGTTCAGTGAAAAGAGATACTATGTTTCTTTTTGCTAGTGTATTCTAAAGTAGCACAGGGCAAGCCTGTAATAGATGGGCATCAGGTATTTGTCAAGTGAACTCAAACCCTCAAATTTGAGTTAATTCCTGTGTGAACTAGCATTGGGCCAGTTGGGTAGAGGACAGGGCGACAAAGAATTTTTTTTGTTCGTTTAATCCTTAGGGGGTGAAGTCTTAGGTCCTTCTGTCTAGTCTGACAGATTGGTAGGAAGTGCTTGTGTTTTTAGGATGATTTTCAGTTGAGTAACATTGACCTGGTGCTTCCATTGTTCTCTGTTAAGATAAGTGTGGAGAGTGGAAATGATCGCTGTCGCCTGGCGCTTCCTGTTGCTCTCAATTGCCACGGCAGTGCTATAGCATTTTCTGCTATTAAGCTGATACAAATGGTCCACCAGGCAGAGGCTCACTTGGGAATCCCACTCCCAACAGTACCAGGGACCATGGTCACCAAGAGATATGAGAAGAATGAATAACCTTTATCATGGTTTGAACACTACGCTTTTGTCCTCTCACAAGGATTTGACTTATGTCAGCTTCAGGGCATGCATTTGAGCATGGCAGTTCAGGACTAGATCTCAGCTCTTACATGATTTGACCAAAACAAAATAAAACAAAACAGAAAATCCTGAACCATGAAGTTTTTAAAATAGGAACAGACATGACCAGTTGCCCATAATTTTCAATACTCTACTACTTTAAGATAGGAAATATTGCTTACTTTAAAAATATTGAACAAGGAACTCCATATTTTATTAAAGTTTATTCTCATATTGCAAAATGATAACATGGATCTGCAAAACATATTTTCAATTTAGCAAATTTCATTTTAGTAGATTTAAAAAACAAAGAAAAAAAAGAAGGAAAACTAGAAAGAGAACAGAAGCAACACTCCAATCCAGGTGCTCTTCAGAGAAAACATTGTGTACTTACAAATCTCCAGAAATGTGCAACTAATAGGTTTGTTCATAAAGCTGAGAATCAGTTATCTCTCCCCTTTCGTTGTCTTTTAAGCATTTGGCATCAATGTTAGATTTCAATCGTAAGATCATGAATCAAGACTTCACAAGTGACAGCTTGACCGTTTAGTTTCTTGTTTCACTCTACTTTGTTAAACACTTGATTTTCATTCTCTTTTTCTTCTTTTTTCTTTCCCTGTGGTTCTTCCAGAATGTTAAAGATTATTTTGAATGCAGCTTGAGTAAATCCTACAGTTCTTCCAGTAACACACTTGGGATCGACCTCTGGAGAGGGAGAAGATGTTGCTCAGGAAACTTACAGTTACCACCATTGTCCCAAAGACAGAGTGAAAGGGCAAGAACCCCCGAGGGAGATGGCATTTCCAGGCCGACCACACTGCCTTTGATGACGCTTCCGAGCATTGCTATAACAACTGTAAGCCAAGAGTGGTGAGTAGCCTCAATGTTAAATGTCAATTCTGAATTTTATTTTCCAGTTACTCCAAATACAATTTCATGTTATTAAAATGTTAGTTATCTGTGGAATAACTACGATTGTTGACATTCTAAGAATTTGTTTCCTTTTGAGTATCAAGATGAAGGCTTTTAAACAGTGGTGATATTTTCTACTTCTTAAGATGGCAAGGTGCATGTTTTATATGGAACCCACTGAGGAGGGAATGAAATGCATTCACATTAATGTCAAAGGAAAGAAAAATTATTGCCTATGCTTTGCTTTTTTTCAAAAAGTACTGTTCAGTGAGCATCAATACTTTTAAATTTAGAAGAATAAAATCATATCAGTATATTTCATGGGATATGTGTATATATAATGATATATATCATATATATAATGATACATTTTTCATTGCTATACTCTACACATATCTCTAGCTTCTTTTTAATTATAATTCCACCTAGCTAACTGCAGTTTTTACTGTTATAAATTAAAACACTTCTTTGTAAATCAAAAGAGGAATGGAAATTATGCTGTGAGAGATGACCAGACTATCAACAGTGTATATTTGTGAAAGAGGCTATTTTTAACTAGTGTTAAAATGTTAATCAAGAACATACACTCTTATAACTGTGGTTAAAATGTGCCGTGACACTACTTCAGATATGTGTTTTAGCATGTATTTAATCATTAGTACATTCTCCTTTATTATTTTCTTTTCTCTCTACATAATTTACAGATATTTCCTAAGAATGACTTGCTTACATAATACGGAGATCTATCGTTAAAACAAAAAATAAATTCTCTATAATGTATATAATTTTAAGTTATAATGTGGTGCTTTCAAAATCACTTTTTGTTTAGATGATTTATTATTAAGGAGAAGGACTAAACATTTAATTATTTACATCATTCCAATAAGTCATTACAATGTGTAACTTATGGTGTATTGTATACCTTGCTGCATGCTGAGCTCTACAGTGCTCATGAGTAGCCCAATGTGTGCTCTTTGAATGCCACAGCACATCCCTTAGTTCGTGTTTATTATACCAAGAAATAGATCACTGAAACTCCGGGCTCCACGGTTATGTATGCTAAGACACTGCAGGGAAAATGGGTTACAACTCTGAGAAGCACTGTCTTCTATCTTCTGGTTGACTGAATTAATATTAAAACAGCAAGAGCTCAAAAACTAAAGTGGGCATATTGCTCCCATAGACCTTACTTAGTCAGATAGCTCACATGATTAATCTTGGTTATGCTCTGCATAATTGTGAATTTGGAGTCTTTAAGACTTCTAGATTTATTTTTCAGCAAGTTGGCACTGGAACAGTTTTACCAGTTGTTAAAATATTAAAATGCTGCTTCCATACCAGTTGATGAAGACATGCTTTCCTGAGCTCTTTGATGGCTCCTACCATCTAGAATCTTCCCCAAAGCCCCCAGAGTTCCCCACAATCCAGCAATAATGAAGTGATGACCAACAGGTGAGAGTTTGTTCTGTTGAGTGTTGGTGCTGTGGCAGCAGTTCTTAGGTATTTTGAATAACACCCCAGATGAAGTATACCTTTTAAAGTTTGAATTGATTAAACTGAAGGGCATTTTAGGATTTGTGGAATTGTTTGTCTCTTAGAAGTATCAAATCTAGATCTTGATGTTTGGAGCATGTTTGTTTACTAAGTGGAATATTTTTATTTGTACAAAGAGGATGGCAATGATCATGTTGTATGCTAATGAAAGAATTAAATAATCTACTCATATATAAGTACTGAATTTAGTAAAAAACATATAGTAGGTAACCAGAAAACGTTACTTTCCCTCCTCTTGATTAGTCAATAAAGTCTTTTGAAAATTAGAAACCCCGTCTCAGGTATAAGTAGCTTCATGCTGGATGTCAGTAGTTTAGGGCAAAATGGAAGACTTAGCCATTGTCCAGAGAGTTTGTATTCTGTGGTCAGTTAACTGCACGTTGGTATTTCATTTGTAACATCTCTGTTTTATTTTAATTAACTATCTACTTGTTAAAGCATGAAAGTATCCCGTCATCAGCTCTAAATTCATTTTAAAACTAAGAGCTTTTCTATACATTCCTTGAAAATGCTCCTGTGAGAGTATTGGTGGTTGAAGACTGCCAGAATGGCTGGCAGGGGAATCTGATTTAAGATCACTTGATGAGAAGTGAGTAGGCTTCCAGCTATCATTGCTGCTATCAACTTGGTGAATGTTCGTGGAGGTAAGGAAGGCAGCCTAGGGCCACTGTGAGAAAGAATTAGACTAACCTCTCAGAGCCCTGAGAATATGGGACCAGTATCTATGTTTAGACCAGAAGTCAGCAAATGTTTTCTGTAAAGTGCTAAACAGTAAATATTTTCAGTTTTGTGAACTTTAAGGTCTGTGATAATGATTCAGCCCTGCTGTTGCAAAGTGAAAGTAACTATAGATAATGTATAAATGAGTAAGTAGCTGTGTTCTAATAAAACTTTGTTTAAAAAAATGGACTGTGGGCTGAATTTGGCTTATCAGTCAGAAAATTTTTGAGCCCTGTTCTAGACTATTAAGGATATTTAGAACATGATTCTGACTTTATAATTGCTTTGACAGTTACCAAGGGCAGAGACTGGCCTTGAATTCCTGGATGATGTATCCAATTAATCATCAGTATGGGACTTTGTGCACTAGGTCAAGCCATCAAAGCCAATGAAAGAATTAGAGCAAGTACTAATGAAAAATATTCCCTTATTGTACATAAAGTTAAATATAAAACCATTGCCATAAATGTAACTCTGTCTCGGGAGAGCACGTTAGTGATGGGAGCTGGCCGTCACTGCAGGTGAAAGGTCTGGAATATAAGGAGAGTTTTTTTTTTAAAGGTTGACTTTTTAAAATTATAACTTTATTTTTATTTATTAATTTGTATGTGGTGCTGAGGACCAAACCCAGTGCCTCACCTGCGGTAGGGAAGTGCTCTACCACTGCTCTACCACGGTAGGAAAGTGGCTCTACCTGGGGCCACAACCCCAGCCCCAGGAGAGTGTTTTAACTGATCACAGAGCCAGAGAGAGCAGAAATGATCAAGTCCCATTTTATGGGGCAGTTTCCGTCCTGTTGCCTTGTTTCCTCATCCCTCAGTGACCCAAATGAACCAGCGATGGGGGTGGTAATACTTACTTTTCAGGCTCATGGTGATAATTAAAGAAACACTTGTGGTGAATGTGGCACAGTAACTAGTTGTGAAGGCTAATTAGTTGTTGTCATCATTGTCATTTTACTGTTATATTAAGATGGAATTTCTAGAATTATGTATTTTCCATTATTGGTGGTTCTTAAGGAACTTCACCACCTGAGTTCTCGGAATCAATTTGGAAATAACGGTGAGAGAGGAAGTTAGATATGAGGACAAGATGTTACCTTTGTTGCTGTTCAAGTTGACATGGCAATATGTAATTTATGGCTGTGGGCAAGTAGTCTCCTAACATTGATCACCACAATTACACTGACTTGCCACTTGGTAACAGGAAGTGCCTGGCCAGGGCAGGCTCCCCTCCGTCCTGTACACCCCACCTCCCCATGGAAAATCTTTGCTTATAAAACTTGAAGCATGAAGGATCTGTACAAATCCTGACCTTGTGACAAAGTCAGAGGGAAGACCTGGGTTGTGTATGGCTACTTTCTTCTTCTGGAAATATCAACAAAAATTAAAAATTCCTCCTCCGTGGGGAAGAATGAGGAAAGAAGAATAAAGAGGCTAGAAATATTAGACTGGTGGCATTCGCAAACCTTGGGAGGAACATCAAAAGCTGGTAGGAACATGTTCTTCCTTAACCTTACCCAATTGTTTCTGTTCAATCTTTTCACCTTAAGTCTAAGGTCACAGCAAGGGGACAGTAGTTTTATAGGGGGATATCAGCACTATACCCAGGCAATCTTACAAAAACTTTGTGTAGCTTTTCTCAAAAAACCCCCCATAGCCCTTTTGAGTAGTAAAGGAAAAGAAAACCTGAAATCAAAGTTTCTTGTCCTACTTTGTAAATTAAAAGTCCAAAGAATTTTAAAGCCTCAAATTCATCCTCCTTATCTTTTTACCTCTCTCACTTTGTCAGTGGGCTCTTAAGGCTTGGTGTGGAGTGAGCTTTCCTCTTCAGCTATAGCCTGAGCATCTTCAGAGTGAAAGCTCTAGTTCCTTCAGTCACAGAGAAGTCATTTTAGGGCAACGCCAGGTCTCTGACAGGCTTCACTTTTTGAATAATTAAAGGAATTTAATGATCTATAAATTTACCATATTTCATAACCAAACTTAGGCAATAAGTCAACTCTGAGCCTTGAAAATCTATAGTTAGGTAATCCATAACTTTAATCTTTCTCCATGAGGATCTCAAGGTACTCTAGCTCACTCTAGTTCTTCCCTGCTTACACTTTTCATGTATGTTGATCGTTTATATATTTACCCACAATACATTAGCATTTAGTTCACATTCAGTCTTTGCTTGAGATTCTCCCAGATACTTACCAGTATCTTTGTTTTAAATTTTTTCTAATGATCATATGAAAAGCAAAAGACCTAGAACAGCCAACATAATAAGAAGAAAAAGAAG
Organism: Xerus rutilus; assembly: GCA_028644305.1. Taxonomy (NCBI): domain Eukaryota; kingdom Metazoa; phylum Chordata; class Mammalia; order Rodentia; family Sciuridae; genus Xerus; species Xerus rutilus. Next base: position 49,361,843 of record CM053400.1, read on the forward strand.
GAAGAGGAGAGGGAGAAAAAGGAAGAGGAGACGTAGGAGGGGAGGGGAGGAGAGTGACAACAGAAGTTGGAGGACTCATGTACCGAATTTCAAACTTCTTATAAAGGTATTTGTCAGCTTTTTCTCTGCTGTGACCCAAAAGACCTGGCAAAAACAATTTTAGAGGAGGAAAAGTTTATCTGGGGGTTCACAGTTTCAGAGGTCACAGTCTGTAGACAGACAGCTCCATTGCTGTGGTCTCCAGGTGAGGGTAAACAGCATGGTAGAAGAGCATGCTGGAGACCAGCAGCTCCAGACATGGCACCAGGAAGCAGGTAGAGACTACTCAGCTCCACAAGGATAAAATATAAACCTCAAAGGCACACCCACAGTGACCCACCTCCTTCAGCCACACCCTACCCACCTACTTTTACCACCCAGTTAATCCATTCAAGTGGGTTAATGCACTGATTAGGTTAAGGCTCTCATAACTCAATTATTTCACCTCTAAACTTTCTTGCATTGTCTCATACATGAGCTTTTGGGGAACACCTCATATCTAAACCATAACAGGTATAGTACTCAACACCATTGTATTGGCAAAAGAATGAAACAGCCCTCCACTTTACCTGCCAACTGATCTTTGACAAAAGACAAAGATCATTCAATGGAGAAAGTAGTGCATTTTCAATAAATTGGTGCTGGAAAAATTGGCTATTTTTATATGAAAAAGTAAATCTAGACACAAATCTGATACCCTTCACAAAAACTAACTCAAAAGGGACCATAGACATAAATAGAAGCAAAAATTATAGGACTCCTAGAACATAACATAGGAGAAAACCTAGATTACCTTTAGTTTGGCATCAAGCTTTTAGATGTGACACCAAAAGCAGATCTATGAATGAACAAAAGAATAAGCTGAACTTCGTTAAAATTTAGAACTCATGCTCTGTGAAAGATAATGTTGAAAAAATAAAAAGAAGATCCATGGATTTTGGAGAAAATATTTTCCAAACACATTTGATAATGGAGTTATATCCAGGAAATACACAAGAAACTTTAAAAGCACAATGAGAAAATAACCCAATTAGAAAATGGGCAAATGATTCGAAGAGATACCTTGCCAAAGAAAATATATAGGTGACAAGCATTTGAAAAAATGTTCAACATCGTTCCTTGAGAGAATTACAAATGAAAATATTAAAAGATAGCACTGAATATTTATTAGAATGACTAATATTCAGAGACCTGGTTATACAGGTGGCTGGCGAGGATACATGAAAACAGGAATTCTCATTCATTGTTGATGAGATTAAGGAATGATGCTACTACTTTGGAAGACATTGTGGCAGTTTCTTCCGATACTCATCACAGTGTTACCATATTACCTGGCAATAATGTTCCTAGGTATTTACCTAATCAATATTAAAGCTTATCTACACAGAAACCTGTATACAAATGTTTATTACATCTTTATTTGAAAAGTCTACCAAAAATCAGAAGCAACCAAGATGTCCTTTGATAGATAAATTGATATACAAATTGTGACACATGAATACAGTGGAATACTGTTCACCATTCTGAAACAAAGTGACATATTCAAGGAGTGAAAGTGTTCATATTGTATGTAGGGTATGTGAGGTGTTGGTGGAGATATGACTTCCATCAAAAGGTGAGAAAGATGAGTTTTAAAACATAGGGATCAGATCACGAAGGGTCGTGAAATTCTGGCTTTAATAAATTGAAACCACTGAATTGTTTTTAATAAAGTGAATATAGATATATATTGATAAAGTAATAAGACAATGCAGAAGCTGTATGGAAAGAAAGAGGTTGGAGGTTATAGAGCTAGAGAGGAAAGTTGAAGGGTGAGATGGGTAATGAATGCTGAGAAATCTGAGGATAGAGATAACTAAACTGGAAAGGAAGAAGACAATATTGGATCGTATTAGAATAGAATGGATGGGAATTTGGTGCTCAGTTAGGTATAGACTGGGAGAAGGAGCAGAAGCCATGAGTCATGGAGGTTTCTGGCTTAATCAACTAGAGGAATGTAATACTTTGGATGAACAAAACATGGATAAGGGAATGAAGTATAAGGTGAAAGATGATAGGTTCAATTTTGAACAATGATTTTAAAGTACACTGAACATTGTGCTAAGTAGACATTAAAAGTAGTTAAGAATGTGTGTGTGTGTGTGTGTGTGTGTGTGTGTGTGTGTGTCGTCATAGTTTGGAGATCATAGTGTGCAAATGATAATGAAGCAGTGGAATGAGAGACATGCCAGACCAATCAATTTCATCTTGAACTACGGGCATAGCCTAAGGAATAATAACAAGAAAATGAGGAGCTATAGAGAAGGCAGAAAATAAGAAATCAGGCAAGGAAGAATAAGTAGAGCTACAATAGAGAATTCTGAAAAAGCAGAAGCTAGGTCACAGAGAAGGTTTGGCACTCTAAGACACATATTGCACAGAGTATAGGTGTGATGAAGACGGACAAAAGGCCTTTGGACCCTGTAATCCTACTGCACAGTCCCAGTTGGGTGACCCAAGTAAGAAGTACATCATCGGATTTGAAAATGGACTGGGAAGGCAGAGCTTTGGGGAAGAATGAACAGAAATGCACTGGTAATGTTCTAGTTCTATGTTCTAATATATTTTTTTCCCTGAACATGGGATATTATAGTGAAAGTGATACTAGGGGACAAAATAAAACTTTAAAAGATGCGTGCATTGGAGATAGTAAAGGATAGCAATAAAATTGCTCTTTTAAGATTTTTGTTGGTAAAAGGAAAGAGAGAATGGAAGCTGACCAGGGGTAAACAAGATGAAGGGGAGGTGTGGAGACTTCTCCACACATGCTGAATAGGAGGGACCAGTAGATAGGGGAGATGGAAGATGAGAACAATGGGTAATAATTGCTGTAGAATACAGTAGGTGGTGCATGGAGTAGAGGATTGACTTTAGATGAGATTAAAAACTTCTTTTGAGATATGTAAATCCAAGGCAGAAAGGAATGAGTATATTGGAAATGACTGGGAGAAAAATAGGAGAACCTCACGTCCAAAGGTGGAGATTAGTGGTTGTCAAATCTTAGACGCATCAGAATCACTGGAAAGACATTGCAACACAGATTGCCGGAACCTTAGCATTAAGGGTCTGGGGGAAGATCTGAGATTTTGAGTTTCTAACATATTCCCAGGCATATTTTTAATATTGGCGTTTGCACCACATTTGGAGAACTATCGGCATACATTTACTGTTCTTATGAGGTTGTCTGCTGAGAATAAGCAAGCATGGGTCCTAAGCTGTGAGCCATAGACAAGCAAGGCACAGCCTCACTGAAACTAGAATTTTTGCCTAGGGGTATTTTTTCCCATGCCAAGTCATAGGAAAAAATGACCCAGGGTGGGATTGAACTTCCAGATGCTAGTGATACTGGTGTCGAGAATAAGGTTCGAATCTCGTTTCTCCTATGAGAAACGCCAAGGCAAGAGATAAAAGTTTTATTTAAAGCATAGAACAGAGAGAGAGGGACAGAGAGTGCTCCACAGAGGAAGAGATTCAAGTTGGTGCCCAAAGGAGTAGGGGTGTCCTGCCCTTTTTATAGATTTCAGATTTCCTTTTTGCTCATGCCCTCTTTTCCCCTTATCTGGCCAAAAGGTGGGAAAGGAGCCTTCTGGGGTACTGGCAGGAAGTGGGCAGCCCAGGGGACATTCATTAACAACTCCTTGTGGGGAAGAGAAATCTCTGGAGGCAGGTGACCTTGGCAATAGGTTGGAGGAGGAGAAGTGCTCCAGAGATATTAGCATTTTATTTCCTCTTGAATCACCCTCCCCCATCTTCCTGACCCAATCATTCATTACCTACACTGACTGTCCCCTGGCCTCACTAGGCCACAGTAATATTTGGGGAATACTCACAACATAATGATACCAGGGAACTGTTGTCAGCCTCATTTTCAGTTGGGTATGAAGAGGCATAAAATAATTAAGGCAGGGATTCTTGTTTCAGAGTTTTCCTTAGGGTGCATTTTTCATAAGGAATCGTTCTGGCTTCTTCTTTGTTGTTCCTTCAAAGAAGATATATGTTTGTCACCTACCTCTGTTTGCCTAAGGGCTGTGCTTTGCTTCTTTAAGTGTTGTAGTTTTGAACATGCTAGTTCTCTTTGGGCATCTATTAATTTAGGTGTGGTGTCCTTAATGTTCACAGTCCCACCTTTCACCTCCATCTGGAAGAGTAGGGCCTGTTTGCCCACAGCTGCCTGCAAGGCTGGAAACAATTTCCAGTGTTTTCCTTAACACAGAGGGAAAGGGTTGGTCCACAGAGGTGGCAGCTCTGAGTATGGGATCTATTGCTGCCACAGTCAGTCACAAGTTGACCATCTGATGAGGTTTCCGAAGCAAATATTTTATACTTCTAGGCTGCCTCTCAACTACAGATCCCAAAGCCCCATTTTAAAGACCAGAACATCCAGATGCTGTGAGCAAATGCCAGAGATTTAGTAAAAGCTGGTATGAGGATAGGATATTGATGACACACACAGCTGTTCAGCTCTCACCAGGCTTCACCTCCTACTGAAATCCTTCAGCTTCAGAAATAGCATTTATGATTTGTGCATCAAGTACTGCAGTTGACAAGCCAGCAATTCACTGAGACCCCTCTGGGCCCCCCATCTCAGGTGTGTGAAATAATGGATATTTAAAACCTGCCATCATCTCCTCTGTACAACTCTTACTGCTCTTCTTTCCCCTTTCCACTATATTTGGGGAAGATAAGAAAACTTAAGCCCTCTCTTGGTGCTTGTGGGGAATTTCAAACTGTCCAGATCTCTAGGAATCCTTATCCATGCTCCAAACCCTTAACCATAATAAAACACTAAGCCATCACCATCCATATCTCCTCTTGTTTCACCTTAGACAAAACCTGAGCCCTCTTGCTAGGGAAGCATGTGAATTGTAAACTTCTTTTCATTTCTGTTCTTGCTATCTGCCTTTCATCCTGACATTTGTAAATTTCTGGGTAGGGGTCTGCCCAGATACAGCAGGTCTCTTAGTTTTTAGATAGGCTGATGAGGTTTTATTCCATCAAATGTATGGCCATTTCAGATTTTTAAAAACATATTGCACTTGACTCAGGGCTAATAACTGAAAAGTGAACAAAACTTGGCTCCTGCTCTTTAGTGTTATAGCCTAATAGAAGAGGCAGACATGTAAGTTAACACACTGCATAGAAATATCTTGTGTAGCATTCATAAGGTACTATACGAACAAAAGAGGGAGTTGAAAAGTAATTATGCAAAGTCACAAAAGCATGAAAGAGTATTACATATTGAGAAAACAATATTTAGTTTTATTTGGCTGGAGGGCAGGGCAACTGTGGTGAGATCCAATTAGAGAGGGCCTTGAAGGCTCAGCTGGTACATTGGATTTTTTTTATCCTGAGGGCACTGGTGAGCTTTTGAAGAGCTTTACAGAATGAAATGGAAGAACTTTTTTTGTTGTTCTAATTAGTTATACATGACAGCAGAATGCATTTTGATCCATTGTATACAAATGGAGCATACTTTTCATTTCTCTGGTTGTACAGGATAGAGAGTCACACCATTCGTGCAATCATACATGTACCTAGGGTAATGATGCCCATCTCATTTCACCATCTTTCCTACCCCCATCCCCCATCTCCTCCCTTCAGTCCCCTCTGCTCAATCCAAAGTTCCTCCATTATGGAAGAACATTTTTACTTAACTCACTTTGATGGCAGTATAGACAATAGATTGGAGGAATGGAGGAAAAAGGCACTTTGAAACAATACTGTTTTACTCCAAGCACGCAGTGATGATGACTGAATCATCAGGGCGAAGCAGGGAGAATGGCCAGAGGGGGACACATGTGCCTAACACTGCTTTATGTGCCAGAATGCAATGTTGAAAGAGGGCAGAGAAATTATGTGTTCACGAATTTATATTCTAACAGGGTGTAGGAGAGAAGCCTCTCCATTCCTTCCTTCTCTCAACAGAAAATTCCAGAGTTGAGGCTGAGCACTTGGCTACTCAGGAAAGGGAGTACTTTTCAGCCTTTCTTATAGCTTCCTCTCAGTCTTCAGTGAAGCTGCTTGTCACGAGTGGCGCAATTAATAATTACTTGGAGGTGGATTGTCTTTAAATGCAAGTGTATATTCAGTCACAATGATCATCAAATATAATCAATTAATGCAAAAGGTGTTGGATGTGCTGGAGCACCCCAACTAGCATTCAGTGTGCACTAATTAAACACTATAGGTAAGTCGTACTATCCTAGAGCAACTGAACACTACAAGTAATTCACACAATCCAAGGGCAACTAAACAGTACAAGTAATTCACACAATCCTAGGGCAACCATGAACCCCCAAATACCTCCAGTGCCACACAACTTCTCTTAGCCAAAGAACAGACCTTGTCTTTGTCTGGTGGTTCTCTTCAGCTGACAGCTGGATGTCAGGGAAAAGTGGAGTTGATGCAGGGATGGACAGCATGGTGGCCAGTCTCACTGATGTCCTTGGAGCAAAAACCCCCAATGCGGCAGGAGAAGTAGTTTAAATGCAGTTCCAAGTTGGTGATGTAAGCTGGTGATTGATTACACTCAGTTAAAGTCAATGTCCGTTCGTTATGTCTAGTGAGATAGTATAATTGCAACTGGGCATATTTTTTGCACATGTGCACTAAGCTGTGCTCCTTATCAATTGTAACCAGTCATTGCTAGGCAGGCCTATGGCTAGGTGCCCCTTATAGCAAGCAGGCATGACTAAGCATGCCAATGGCTGCTGTTCCTTATGGCCAGCAACTTAGTGAGTCCCTGGCATGTCCAGGCATATCTATGGCATGTGCTCCTTACACTGCTAGATGAGTTTCTGTCCAGATCATGCCCTGCAAATAAAAAGACATTGTTTTCCCTCCTTCACCCTTTTCAACTGGTTGGGGAGGTATGCAGTGGTGGGATTTCTTGTACCATTTGGCCAAGGCAAGACTGCAGGCTAGACGGAGCAGCAAGATGGAAGGGCCCTAAGTGTGTGAAGACCTCGTGGAGGAGAGTCACCACAGCAGACTGGATTTTAATGTGAAATTAATACAATTCTATCTTTTTGTGTGGGGTTTTTCTCTGTCACAGAAGCTGAACCTACATCATAGGTAATTGGGGGATATATACAATAATAGTGGAGATTTATGTTAAGGGGATGCGTAGGCCATGAACCCCACAAATGCAATTACCTAAGAGAATACTTTTTTTAAATACGTGTACTTATGTAAATATGAGCTGAAGCTGTTAAGCCTAGCATATTATCATTCTGAATAAGTGCTAGCTGGACCTCACATGCAAGGGAGAGGCTTATGGACTGCATATGCTGGCCAGTGAGAACTCCTCAGACCAGAAGGATCCATATGTGCTAACTACTTACATATAGATGTGCCAACCAGTGTAATGAGAGAGACTGAAGCTGGTTATCCCAACCTATTTCTCATTGTTTAATGTACTTACTAATCTTAAATTAAGTAAGTTGGTTAATAAATTGATAAAGGTAGAGTCTGTTCACTGAGGTGGAAGCTGATTGCAATAATAACTACTGGATCCTCCAGAAAGAAAGGCAAGCCTCATGGACATGATTTAGCCCAGTGAGGCCTCTAGTGGACTTTGACCTACAGAACTGTAAACTAATAAGCTTGTATTGTCTTAATTACTAATCTGTCATGGTTTATTCCAGAAAGAACAGAAGATGAATAAAACCCCTCTTGCAAAAAGAAAAAGGTATTTGTAGCCATAAATTGATTTATAGCATTTATCATTTACATACTCAGTTGGAAGAAAGTTTTCAATAAAGAACTAAAATAGTGACAAATTATAAGAGAAAACTTCAGATAACAGTGTGAAAACAATGATTAGAAATGAACTTTGCAATATAAAATTTAAACTAAATGGAAAATTATGGGCTATTAGAGAATATATGGTGATAAATAAGAATTATTAAAAGGATGTGAGAAAAGAAAAACTCATAAAATCTGGAAATAAACACAATAACTGTTTTAGCATGGCCTAGGACTTGGTGAGTTCAATAAAAGTCTCCAACATTATTTCTGAATAGTTTGGGGGAATAGAATTTGGAGAGGAAGATATAAAAGTCTAATCACATTTGGGGACACAGGGACAGAGCATATTATGTGTAAAAGACATAGTTAATATCTTGTTACATAATATAGAGAAGTTGGGTTGAATATGAGCACTGGAAAGGGTAAAGCAACTATTAACAGAACGCAAAAGTAGAATTCTTTCAAAACTAAAGTTGGAAAAATGAATATGAATTTAATTGAATCAGAAAAAGAAAAACATACAATGCAGGTACCACAAAGTAAGACTTCCTCCTTTTCTTTAGCTTCATAGGGATAGTAACTATAAAAATTATGAAAGAATAAAATATGTATATTTTAGCATTAAATTTTAATGGGCTGAATAATCTCATCAAGGCAGAGGCTTTGGAATTTATCATATGCCCTCTAATAATCATGCTGTTTTTAAGAAATAGTTAAATCAAGAATTAAATGAACTTTGAAATACATATATGAGGAACTTTAATGAAATATAAGTTCTTCTTCAAAAACACAGCAATTACAGATTTGTTACTCAGCTTTAAAAAGAATGAAATTATGGCATTTGCTGGTAAATGGATGGAGCTGGAGAATATCATACTAGGTGAAATAAGCCAATGCCCAAAAAACCAAAGGCTAATGTTTTCTGTGATATGCAGATGCTAATTCACAATAAGAGAGGGGCTAGGGAAGAATAGAGTTACTTTGGATTAAGTAGAGGGCAGTGAAGGGCAGGAAGGTGGTATGGGGTAGGAAGGAGAGTAGAATGAATCTGACATTATTACTTTATGTACATATGACTACATGATTGTGGGATTCGACATCATGTACAACCAGGAGAATGAGAAGTTATATTCCATTTATATATGATGTGTCAAAGTACATTCTACTGTTGTGTATAACTAATTAGAACAACAACAAGAGCTCTAGACCCAAAGTAAAACAGGAAAACAGAACAATGGTTGAAGGACCCCAGCAGTGGAAACAGGTGGAGGCTGAAGATCTGCAGCCTGGGGCTTGGACTGTCAGCCTAGTTCCAGCAATGGTAGGACTAAAATGCTTGGAGGTAGAGCCAGTCTTCCTTTCTAAGGTACACATGTCTGGAAAATGGTAAAAGTACTTACTAACTGTAGTGTTAGACTTTAATAAGTCAAGAAATCTTTGCATCCTCAGCAAGAATTGTACAGTTTGGACAATTACAATATTCCTCAGAACTGACTCATTTTAGCCCTATTTTCCCTTGGTCACATAGCCAAGCCAGGCTCTTTAATTGGTTAAAATAGTTGTGAGCCATCAACAAACAAGCTGGCCTAAGTGCCATGGGTGGAGTGTTAGACTTTAAATAGCAGATGATTCATCATTAGCCTACTCATGGTTGTCTTGGCCAAGAATTAGCACCTGATTTCCGGGATAAGCAAAGTCGTCTCCAAGTCCAGGTGTAAGATAACTTGATAACAGTCTATGTGCCTGGGTTTTGGTCAAGACTTCTTAACTAGAAATCGCTCATTATCAATTATTTCTCCTGCACTTTTTGTTCTTTTTATGGAACAATATCAATTAGAGGCAAAAGTATAAATAACAAAATACTAATTCATGATATTTTCCAATAGGGTATAGATATGGTTTAAAGAAATATTTTAGTTTTGTAAGTATCCAGCACGGGCTTGTTTGTAGTCATAAACATGACCTTGTATTTCCTTTTATCAACAAAATGTAAATTTTGTATTGAGTATCAATAGGTTGGTTCAATTAAATGATTAATTAATTGCTAACTTAATCTAATCCCTCCTCTGGTCAATTAGATTACAATGGAAGAATAGCTTGTAAGGGTTTTCATTTAATTTCCCAAGTATATTTGATCATTGCTGTCAGTATTTTGATAGGTTTTCTGTTTTAAAAAAAAATGCCAAATTATTCTTACCAATTACATCAGTATTACACCAAATAATAGTTACATTATGAATTATGTTATGGAAGATCACTGCAAAATCAGAAGCAACTTCCCAACAGGAGCAGTCCTTATCCAAAAAACGTCAAGACTGGGATATAAATCAGAGGTCAAACCTAAATAAATTCTGCATTGCCAGACCCTTATGGATATGGCCATATGCCTTATTTCAATCATCAAGTTAAATACATAAGTTTGGATCCAAAAATGCTGAGTTCCCCATATGGATAAGACACTTCCGCATATACTTTGAACGTGTGCATTGGAGTAGGCATTCAAAGAAAGTCTCGTAGACTGGCAGATTTTTCAAATGTTAAGAATCATTTTTCAAGCTGGGCACGGTGGCGCAAGCCTGTAATCCCAGCACTTAGGGAGGCTGAGACAGGAGAATCACAAGTTCAAAGCCAGCCTCAGCAACGGCGAGGCGCTAAGCAACTCAGTGAGACCCTGTCTCTACATAAAACACAAAATAGGGCTGGGGATGTGGTTCAGTGGTTGAGCACCCCTGAGTTCAATCTCCAGTACCAAAAAAAAAAATCATTTTTCAAGATTTTCCCTTCTTAGCTATATTGATGTTGTGCTTTTCATTCATTCCTCCAATATTTCTTACCACATAATTTCCAAGATTGACAATACAGAAGAAACATATCTATATGAAAAAAATTATGACCCTGGGGGAAGGTCAAGCAACTAGAAATATTTGTGTTGCTCGGGAGCAAGATTAGATGTAGAGATGCTGATTTGTAAGTTTTGGTAGATAAAATGATAGTTGAATTTTTTTATAGACAAGGAAGATGAAATCTCATATAAGTTTCTAGAGTAAATAGAGGACATTTGAAAAGAGGGGGGATGTAAAGAGCAAGAGAAGACAATGAAGAGTGAGCAGCCCTAGCAATACAGGAACAGGGGATCTGAGTCAGGAGAAGCAAAGCAATTAAGTTTTTCATGCAACAGATAAGTCAAGTAAAATAAGGGCCAGAAGTATGATTTAAGTCTAGCAATTTGAAGACTATTTATGATTTCCTATTTCCCTACTTTAGGCTCTGAGAATCTAGTAGCCATGGTTCCTAGATGAGGGCACTCCTACCAGGAAAAACAGTAAGAGTTTCACTGATGGTGTGTAGTCACTCTTATGCCTTAGTTCCTTGGCCTGTGTGGATTTGGGCTTAAAGTGTACACTGCTTCCTAAAAGATAGTGCCCCATCCTGTAGGGTGCCATTCCTACACTAGCCCCTCAGTGGCAAATTTAAGAGTTCATTACATTCCTTTCTCAAGCTGGCAGTTTCTGGATGGTGTGGTGGTAGTAATATCAGTGAACCTCTTGCTTATTTCCTTTCCACTAAGGAATGGCTAAGACACAGTGGGCAGGAAAAATAAACCTAGACCAATAATACGTGTTAATTCTGGCTAGACTGAATATAGCTTTCTCTTGGGTTAGAGCCCTATGCAATCAGCTTTCCACCAAGCGTAGGGTGGGCTTCCTGAGAGATGATACCCGCATTACTTTCTGTTTCTAGCAGGCCCAGCATTCAGCAGCAATAGTTACTAGATCAGCTCTTTGTTTTTGGTACTGGAGATTGAACTCAGGGGCACTTGACCACTGAGCCACATCCCCAGCCCTATTTTGTGTTTTATGTAGAGACAGGGTCTCATTGAGTTGCTTAGCGCCTCGCCGTTGCTGAGGCTGGCTTTGAACTTGTGATTCTCCTGTCTCAGCCTCCCTAAGTGCTGGGATTACAGGCTTGCGCCACCGCGCCCGGCTACTAGATCAGCTTTGAAGTGATGCAGCCTATGGTATTAGGTGCATTCATAGCCTCCATCTCTACCACTGCAGCTACTGTTCACAAGACCACTACCCACCTGGGCATCAAAAACTGACTGACATTTACTGGGCAAGGCACTTTTGGGATTCTTTAGGTTTCTTCTCCAGTGATAGGCACAAGCATACAATATAACAATCCCCACACTCTGTTCCCACCCCTGTAGGTCCATCTATAAGCCTCTTAGCCAGAACTTCTCATTCTAGTCATCCAATTTTGTGCATTCAAATACTGAGTTAATCCATCCATGAATCCATTTTGGGCCTTTTCCTTCTCCTTCAACAGATCATAGAGAAACCTCATGAGTTTATAGGTGTGAAATAAGGGGAACTCATATTGCAACAGTGATAGATGGCATGGGGGTTTGTAATATGTGTTTTTGCAGTGCTCTCATACCCTCTGGACCTGCTTAAGTTTGATTCCAGATGTATCACATCCATGTTATGCTGAATTGCTGCTGGAGTCGTCTGGCTTTGTGATTTGTTGAGTTGATTAGCGTCAGTGGTATGTTGGTAAATATTTAATGATTTCTTCTTAAAAAGCTTTGCCCAGGTTTATAGCACTTGCTGAGTCTTATTGTGTAAATATTTCCACTATGTCTGATTTCAAGTGGCAAAATCATGTCATAGAATGTGGAATTGGGAAGAGAAGTGCTGGTACAAACTGTAGCACAGTGATGGGCAGTTCTGGCCATATGGCCTCATGATGTCAGTTGAAGTCTGGGAATTTAATGCTCAGTTTCTAATGGGCCCAATGACATAACAAGAATTGTTTATCAGTAGTTTATTGTTCTGTACTGTAAATGCATCCTAAAAGGATGCCAGAGCAAAACATACTTTTCTATCACAAACAACTCCAGTAATGTGAGTCCAAGAAACAATACTGCACATTATGCAAAACACTTTCTTGTCCCGGGCTGCACTTAAAACTAGTGTTTCTTTACATCATCTGAAAAATGGTCATTATAGTATTTTCCAATGTGTTAAATGCTGCCTCTCAAACTCAAAGAGGCCTATCAAATATCACGTTTCTTTTTCAATGGCGAGAGACAACGAATAACTTATTCTTTACTTGGGAGTAGATATTCCAGGATTCCCAGAACATTAGACCCCTAAACACTATTTCTATGTGGCAGCCTCAGGAGTCTCTCTGAGTTTCATCTCCCTCTAGAGCATCCATGACTTTTCACAGCATCCAGAATACTTGCCATTTCCTGCTCATCAGATATGATTAAAATGACATCCTCAATATGGTGAATCAGTGTGATGTTCTGCAGAATGTCTAGATGACCCAAGACTCCTCTAATAATATTATGGTCAGAGCAGGGTAATTAGCACAGTCCTAGGGTGAGACGGTGAATGTATACTATTATCTATGTGAATAGGAATTTATCCTGATCCTTCCTCCTGATGGGAATGAAAAAGAAAACATTTGTTCATTCAATGGTGACCAGATAGTTGAGAGTGTATTAATATTTAGTAAATATACACATGGTGCAGCAGCCACCACTGAAGTGACTGCTTGGTTAACTTGTGATATAGTCCATTGCAATCTTCTATGGCCCATTTCCATTTTTTGTACAGCCATGTTAGCATGTTAAATGGAATTCTACAGGGGTCACCACTCCTGTGGTACTTTTACTGCATCTTTTCTATGTTTAGATATTGTTTAAACATGCAAATACTATTGTGGCACAATTGTGTACAGTATTCAGTATAGTAACATGCTGTACAGACGGCCTAGGTATACACTGGACTATATGATTTAGATTTGTAATGTGTGTAAGTATGACTTAATATATTGACTGTCATCGATCTTTCCTCTAAGGACAATATGTTCTGAGAGCTATTTCCATAGATTCTGTGGGTCAGGACTTGCTGACTCATTTTAAACTTGCTAGAGATTATAGTACTTTCTCACCTCAGTTCTGATAGGTATGTGCTGCCATCTGGCCTCTTTATTCTGAGATCCTATAATCCTTATTGCCACTATGTCCTACCTACCATTATTCCTAGACTTTTGGGTGATGTAGGTATCCCTCTAACCTTATTGCCTTGGTAAAGTGAGTGTCTGGTTTCCTTAAGGAATATGGATAATTATAGGATTTCCTGTCTTTTAAAATGGACCCCATTTCTTGTATGCATGCTCCTTTGAGCCTTTTAAGTTCTTACCCCATCATTTGCCTATAGCTATTATGGCATCTCTGTATGCAGGCCTTTGCTTTTTTCAAGCTCTTCAGGGCCATTCCAATAGTTAAAATTATCACTTGCCAAGGGGTTAAAATCTTTAGCACTGGTAAGTATGCCCATATTGGAAAACTCTTCCTCATACAGCTTTATATCCTGTCCTTCTTGATCTAGCAGCCCTCAGAAATCGCCCCCAATTCCCAGTAGTAACATGTTATCCAGGCTCTGAGGCTTTATAAGCATAGCATTTCTCTTTTTCTTTAGCTGGCCCAGCGCTTCCTGAGTCAGATTATGCTAAGATTTGACTCTGATTATGAGCTATGTCAGGAAGTGCATCAAATTCTAAAGAGGGCAATAAATGTCACCTAAGCTACCAACCTCATTCAAGGCCTTTGTATAACTTCAAGTGTGTGTGTGTGTGTGTGTGTGTGTGTGTGTGTGTATGTGTACGTGCACATGTGTAATAAGGTAGAACTGGCCACTTCTTTAGGCATGTAGGATTCAGGATAATCTCAAGGTTCCAGGTTCTTAACTATATCCCCAAGTGTCATACTCCTTTCTTACAAGAATCCTGAGCTTGTCTAAGAGACCTGCCTCAGCTGAAATTCAGCCTTCTTTGAAGCTCGGCTAGGAATTCAGTTCTGAACCTGTTCTTCAGCTATGATTGCTATTCAACTGTGGGAAGGAACATTTTCTTTAAATGTTGCCAAAGAGGTCTTCTTATTTTCACCCTTTGCTTTAATTTGTTGGTTAATAACTTGAACCTGTTATTTTTTCTCCTCAAAGGTGTTTAACAACAGCCAACCAATTTCTCAGTCCTTATAGTTGCTGTTTCCTCATACCTCTAACATACCCATGATATTCTTCCAGCTCTCATGCCTCCTTCCATTTGCATTCTATCTCAGGTCACCATTGGTTAAAGGCGGCAAAATGCACCAGCTATACAAGGACTGTCAGTACTCTGCCTATCACCAGTGAGGGGTTCTCACTGTGAACCAGCTGGAAAATGAATGAACTCAAGAATCTCCATCCTTAAAGTCTGCTTCCTAGGAACACTTCTGGCATCAATGATCTAAGATTGGGTTCTCTAGAGCACAGCCTGAGGGGTATGTTCTAAGGACAAAGGGAATATCAAGCAAGACTGTGGTCTAAATAGAGAGTGTCTTCATTCTGATCCCACAAAACACTCTGAAGGATAAATTACATGACACAACTAATCCCACATTGGGGAAAAACAGGCCAGCCTTATGTATCCCATGTTACTATTCAAGTCAGTCGTGGTGGGGGAGAGGAAGAGGCATAGCCTTCTAGGCAGATGGCTCCCATATGGTGCAGGGCATGTCTTTGGAATAGGGGTGAACTGTTGTCATCTCTATCACTCACAGCAAATAGGAGATAGTATAACCAATGGAAGGGATCTAGGTAAACACCAACAGCATCTACTACAGCAGTGCAGAGCTATCACAATCTGCAGTGATTAGCAAATTCTATGAGCTATTACTTATCCTTCTTGAGAAATATATTCCTTTGGACTGTTCAGCAGTCTTTCCTAGGCTTGAATGGGAAGATTGTTTATCTTGTCTCGTTATTAGTGGATTACTTTCCATCTGACTGGTCATAGATTCCATATTGCCTGCCCAACATATTTGACTAGGGACTCTAATGCAAATGAGATCTCCCCTCCTTGTCTGCTGTCCACTCTTAGAGTTTCCACTAACCCCTGGTCAGTTTCATTTTTTCTTCCTCCTTTTCACCTTTACTCTTATTCTATAATTGTTGGAATGAGTGATGTATCTCTTTTTTAGATACATTTTTCTACTTGAAATAGTATTATAGTAAAAAAACAATGCTTTATCATTTTGTTTTCCATGTGCAAATAAGAATGTCCCTCTTCTAATATGCACTATTTCTGAAAAGAGGTCAGTAAGAAAGGAAAAGATGAAAGGAATGATTCAAAAGCAAAGTACAAATGTTTGAGAGTGAGATTTGGTTTCCTATGTTTTCATTTTGAGTTTGGAAATTTGCATTTCTTTGATCAAGCCAAAGGGGGAAAAAAAGGATAACCTCAGCCTAGGGCTTCAGGGCTTTTGAAGGGTCTAGAAATAAGTCATTGTGTCCCTGAATTGACTTGAGGCAGTTTACAATGAGAACCCTCCTGTTCCTCTTTACTCTCCCCAACTCAGCACACTACTGATCTGTGCTCCACTTGGTAAATAGTGATGTGTGCCAAAGTGTTTTGGAAATTGTAAAAATAAATCCATACAGAAATGAGGGATTGTGGTGGCTTTAAATGAACCTCTCCAAAGTTGGCACTGAAGTTGTCTCTTTCCTTATATCCCATTAAATCCTTTGCTCCAGCCTGAGGCTCTTTCTTGCATTTGCAACAAAATGCCCCTTTCACTTTCTAACTTCCAGTTATTGAAATTCTACCCTTGATTCTAGGCCTTGGGTTTGAACCTTACTTTAAGGAAGCAAATTTTGGTACTCTAGGGATTAGCAACAGAGGATGATTATCCTTGTGGGCAAAATGATGACAGAAATTTGTGGGCTTCACTCTTGTGCATGGAAGTTCCTTCTTTGAAGGAACCATCTCTGACAGTGTTCGTAGAGTGTGGTCTCCAGGCCAGAGTATTAGTCTCACTAGAGAGAGAGATTGTTAAAAATGAAATGCTTTGCAGCACCCTACATCTAATCTATGGAATTGGCTTAGGTGCCCATCAACAGATGGATAGAGAAAGAAAATATGGCATATAAACACAATGGACCATTATTAGTCAACTATGAAGAAAAATGAAATCCTGTTATTTGCAGTAAAATTGATGGAACTGGAAGACATCAAGTGAAGTGAAATAAGCCAACACTAAATGAAAGTATTACGTATTCTCTCTCATACATGGAAACAACAGCAACAAAAAAAGTAGACTTGAAGTAAAATAGTGATTACTAGGGACTAGGAAGGGTGATGGGCATAGGGTAAGAGTAGAAGAAGGGTGATTGGATGTGATTAATATGTGCTGTATGAATGTATGGAAATGTTACACTGAACCTCACTAATGTATATTAATATGTTTTAATTTGCATTAATAAAACACAGACACACAAACACAAGGGAACCCTGAGTGTGGTGCCCTGCAATCCATGTTTTAATAAACCTTCCAGGTGATTCTGAAGGCTGCAATGTTTGAGAACCTTTGCCAGAGGGGACTTTTACTGATCACATTTGATGCCATACTGCTGTCCTCAGGGGATACTCTCCAATTTAGTACTTTAGACCACATCAAACCTTAATTTTTATGTCATAGCATTTAAACTAACTTTCCTGATGGCTTGGCCATAATAAAAGGGAAATAAATTCCCAGGTTATTGTGTAATTGGAAACAGTGATTCATAAGATATGTAAGTGTATTATACTAGTTAAAGCACCAATTTTGTAGTCAGGCACTCTAGACCTTGATTCCAACTTGTCACTTAATCATGTTGATATTAAGGTTCTGCACCTGGGAAATGATGGCAATAATAATACCTACCTTTCAAGACTGTTACGGAATTAGGTAGGTAATGATGGTAGAGCCACTCAAAGTGTCTGACTCATAGAAGGTGCTCATTAAATAGTAGTAAGTCACTTTTTTAGCTCAGTCATCAATTCATAGCTCCCAAGCCACCACCACAGTGCATGGAATACTTTTCCCTTGGAATTCAGAAGTATCCCAAAGCATGTCTTGGGTCCTTGGAGTCCTAGCCAAGAGAGGTGCAGGAATTCTGTCTTCCATGTTTGACTTCCACAGTCCACATTATAATTCATTCTCTGACAGCCTTCTCTTGCCTAAGCTATGGGTTTTGGGAAACATCAGGCCAATGCCCAGCATTTACATGGCTTGGAGCAAGGGTACAAATTGGAGTCTCATGTGGCCTGTATTTATATTTTTATTCTACAGAGAAGGTTATAAAACATGTTATCATCTGCATAGGCAGAGTAACAGCCCCCAGCATCTCTAGAATCTGTGAATGTGTTAATCTTACGTGATAAATGGAGTTGGCAGATGTGATTAAATTAAGGAGGTGGCTTGAGGAGATTATCCTGGATAATCTAGTCCAATGTAATCAGAGTCCTTAGAAGACGGAGGCAAGAGAGTCAGAGAAGGAAATGTGACTAAATATGGTGTGACTCTACAATGTGTACAACCAGAGAAATGAAAATTGTGTTCCATTTGTGTACAATGAATTGAAATGCATTCTGCTGTCATGTGTAACTAATTAGAACAAATAAAAAAAGAAATTAAAAAAATAAAAATGATCTAAACTAAAAAAAAAAAAGAAAGAAAGCAAAAGTTGGCAAATGTAGGGCTAGGGAGGAGAAACACATATGGCTTCTAGAAGCTGGAAAAAGGCAAAGGAATAGATTCTTGCCACCAGCCACCAGAAGATACACAGCCCTCCTGTCCTTCTAAACTATCAGGTAGTACATTGGCATTGTTTTAAGGTATATTTGTGGCAATTTACTGAAGCAAAATGAAACTTAATAACCCTTCTAATCTTCATAACCACAAAGATTTCTTGTTTTTTTTTTCTTTTTTTTCTTTTTGGTGGTGCTGGGGATTGAACCCAGGGCCTTGTGCATACCAGGCAAGCACTCTACATATATCCCCAGCCCTCAACATTTCTAAATCTGTACAAATACAGATTTTTTATGACTACAAGTTGACAAAATGTCAGTGAGGACTGGATTTAATGATTATTTTGCATAACAAAGTCATTGAATGATCTAGAAATATTTGAATGAATAATCAAAATGGTATAATTTGTTAATTTTTAAGTTCTAAACACTTATTTTTCTTGCCTTGATTTTAGCATAATGCTGAGTGACATTGTTCAGAGAAATTATTTTTTGTAGATAGTATTGCCAAACTAGGTCACTTTTCTTAAACTATTTTTGTTTTGGGATAGTTTTTAAAATTGATTTCAATATGGAGAAATGGCCCTACCAAGGTAGTAGCAATAAAATGGTTATTAACTTTCTTAAAGAATACTTGGATTTATAAATAAACTGCTACTTTATATGTCATGTCCACACATTTTAAGGGGGTCATATATTATGCATTATTATGATCTTGGGAAAATTACCAATAATATTTAATTTGATTAAATAGATTTTTGTGATATGATTTTCAATATCCATAAAGCAGTATTGAAATGCTTGTAGTTTTACTTCGATTCCTCACTCTCTCCACCATCTTTTTTGTACTGGAGGATTAAAAGAAAATTTTAAAAAATTGAAGTATAATGCTTAATTTGTTCAAATCTCTGGTTTCATTTGAAAAAATATAATTAGATCTAGAAGAGCCAGAATGTAGTCTCAACATTTACTTGTGCATGAATCTTCTCCTTCATGCTCCTGCCAACATTTTTATTTCCTTTTTCTAACGTTTAATATTTTATTTGAATGTCACTTTGTTGGATATTTCATATGCAAAAAAAATTCAAAAATACTTTTTTGATTTTTTAAACAAAGTCATCAAACCTAGATCTGTTTGTGTTTTTGTAAGGTTTTGCTGAGTTATTAATAGCAAGCCAGTTCACACTGCTCCAATTTGTGAGTGCCTTGAGAACCATGAGCAGGAACATAGAGAGATGTAAGATAACAGAGCTTAGCAATTCTGGACAAAATGATATGTTGTTATGCAGGGATCCATGGCATTTCTTCTATCTGAGAGGACAGATCTGAGTCATTAATTTGCCTTTCCTTTTTATCTTAATCTTTCCCTATATGCTGAAGCCATGTCTGTATAAGATGCCAGTTTCAGCACAGCCCATAAATAAACCTTCAGGCATTGACACCCAATGACTTTTTGTTCTGAGAACTGGGACATAAGAGGTAGAGAAGTGTTTTCTGGGGCGTGGGCAGTTTATGATATCCTCTGTAATGTCAAGAATGGTACCAGGGAACATCCACCCTATTATGGGCAGTACATTCTCCACCCACAGAAATTTGTCTTCCTCCTATTACTTGAAAAAGGACTATAGCAATAAAGGTGTATTCTATTTGTGTATCCCAAATTTGCATCAGTAACAATAAGACCTGGGATTTAAGTCCAGGTCTGCTTCACATTGATCTCATATTGACTCATATTTCACTTCTTTGGAAGAAGATTCCTGATTCTCTTTTAAACTTTGTATGCATATTTCTTTCTTTC